>OZ024876.1:2186617-3386617 GCA_964017185.1 Rugalucina vietnamica | reverse complement strand
TACTATATGTGTAGCGAAAACAAGGATGCTAATCAGATGTACAGTTACTACTCAGCTGATCTGCGGCTTTGTTTTCACATTTGCAAAAATCCTGTTTTTCTCATGATGTGGCTCAAATTGTAAACTTTATGTTATAGGAAATGATATTCATTTTAAAAGAATAAATTCTACACACCCATATACTTGCTGTGTTCATATATAGTTTGTACATGTGACTCTGTGCCAGATATTTAAACCAAAATCATTTCCATTATATTGACTACATGTACTTGTACATGTAGCTCGATAGAAAGGTTGTAGTTCAAATCCTGCTCCTGAGACATAAGTACTAGGATGTGTTGTTGAACAATGCTTTTGTAACCATCAAGTATCCAAACAATGTGGCCTGTCTTGTATTAATGAAAAATGGTTGACTGTACTGTTCAGCCTGAATGCTAACAAAACTGAAACATGGCTTTACGAATTTAAAATGGGAAGTAAAATAAATGGGAGGCCTGGTGGTGTATAGGCTCAATTTACAACACGTTTTAAGAGATAACGTGTCTTGGAACAGAATAACTATATTGCAGACTGGTTATTTAATAATACATTTATTGATGCCTTGTTAAATACTTCTTCTGGTGCATATGATGCATATCCGTAATCTGGTCATGTAAACCAATTTGAAAGTCCATTTTGCATACAGTTTAATGATGAGAGCCATACGTTTTTGTAAGTAAAGGCATCTAAGTTACGATTTGAAGCCCAGATATGACCATTGACCAAAGTTGTTATAGCCCCGCTTTGAAAAAGTGGGGCTATACTGGATTCACCATGTCGTTCCGTCCTTCCGTTATTCCGTTATTCCGTCCAAATTTCATTTCCACTCAATATCTTGAGAACCAGTTTACAGAATCTGACCAAATTTTGTATGTACATTAACATTGACAAGATCTAGCTTGGGATTGTTGACCGTCATTTTTCGCAAAATTTTGACAGAGTTACTGCCCTTGATTGACGTCAGAATTTCGTTTCCGCTCAATATCTTGAGAACGAATTCACAGAATCCGACCAAATTTTGTATGCACATCATCATTGACAAGATCTAGCTTGGGATTGTTACCCGTCATTTTTCGCAAAATTTTGACTGAGTTACGGCCCTTGATTGACGTCAGAATTTCGTTTCCGCTCAATATCTTGAGAACGAATTGACAGAATCCGGCCAAATTTTGTGTACACATCAACATTGACAAGATCTAGCTTGGGATTGTTACCCGTCATTTTTTGCAAAATTTTGACGGAGTTACGGCCCTTAATTGACGTCAGAATTTCGTTTCCGCTCAATATCTTGAGAACGAATTGACAGAATCCGACCAAATTTTGTGTGCACATCAGCATTGACAAGATCTAGCTTGGGATTGTTGCCTGTCATTTTTTTTGCAAAATTTTGACGGAGTTACGGCCCTTGATTGACGTCAGAATTTCGTTTCCGCTCAATATCTTGAGAACGAATTGACAGAATCCGGCCAAATTTTGTGTACACATCAACATTGACAAGATCTAGCTTGGGATTGTTACCCGTCATTTTTTGCAAAATTTTGACGGAGTTACGGCCCTTAATTGACGTCAGAATTTCGTTTCCGCTCAATATCTTGAGAACGAATTGACAGAATCCGACCAAATTTTGTGTGCACATCAACATTGACAAGATCTAGCTTGGGATTGTTACCCGCCATTTTTCGCAAAATTTTGACGGAGTTACGGCCCTTGATTGACGTCAGAATTTCGTTTCCGCTCAATATCTTGAGAACGAATTGACAGAATCCGACAAAATTTTGTATGCCCGTCATCATTGACAAGATCTAGCTTGGGATTGTTACCCGTCATTTTTCACAAAATTTTGACGGAGTTACGGCCCTTGATTGATGTCAGAATTTTGTTTCCGCTCAATATCTCGAGAACAAATTGACAGAATCTGATCAAATTTTGTATGCACATCAACATTGACAACATCTACCTTGGGATTGTTGCCCGTCATTTTTCGCAAAATTTTGACGGAGTTAAGGCCCTTGATTGACGTCCTAATTTCGTTTCCGCTCAATATCTCGAGAACCGATGGACAGAATCTGACCAAATTTTGTATGCTCATTAACATTGACAAGATCTAGCTTGGGATTGTAGCCCGTCATATTTCGCAAAATTTTGACGGAGTTACGGCCCTTGATTGACGTCAGAATTTCGTTTCCGCTCAATATCTTGAGAACGAATTGACAGAATCCGGCCAAATTTTGTGTACACATCAACATTGACAAGATCTAGCTTGGGATTGTTACCCGTCATTTTTTGCAAAATTTTGACGGAGTTACGGCCCTTAATTGACGTCAGAATTTCGTTTCCGCTCAATATCTTGAGAACGAATTGACAGAATCCGACCAAATTTTGTGTGCACATCAACATTGACAAGATCTACCTTGGGATTGTTACCCGTCATTTTTCGCAAAATTTTGACGGAGTTACGGCCCTTGATTGACGTCAGAATTTCGTTTCCGCTCAATATCTTGAGAACGAATTGACAGAATCCGACCAAATTTTGTATGCCCGTCATCATTGACAAGATCTAGCTTGGGATTGTTACCCGTCATTTTTCACAAAATTTTGACGGAGTTACGGCCCTTGATTGATGTCAGAATTTTGTTTCCGCTCAATATCTCGAGAACAAATTGACAGAATCTGATCAAATTTTGTATGCTCATCAACATTGACAACATCTACCTTGGGATTGTTGCCCGTCATTTTTCGCAAAATTTTGACGGAGTTAAGGCCCTTGATTGACGTCCTAATTTCGTTTCAGCTCAATATCTCGAGAACCGATGGACAGAATCTGACCAAATTTTGTATGCACATTAACATTGACAAGATCTAGCTTGGGATTGTTGCCTGTCATTTTTCGCAAAATTTTGACGGAGTTATGGCCCTTGATTGACGTCAGAATTTCGTTTCCGCTCAATATCTCGAGAACAAATTGATAGAATCTGACCAAATTTTATATGCACATCAACATTGACATGATCTAGCTTGAGATTGTTGCCTGTCATTTTTTTTGCAAAATTTGGACAGAGTTATGGCCCTTGGTTGACGCCAGAATTTCGTTTCCGCTCAATATCTCGAGAACAAATTGATAGAATCTGGCCAAATTTTATATGCACATCAACATTGACATGATCTAGCTTGAGATTGTTGCCCGTCATTTTTCGCAAAATTTGGACGGAGTTATGGCCCTTGGTTGACGTCAGAATTTCGTTTCCGCTCAATATCTGGAGAACAAATTGACAGAATCTGACCAAAATTAATATGCGCATCAACATTGTTAAGATCTAGCTTGGGATTTTTGCCCGTCATTTTTCGCAAAATTTTGACGCAGTTATGGCCCTTGATTGAGGTCAGAATTTTGTTTCCGCTCAATATCTCGAGAACAAATTGACAGAATCTGATCAAATTTTGTATGCACATCAACACTGACAACATCTACCTTGGGATTGTTGCCCGTCATTTTTCGCAAAATTTTGACTGAGTTAAGGCCCTTGATTGACGTCCTAATTTCGTTTCCGCTCAATATCTCGAGAACCGATGGACAGAATCTGACCAAATTTTGTATGCACATTAACATTGACAAGATCTAGCTTGGGATTGTTGCCCGTCATTTTTCGCAAAATTTTGACGGAGTTACGGCCCTTGATTGACGTCAGAATTTCGTTTCCGCTCAATATCTTGAGAACGAATTGACAGAATCCGGCCAAATTTTGTGTACACATCAACATTGACAAGATCTAGCTTGGGATTGTTACCCGTCATTTTTTGCAAAATTTTGACGGAGTTACGGCCCTTAATTGACGTCAGAATTTCGTTTCCGCTCAATATCTTGAGAACGAATTGACAGAATCCGACCAAATTTTGTGTGCACATCAACATTGACAAGATCTACCTTGGGATTGTTACCCGTCATTTTTCGCAAAATTTTGACGGAGTTACGGCCCTTGATTGACGTCAGAATTTCGTTTCCGCTCAATATCTTGAGAACGAATTGACAGAATCCGACCAAATTTTGTATGCCCGTCATCATTGACAAGATCTAGCTTGGGATTGTTACCCGTCATTTTTCACAAAATTTTGACGGAGTTACGGCCCTTGATTGATGTCAGAATTTTGTTTCCGCTCAATATCTCGAGAACAAATTGACAGAATCTGATCAAATTTTGTATGCTCATCAACATTGACAACATCTACCTTGGGATTGTTGCCCGTCATTTTTCGCAAAATTTTGACGGAGTTAAGGCCCTTGATTGACGTCCTAATTTCGTTTCAGCTCAATATCTCGAGAACCGATGGACAGAATCTGACCAAATTTTGTATGCACATTAACATTGACAAGATCTAGCTTGGGATTGTTGCCTGTCATTTTTCGCAAAATTTTGACGGAGTTATGGCCCTTGATTGACGTCAGAATTTCGTTTCCGCTCAATATCTCGAGAACAAATTGATAGAATCTGACCAAATTTTATATGCACATCAACATTGACATGATCTAGCTTGAGATTGTTGCCTGTCATTTTTTTTGCAAAATTTGGACAGAGTTATGGCCCTTGGTTGACGCCAGAATTTTGTTTCCGCTCAATATCTCGAGAACAAATTGATAGAATCTGACCAAATTTTATATGCACATCAACATTGACATGATCTAGCTTGAGATTGTTGCCCGTCATTTTTCGCAAAATTTGGACGGAGTTATGGCCCTTGGTTGACGTCAGAATTTCGTTTCCGCTCAATATCTGGAGAACAAATTGACAGAATCTGACCAAAATTAATATGCGCATCAACATTGTTAAGATCTAGCTTGGGATTTTTGCCCGTCATTTTTCGCAAAATTTTGACGCAGTTATGGCCCTTGATTGAGGTCAGAATTTTGTTTCCGCTCAATATCTCGAGAACAAATTGATAGAATCTGACCAGATTTTATATGCACATCAACATTGACATGATCTAGCTTGGCAATGTTGCCTGTTACTTTTCGCAAAATTTTGACGGAGTAACAGCTCTTGATTGACGTCAGAATATAGATTCCACTCAATATATTGAGAATGAATTGACAGAATCTGACCAAATTTTGTATGCACATCAACATTGACAAGATCTAGCTTGGGATTGTTGCCTGTCATTTTTTGCAAAATCTTAGAGTTTTGGCCCTTGATTGATGCCAGAATTTTGTTTCTGCTCAATACCTTAAGAACAAATTGTCAGAATCTGACCAATCTTTTTATGTGCATCAACATTAACAAGATCTAACTTGGCATTGTTGCCCGTCATTGTTTGTCTCTCCCTAGCAAAAAGCTCAGAAGCGGGGCTATAGTCAGATCCTCTGACAATTCTAGTTCATTTGGTTAAGGAACAAAACAAACAAAATTCAAGCGTGCGGTATCCTGATAAATTGGTTGGTTGCCCATTAGGTGTGCCTATTTCATATTATATATATACTATCTGTGAAGCAAAAACAAATTAAGGCGCTGATCAGCTTCGCTGAGTTACTGCGAAACTGATCTGCGCCTTTGTTTTCGCCAATGCAAATTGTTGTTTTTCTCATGTGGTGGCTTATACAGTCTGTGTAGAGAAAAAGAAGACCCTTTAAAAATGTAGTTTCTTAGTAATCAGACAAGCAGCACATCTATTTTTCAAGGTCCAAATGGGGGTGGGGCGGTGGGCTAACCTAGTTTAATTTTAATTTTCTTGTTGTTGTACAGCATATGAGCCGCGACGCAAGAAAACCGGTCTTCGGGGTTTACGACCAGGTCCGACACAAACCGGCCTGTACAAGCTCTGAAAAGAGCTAGAAGCTTGAAATTTCGGATTTAAGAAGAAGAGAAATTGTACTATCCGTGTAGCGAAAACAAAGGCGCTGATCAGCTTCGCGGTTACCGCGAAGCTGATCTGCGCCTTTGTTTTCGCCTAGGCAAAAATCCGGTTTTCTCACGATGCGGCTCATATTATAAAGTTCACCATGTTGTACACAGTGGTGTGTGTTAACATCTGGAAATCAAGAGCAGAAAGAAAAGACACTAAACAGGCTGGGCAAATGCCAATGGTATTGGGTGATTTTTCCTTTGGTTTAGCTCATTAATTTCCAGTTTCACTAACCCAGGGGGGGGGGGGGGGGGGTTCCAACCAGGTCTGACACAAACCGACCAAATTTTGTATGCCCGTCATCATTGACAAGATCTAGCTTGGGATTGTTACCCGTCATTTTTCACAAAATTTTGACGGAGTTACGGCCCTTGATTGATGTCAGAATTTTGTTTCCGCTCAATATCTCGAGAACAAATTGACAGAATCTGATCAAATTTTGTATGCTCATCAACATTGACAACATCTACCTTGGGATTGTTGCCCGTCATTTTTCGCAAAATTTTGACGGAGTTAAGGCCCTTGATTGACGTCCTAATTTCGTTTCAGCTCAATATCTCGAGAACCGATGGACAGAATCTGACCAAATTTTGTATGCACATTAACATTGACAAGATCTAGCTTGGGATTGTTGCCTGTCATTTTTCGCAAAATTTTGACGGAGTTATGGCCCTTGATTGACGTCAGAATTTCGTTTCCGCTCAATATCTCGAGAACAAATTGATAGAATCTGACCAAATTTTATATGCACATCAACATTGACATGATCTAGCTTGAGATTGTTGCCTGTCATTTTTTTTGCAAAATTTGGACAGAGTTATGGCCCTTGGTTGACGCCAGAATTTCGTTTCCGCTCAATATCTCGAGAACAAATTGATAGAATCTGGCCAAATTTTATATGCACATCAACATTGACATGATCTAGCTTGAGATTGTTGCCCGTCATTTTTCGCAAAATTTGGACGGAGTTATGGCCCTTGGTTGACGTCAGAATTTCGTTTCCGCTCAATATCTGGAGAACAAATTGACAGAATCTGACCAAAATTAATATGCGCATCAACATTGTTAAGATCTAGCTTGGGATAGAATCTGACCAGATTTTATATGCACATCAACATTGACATGATCTAGCTTGGCAATGTTGCCTGTTACTTTTCGCAAAATTTTGACGGAGTAACAGCTCTTGATTGACGTCAGAATATAGATTCCACTCAATATATTGAGAATGAATTGACAGAATCTGACCAAATTTTGTATGCACATCAACATTGACAAGATCTAGCTTGGGATTGTTGCCTGTCATTTTTTGCAAAATCTTAGAGTTTTGGCCCTTGATTGATGCCAGAATTTTGTTTCTGCTCAATACCTTAAGAACAAATTGTCAGAATCTGACCAATCTTTTTATGTGCATCAACATTAACAAGATCTAACTTGGCATTGTTGCCCGTCATTGTTTGTCTCTCCCTAGCAAAAAGCTCAGAAGCGGGGCTATAGTCAGATCCTCTGACAATTCTAGTTCATTTGGTTAAGGAACAAAACAAACAAAATTCAAGCGTGCGGTATCCTGATAAATTGGTTGGTTGCCCATTAGGTGTGCCTATTTCATATTATATATATACTATCTGTGAAGCAAAAACAAATTAAGGCGCTGATCAGCTTCGCTGAGTTACTGCGAAACTGATCTGCGCCTTTGTTTTCGCCAATGCAAATTGTTGTTTTTCTCATGTGGTGGCTTATACAGTCTGTGTAGAGAAAAAGAAGACCCTTTAAAAATGTAGTTTCTTAGTAATCAGACAAGCAGCACATCTATTTTTCAAGGTCCAAATGGGGGTGGGGCGGTGGGCTAACCTAGTTTAATTTTAATTTTCTTGTTGTTGTACAGCATATGAGCCGCGACGCAAGAAAACCGGTCTTCGGGGTTTACGACCAGGTCCGACACAAACCGGCCTGTACAAGCTCTGAAAAGAGCTAGAAGCTTGAAATTTCGGATTTAAGAAGAAGAGAAATTGTACTATCCGTGTAGCGAAAACAAAGGCGCTGATCAGCTTCGCGGTTACCGCGAAGCTGATCTGCGCCTTTGTTTTCGCCTAGGCAAAAATCCGGTTTTCTCACGATGCGGCTCATATTATAAAGTTCACCATGTTGTACACAGTGGTGTGTGTTAACATCTGGAAATCAAGAGCAGAAAGAAAAGACACTAAACAGGCTGGGCAAATGCCAATGGTATTGGGTGATTTTTTCCTTTGGTTTAAATAGCTCATTAATTTCCAGTTTCACTAACCATGTTAATAGAGGTAGAGGTGCTGACAAACAAACAGGAATTATGGCTCAACTTATACATTAAAACCTACTATATTAATCAGGTATGTTTGGGCCTCATCGTGAGAAAACCAGATTTTTGCCTGTGCGAAAAGAAGATGCAGATCAGCTGTGCAGTCGGCGCCTTTATTTTCACAACACGGATAGTACAATCTTTCTTCTTAAATCTGAAATTTCAAGCGTCTACCCTTTTAACAAGTCTGTACAAGTCGGTTTGTGTCAGAAATCCCTAAGACTGGTTTTCTCCTGCCGCGGCTCGAATGGGCCAGGTCACAGGGAAACATGTTGTACTTTCATTTCTCCATATGAATAAAGCAAGATTTGTATACAGTAGGATATCTAACTATCAGTGCTCATGTGAAAGATCTTATTCTTAAAGAATGGCCAAGAGGAAAACTGTGGTAAACCATCATTTTGCATATGCCAGAATAAAGGCCTAGGTAAGTAATCATCTGAGGTCATGTAAGGACACACAGAGACATGGAGGCCATGTTGGTCACATGACATGCACCATTTATATAAACTTTGGGTGTTTCACTTCCTCAGGTTTCAAATTTTTGGCTTTCTAAGACTGGGTAAGTGGCTTCAAGAAGAAGTTAATTGCAAATGTTGGATGGATAGACTCACAGCCACGACAAATTAACAACTTCTAATTTCATATGTAGTGCACATTTTTGTCACCATAAACTGTCATAGCCACAGGCGCATCTTAGGAGCCAGACAGCTCAGCTGAGCAATAATTATGGATTATTTTCTTTCTCTTAACTCATATAAGCCTGGTGTCCCTTTTGTGGGACATAGGCAAAGAGTATAGCCCCAGATGTGACGCCGCAGAACGCGGCATCCCATCTGGGGCTATTCTGTTTGCTTAACAAAAATTCATCGCAAAATGGGCTAAAAATTAAAAATCACTCCTAACACCCCTAAAAACCTGGACTCTTCCAAATGATAATGATAGGAAACTCCATTCGTCCAAAAAGGGTTAATATTAATTCTCAGTAGATTTTTAAACCAACTGTAGCAATATTTACCTGTCTAGCCCAGCTGACATGAGTCTCTTATACTGACTACAGAAACACAGGCAAGTCACTGTTTTATGGTGATGGGACAGAGTTGTCAATAGTTTACCCCCCGCCAAGGCATCCCACACCTTCACAACATTGCCACCTGAAAATACATTGATGGTGAGATAGAGTGGTCAATAGTTTACACCCAGCCAGGGCATCCCACCCCTTCACAACATTGCCACCTGAAAATACATTGATGGTGAGACAGTGTGGTCAATAGTTTACCCCCAGCCAGGGCATCCCACACCCTCACAACATTGCCACCTGAAAATACATTGATGGTAAGACAGGGTGGTCAATAGTTTACCCCCAGCCAGGGCATCCCACACCTTCACAACATTGCCACCTGAAAATACATTGATGGTGAGACAGGGTGGTCAATAGTTTACCCCCGGCCAGGGCATCCCATGCCTTCACAACATTGTCACCTGAAAATACATTGATGGTAAGACAGGGTGGTCAATAGTTTACCCCCAGCCAGGGCATCCCACACCCTCACAACATTGCCACCTGAAAATACATTGATGGTGAGACAGTGTGGTCAATAGTTTACCCCCGGCCAGGGCATCCCATGCCTTCACAACATTGTCACCTGAAAATACATTGATGGTGAGACAGTGTGGTCAATAGTTTACCCCCCCCCCCTGCCAAGGCAAGTCTTCACAACATTGCCACCTGAAAATACATTGATGGTGAGACAGTGTGGTCAATAGTTTACCCCCCCCCCCCCCCCCTGCCAAGGCAAGTCTTCACAACATTGCCACCTGAAAATACATTGATGGTGAGACAGTGTGGGCAATAGTTTACACCCGGCCAGGGCATCCCATGCCTTCACAACATTGTCACCTGAAAATACATTGATGGTGAGACAGTGTTGTCAATTATAAGTTTACCCCCGGCGATGGCATCCCACAGCTGAGCAATGCTTGATAAATTGCTTTATCATATGACGCCGCTGTTTTCCAGTGGATAACGTCATGTCATAAAAATCGTATGACCACACGTGTAATAACACTTTTGCGGGAATACGTAACGTCATTGACGACTTCCGTAACAACAATGTAAATTTTCATTGGAAATATGTCCAGTTTAAGAGCGATAAAAACCTATTTTAGAAGTCATATGATAAAACGAATCTTACACTCGTGGTCATTTCATACGAAATTTATTAAACTCGCCGAAGGCTCGTTTACAACCAGGCAAATAGCAGCTTAGCAATCCAGGTGTTTCAAACATCTCCTTACAAGTTGTCAAAAACATGAAAATGACATTTCCTGTCCCATATTTGGATCAACCTTGAAATGTACACCATCACCTTATTTATCTCTAATTGGTCACAGTAACATGGAATTGACAGATGTTGATTTCTCTTTCCAAAAATTTCATTGGTTATTTGAACATAATGAAACAGACCAAGTTGATTGTTTGACAGCTTTTGACTATTTTAAAGAAATGAACAACTTTTTCTATATTTAGATTGCACCTGGATGACTGTTGTGTACTGTCTATTTCTTGTCTTTGACAACTGATTTTGAGATGTCTGAAACTTGTGAATTGCTAAGCTGGTATTTGCGCGGTTGTAATAAATTTCGTATGAAATGACCACTCGTGTAAGATCCTCTATGTAGAAATATTTCAAGAAAGAAATGACAAAGAACAACTGACCACACACACGTGCATTTATATACTAGAAAAAGGAAATGATAAAGCATGAAGGCTTATTAAAGCATGCTCTGCTGTTACCTATAATATTTGGTTAATAGCTGAATTAAAATGAATATTACTAGTTGTTCAAAGCCTTAACCAGCTTATCTTCAAATTACACCAAGATATTCAGAAATCCATCTTAATACCTGGCATTACCAACCAGGTTAGCACAGACACATAAATCACAACACCAGATTAATTTGCCAAAATTAAACCTAGAAAATGTTGCTCAATAAAATCATTTAAACCATAATTTACTTATTATAAATGCTGACAGTTTACAAAATACAGGAAATTGACAAAACTGCTACAACAGCTTCGATAATAAGCTAAAAAACAAAACATGTGCACCGACTTAAGCATTAATAACTTAAGACTTAAACCATATCTTCCCCCTTTATGTAATAAAAAATGTGTGCATACAGAATTTTGACAAGGCATATTATTGCAAATGCATTTTGGATATTAAAGTTAATATTTTAATAGAAAAATAATGTAGAAGTTTAAATAAATAATGTTTTCTTAAGTAGTGAGAATATGAATGATGGCCTGCCCAATGCAAATTTATAAACCATTTGAAAGCTCTTTAAAATAGTTCCTGTATCACAGACCAAGAAAAATGTCTGAAATTCTAAAATCTATGCCAAATGATATTATATAATATAGAAACTAAAACAATTTAATATGTAACCTCAAGAGGGGGGTTCTGTCTATTATGTAACATTAACTGTTGATGAATGTCAGATATTTTCTTAAAAGTTCTGTTAATATCCATAGACTCCAATGATCCTAAGATTTCTGGTTTTCTTCTTTAATTTGATTAAAATGCACTTATGTGTATAAAAGAAATTGAATGGGAAGCATGTCTGGTTTTGATTTAATATCACAAATATATGAGCCACCACATGGGAAAACCAACAATTTGCATATGCGAAAACAAAGGCGCAACTCTACTAGCAGGTACAGATCAAAGTGGGTACAGATCATAGAGCATGTACAGATCATAGTGGGTACAGATCATAGAGCAGGTACAGATCATAGTGGGTACAGATCATAGAGTGGGTACAGATCATAGAGCAGGTACAGATCATAGTGGGTACAGAGCATAGTGGGTACAGATCATAGAGCAGGTACAGATCATAGTGGGTACAGATCATAGAGCAGGTACAGATCATAGAGTGGGTACAGATCATAGAGTGGGTACAGATCATAGAGTGGGTACAGAACATAGAGCGGGTACAGATCATAGAGCGAGTACAGATCATAGAGTGGGTACAGATCATAGAGTGGGTACAGATCATAGTGGGTACAGATCGTAGAGTGGGTACAGATCATAGAGTGGGTACAGATCATAGAGTGGGTACAGATCATAGAGTGGGTTCAGATCAGATATAGTGGGTACAGATCATACAGTGGGTACAGATCATAGAGTGGGTACAGATCATAGAGTGGGTACTGATCATAAAGTGGGTACATATCATAGAGCAGGTACAGATCATAGAGTGGGTACAGATCATAGAGTGGGTACAGATCATAGAGTGGGTACAGATCATAGAGTGGGTACAGATTATAGAGCAGGTACAGATCATAGAGTGGGTACAAGTACAGATCATAGAGTGGGTACAGATCATAGAACTGGTACAGATCATAGAGTGGGTACAGATCATAGAGCAGGTACAGATCATAGAGCAGGTACAGATCATATAGTGAGTACAGATCATAGAGTGGGTACAGATCATAGAGTGGGTACAGATCATAGAGTGGGTACAGATTATAGAGCAGGTACAGATCATAGAGTGGGTACAGATTATAGAGCAGGTACAGATCATAGAGTGGGTACAGATCATAGAGTGGGTACAGATCATAGAGTGGGTACAGATCATAGAGATCATAGAGTGAGTACAGATCATAGAGTGGGTACAGATCATAGAGCAGGTACAGATCATAGAGCAGGTACAGATCATAGAGTGGGTACAGATCATAGAGTGGGTACAGATCATAGAGCAGGTACAAGAGTGGGTACAGATCATAGAGCAGGTACAGATCATAGAGTGGGTACAGATCATAGAGAGGGTACAGATCATAGAGTGGGTACAGATCATAGAGCGGGTACAGATCATAGAGCAGGTACAGATCATAGTGTGGGTACAGATCATAGAGCGGGTACAGATCATAGAGCGGGTACAGATCATAAAGCAGGTACAGATCATAATGTGGGCACAGATCAAAGAGTGGGTACAGATCATAGAGCGGGTACAGATCATAGAGTGGGTACAGGTCATAGAGTGGGTACAGGTCATAGAGTGGGTACAGATCATAGAGCAGGTACAGATCATAGAGCAGGTACAGATCATAGAGTGGGTACAGATCATAGAGAGGGTACAGATCATAGAGTGGGTACAGATGAAAGAGCGGGTACAGATCATAAGGGAATGCGTACAGCTTATAGTCTTACAGAATAAAATATATATACAGGCAACATTTTTCAAACATTACCCTGATTTACAGCAATTGGTGAAGCAGTTACTGCAATTTGACTGTTCCAGTAATTAGTAACCACAGCATCACCCCCCCCCACACACACACACACACACACTTGTACGGGGAAGGGTGGGGGATAGCCAGTCTAAAGAATGGGCCAACTACTTTTTGATTGTATCCGCAGTACAGCGAGGAGAAATTTACCCAAGGGAACTTTTCTGCTTCAAGGGAAGGGCTATATAGAGCATAGTTTTGACCTCCAGTTTGTGCCCTGGGGGTGGTGTGTATAGCAAGGCAATAAAAATTGCTAGGTCATAATACCTGCCAAGGGGCCAATGTTATACAACTCAGCTGAGACTAAAATTTATCCTGCTCATAAACTGCCAACAATTATTGGCATTTTAACATTTATTAGCAGGATAAATTACAGGCTTTGGTGATTTAAACCTAAATTTCTATTTATTTTGGATATTTCAGTAATTATGAACAGATAAAATATCATGCTCAGCTGAGTTAAGCATGAAAAGAAGTTTCATAACCTCGGGAACAGACTTCTCTGTAGGTGGGAGCGGGGCTGTGGTTACAAATGACTGATGCTTAAGTAAATTAAAGCCTCTAACAACGTCTAAAGAATGCCAACGGAAGGTTGAGAAAAGTAGTCCTTGATCAAACTTATAATTCCTCTATGATCAGAGGATCCATTTGGAACAAACACTTTGAAAGACATATGAGCCTCGTCAAGACAAATTTTGGACTATGCGAAAACAAAGGCGCAGATCAGCTGTGCAGTAACTGCACAGCTGATCAGCGCCTCTGTTTTATTTTGGCACATATGGATAGTAAAATCCCTTTTCTTCTTAAATCCGCAATTTCAAGCTTCTAGCCTATATCTGAGACTGTACAGGTCAGTTTGTGTCGGACCAGGTCGGCAATCCCAGACCAATTTTCATGCGTCATGGCTCATGGTATAAACCACTATCAGACTCCAGTGTTTTATGTCCCCGTCACTTCAACAGACAATGATTCTAATCAACAATTAACTTCTAATGAAATTCACACCAATGAAATGTGAGAGCACATTAAAATTTCATGGTGAGGAGAATCACGAACAGTATTTCCCTCAGTGATTTAGTTCAGATACACTTCTGTGGTGACCTAGTGGAAGAGTTTAGGAGTCTGTATCATTTGAGCCACCGCATGGGAAAACCAACAATCTGCATAGGCAAAAACAAAGATGCAGATCAGCTTCGCAGTAACTGCGAAACTGATCAGCGCCTTTGATTTCGCTACTGTGTAACAACTCCTCTACTTTCTAAATCTAAAATTTCCAGCCTCTAACCATCTTCTGTGACTCTACAGCACGGTCTGTGTCGGACCTGGTCAAACCCAAATTGTTGGTTTTCTCACGCACAGGCTCATTTAGACGTTCTTAAGCCAAGTCCAAACCCACAGGCACCGAGATGTTTCCACCAGCAAAAAAACATAATGCATTAGTCATTAATGTAACCACGCCACCACCAACTGTCAGCTATGCAAGGAAGTCTGGAAACTTAAATGGCAAACAAAACTTTGACTGCTTTAAAATCGATCTGCTTATATGGACTGCATCTCTTACTTTTTCTATACGTATTTTTCTTTATGACAAAGAACATTGATGACTATGGATGCCATATCTTCCTTTGTTTTGCAGGGTAATAATCATTAGGAAACATTAATATCAGGTATAAAAACAAGGTGTGAAATTGTTCACACCTCTGAATCATTAATCTTCATCTTAGATTTTGACACCCCTTGTAACTCCTGACAGTATCTCAAAACTCATCCTCTTTAAAACAGACATTATAAGCATCAGGAAAACATGTCCATGAAATGTATACCCCCTTAAACCCCACTTTTATACATAGTAAATCTGGGGCATGCTAGGGTATACATTACTTTTTTTTCCTTATTTTTGGTCCAAAACATAGATTGTTGGTACATGTAAGAACCGTCTCAGCGAGGCGGTTCTAACGTGTTCCCACGATTTATGTTTTGAGCAAAAATATTAAAAATATCAGAATTTTTGCTGATGAAATTTTCAATTTTTACAGCTGAAAAAATCTCTGTATACTGCATGGGCAAGTTTTCGTAATGAGCAATGGTACTTGTGCCATTGTGTAAAAGTGAAATTGTGTAAAAATGAGAAACAGCTAAATAGAAGGTTCAGGTAGTGCCACAATAAGAATAATTTCAGATATATGTGTAATTGTGAATTTTCAAAATCAAAATGACTGATAAACTGCCAAGTTTAATTGTTCTCCCTAATTTGATGGAAAAAAAAAAAAAAAAAAAAAAAAAAAAAAAAAGTGTGTTTAAATGAAAAAGAAATTAAATAATAAAAAGTGTGTTTAAATGAAAAAGAAATTAAATAATCTAAGACAATTAATCAATTAGCATAACTTCAAAATAGGGTCTTAAATATGGTAGAATAATGATTACTGGAAAACAAGGAGTCTAAAAGACAAGAGCAAATGAGCCTTCGAATGAGGAAACCAATGATTTGCATATGCGAAAACAAAGACGCAGATCAGCTGTGCAGTAACTGCACAGCTGATCAGCGCCTTTGTTTTCGCCACACGGATAGTACTCTTCCTCTTCTACGTACTTATGTCCAAAGTTTTTAAGCTTCTGGCTTTATGCTGTGACTGTACAGCCTGGTTTGTGTCGGACCTGGTCGGAAACCCAAAAAGAGAAAAACAAATCAAAGATGTGGCACTGTATATCTTTTTATTATTAATTATTCAACAGTTGTTCAAAGAATTGTGGACAATAATGGCTCGGTTCCATGGTTTCATCACCATTTCCAATTTGTCTGATCAGATTTAGGGGTGAGAGGTCAGTGGGAAAGAGCTGGTTAGTTTCCTCAGCAGTAGATTGATGGCACTGTATTAAGCTAATTTGTCAAAGATTAGAAATATATGTGAGAAACTATTATAGGGCTTTAATTACCATTAGACCAATTTCATGAAAACAGCTTGTCTTCCCAGAGTTGGATGTAAACTAGATTGCTTGCTGATGAGGAATACTTCTAATTATTAATTAACTACATTAATATTGGTATTTGTACGACAAATCAGCCCGCATCATACGAATAAAAAAACTCGGCCAATACAGAATAAAGTCGGCCAATACGAGAAAAACTGGGCCAATACGAGAAAAGTCGGCCAATATGAAAATGACGTCATTCAACGTTCTTTTTCAAAAGAAAATGACAGCCATGTTTTCCTCCGCATCGCCGCATATAAACTGCAGTTGTATTTGTAATAGATGCTGCAACTGCAGTTGCATTTATAGAATTAGAAATAATCGTCAACAGTTATCGCTAATAAAAAGGATATACAGAATTCAGACGACGAATTTGGTTTATTTTGTATCTAGATCTAGCCATTCTTGTATGAAAACATAAGGTTAGTAGGCATTTCACTACGGCTTGCCAAGTCTCAAAAGCGCTTGTTTATCTTTTGAAACTTTTTATTTATCCAGGAAAATACATTGTTTCATCAGCCTTCTTCAGGCCTACTCACATATAAAATGGGTACGTACGTGCCGCCAAAGCTTTAAAAGAAGGGGGCTTACAGGGCTGGTCAAACTTAAAAAGTGGGTGCTTTCAGAGCTGATAGAACTGTAAAAGTTTTGCCTGTAGAGCTGATAGAACTGTAAAATTGTGCCTTAAAAAAGTTGGTGCAGCTGCTTTTAGAGCTGATCGAACTGAAAAAAATGGTGCTTTCAGAGCCGCGGTGCTTAAAGGCGGAACATACTCGTACTGCCTTAATATGTGAGTACCCCCTCAATCCCACGGAGCTGCATTCGAGGTTTAATCTGTAAATGCTAAGTATACTTGAGGCTTCAATGTTTAAGCAGAATAGAATGGTTGATAGAATTTTATTTTTTGTGCTTTAAATTTTTGTGTCTTATAGTCTTTGTCAACTGCGTTGCATTGTCACAAGGAGCACATTTCAAATAGAAAAGTTAATTAATAAAATTTTCATTAATCAAGTAATTTCGTATTGACCCAGTTACAGGTCCTCGGTCAACTGTATTGGCCCTCGGCTTCGCCTCGGGCCAATACAGCAGACCTCGGACCTGTAACAGGGCCAATACAAAATAACTTGATTAATAACATTATATTATAAACAGGTTTTTAGTAAGGAAGCCCCCAACACCCGAGGCACATAGTGGCATTACGAAAATTCGCCTATGCAATATACGTGGGTTGGGATTTAAGTTCGTAGACTTTCTTTATAAAAGTTCAGATGTTTGTCCCACAGAAATAAAAATGATATCATCTGAAAACATATTCTTTTACCTATCATATAAGCTATTAAGCATAGCTCTACTCATAATAGTTTCAACACATCAATGAATTAAACACAATGACATGCCATCACCCGGGGCACGTCATGGAAATTTTGACGTCAAAACTACGTCAAATTTCAATTAATGTCAGCAATAAAATGCCTTGTTTAGAACCATACAACACACCACACCTTTACTAATTTTAAATATTTCCTTCAGGGGTGAGCTAGTTATTATTGTTGAAATACTACATTCACCAGATATAACAAATCTTATGTGTATCATGCATAATTTTGATTTAATTAAGAATTAAGACCGCAACATTTGTAGATTAGTTGAAGGTATGTGCTTTCTCATCAATTAAAATTCAAATGCGTCCATCTGAAATTTTTCAAACCATCTAAATATCTCTGTAAGATCTGTTCTACAACTGTACTACAAATCCATATCATTTTGAATGTTTCTGTGGGCATTTATGCTTCTCAAACATAAGATTTGATCATTGCTCTTGTTTTGACATTGCCTGTTAACGCCAGTTTTCTTTCCCAAGAAGCGCGACTGGCATTACATTTTCTACAATAAAAAAATAAGTCGTCGACATAATGCTTAGAAAATTATATGGAATTATCAACATGATTCTAAACTGATATAGCTCAAGTTTTGGTATACACTATGTTAACTTAAGATTTGTTCTTCAACGTCATAAAACTTCAGAAGTATTTAAAATACGACGTGCCCCGGGTTGCAAAACCTACGTTGCTATGGAGACCAGTTTTATGTACACTGCACAATATTTTTTGAAAAATAATGTAAAAACTAGACAAGGAGACATTGTTTCTTTATAATAATGCATCAAATATTGGATAAATGATGTAATAGAAAATCAGTGGCAAAAGTCTACGAACTTAAATCCCAACCCTCGTACAGAGATTTTTTTCACCTGTAAAAAATGAAAATTTCATCAGAAAAAAATTTATATTTTTCTTATTTTTGCTCAAAACATAGATTGTGGGTACATGTGGGTACACGAGTACCCACAATCTATGTTTTGGAGCAAAAATAAGAAAAATAGGTATACCCCTGCGTACTGCAGTTTTGCTATATAAAAGTGGGGTTTGAGGGGGTATGCATTTCACGGACATGTTTTCCTGATGGCTACTGTCAGTTAACCTAACGACACCATTCGTGGGTGTTACTCACTTGAGCATGTTACCAATACTAAGTGCTCATCAATTTTGCCAGCAACTGTCCTCAAAGAATACAATTTCTTGGCCTCTGTACAAAATTATGTGCCTGACCTGAGGATTGAACCTGCCTACAGCTTATATGGTAGACACACATTCTGACTGAGCATCTTAGAGCCCAATACTTATCAACCGTGTCACTGATGAGGATTTTCAAAATATCAAAAACTATAAATGAACCTTTTTTTTTCTCATTGATATTATCAGGGTTCAACTTTTTAACAGTTTTGTTTTATATTCAAATTTCATAAGAAACTTTTATTACCTACCAAGCAAGTAATAGCTTTTAGGAAAGAATTGTGCTGTCTAGTAACTGATGAAATAGATAAATCTTTGTCAATCTTAACAGGCGTACTAGCTGAACAGGGTAAAAAGCAATACATTTTGAGAGACAAGTGCCTATCAATTTCACCATAAGTATTTTGGCTTCTTCTTAATGATTCTTTTAGCAATAAAACATGTTAATAATAATGAAAGAGATTGAGAAATGCACATATCTAGTTTATACAGAAGTAATGTTTTAGAAAAGCTTGTAAACCTAATGCATGTTAATTAAAGAGTCTGTTTTCCATCAAATTATTCATCTAATCCCATCCAAGTATGACACTGCCTCTCAATAAGCTTCCTAGATTACCTAATCCATGGTAATTCAAAAACCAGTCTTCCGGGTGTCCGGGCCAGTCTGACACGAACTGGCCAGTGCAGTCACAGAAGATAGCTAGAGGCCGGAAATTTTGGATTTTACGCAGTAGAGGAATTGTACTATCCTTGTAGCGAAAACAAAGGCGCTGATCAGCTTCGCAGTTACTGCGAAGCTGATCTGCAGCTTTGTTTTCGCATATGCAAAAATCCGGGTTTTCTCATGACGCGTATTACATAATCCACGGTAATTCACTCTTAATTACATTTGCATATTTCCAGTAAGTGCATGGAAATATAGAAACAAATTGAATGAAATTACTCTGGTGGCATCATAATGTTGGTAATAATTTACAGTCAATGTGAGCCCACTAATGTTGCAATGTTTCAGATTCCATTTGACAGATGTAAATCCTAGGCTTTCTTGGAACTGTTCACATGCATAATAATTGAGCCACGTCATGAGTTAAACCAACAATGTAGTTTCTGACTACTGTCTATACACCATCTTCCAGAAACTGCATTTTTCAAAATCTCACTTTTTTTGAAAGACCTCAAGAAAAATATGACCATGACACCATTTTACATTCAAAAGTCTTTTAAAAAAGCCACAAAAATTCTGATAATCTGTCAACAGATAAAAATTTTATGCCAGAAAATATTTTTGAATAGTGCATTTTCCATTGTAAAAATGTCAGCAAGGAAAGTAACTACTTTTCCTGAAAAATCTAACTTGATTATTTTTCATCTAAATTGGACAAAACCATAACAAAATTGTATTGTATTCCTAGCTGAGCACAAAACTCTCTTAAAATTATTCCACAGATTTGACTGACTTTCAGTTTTAAGGTGTTCGGATTACCTCCCTTGCACATGCAAAAGGCATATTCAAAATAATTTTTGGTCATAATCATTTTATTAATGAACCGATTTTCAAACATTTTGTGGCACTTTTTACGACTTTCTGATTGCAAAAAGCTGACATGGTTATATTTTCTTGTGGTGTTTCAGAAAAAATGAGATTTTGAAAATGCAGTTTCTGAAAGATGATGTACAGACAGTAGGTCCAACACATTGTTAACTAGTCTGTACCATCACAGAAGATGGCTAAAAGCTTGAAGTTTTGGATTTAGAAAGTAGAGGAATTATACTCTCTGTGTAATAAAACAAAGGCGATGATCAGCTTCATGGTTACCGTGATCTGCGCCTTTATTACTGCATATGCAAAGTATTGGTTTTCTCATGACGCGGCTCAATTGTAACATCTTTAATTACATTCATGAGGCTCATTTGAGCCGCCTCATGGGAAAACCAACAATCTGCATATGCGAAAACAAAGGCGCAGATCAGCTTCGCGGTCACCCCGAAGCTGATCAGCGCCTTTGTTTTCGCTACACGGATAGTAAAATTCCTCTTTTTTCTAAATCCAAAAGTCTCTAGCCATCTTCTGTGCTTGTACAGCCTGGTTTGTGTCCGAGCTGTTCAGAAACCACATTGTTGGTTTTCCCACGAGGCGGCTCATTTGTGCCACAAACAATGATTTACCTTTTCATTTTAGTTTTGTTTGCTTTTATGCTCAGATAAGCATGAATATTTCCTATCAAAAATTCTGATAAATGCTTAATTTTTCTAGACTGGTTTGTGATTAATTTAGGATCAAATAATCTACTTTGCAGCAGATGCTGAACATGTGAATCAGACCAACCAGTTCTTAGTTGTTTTCTCTTCAATCTGTTGACAGGGTCTTAACTAAGAATATTTTATTCTCATATGAGCGGCGTCATGGGAAAACCGGATACTTGCCTATGCAAAAACAAAGGCGAAGATCAGCTGTGCAGTAACTGCACAGATAGTAAAATTCCTCGACTTTCTAAATCCAAAATTTCCAGCCTCCAGTCATCTTCTGTGACTGCACAGGCCGGTTTGTGTCAGATCTAGTTGGACCCCCCGAAGACCTGTTTTCTCGCGTCTTTGCTCATACCATATGCCACCTTTGGGGAAATAGCTACTCCCTTATAGGTTTACTATGCATTTCTTTGTATTTTGCCTATTGGCTGTTACAGTTTGTGCATGTGTGCATGTGCGTGTGTATGTGTGTGTGTGTGTGTGTGTGTTCAGGCTCCAAGGGCATGACTGCAAGGCATTTAGTGGAAGAAAATCCCACAGAATTAAGTAAGTAAGTAAGTATGTAAGTAAGTAAGTAAGTAAGTAAGTAAGTAAGTAAGTAAGTAACATCTTTATTTTATGAGGGTTACAACATTTAGCATATACACACACAGATAAATATATGTGAAAGCTAATCTTCCATGAAGGGATCTTGAAGAAATATTTCTTCAATTACACTCTGTGCTGTATACATTTATATGAGCCGCCGCATGGAAAAACCAACAATCTGCACAGGCGAAAACAAAGGCGCAGATCAGCTTCACAGTAACTGCGAAGCTGATCAGCGCCTTTGTTTTCTCTACACGAATAGTAAAATTCCTCTACTAAATCCAAAACTTCCAGCCTCTAACCATCTTCTGTGACTGTACATCCCAGTTTGTGTCGGACCTGGTTGGTAAACCAAATTGTTGTTTTTCTCACGCGATGGCCCATATGATTTACTGGTATCAGTAGCTGTTTAAGCAGCATCAATCTGTTATCAGGCCAGGCACACTCCAACCATTATAAACCTGCCAACAGGATCCCCTACCTACAAATTATTCTTCAAGAATTTTGATGCAGTCCAACACAAACTGGGCTACTATAAGATAGAGGCTTCAAGTTGATTAATTGTCTGAGAGGACCCTTCATTAACATAGATTTATAAGCCTCCAGTGGTGCAGTGGTTATGTCACTCACCTTGTATACCAGGGGTCGCAGGTTCGATCCCAGGTTTCTCCAGTACGTTGGATGGGAATATAAACTGAGGTCCCGTCTCCATATGACCTTAGCTGTTGTTGGGACGTTGAATTCCAATCAACCAACCAACCAATTAACATGGATTTCTGAATTATCTTGGTATAATTTAAAGATAATTAAGGCAAGATTGTCAATATTTTGCTTTGGGTCTCAAAAAAACATAAAATTTCTGTTTTCAATAAAAGAAGAGACAGATTTCTGTAAAAATTCCTAAACAGTTGATTTTTCTGTTGCAGCTGGGTTAAAGTCCACTTTGAGTCATCCCATTTTTTCTTTTTCTTTTTTTCCATATATTTATATTTTAACATGTGCATGTTATATAGAATATAACAGAATAGTGGCTTATTTTAGAGAATACACTGGTTCAGAAAATATTCTCAGACATCTTTAAGAGAGTGACCACTTTCAACACCCTTTGATCAAAAACGTCTATAAAATGATCATAAATTAATTGAACAAGGTGATATATTACTCATCAAGTGCCCTACCCCCTCTCATCCCAGTGGGTGTGAAGTGATTTTCATATCCCATGTTATTTTGGCACCAGAAATTAAACACCCGTGACTGTTCTGCCATTTTATTTCTTATAATGTCCATGACCCATAGTACTATTCACATCAGCATGAAATATTAACATGATATAAAACGTTTACCCCGGTCTTTGGGGCTCGTGGAAAGAAAAGCTGTCATTATCATAGACCTGCGACTGGGTCTGAGGTTGGAAGCCTCAAAGTTTGACTATAAAAAATTAAGGGATTCAAGTACTACATATATGTAGAGAAAAGCTGAAGCGCTTATGAGCTGCAAGTCACTGCATAGCTGAACTGGGACTGAACTTTTGCATCTACAAAAAGCAGGGTTTTTCAACTGCTGGCTCCTTTATATCCCTGTATCAATCAAGAACTGAGCTGGAAAAATGATCAAGGGGGTTAGAAATAAATACAAATCCATGATTGGTAGTGTTGATTTTGGCTTTTCACCTCATGCCGCCAGTCATTAATAATCATTTTGAATGCTTCAAAACACATAAATGGTTCATGTGTGATAGATCCTGGGGAATCTGGCAGGGGCATTATAATTATTGACTGTGTCATGAGATAAATTGCTGTAGGGGGATCCGACCAGGTATACATATAGGATGTCATTGAGATAAAACAGTTACATGGATCCTCCATTAAACTCATGACTTGAAATAATTTCTGTTAATTGGGTTTCGGATCTAGAAGGATTACACTATATATAAAGTCCATAAAAAAACAAAAGCACTGATAATTTTTGTGCTCAGGGGCAACATATCTGTGCTTTTCTTTATGTACATATGTGAAATTCTATTCTTTATGACCCAGCTCAAATGATGTGAAATACAGTTTCATGGCAGTGAAATTCAGACAAAAGCTTGGCAGGAGAATAATTCAGTACAATTTGGTTGCTGGCATAAGTCTCCTAGATGAGAAAGCCAATCTGATGATATTTAAACATTATTATCTATACTGTGAAATGATCTGTGTGGTGTTAATCTTTTGTACAGAACAGGTAAAAGTCAGGTACAACATGAACCTTTCCAATATGACTCACAGTATATCTGTTGGTCTCAGCTTGAAGTGAAAGTCTGTGGACCTGTCTACATACTGTGTTCAACACACTCCAGATAACAGAAAAGTTTTGTGATAAATTTTGACAATAATATGACACTGTCTTTTGCTATAGATCTTGCATTGGCAACACATTAAAATGCTCTGAATAGTTTTGACTGGTTATCTGATATTTGGCATTATTATAACAGCTACTGGTCTCTGATTGGCAGGGTACCCTACTGATTCTAGCCTCCCTCTGGTGTCTGAGGTCAGCTGTTCTGGTTATAATGCTACCCAGCAGGCACATGACGTCAGAATGACGTCATTTTGACTTGTTGGAACCGCCTCGGCTTGGAACCGCCTAGCCAAGGCGGTTCTAACGAGTACCCACAATTTATGTATACTAGCAAAAACAAGAAAAATAGGTATACCACAGCATACCACTTTTGCTACATAAAAGTGGGGTTCAATAGGTATACATTACACGGACATGTTTTGGTGATGAGGCCGCTGATATGTTAATGTAAAACAATGCCCTAAGGATTTTGTTTTCTTGTGAACATTAATTGTGATTATATGAAAGCATAACCACACACCAACTATAATGCCAATTTGTAAACATGTCGTAGCAAAGGTCATTTTGGTTCTGAGTTCCATAAACTAAACAGTTAAAACGGGACAAAGTTGGTCATCGGGAGGTGACAATAAACAGACTGCGGCCACTGTACAAGTCTCATACTTTAATTTTTTCTGCCAAGTTTCACCCTGACTTGTGCCAATTCTTTAATTTACATCCAACCTCCATCTTAGGGTACCCTACTGAGTTTATATCAGTTCTAATTCATTAACTACTTAATCTATCTACCAGAAAATCTCTCTCATAAATCTTGTCAGATTTCTTGATCTATATACCACACTTTTCTACTATTTCTATCCCTTTATTTACAATATGAGCCACCTCGTGGGAAAACCAACAATGTGGTTTCCGAACAGGTCTGACACAAACCGGGCTGTACAGCCACAGAAGCAGGCTAGAAGCTTGAAATTTTTGGAGTTAAGTAGAGGAGGAATTGTACTATCCGAGTAGCAAAAACAAAGGCGCTGATCAGCTTCGCGGTTACCGCGAAGCTGATCTGCGTCTTTGTTTTTGCCTATGCAGATTGTTGGTTTTCCCACGGGGCGGCTCATATTTTTTTCCTGTAGAAGATATCATTACCATCATTAATTTCAAAGAACATTTCACATAATTCATAAATTACATGCTCCTATTCATTAACTTGTGAATAGGTTTAACAGATTATCTCAGCTTGAAATCTTGTTTTTTCTCTGTTTTCTAATTTCTTCCCATTTTGCTAGACTAATGACTGAAAAATGTGTCTCATACCAATTGCACAATATATTACAATGAATGTAATTTTAAAGTCAGGCAAAAATATTTACAAATTTTCCCTCAAAATGCTGTGATCTCCGATTTTGGGTACAAGATGTTTGTTCAATCTGGGGTTTCAGATCAATGAATAACTTGACAAAATTAATCTCAGCTGACCATTGCACTGTTTCATTAAAAAAAAATAAAAATTTTTGCTGAGACACATTAGGCGGTTCTAACAAGTACACACAATCTATGTTTTAGATAAAAATAAGACAAATAGGTCTACCCCTGCAAACCCCAATTTTTTTTTTTTATATAAAAGTGGGGTATAATGGGGTATACATTTCACAGGTTTGTTTTCCTGATCTACAAGAAATGCCCTGCCTGAGAACAAATAAATTTGCTTTAAATCCTTATAGAAAAAAAAAATAAATGTTTTTCAAAATAACAAAAAAAATAAATGTTTTTCAAAATTAGTTATTAACAGTACAATTTTGCCCAAACCTAAATATAACGCTTATATTCACACATTTTTATGCGTGTGACAATGAGGAAGCAACGAAATACCAAGAAATTTACTTACGAAAAAATGTGTCAATTTATTTGAAGCATTACAATTAATCACAGACAAAAACACAAAGCATGCCACATTTTGATTGCATGTACTCAAGACTTTATGTTTTATATTTTCATCCAGCTTGATTGTGCATGTGTGGTTAATAGCAGACACTTAACATCTGCATAACGATGATGGGCTGCTCTTAAGTCAAGTCCTACAAAAAATCTCTTGTTAGTAATATGGACAGAAATATGCCGACCGGCTGCAGAATTTTCTGTGTCTCCTTCAAACTGCACAATCCTTCTTACTGAAATTTCAACACTTTTCTGTCACTGAGTATAAAGGCTGGTTTGTGCATGACCTGGTACAAAATCTCTTTTTTCAACTTTTTTTTCGTTACCAGACTAATCCATTTAATACAAGACCAACTTTCTACAAATCTTGCTGAGGAATTTTTACACCCCAAGAAATTCATTTAGTATAATCAAAAATAAGTGCTGAAGCAATGCTGACAATATAATGGTATTTATGATGTATCATAGAACATTTTCAAGTAGATTTGGCTTTGTAAATTTTATATTAAACATATGGGGCAGCTGGGTTTAATGGTAAACAATATAATAAATAAATATTATGGGATAATGCCAGATTATTAAAGCTATTGTGCTCCACATCAGCCTAATAATAAAGCCTTTCATTTCAGCATTAATTCCACTAACAGAGGCTTAATACCCATCCAACCAATAATCCCACTTAACCAGAGAGACTGGTTAATGCTATACACCCTCATCATTGGAACTTAAACACTAGGTTATGGAACAAATTTGTCAATATCTTCAAGATGATTCTTAGAATGATCTTGAATATACACTATAAACTTTTGAGTATCATGAAACACTTCTCTTTGATGTAAAATTTGGCTGAATTTACTTTCTTATAAAATGGTTAAATTGCCACACAAAAAAAACAACAAAAAACAGAAGCAACATGAAATAGAAAACTAAAAAATATCAGGTTACTGGTCAGACACCTACAGAAAATCCTGATCAAGTTACTGGTCAGGCAGCTACAGAAAATACCTACTCAAGTTATACTGGTCAGGCAGCTACAGAAAATACCTGATAAAGTTATACTGGTCAGGCAGCTACAGAAAATACCTGATCAAGTTACTGGTCAGGCAGCTACAGAAAATACCTGATCAAGTTACTGGTCAGGCAGCTACAGAAAATACCTGATCAAGTAACTGGTCAGGCAGCTACAGAAAATACCTGATCAAGTTATACTGGTCTGGCAACTACAGAAAAAACCTGATCAACTTACTGGTCCGGCAGCTACAGAAAATACCTGATCAAGTTATAATGGTCAGGCAGCTACAGAAAATTCCTGATCAAGTTACTGGTCAGGCAGCTACAGAAAATACCTGATCAAGTTATACTGGTCTGGCAGCTACAGAAAATACCTGATCAAGATACACTGGTCAGGCAGCTACAGAAAATTATACTGGTCAGGCAGCTACAGAAAATATCTGATCAAGTTATTGGTCAGGCAGCTACAGAAAATACCTGATCAAGTTACTGGTGAGGCATCTACAGAAAATACCTGATCAAGTTACTGGTCCGGCAGCTACAGAAAATACCTGATCAAGTTACTGGTCAGGCAGCTACAGAAAATATCTGATCAAGTTACTGGTCTGGCAGCTACAGAAAATATCTGATCAAGTTACTGGTCAGGCAGCTACAGAAAATATCTGATCAAGTTATACTGGTCTGGCTGCTACAGAAAATATCTGATCAAGTTACTGGTCAGGCATCTACAGAAAATACCTGATCAAGTTATACTGGTCTGGCAGCTACAGAAAATATCTGATCAAGTTATTGGTCAGGCAGCTACAGAAAATACCTGACCAAGTTATACTGGTCAGGCAGCTACAGAAAATATCTGATCAAGTTACTGGTCAGGCATCTACAGAAAATACCTGATTAAGTTATACTGGTCAGGCAGCTACAGAAAATACCTGATCAAGTTATTTTATACTGGTCAGGCAGCTACAGAAAATACCTGATCAAGTTATACTGGTCAGGCAGCTACAGAAAATATCTGATCAAGTTACTGGTCAGGCAGCTACAGAAAATACCTGATCAAGTTACTGGTCAGGCAGCTACAGAAAATATCTGATCAAGTTATACTGGTCTGGCTGCTACAGAAAATACCTGATCAAGTTACTGGTCCGGCAGCTACAGAAAATATCTGATCAAGTTATACTGGTCTGGCTGCTACAGAAAATACCTGATCAAGTTACTGGTCCGGCAGCTACAGAAAATACCTGATCAAGTTATACTGGTCTGGCAGCTACAGAAAATATCTGATCAAGTTACTGGTCAGGCAGCTACAGAAAATACCTGATCAAGTTATACTGGTCAGGCGGCTACAGAAAATATCTGATCAAGTTACTGGTCGGGCAGCTACAGAAAATACCTGATCAAGTTACACTGGTCTGGCAGCTACAGAAAATACCTGATCAAGTTACTGGTTGGGCAGCTACAGAAAATACCTGATCAAGTAACTGGTCAGGCAGCTACAGAAAATACCTGATCAAGTTATACTGGTCTGGCAACTACAGAAAATACCTGATCAACTTACTGGTCCGGCAGCTACAGAAAATACCTGATCAAGTTATACTGGTCAGGCAGCTACAGAAAATTCCTGATCAAGTTACTGGTCAGGCAGCTACAGAAAATACCTGATCAAGTTATACTGGTCTGGCAGCTACAGAAAATACCTGATCAAGATACACTGGTCAGGCAGCTACAGAAAATTATACTGGTCAGGCAGCTACAGAAAATATCTGATCAAGTTATTGGTCAGGCAGCTACAGAAAATATCTGATCAAGTTACTGGTCAGGCATCTACAGAAAATACCTGATCAAGTTATACTGGTCAGGCGGCTACAGAAAATATCTGATCAAGTTACTGGTCAGGCAGCTACAGAAAATATCTGATCAAGTTACTGGTCTGGCAGCTACAGAAAATATCTGATCAAGTTATACTGGTCTGGCAGCTACAGAAAATATCTGATCAAGTTACTGGTCAGGCAGCTACAGAAAATACCTGATCAAGTTATACTGGTCAGGCAGCTACAGAAAATATCTGATCAAGTTACTGGTCAGGCAGCTACAGAAAATATCTGATCAAGTTATTGGTCAGGCAGCTACAGAAAATATCTGATCAAGTTACTGGTCAGGCATCTACAGAAAATACCTGATCAAGTTATACTGGTCAGGCAGCTACAGAAAATACCTGATCAAGTTATACTGGTCAGGCAGCTACAGAAAATTCCTGATCAAGTTACTGGTCCGGCAGCTACAGAAAATACCTGATCAAGTTACTGGTCTGGCAGCTACAGAAAATACCTGATCAAGTTACTGGTCTGGCAGCTACAGAAAATATCTGATCAAGTTACTGGTCAGGCAGCTGCAGAAAATACCATCAAGTTACTGGTCAAGATGTTACTAAACTACTTTATAATGTTTCAGCTCTGGTGAGCTCAAAATGGTATGGAACTATGTTCTGTATTTCAGGTTTTGGTTTGTTTCTGCTGATCAGCTGCATGCAGAATTAAAATCAGCCAGTGCAAGCATAATCAGTTTTCAAAGGGTTAACTCACTAGCAAATCACCAATTACTGTTGAGTGACAGGCCTGGAGTTGTGAGGAAAGATAAAACTAATGTAGATCATTATAAACCTATGATAAATAAATAGACTGTCTCTGATTCTAGAGGTAATCATAGCCAACCAGTCTATCCTCAACTGACCCATCTGCTCAGAAGTGTTATTATCTGCTATGGATAAAAACAAATACTTGCTCTGAAATAGTAAATAAAATAATGAGCATACCTGAAAACCAGAGGACCAACAGTCCTGAAAGCACTCACATGACACCTGCTTTTTGAAAATACTGTTCTCAAAAGGCTGTGTCATCAAATGACCTTGACCTTTACAGCAACTTTCTAACAACTTTCTCTAGCCATTAAAGCTTATGTGACCAAATTTGACCTTGTCATAAAATAGGTCAAGTTCAACCCATTTCTTGTTTCAATAAAATGTTGCTCAGCCACCAAGCTGTTAGTCAGACTTCACTATACGCATTTATACCTATCTCCTATTCATTGTAGGGTTATCCAGTATGCAGGTTTTCTTATAATGTGACTCAAAATTAATGGTCTTGGCAATAAATGTGTTTCTACCTCAGATTTTTCTGCTAAACAGATTATCATAAAGAACAATGAAAAGTTCATCAGTAAATATCAAGCTATGATCAGAAAACAGGATTTTTGCACAGGCGAAAACAAAGACACAGATCAGCTGTGCAGTGACTGCACAGCTGTGACTGCACAGCTGTTCAGCACATTTGTTTACGCTACATAGATAGTACAATGTTTCTTCTTCTGAAATCCGAAATTGCATGCTTCTAGCTGTTTTCTGTGACTGTACAGGCTGGTTTGTGTAGGACCCGGTTGTAAACTCCAAAAACCGGTTTTCTATCGTCGTGGCTCAAATATCAAGCCATGATCAGAACTAGAAACTTCCTCTCTTTTACTGTCAACATACAGCATCTGCTGTCAGAATTCTAGTAAACATGGGCTGCACCGGGGAAAACCTCACATATGAGGGGGACCAGGACAAAATATGAGCCATATTATTCTGAAATCAGTGTGGGGTGGGGGGATTGGGGGGATGGGCTTTCAGACCAGATCTGATACAAACCAGGTAGTAGTGTCACTGAGTATCATGATAACATATGAGCCGCCTGGTGGGAAAACCAACAATGTGGTTTCCGAACAGGTCCGACACAAACCGACCTGTACAGTCACAGAAAAGCTTGAAATTTCGGATTTAAGTAGAAGAGGAATTGTACTATCCGAGTAGCGAAAACAAAGGCGCTGATCTGCATCTTTGTTTTCGCCTATGCAGATTGTTGGTTTTCCAATGAGGCGGCTCATATCCATGTAATGTATACCCCATTATACCCCACTTTTATACAGTAAAACTGGGGTTTACAGGATTATATACCTATTTTTCTTACTGGCAAGGTGGTTCTAATGTGTATCCACAATCAATGTTTTTTAGCAAATAAGTTAAAAATATAAAGTTTTTCCTAATGAAATTTTCAATTTTTATTGCCAAAAAAAAAAATCGCTGTACGAGCATGTATATTGCATGGGCATGTTTTCGTAATGGGAAATTTTGAATTTTAAGAAGAAGAGAAAATAGTATTATCTATGAAGCAAAAACAAAAACGCTGGTCAGCTGTGCACAGTAAGAACAGGCTTTTTCCTCACAAGAAATACTAAGAATCAAGCCATTGTGTACTATGGCTGATAAATAACCAACAAACTGAGTAGATTTTCAGAGTCTTCAAACCACATTTTTAAGATGCCTTTAAAACAGTCTCTTTCGATACACAGCTCATTTCATGCAGTTTCAGACCTTTGTAATTTTAGGCATGACTAAAATTGCATTTTTATACCAAAAGAAAGAAACAGTTTGATCATTATTTTGAAGCAAATGGGTTCTGCAGAAATTATAGGTCTATAATTGATAGGTCTCTAGATGTATGGGGATACCAGGTGAGCAAAGACATGAGAAAACCAGTCTTCAGGGTTTCTGACCAGGTTCGACACAAACCTGGCTTTGCCGTCATAGAAGAAGGCTAGAAGCTTGAATTTTCAGATTCAAGAAAAAATGGGATTGTACTATCGACGAAGCAAAAACAAAGGCACTGATCAGCTATGCAACAACTTTTTTCGCATAGGCAAAAATTTGTTTTTCTCTAGATGTATTGGGGTACTAGATGAGCTAAATTTGACACAAGCCATTTTGAAGTCTTATAATATATTGGAACAAAGGTATGAACAAAGCTTTCAGGCCAGATTCATCCACATACAGTATACTTACTGTCTTCAAATTGGTAGCACAAAGGTCAAAAATAGCAAAAGAAGTGAATTACATTAGCTAGTATCTCACTGGCATGCGAATTTCTCGCGACTGTTTTGCAAATTTTGTCGCGGGACTTTCGCATGACATTCGTGCGAGTGTCGAGGGAATTTTCTTGTGTCGCGAACTGGTCCCAATGTTTTTCAACATGTTGAAAAATTTTATGCAAATTTTTTTCCAAAATATTTCGCAAGACTGTCGCGCGACAGTTGTGCGACGGTCGCGCGACGTTCGTGCGAGTGTCGTGAACTTGTCGCAGCGAAATTTGGGCGAATTTACAATGCGAAATTTTCGAGACACTTGTACAAATGTCGCGCGAGTGTCACACGACGGTCGCGCAACAGTCTTGCGAAAACCTCGCAACTATCTGGCGAGAAAATAAAACTAAGCGACATTTGTACGAATGTCGCACGACACGCGCACGAATGTCGCGCGACTGTCGTACAAATTTAAATGAAAATAAGTTACATTCGCAGGAAAGTCGTGAGATACTCTTACAAATGTCGTGCGACTGTCACACGACAGTCGCGCGATATATTTTCAAAATTAGACCGAAATTCGCGCATTTGTCGCAAAAATGTCTATTCAATGAGACTGCAACGTAAAGTTGTGTTTATATCATTTATCTTTGTCGCAAAATAGTCGTGAACTATTCGCGCACTAGTCTCCAGTTGTCGCATTCCAGTGAGATAGGGGCTATTGTTGTTTCCATTCTCCTGATTAAACTTACACATCAACCATATTTACACATACCTGACATCAAAAATCTCTACATGTATTTTCAAAATGAAAGTGTTTTTTTATTCTGTGAACCTCGTCATGAGAAAACAAATATTTTGCATATGTGAAAATAAAGGCGCAGATCAGCTTTGCAGTAAATGCGAAGCTGATCAGGGCCTTTGTTTTCACTACATGGATAGTACAATTCTCTTCTTTCTATATCTAAAACTTCAAGCCTCTAGCCATCTTGTACAGGAAACCACATTGTGCTTGTACAGGAAACAACATTGTTGGTTTTCTCATGACGCGGCTCACATGTACTTTCAAAATTGTACTTTCAAAATGAAAGTGTGGTTGGTCTTTATCTAACCTATGGCATTACCAAATTATAATGTTTTATCCCACTTATTTCACTTATATGAGCCTTTGCATGAGAAAACCAACAATTTGGATTTCTAACACCAGGTCTGACACAAGCCAAGCTCAAAATTTCGGATTTATTTATTAATTTTTATTTATTTATTTATTTTTTTTTTATTCAGTTTTACGTCCCTTTCAAGATTATTTCAGCTCATATGAGATGGGCCAATCAGTAGGTGGGGCGAAAATGGGAGAACCCCGAGAAAAAACACCTGGCACAACCGCAAGCAGAACTTGGCTTGTCTCACATGTGGCCAGAGCAGGGCTCGAACCCACACCAGACACAGCGGTGAAATGATCGAGTGATTAAGAAACAGTGCTCTTAACCGCTCGGCCACAGGGACCGCCTTCGGATTTAAGAGGAATAGGAAATGTACTATTGGAGTAGCAAAAACAAAGGCGCTAATCAGCTGTTATTGCACAGCTGATCTGCGTCTTTGTTTTCGCCTATGCATGTTGCTGGTTTTCCCTTGCAGCAGCTCATTTTATATTAACCACCTAGCTACTATTTAGTAGCTAGATCATGGTCTGAGCTCCAGAGTGGACTGCTGGAATGGACTAAAATATAAGTTCCAAGAATGTTATTAACAGTTTTCAACTTTTACCACCATAGTGCATTTAAGCCTAGCTGTTGCCAGGAACTTTCTGAACGAGCCTCATGACTGACCTCATGCTATTCTCAAAGCTGTTTTGGTACCTACAGTGGATGGCCCCAATATATAGGCATTTCCTGTTTGTCACATGACCGAGCATAGTAGATCATGTGACAAGAGGACTGAGAGCCTCAATGACTCAACCTCATTATAAGGCACCTCATTATAGTGTGATTTTCAATATAACATGGTCATGTCATGGTTAACCAACTCTCATTATAACATGGTTTCACTTATAAGATGGTCTATTTCCATAGACCCCAAAAGATGACTTTATAATGAGGTTGGTCTGGAGTAGACTTTGTACACTCTAACCCATAAATTATAGAATGCCGTAATACTTATATCAGACAAAATGACAATTGCATTAACAAACAAATTCATCTGAGCATACCTAGTAAATCTAATCAAAATAACTAGCATAGTATTCTGAATGTATCATTTTCAATCAGGCACAACTCAAAAAAAAATACAATATGTGCTTTCAGTGAAGATGCAGGTCTGCCTGGTGATCCGAAATCGCCCTAAAAATTACTGATCATTCGAAGAAAATCTGAGCCCTAAAACTACTGGCACGTACAGGCCATGCAGCAGGTGCTGAGACCAAAGTGTGTCACTGAGCATCCTCAAGAAGAGTCTTTGCTGCGGAGACTTTGACACTGGACTAGTTTTAAGATGCATTTGCCTGGCATAATGTCTTATTAATGTAGTGCAATCTCATTTGAGAGATATCCTGACCAAACCTGTTTTCAGGTTTTAGAATAGCATAGATGCAAACTAGAGGGAAAATATTTATGATTCTGAAACTTCAATTTGCTGTCCACTATATATACACTTTAATTCTTTAGTCATGCTTATTTCTTCAAACATGAAATGTTTTTGGTGTGTGGCATCCAAAAGGTTTTCGACAGAGCCAACACTTCCTGAATATTAACCATAATTACTGTATTTGTTCTAATTAGCGCACATGCTCCAATAAGCGCACTCCCTGGTCGTTCCTGAAAAGTTTGCGCATAAGCACACACTACTCAACTAAGAATTAGATATTGATATTTTATACCAATTTTACTCATGAATACCACATTAAAACGCATCCTTAATTGATCAAACAATATATTGTGACGATTGGAACACTTATATGACATTACCATTAATATTTTTGACATTGTTATTACAGCAGTCTATAATGTTGTTTTCATTCGTAGTGTGCGCTAACTGGAACGATATTTTATTACCTTAACTTTAAGATATTTTGAAAATTTACGCTCACTGTGCGCTAATTAGAACAATTACGGTATACAACAATGGAGAGTTAATGTGTTTCTCAAAAGGACACAACCTTGCCCTATAGGCTAGCATGCTCTCTTTTTGCGTAGGGCTATGAAGTGCCCGACAAGAGCATGACAATGTTCACTTGCACGGGCTCATTGTTGCTTTATCATGCACAGAGATCCATAGAAAAGAATTCATCTGAACACCAAGCATAAATGTCTATAAATCATACAACAGATGAAAATATGTAAATGAATGATATAGCATCTTGTATCAGAAGATTACCTGACTGTGCCAAGAGGAAACCTGGCTTGATGCACATAAAAGAGTGAAAACCTTATTGTAGCCTTTGTTCTTGCTATGAAGACAATGCTGTACCAGTTTCCTAACCTGTTTCTAATAAATGGATTTTCCCATCATTATCATTTGGGTGAGTCCACTTTCATTTTTAGGGACATCAGGAGTGATTTTGAATTTTTATTCAATTTTTCGATGAAATTTCTCTGCGCAAACAGAATAGCCCCAGATGTGACGCCGCATCCTGCGGCGTCACATCTGGGGCTATTCTGTTTGCCTATGTCCCATAAAAGGGACGCCAGGCTTAAATGAGTTCATCTGATTTCAAGCACCTGGCCCCCTGCCTGTGGCGATACAGTCCAGTTAAAGTTTGTATGGGCCAAGATCATACTAGTTTCAATCAGATTTTGAGTGTTGCTGCTGAGCTGAAGTCTAGCCATCAATGAAACGTGTAGTTTCAATCCAGGTTTCCAATCAGATCTGACACAAAGTGGCCTGTACAGTCATAGAAGAAGGCTACAAGCTTGAAATTTCAGATTTGAGAAGAGGGATTGTACTATCAGTGTAGTGAAAACAAAGGCGCTGATCAGCAGTCACTGCTCAGTTGATCCATGTCTTTGTTTTTGCATATGCCAAAATCCGGATTTCTCATGATGCTGCTCATATAATACTGGTGTAGGGTTTGATTGCAGTTGCAGGTTTACAAGTTCAAATTTAGACACAGTTATTCACCATCATAAAACAGATGGAAACCTTTCTGAAAATGATACAACATATCTAATAATTATCTTCATTAAGGGAAATGCAATACAAATATAGGTGTTCTGTATCATAACAGAAATACAGTTTTAGGTATTCAAAAGTCGCAAGCCCTGCAGATTCAGGATAGCTAACATGTAGTCCCAAGCACTGCAATTTCTGGTATACAAAAAAAACTCAATCACTGCAGTTTAAGGTATACAAAAGTCTCACCCTGCAGTTTTTAGTTGCAAGCACTGCAGTTTCATGTATACAGAAGTCTCCAGCACTGAAGTTTCAGGCATACTAAAGTCAATAGCACTGTAGTTTAAGGTATACAAAAGTTTAAAGCACTGCAGTTTTAGGTATACATAAGTCAGAAGCACTGCCGGTTCAGGTATACGAAAGTCTCATACATTTAGAAAGTAACAAAGGCCTCCAGTCCAGCAGTTTAAGGTATTAAAAAGCATCAAGCATTGTAGTTTGAGTAAAAGCACTGCAGTTTTAAGTAAACAAAGTGTAGAGCACTGCAGTTGTACAAATGTCTAAATCACTACAGTTTAAGGTTTACAAAAGTCTTAAGCTTGCAGATTAAGGTATACAAAAGCCTTCAACATTGCAGTTTCAGGTATACAAAATCTCAACTCTTGAAAGAGTTTTGCTCTCATCAGAAGTTGAAGAAACCTCCAAAAACAGCATTTCCTGCCAAGCCAATTTCCGAGGAGGCCAAGTGAGCAAATGTGTATGTTGTAATGGTACATGAAGATAGAGCTACTAACTACATCAAAATCTCCTTCCTGGTATGTGCTATGTACTCATGAGAGTTTCAAACGCTTGTATTTGCCTACAGCATAGATTTTGGTGGAAAGCACACAAAGTTTCTTAAAATTATAATGCACTTTATCTATTTTTCTGACCTTTGTCAAACAAAAAGTTATTAGGCTTATTATTTGAGCCGCGCACAAGACATCCGGTCTTCGAGGTTTCCGACCAGGTCTGACACAAACCGGCATGTACAGTCACAGAAGCAGGCTAGAAGCTTGAAATTTCAGATGTAAGAAGAAGAGAAATAGTACTATCCCTGTAGCGAAAACAAAGGCGCTGATCAGCTTTGCAGTTACTGCAAAGCTGATCTGCGCCTTTGTTTTCGCATAGGCAAAAATCCGGTTTTCTCATAACGCGGCTCATTTATAATAAGACATTGTTGCCATTTCTGTATTTTATATAGATTTTTCTTTTACAATAGATTACAATTAGAGCCGCATCGTGAAAAAAAACGGATTTTGGCCTAGGCAAAAACAAAGGCGCAGATCAGCTTCGCAGTAACTACGAAGCTGATCAGCGCCTTTGTTTTCGCTACACGGATAGTACAATTTCTCTTCTTCTAAAATCCGAAATTTCGAACTTCTAGCCTGTTTCTGTGACTGTACAGGCCGGTTATGTCTGAGCTGGTCGGAACTCCCGAAGACCGGTTTTCTCGAGTCGCGGCTCAGATTACAATTAATCATAAACAAGGAATGTCATAATTACACAAGTAAATTAGTTAAGCTTCAGCCATGTCTCGAAGATTTCTCTTCAGGCTTTTTATTGCAAAGAAAAAATTATAAAATGATTTTGAAAAGCCAAGAAACAAAATGTTCGGTTTTGTCACCAGAAAAGAAAAGTCAACTTCCATTCTTCCAATAATATACAGGATACTTTTTTTTTGTTGGATATTGAATCAGTCCCAAAAATTAGTAACACTCATCATATCTGATCTAGATCTTATCGGCACTTACAGGAAATGGTAAGCAAAGTATTTGAAATCGGTTTAAGCACCCCAGTAATTTCATATTACAGGTCGTTCCAAGGCGAAACTTTTGTTGTGGTTCTAACTGTTTTGTGTTTTGGAGTTGAATTTTTGTGCTGTTTGAGCCTTATGTACATTTTCATATTTTTAGTTAAGTTCGGGTAACTAAGTGGCTGCCTATTGGGGAATAGCTGCTCACTCGGCTTACAATATGTTTTCTCGGTATTCCTACCCCTCGGTTTGTGGAGTGGAAATTTCTTACTGATTGCGCCATTTCCTGATCATTGCCTACTTGTACCTTTTTGTGTTCTACCTTGTGCTTTGCTCAGCATGATCCTCACTAAGCAAGAGCATTACAATTCAACCTCATTATAATGCACCTAACTATAATGCGGTTTTCAGTATAACACAGCCATGTCATGGCTCCCAAACTGATTATTATGTTATACATGTATCTCTAGAAGTAACCTCACTATAGCAGGATTTCACTTAAAACACAGTCGGTGTCTATGGACCCCAAAGATAGCATTATAATGAGGTTGACCTGTATTCACAAACAAGTAGCCCATGGGCAACGATAGCTCACCTGAGAGTCAAGAAGAACAAAAATAATTGATATTCAGTCCTACGGCACATTTCCTACACATTGTCGTAATTCAGACATCAATGCTTCATGCTATCTTTCATTGAAATAGATCCACCTGATTTTTGAAGGGTTTTTACCATATATGGGAATGGCTGCCATCTTGGTCATGTGACCTGGATTTTTTATATCAGTGTCAGAGAAAACTATTTTTGAAGGGTTTTTACCATATATGGGCGTGGTGGCCATCTTAGTCATGTGACCTGAATAAATATATATATACACATTGGTTCCCCCTTCCTATAGATGTGTCATATAAAATTTGGCTTTGATTAGCCAAGTGGTTTCAGAGAAGAAAATGTGAACGCACAGACACAAGCACAGACACATGGATGCCAGCTAGAGTACCATCGAGCCTTCGGCTCAGGTGAGCTAAAAAAAAAAAAAAACAGCCTGTGCTCCCATCAGCACTCACATAACAATATAAATATTAGCACAAAATAATAACATTTATTATATCACTTTTTATATCCCAAGAATGTAGACAGGAAAATAACAAGATAAACATTGCCAAGATTATAGAGCAGCACCAATCACCCTTACAGCCACAGCTAGGGAAGGGTTGTGGTCTCAGACTCAGGATCCAGTAGCACTGAAATGTGTCCTTGAGAAAAGCCAGTTACCCACCAGAGTACTGATTTACATGTAAGAGGCAGTAGTTCCATCTAATCATGACAGAAAAATTGTTGACTTATATATATGTTAACTCATTTAAGCCTGGCGTCCCTTTTATGGGACATAGGCAAACAGAATAGCCCCAGATGTGACGCAGCAGAACGGGGCGTCCCATCTGGGGCTATTCTGATAGCTTAGAGAATTTTCATCGAAAAATTGAATAAAAATTAAAAATCACTCCTGACGCCCCTAAAAACGAAAGTGAACTCATACAATTGATAATGATGGGAAAATTCATTAGTCAAATATGGGTTAAACCACAAAACAAAGATACAGCCTTATTGTATCAAATGTGCATACAAATCTGACTTTGTCTTAAAAACTTTGAAATAAATATCATTTACTGTCGATTTTGCATACCAAGAAAGCAGTTTTCAAGTTTTCAACTTAGAAGAAATAAGCTGTATAGACAGGCCTGTGGAAATAATATGTTTAGACCTGGTACTAGAGAACACAGGACAAGTGGATTTTAACACCTGCTTGTCCTTGGACAACAGAAATATTTGTATTAGCAGCTGTGTGTATTATGTAAAATCCAAAGTTTTCAAAAAGTTTTCTTGAACACCCCACTCAACCTTTTTTCAGTCATGATGGGATTGTGCCAGCACTTCCTGTGTATTAACCAGTAATTTTGGGGTTAAAAATGTATCTTCCTCAAAGACACAATATGGCACCCTGTCAGGCTGTGTCGAGATTGCACCCAGCACAATTCCAAGTCCAATGCTCTACTACAAAGCCACCCCACTCCCCTATTTTTCATTTCGAAAACTTTCCCATGCAATATACAGAGAATTTTTCAGCTTAAAAAAGTGAAAATTTCATTGGAGAAATTTTGACATTTTTCTAATTTTTGCTCAAAACATAGATTGTGGGTACACGCTAGAACCGCCTCGGCGAGGCGGTTCTAACCAGTACCCACAATCTATGTTTTGGAGCAAAAATAAGAAAAATAGGTATACCCCTGCATACCCCAGTTTTGCTATATAAAAGTGGGGTTTGAGCGGGTATACTTTACACGGACATGTTTTCATGATGTTATCAGGTACTTTTTTTTTTCCAGATTTCCAGATAAGCAAGAAAACATCAGTGTATTTAATTCTCAGCATCATTTCCCCAGCTTTATGGTTAACAAGATTTTTCCTGACACAAATATGTTTTTGTTTCATGCTCCAATTGTAAGCACAAATGAAAAGTTGACAGAATCTATCATGGCCAATACAATAGAAAAGATGTATTTTGCTTCATTGCATAAAGGCTCTGTACTTAATGCTTCCAACTATGCATAGATACTATTTTGTACATTCATGAGAAATTTGAGCCGCCCCTTGGGAAAACCAACAAGCGAAAACAAAGGCGAAAACAAAGGCGCAGATCAGCTTTGCGGTAACCGCGAAGCTGATCAACGCCTATGTTTTCGATACTCGGATAGTACAATTCCTCCTCTACTTAACTCCAAAATTTCAAGCTTCTAGCCTGCTTCTGTAGCTGTACAGGCTGGTTTGTGTCAGACCTGTTCGGAAACCACATTGTTGGTTTTCCCACGAGGTGGCTCATTTCTAACAAGTGGCCACTTTTCCATTATGATTTATGAATAAAACAAAATGAGGTTGTGGAGGATTCAGTGCCTTATGTTTCACTCAACAGCTAAGGTCACCTGGAGATGTTAACCTTGGTTTAAGATGTCATGTGAAAGACTGGGAATGATTTGAACTCACAATATCTGGTTTACAAGCTGGGAGGCTAAACCATTCCCCCACGCCATGACAGTATGTTTGCAAAAGACAAGACTGCTATCAAATAAAAACACCCTTATACCCCACTTTTATATAGTAAGACTGGGATAGGATGTACAGAAGTGTACCTATTTTTCTTACTTTTGATCCAAACCAGTTCTAACTTGTACCCGCAATCTGTGTTTTGAGCAAAAATCTAAAACATATAAAAAAAAATTCAACTGAAAAAATTACTCTTTTTTGTTTACCACTAAACTTATGCTACTGAATGGGCATGTTTTAATAAAAAGGACACAGGCCTACCTGCCGAGATGAACACTCCACCGGCTGGGAACATGAGGACACTTTCTACCGGAGCACCATGTTCCACAGTCATTATACTACTCTCGCCAATCCTGGTATCAAACATCTTCACTGTGTGGTCATAGGAACCTATAAGAGTCAATGTCAAAATTCGTCAAATTTTGAATGTGGGGAAAAAATAAAAAGCACCTGAAAGAAAGTTAAAATTTTTTTGTGTGAAAGTAACAAGCTAACCCTAAAGTAATCAAAACAAACTAAAGGTAATCTTAACAACCAATCAGATTGCTTAAATAGATCGTCAAAAGTCACATGACCAGGAAAAATGTCCATACCGTAACAAAATTTAAATTGTGTTTTTCTTTTGAATATGCAACAACTTTTTATTTCTGATGTATGCAATCCAATAAACAGATTGTTTCTACACATGTACTGAAGAAAAAAAATCTACAGCTGTAATGATAGTAGAAAAAAACAGTGATCATACAAGCAAAAACGACTTTTTACAGAGTTTAGATGTTTTCCTCTTTAAATAACATTTTTAAAAAGCATGTTGCTATACAACAACAATACTGCAGACAATTTATTCATCTTGATAATGTTGATTTTGTGGTAATGATCCACATGAAGTCTTTATAAAGAACTTATTTTCAGAAATTTATTACCGTTACGGTACTGGACAAGATGCATGTTACGGTATGGACATTTTTGACTTTGGGCATTAATATGTTGCTAAATGAAGACAGTGATTAAGAAAGATGTTTATTTATTTTCACCGAAAAATCCTCTTAGTGTGAATGCAAAATAGTCCTGCAGATTTATGGGGTATTTTATCGGAACCAGGAAATAGGGTTCAAACTTTTTTTCTTGACTGATTCTTGTAGCCAAGACCTTGCCCTTCAAGAATCTGAATGATGCCGCCTTGGCATCATTGAGCATTTTGAGATAATCAAGATGGCGTCCAGAATGGTCGTCAAATATATGTTATCACTTGTTTTGCTATGTATAGGACTTGAATACTTGTTTCTATTTACCACATTTGGCAGTAAAACATACAATTCATTTGAAGTTGTCTGATAAATTACACACCTAAAATGATTTCTAAAAAATAAACATGGCATCAAAGATGGCCGCCAAATAGAATTTTTGCACATAAAAGAATATAATGTGCAGTACATGTGTGTTTTTGTATTCATTTTATCATGTGAGGTAATCTTATATTGTATTGTCATGTGCATAAATGACTTAAGACCATTATTAGAACACTCTGAACCTAAGATGGCACCCAAGATGGCTGTTTCTATATGACAACTGCCTTATTAGCTTGGCTGGTATACGCATTTGCTATTTATTAGAGTTATTTCTAGACTGTATCAAATGCAGGACCCACAGCTATAAGCTTCTCTGGTATAGTGGTTAAGGTATCAACCTGTGGGCTCAAGCCTTGGCTTTTTCTAGTCTTTTGAATGAGACTTGAAACTGAGGTTTCAGCTCCACATGACCATAGCTGTTGATTTGGGCATAAAACAAACAATCAACCACCAAATACAGAATGATAAGTATTTACCTATGGCAGTTGTATTCATACTTCTAGAATATAGACATATATTCAAGCTATGTTCAACATAGTGAGGCTAAAATAACCTAACATTAATAGCCAATATGTTCAACTTTCACAAAATGATCAACGTTTAGCCTAGCATATTGCAAATGCATATTTGTTATCAGCTTTATTGAAAATCTTTCAAAGTTTCATGTTTCATGGTAGATGTTAGCCATTTCTAGATACAATCATCTCATTCCCTACAGATAATGCTACTTTTGGTGATAATATGCCTTAAGCGTGGGAAATTTAGCCTTTGTTTACCAATTTAACAGCAAGCCATAAATCTGACGGAGATGTTTTTTATGTTGCTACCATAACATCCTCCAAATGTGGTCATTTCCTTGATATTATGTGATAAAGGCTAACAAAGTTCACTAAGCTTGTCAGGTATGAAGCCCTTCGAGATTTTCAGACTGACCCCTTTCCTATGCATCAACAACAATAGGTTAGCCTATGACATCCTGGCAGAAAATAGCATGGGCTGTAAGAAGGAAGGAGACCACGGTTGGATGTTTTACCATTTAAGTCCTTCTCTCCTCTAATATCCATTTTATAAAGCTGCATTTAAGTTTAAATTTATTTTAGAACTTTTATCTTGAGAAATGCATATACGTCTGTGTATGACGCTTACATATTTTCCTGTCTGCTTGTATTGACTTTAATCATATTAGTTCTTGCTACTGTTACACAAGATATAGGTCTGAATCTGATCAGTGAGTGTGCTTTTCATCACTTGTCTACTACATGTAAGCATCCTTTCATGAACGTTACCACAGGCATATAGACCAAGACCCAGCATTTTATGGCTCTATTGAATGTTAGAGTAAATTATCTATTAATGATAATGGATGCGGCCTTCTTCTCCTTGAAACATTAAATTTCATTTACCAATCAGTCTCAGATTGTGCAAGGCTATTCAGGTCATCTTGTAGAATCTGCCAATCCACCAGTGAATCAATATTCTTACACAAAACACAATCACCATATGACCTGATATTGTTCGGAAGATCATTAATGGAAATCAAGAACAGGACTGGTCCCAAGACCGATCCTTGAGGGACACGAGATAAGACCGGAACTGGATCTGAGGCTTGGCCATCCGTTTTGATAGTGCCCAAAGGGCCATGAAGCGATCCACTTGAAAGTAGATCCTCTAATCCCATTGAAGTGTAGTTTGTAAAGTAGTCTCCTATGTTGTACCTGTTGTAGTTCACAAACGACCCCAAATATAGGAGCTGTGCTTGACACACGTTTATTCGGATTAAGTCCGAACCCATTGTTGCACCTGCATCATCAGCAGTCATTAGCTGGCGGATAACGAGCGAACCAATCCTACTAGAGAACCGCATGTAAGTCTGTTGACAGCATGTACCGACTACTGCATGCTAAGAAAAAAGTAAGATCGTGAACAAATGTTGAAATTGTGGACCCCCCGGGCCCACGGCCCCAGGAAACATTACTGCATTAACAGAGAGAAGATCATTAAGAGCTTATTGCCGTTTGATATAAAAAGCAAAGGCAGGTCTAACGCGATTAAAATACCCTCTATTGGCAGAGCCTCTCGAGGACGGAGTGGATATAATGAGACCACTAAATTGTCCGGGTTAAGGTATGTCTATCTATCTTTCGAACATAAAGTGTTGGGACGCTTTACCCAAAGAAGGGTTCTTTTACACCCATGCTGCTGTGCTCAAGGGGCATCTATAGATCTGGGTCAAGTTCAAAGAAGGATGCCCTCTGTTGTGCTGCGACCAGATACCCTGTAGGGTAACAGCTTTTATCCCATAACTAGGGCTTTTGTAAAAACTAATACTTGTGTCCTAATATAGTATGATTATAGTGGCCATCTTGGCCATCATCTTGGCTAATTATTATCGTGCTAGAATAAACACTAAATCATGCTGTTCACAACGTTAAATGAGCATTTCAGACACATGGCATTTGGTATATGGAGCACATGAATGGTGTTTTAATCTGAGAACATGTTCGTTTAAATTAAAATTATGGCGGCAATCTTGGTCGTCATCTTTTTTCGTTTATATGATATGGGGTCCTAGCTGAAACCAAAGGACATCACTATTACGTGAACAACAAGAAATGGGCATTTCAAACACACGGCACTGATTATATAAAACATATGAATGCCGTTTTAATAAGAGAATACCTCTTATAGTATGATTATGGCAGCCATCTTGGCCACCGTCTTACATTATTGTTTTTATGTGGGTATCAGAACTTAGAACATTTTTTATGATGATGTTTACAACATAAAATAAGCATTTAAACATAAAGAAACGGGTATATTCAACTCTGGGGGTTTATATTCTTGCTTATGGCGACCATCTTGGATGCGATCATGAATTTTCCAAAACGCTCCAGGGTGGCATCATGCAGTTTCTGAACAAGTATGGTCTAGTGAACTGGAAACCACAATAAAATTTCATGTGGCACCGTCTTCCATGTTATGCTGTTGGCAACTGGACTAAAGGCTTAGCAAAGGAAATGACTAAGAAATCAACTTCAGTAACATCTTCAGTAACATCTTTGTGACAAATTTAAAGTTGACAGCCATCTTTGACACCATCTTAGACACCATCTTGTATTCCAAAAACAAAAAGGAATAACAATTTCTAATCAAAATCAACTAATATACAGATAAATGTAATATTTTAAGTATTTAAAGTGAACCAAAAGATAGCGCTGATAATTGTCATTTAGAATTGCATTCTGGCAGCCATCTTTGAAACATTCTTGATATAGATGACCATGCTAGCAGGAAATGTTCTTTGACATTCATGCTATAAAATTATGTCATATATTTGTAAATTAAATATGCCCTGAGTGCAAATAGAAACTTTATTATGACCAGCCCAGATATTGAGCTGCCATATTGGACGCCATCTTGTTTTTCTCAAAATGCTCAATGCTGCCAAGGTGGCATCAGTCAGATTCTTTAATGGTAACATCTAAGCAACAAGAATCAGCCAAGAAAAAAAGTTTGAACCACATTTCTGGGTCAAGCTAGATATCTGCAGGACTAAAAGAATGTAAACATAGAAAAGCAACTAATAAAATGTTACACAGTATATTCTTTTCTTATGTTGTTACGGTATGGACATTCTCTGTTACGGTATGGACAAGATCTTATATTGATAAAATCGTTACGGTAAGGACATTTTTAGAACAAATATCAATGCTTGCCTTTTTGACAGCACTACAGGCAAGAATGATTGAATGATATAACAAGTATTTAATCTTTTGGTATCTTCTATGGTGATTTAAGTCTAATAAGTTTTGTTAGTTTTCTGGTACAGTTAAACATTCTGAGATATCGTTACGGTATGGACCAGCATGTTACGGTATGGACATAACACATTTTGTAGGAAATAATTGCTCTCAATCATAATCCTGATAGCTTTCTTTTTCAATAAAATAATATATTTTACATGACATACAATTGTATTGCTTCTAGTTTCGATTTCCAAATGATTTTCCAAAAAGGCATGGTATTTCACCACAATGTCTTTACCGTAACGGAATAATTCCTATGAACGTATTTGTCTAAAAATTTCATTTATAAAATTGGGTTTTAATAATCCTATTACTCTAATTGAAACAAGTTACAGTTTCTCATAGCAAATATATCTACATAAATAACACACAGGTTAATTTATTTTGCTGTTTATCAGTTGATGTCCATACCGTAACAATACGAGTCCTTACCATAACATTTTATTTTGTTATAGTAAGGACTGTTACGGTAAGGACATATTTTAAGTAATTTCTATCTTAAATAATAGTAATGCATTAAAACATGGTAGCAAAAGTGGTTTGCTATTGAGAAATGTAATTGGATCAATATGTCAGAATCAGACCTTTTTCAAAGTATTCACAGTGCTTCTATCTCGTTATGGTCAGTGGACACACAAAAAATATACTCTTCTGGGCTTACTCACTGAAACAGTATTTTCCTTGAGCAGTTCAGTAGCAGCATTTCAAAACACATGCAATGCTTGTAAATAGAAAGTGCCCAGTGAGCATGACAGATAACCAGATTTGCCAACATACGGGATCCTATATTATTTTGTCGATTTATCACTGCGTTACGGTAAGGACATAAATCCAGGGACGGATTTATTATTGCCAAAAAATATGAAAAATAAAATGAAATATCCCATTTTGAAACCTCTTATATTTACCTTAATAATGTTCTTTTTGATACAACCAGTCAAAACTACCCAAATATTTACAGCGACTTGCAAAAGTTGTGCTGAATCTTCAATTTTTTTCGAGGGACAGGCAAAAATGATGAAAAATGAGGTTTTAAATCTGGAAAAAGGTATTTCTACACCAATCAAATACTGTTTTATCATTTACTATTATCAAGCATGATCAGTAGTATCATATGAAAAAACTCAAATCACGATCTGGTAAGTGGTTTTCATAAAATATTGAGAAGACAAGAATTTTGACGAATTTTGACATTGACTCATAAAGAAACATACGAGCCGCGACGTGAGAAAACTGGTCTTCAGGGTTTCCGACCACATCTGACACAAACCGAGCTGTACAAGCACAGAAGATGACTGGAGACTGGAAATTTTGGATTTAGAAAGTAGAGGATTTCTTCTATCCGAGTAGCGAAAATAAAGGTGCTGATCAGCTTCGCAGTTACTGCGAAGCTGATCTGCACCTTTGTTTTCGCATAAGTGAAAATCCAGTTTCTCATGACGCGGCTCATACATAATGTCACCATGAGTTAGTGAGACTTAAGCCCCCTCCTCCATCAAAATCTTATTTTTGCTCAAAACATAGATTGTGGGTACACGTTAGAACCGCCTCGCCGAGGCGGTTCTAACGAGTACCCACAATCTATGTTTTGGAGCAAAAATAAGAAAAATAGGTATACACTTGCATACCCCAATTTTACTATATAAAAGTGGGGTTTGAGGGGGTAAACATTACACCGACATGTTTTCAAGATGAAAGCACAAACACATCACATGAATATACACACAAAACAAAAATAAACAAGGGAAATCAACAAATTAAAAAAAAAAATCACCCATTCATTATGGAGAAATTTCATTTTGGCTTTCAAAATGAAAAACTTAGTTGAAAAGTTTTAATATTTTCCTTATTTTCTCTAGAACATGAATTGTGGGTATACTTTGGAACCTTCTTGGCAAGGATGTTCTTAAGTGCCCACAATATATGTTGCGAGTAAAAATAATAAGAAAGAAAAAATTCCAACTGTCAATTTTTGTAACTCGGAAAAATCTGTATATTACATAGGCGTGTTTTTGAAATATGAGATTCACTATCACTTGAGGTGCTTTGTTTGTCTTAGGGTTTAATGTCCCACCAACAGCTAAAGTAGTAATGTGCACACCAACCCACCCACTGACCCACCTACCTGTGAGTACAATATCTTTACTGGCTTGACTTGCCACACCACATCTTACATAGTCCTGGAAATAGAAGAAAATACTGCAGAAATTTTAGAACTTTAGTCAGAAAAATATGGTTTATATGGAAGCCCACAATGAAATTTGATGAATGCTAGTCAGTCATCGTGTCATCAGGAAAACATAAAACATGTCCGTGAAATATATAGCCCATTAAACCCCACTTTTATCTCGCAAAACTGGGGTATGCAGGGGAATACCTTCTTTCCTTATTAATATTGTTGATCCAAAACATAGATTGTTGGTACTCCTTAGAACCGCCTCACCAAGGCGGTATATTGTGCACCCACAATCAATGTTTTGAGCAAAAATATTTAAAATATCAAACATTTTCTAATGAAATTTTCAATTTTTGCAGCTGAAAAAAAAAAAAATTCTCTGTATATTGCATGGGCAAGTTTTCATAATGTCTTCAGCATATCCATTTCATAGACAGTTGTTTTCCTCCACAAATGCCCTGCAGTGCCCCCCCCCCCCCCCTCCCCCCCACCCCCCAATCCCTGGATTCACATCACTGGTGCATTATTCATCACATATACCCTCGTTTGTCAAAATATAAGCCCAGCTAATGTTATTTGTTGTACAAAATTTTGACCAAAAAAAACATTTGCCTATGCTTATTTAAACCTGTTGAGTAAAAAACATTTGCCTATGCTTATTTAAACCTGTTGAGTAAAAAACATTTGCCTATGCTTATTTAAACCTGTCGAGTAAAAAAACATTTGCCTATGCTTATTTAAACCTGCTGAGTAAAAAACATTTGCCTATGCTTATTTAAATCTGTTGAGTAAAAAACATTTGCCTATGCTTATTTAAATCTGTTCAGTAAAAAACATTTGCCTATGCTTATTTAAATCTGTTGAGTAAAAAACATTTGCCTATGCTTATTTAAATCTGTTGAGTAAAAAACATTTGCCTATGCTTATTTAAATCTGTTGAGTAAAAAACATTTGCCTATGCTTATTTAAATCTGTTGAGTAAAAAAACCGCGAATTTGCCTATGCTTATTTAAACCTGTTGAGTATCTATCAATGATGCTCTCTAATCACTACCCATTAAATAAGCTGCATCCTGAGAGAACCAGATTTTTTAATATCTAAAAACAAAGGCACATGGTCAGTTGTGCAGTAACTACACTGCTGATCAGCGCCTTTGTTTTCCCTTCATGGATTGCACAATACCTTTTCAACTTATATCCAAAGTTTCAAGCTAGCCTTCTTGTATAGCTGTACGAACCAGTTTGTATCTAATCTGGTAGGAACCCCCAAAAGACCGGTTTTCTGATGTCGAGGCTCAAACAGTAGCATCAGAACAGATGGAGGAATTAAACTCTAACAGACATAATACAGCAAAGTCAGCCTTTTGCCTTTTAGGCTGTAACTAAAACAATGTGACACTGCGTACAGTGCATGCTGTCAAACCAAGTGTAGCCCTGACAAGTCCCAAGAGAAGCCAAACATGGCAACGTCGACATACTTTCACTGATCTGATTCCTTGTCAACCATGAACAGCCCGATGCTGACCTTACAACACCAGGCCAAAGCTTGATAGTTTTGAGGTCAATACATGTCTACAAATATTTTGATAGCAATAATTTACCTTCCTGTATCTACAAATCATCAGAATCAATTTACCTATCTTAAATGATTGACTCTTTCATGACCTGAGATACAGTTTTATTTATTTACAAATTAGAGGAACATTCTTGGATGTTGGTTTAATCAGTTTGACCCCTACTTTTATGATATTACTGGGATCAAATTAAATGGTCAGTCAGTCAGTAGTCAGGTCATATATGAGCCGCCCCATGGGAAAACCAACAATCTGCATAGGCGAAAACAAAGGCGCAGATAAGCTTCGCGGTAACCGCGAAGCTGATCAGCGCCTTTGTTTTCGCTACTCGGATAGTACAATCCCTCTTCTACTTAACTCCAAAATTTCAAACTTCTAGCTATTTTCTGTGTTTGTCCAGGTTGGTTTGTGTCGGACCTGTTCGGAAACCACATTGTTGGTTTTCCCACGAGGTGGCTCATATACTGACAGGCAGGTAAATCCAGGGGATGCAATAGAATCATATTTGAAAGTCATTTTTTCGTTTTCTTGTTTTCTTTTTTGTTGTTTTCACCTTTTAATTATTGTTGCTTTGTGTGACCTTAAGTGCATGGTATTAAGAGTATTAAAATATAGCCTTTTTTTATCGTTTATCAGTTAAAATTATTGGTTTAGATTCATTTTCTAACCAACGTTTAATTTTTGTATCGACTACCCTGTTGAGAGTTGTAAAATTACAGTGGCTCCATGTTGCCAAATATGTAGCGTCACTGAAGAGGCTTAAGAAGCAGAAACTGTGGTATGGCCCATCCCCAACTCATCAATATGTTCACTGCTCTTACAGGCTCTCAGTTTTATTCTTATTTATTAACTGCTGACAGCATCTTACAATTCTTTTTTTTTTTTTCTTTCGATCAGGTCAACAAGCTAAAATGTTTCTCTGTTACAAGTGTAAGTGTAAGTTCAGAACTTTTCGTGTGACCTTTATTTCGCGAATTTTCAATTTCAGAATTATTAGTTGCGAGCGCCTCAAAATTTCAATCAACATTACGAAAACTTGCCCATGCAATATACAGAGATTTTTTTAGCTTTAAAAATTGAAAATTTTTAGCTGAAAATTGTTGATATTTTTCTTATTTTTGCTCAAAACATAGATTGTGGGTACACATTAGAACCGCCTCGGCGAGGAGATTCTAACGAGTACCCACAATCTATGTTTTGGAGCAAAAATAAGAAAAATAGGTATACCCCTGCATACCCCAGTTTTGCTATATAAAAGTGGGGTTTGAGGGGGTATACATTTCACAGACATGTTTTCCTGATGTTTTATACAAAAGACATAGGTGAGAGTGGAAATGAGCCTGTGTGTGAGAAAACAAACAATTTGGGTTTATGACCAGGTCCGACACAAACGAGGCTGTACAGTCACAGCATAAAGCTAGAAGCTTGAAACTTTGGATATAACTAGAAGAGGAATAGTACCACCTGTGTGTCGAAAACAAAGGTGCTGATCAGCTGTGCAGTAACTGCATGGCTGATCTGCGTCTTTGTTTTCGCATATGCAAATTGTTGGTTTTCCCATGCGGCGGCTCAAATGTTCAGTGCAGCAATTGGACCCAGCGACAAAGTGCTTTACACCAGATGGATGCACTACAACCTAAATTGCTCTTCTTGGAACATATCAGATTTATGGTGGGGTAGAAGAAGTTTTTTAAGATAATCAAAAACAGTGAGTTGCTGAAAGCAATTTCTCATTGTTTAAACACATTTCCATTACAAATCATATTGTGTATCACATTAAAATGACAAATGTAAAATAACATGATAGAAAAACAACTGCACAGAAAGAAAAGCATAATAAATAAGCTGAAAATAATTTGGAACAACAAAAGTTAATTTGAAATGTCTTTAATATCTCCAGGCTGTTAGAAGAATCATTCATTTTCTTGGTGCCAGAGTAGCAGACATTGATGGCAAAAACAAACACCAAACATTTTAATGACAAGTAATAAATTCTGCAAAAAACTATACCTCACCTAATTTCTGTACAATAATACAAAAAATGTTCACCAATCATAGAAAGACACTTAAATCTAGATTGGAATTTCAACCAATCACAAAAGGTATCTCACTTAACAGCATTTTCTGCGAAATACTTCTGATTTTCAGACAAAATGAGAAGCAGTAATTAAAAAACACAAATACCAACAAGAAATTATTACAATTTTTTTCTGAAACTCAGAAATTATTTTCCGATATCTAGTCATCTATCTCTTTAGAAGTGAGCCTCAATGCGAGAAAACCGGTCTTCGGGGTTTCCGACCAGGTCCGACACAAACCGACCTGTACCAGCTCAGAAAAGAGCTAGAAGCTTGGAATTCCGGATTTAAGTAGAAGAGGAATTGTACTATCCGTGTAGCGAAAACAAAGGCGCTGATCAGCTTCGCGGTTACCGCGAAGCTGATCTGCGCCTTTGTTTTCGCCTAGGCAAAAATCCGGTTTTCTCACGATGCGGCTCAAGTCAGGAATAATGAGGCAAACATTTGAGCCGTCACATTAGAAAACCAACAATGTGGTTTCCAAAAAGGTCCATTACAAACCCGAGATGTACAAGCACAGGAGACCGCTACAGGCTAGAAACTTTGGATTTGGAAAGTAGAAAATTTGAACTATCCGTGTAGCCAAAATAAAGGCGCAGATCAGCTTCACAGTTACTGCGAAGCTGATCTGCACCTTTGTTTTCGCACATGCAAAATGTTGGCTTTCTCATGATGCGGCTCATTTGTAAAAGTGAAACAGAATACCAGGTTAGCTAGTAATGATTTTCCCAAACCCTTGTTTTCTATAACCAAGACCTGCCATGATACACCATGTTTTAGGGTGTTTTCAACATGGCACGACACAAACCGATATACCCTGCTACTGATATTAGGTGTGGCTTCAAACTTTTTGATATAGATGCAACAGGGATTATACTATCCATACAAGGATCAATGAACGTGCTGATCAGGCTACAGGGATGCTCAGGTTGGTCTGAATCTTCATTGTGTGTAAAAAGTAAACACAAGTTTTGTCAAGAAATGATTCATCTTCAATATAAAGTTGATGGGTATTTTCTGGGTTTATTTGACACCTGACAACACACATCTTATCAATGTTACCATAAAACAATAATCATGGAGAATACAGAACAAAACATATTGAAGATAATTAATCTAAGTTCAGACATAACATTTAACTGCTTATAACTCAGAATTATAGAATATACAGAATTAGTGTGGGGCCTTGTACCGCACTTCATACTTCAAATTTCAGCTCTGCCAGTGCTCAGGATGTGTGTGATTTAGGAGTTCATGTTTTCATCCCTCTGTCCATGCTAATTTAAGTGGACAATATTAGCTATATAACATGCAGCATGGGTATTGCCCTTGACATAAACTTCAGCATTAATGCAAACATGCTTTTGCAATATACATGCATTATTTTCAGCAGAAAAAAAAAAGATTAAAAAGGTAAAAGAAGGCAAAGATCAGGAAAAGGCGCAATCAAATAAAGATTCCCACTCCAAAAACCGAGGTGGGAAAAAACTAAATTAACAATCAGGTACTTATACCATGAAAACATTGTAAGCCGAATGAGCAGCTATTTTCCCAATAGGTAGCCACTCAGTTACCTAAACTTAACTAAAAATATGAAACATACATATGGCGTCAACAGCACAAAAAAAATGAAAAGAACCATCACAGAAGTATCGCCTCCGAACGATCAGTAACACAAAATTACTGGCGGGCTTAAACCGGTTTTACATGGCCATAACCTCACCCTCAGCTTCTGCAGTGGTTCATAACATTTAGTTAGTTCTTCGGTCCTCCTGGTGAATCTCTAACTAGTCAATGAATCATCAAGAACAAACAAATAAATCATGATAAACATCCTGATGAATAAAAAACCAGGACTCACAGATTAAGTAAGCTGTCCTACGATGGAGATCCCTGGGCGACGAATAACTTACTGAAAGCCGGAGCAAAAGAAAAACACCACTTGGACCGCGGTGGGCCAAGCAACAGACAAGAAGCTTCATTGGAAAATTTTAGAGGCAGTTCTATTGAGTACCTACATCTATGTTTTGGATCAAAAATAACAAAAATAGTGTACTCTTGCACACCCCAGTTTTCCGGAATCAAGGGGGTATACTTTCCATGGACATGATTTTCTGATGGGCAGTATCAGAAATAACACCAACCTGCAGCGATTCTTACAGTTGCGCAAGCTCTTTCTTTTTGGATAAACCCAAACACTATTTTGAAAAACTTAAACTTGTAAATGAGCCGCCCCATGGGAAAACCAACAATCTGCATAGGCGAAAACAAAGGCGCAGATCAGCTTCGCCGTAACCGCGAAGCTGATCAGCGCCTTTGTTTTCGCTACACGGATAGTACAATTCCTCTTCTACTTAAATCCGAAATTTCAAGGTTCTAGCCTGCTTCTGAGACTGTACAGCCCGGTTTGTGTCAGACCTGGTCGGAAATCCTGAAGACCGGTTTTCTCGCGTCGCGGCTCATTTTGTAAATGATCTGGCAACACCAGACACTTGAAGAGAAAGAATGGGACAGTGAACAGATCAATCTCCAGTATCAATTGTGTGGAAAGATGATATCATAGTTCCAAAATGTTTCTTACAAGTTTTCCATTTCATTGCTCCATCAATTTGTCATCATTTTCACCAAGATAAGGATCAGATGACAGAACAGAAATTGAAAAAAAAAAAAAATCTGAGGCCCATAATGAGAAAACCAGCTTTGTACATGATTATGTGAAAACAAATCGCAGATTGCACAGCTGACCAGCATCTTTGGTTTCGCTTCATGGATAGTACAATCCCACGTCTTCTTAGATCCAAAATTTCAAGCATTTTAGCTTTCTTTTGTGACTCACACAGGCAAGTTTACATGAGCCCTGTTTGTAAACCCCTAAGACAGGTTTTCTCCCAAAACAGCTCATCTGATTTGTCTGGCAGACCCATGGTGCCAACATTCAACATGAGCTGTACCATGAGAAAACCTGACATATGGTTTTTTTGAACAGGTCTGAGAGAAACCAGAGGCTATGCAGACACAAAATATGCTTTGGCCCTTCAAATAACAGATTTTAAGGACTGTACATTCTATCTAGCAAAACCAATGTAGTCAAAATTAGCTGCCGGGATACTTTGTAGTTTATCCCTTCCTTTGTTTCGTATATGCAAAAGCAGACTTCCTCAGGATGCAAATCCACTGTCATTTTAATCAGGATAACATGTCCCTGAAATATTTGCGCCCTTATATACCCCACTTTTATATATAGAGAAACTGGGGTATACAGGTGTGTACAATTTTCCTTATTTCTGATCCAAAACATAGATTGTGGGTACTTGTTAGAACCGCCTCAGTGAGGCTAAGGCGGTTCTAACGTGTACCCACAATCAATGTTTTGAGCAAAAATTTTAAAAATATCATATTTTTCCGATGAAATTTTCATTTTTTTAGGCTAAAAAATTTCTATATATTACATAGGCAAGTCTTCGTAATGTAATTCTGAGAAGAAGAAAAAGATGCCATGACTGTTCATGATAGAAATCGTCCATTAAAAACTTATGATGAATTAAACTGTGTATGGTATCTTAATTTTCCTAAATTTTCGACAACCTAAACATTAAGGTTTGTCTAAAATGAGCAATCTGCTTACAAAAGATTGTTGAAGGGCTTTACCAAATATGTGCATGGTGGTCATGTGAGATGGTCAGAAGATGCTAACCAGGGAACCAATGGTCCTGTTTACAAACGCACACCTGAGATCTGCTATATTTACCAATAAACAGGTTAGAATATTATGGTATATAACCCCAGTGCAGGAGTAGATGAAGCCCTGGTGCCTTTTTTTTTTCAGAATAGTTAATATATATTCTGTCCATTTGCCAATTTCCTGCAAGTGTTTCTCTTCAAATGACAGTTTTACCCATTCAAATGCATAGGCGACCCATGATGTTGACCTTACCCTAATATAGGTCAAGGTCATCACAGGTTCATGATTTATAATCACACTGTCATACTCTACTCTTAATGCTACATGCCAAGTTTCCTTGAAATCTGTTCATCTGTTCCGGAGAAGAAGATTTTTGAAGGGTTTTTAACATATATGGACATGGTGGCCATCTTGGTCATGTTACCTTGATTATTTATAGACACATTGGTTCCCAAATGTGATATACATAGATTTTTAAAGTTGTAATAATTTTATATTGTTCTATTATTTTTACTCAAAACATAGATGGTTTGGTACTCGCCGAGGAGGTTCTAACGAGAACTCACAATCTATGCTTAGCAATAAAGACAAGAAATAAGAGCTGTCGCAGGACAGCGTAGCTCGCCTGACTTGTGCTTTGCCACGAAATCTATTAAAATCTATGACCAAAGACATTGACCTCAATGTCACTCAGGTGGGTCGTGATGGTACAGCATAAAACTTCAGACCAATATCTACCAACATGCTAAGTTCAACTTGATCCATCTACATATTTGATACAGACTTATAACATAAAATTTCTAAGTCTGTGACCTTGACCACAGGTAAGTCAAGATGCTACAGCTTAAAAATTAAGAATAATATCTAACAGAAAAGTATAAACTAGATCCATCCATCTGTTCCAGCCAGTTCAAAACACTTTAAGCAATAGCTTTATCATAAAATTTCAAAGTCTGTGACCTTGAACTCAAGGTTACCCAGGTGGGTCATGATGGTACTGCATAAAACTTCAGACCAATATCTACCAACATGCAAAGTATCAACTTCCAAGAGATATAGACTTATAAAAACTATAACCAAAAACGTTAACACAAATTTTCTAAGTCCGTAACCTTGACCTCAAGGTCACCCAGGTGGGTCATGATGGTACAGCATAAAACATCAGACCAATATCTACCAACATGCAAAGTATCAACTTGATCCATCAACAAATTCAAGAGATATAGACTTATAAAAACTTTAACCAAAAACTTTAACACAAAATTTTTAAGTCCGTGACCTTGACCTCAAGGTCACCCAGGTGGGTCATGATGGTACAGCATAAAACTTAAGACCAATATCTACCTTCATGCAAAGTATCAACTTGATCCATCCACAACTTCAAGAGATATAGACTCATAAAAACTTTAACCAAAAACTTAAACATTTTGAGCAACGCCGACGCCGACGCTAACGCCGACGCGGGGTGACTGCAATAGCTCTTCCTGTACTTTCGTACAGGCGAGCTAAAAATGTATACCCCTGTACACCCCAGTTTTGCTATATAAAAGTGGGGTATGAATGGGTATACATTACGCAGACATGCTATCCTGATGAATAAATTCAAATTCTTTATTACTAACTGGTTAGCAATGTTACTAACAACAAGTAGATCAAAATTACATTTACAAACACAAAAGTCATGGTGGCATAAAATGACAGACAATGAATGACAACTTACCTTGTGTTCAGCATACGTGTTGATTTCTTTCTCAGCCGGTATATCCCAGACTTTGACCGAGTTATCATCCGACCCCGACAGTATCTGTGTACGGCTGGACAGAAACTTTGTTACACGTACAGATCTAAAGAGAGAAACATACCTTAGTTACCCTACATACAGGAAAACCAAGTAAAATTCAAACTCCTGTCAGTTGTCAAGAACAATACTTTACTTTTTCAAGGACTTAAATAAATAGGACTAAGTATGAAACACATTTAATTATGGTTTTCACTGTCCATAGCCACATTAATCCTTGTCATGGTGCTGTAAAATGTCTGTCTTTGCTAAAATGAGTAGGTTTTCTTCTAGAAAGTACACTTTCAAGTTTTTGAATGATTTCAACTGTCTTGATATCAGAAAAAAAATGAGATTCAAGTACTCTTCAAGGTCAGTGGCCAATTTTCCAGGCAAATTTTGTTTTCAAGGACTTTTCAAGACTGCATGAATCCTGACTGCTTTTAGGCTTCTCTTTCCTGCGAGGCAGAACAGCTGCATCTGCAAAACATTTCCAAGTTGCTGTCATAGTTCTGTTGCTATACAGTCTACTTTGTGTTGTAAACCAAAGATCAGGTCCCAAGGTTATAAAACTTTTTCATGCTCAACTCTGCTGAGCATAAAATCTAAACTGCTCTTAAATACCAAAATAGTTCAAATATATTGAAATTGAAAGTTCAGAATGCCAAAGCCTGTTATTTACCCTGCAAATTAATGTTAAAATGACAATGATTGTTGGCATTTTAACATTTATGAGCAGGATAAATTTCAGACTCAGCTGAGCTGAGCATGAAAAAATCTTTAAAACCTTGGGACCAGGTTTTTCATATTATTTAAATGTTACTCACCCCGTGTGACCCTTAAACATTCTGAGTAGAGATTTCCCCTCCACATCGAAGAGTCTGACAACACCTTCATCACCCCCGACGACCAGCAGCCTGCCATCGTCACGGAAGCTACCACCATAGGCTACCTCCTTGAACCGACTGATCGTCTTGTGAATTTGTAATGATGTTGAATTATATACTTGAACCTAAAATGAAAAACACTGTGTATTTTTTTTATATGATATCTACATTTTAACAAGATATTTTGCACAAATGCCAATCTCTCATACAGTCCTCTGATGAATACGGACACTGATTTTTAAAGGATGTTTTGTTGTTGGTGATGTTGTTGTTGCTGTTTGTTTTCCTTCTCTTATTCATTTTTCTTAACATGTTGGAGCTGAGTCATGACAAAACTTGTCATTGGTTTACAACAAAGTTTACGATGGAAAATCAGATTATGCAGCATTTACACTATGTTCCCCGCAGTCAAGGCAGCCACGTTTCAGACCACTGTCAGCCACGTTTCAGACCACTGTGATCAAAACGTGATAAACTTGAGGCAATGCAGGGCAAACATAGCTGTCCGTGATAACCGTGGACACCGTGGCAAATTTTTTGACAGTTTAAAAATCTGCCATGGCAATCACCGCGGAAATGAGAAACGTAATAGGTCGTGATAAAACGGACTGAACATAACACATCATGATGGTATGTAACAGTACGTAGCAAAATTAAGAGGTGGTCCATAGTGCAACAGGAAGTTAGTGAATAGCCCAGCAAGCTTCCACATTCAGCTGCATTTGATCACGGTCGTCTCACATCTCATCCTGTTTCCTACAGAATACTCAACATGTTTTAATGTTGCATTGAGTAACAGTGCATTGCGGTCTTTGACGGTGTTGACTCCTATCTACTATGATTGTCATGTTATGTTACTGTTATCACGGCGCATGAAGTTTAAAAATATAAAATGGCATATCATGGGGACAAGTTCCGTCATATTGGAGCAGTCACTATAGTGAACAACAGAGACCATACGCTGCACTTTGTCATTGAAGAAGAAATATAATCCCCCACATTCTTAACTCTGCAGTCGGTTGTTGAGGAGCACGGTTGTTATTATTTCATAGGGCTTGTTCTTATACAAAAGGCAAAAAAATACTTTAAATTGCATGGTGTCTATCTTTCGTCTGAAGAAGACATTGACAGAAAGAAAAAACGTGTTACGCCTTGGTCAAAATGCAACCGACCACATCAGAACATAACAAGCCGTAATCATCAGGAAAACATGTCCGTGCAATGTAAACCCCCTTATACCCCACTTTTATATAGCAAAACTGGGGTATGCAGGGGTATTCCTATTTTACTTATTTTTGCTCTAAAACATAGACTGTGGGTACTCGTTAGAACCGCCTCGGCGAGGCGGTTCTAACGTGTACCCACAATCTATATTTTGAGCAAAAATAAGAACAATATCAAAAATTTTCCACTGAAAATTTTCATTTTTTACAATTTTAAAAATCTCTATATATTGCATGGGCATGTTTTCATAATGTAATAGAATGTGCTTATCATCCTGATACACTGTGGATAACCTTAAAGTACCTTAGCGCCTCCGAGACACATCGGCTTATCACTACCATCGCATGTTACGGATATCGTAGTACAGCGTAATAAGACTTAACCAGATGTAATAGATTTTGAAAACAGAGAAATATATGATAAAATTTCCACGGCACGCTATGTTTCGAGCAAACGGGGCTGCCGTGGCCACCGGGAACATAGTGTAAACGCAGCATTAGAAATTAAAGGAATTACACTATAACGGTACATACGTTGTATATGCACCAGTTAATTGTATCCACGGACCTTCTGGGTCCGAGGAATAGCGGGGCGTTTTAACTTTTCAGTTTTCAAAGCCTGGCTATAAGCCCAGGACTCATCAGAGGTTAAATCATCGCACTCTAGCCCCCAGTGTCTCTACTATCCCCCGCCCTGGAGAAGCCGGAGATACAAATGACTGGTGCATTATCCGCAGTTTTCTTAATGTTCAAACCAGGTTTTCCATGTGATCAGCTGAATTTAAAAGCATTAAATCATGACGTTCAGTATACAAAAACACATTTTTAAATGATGCATCTCATTTGCAGAAAAAAATGTTCCGCCTCATGCAAGCCATTTTTAATTATAAATATGTATTAATCTGCATATTAACAGCAAATGTGTGAAATTATTCACAATTTTTACTTCCATCAACACATTAAGGACTAAAAAACTAAAATTGAAACACTTAACCATAAAATTAATACCAACATCATTAATGCATTTTCCTGCGTTTTTATATCATAAACATGTGTGAAATTATTTTATGAAAAACTGAAACCTGGTTATGTAATAGAAAGCAAGCCAACCATTTCTTATTGGGCACATTGATTTCATCAAATAAACATCCATGTTACAAGTGAGCCGCATCATGAGAAAACCGGATGTTTGCCTATGCGAAAACAAAGGCGCAGATCAGCTGTGCAGTAACTGCACAGCTGATCAGCGCCTTTGTTTTCGCTACTCGGACTGTACAATCCCTCTTCTTCCTAAATCCGAATTTTCAAGCTTCTAGCCTTTTTCTGCGACTGTACACGCCGGATTGTGTGGGACCTGGTCGGAAACCCTGAACACCATTTTTCGCGTCACAGCTCAAGTAATCCCATAAGATCTAATTTTGATACCACCAAGAACCATGTCTATCAATTACAATCGTAGCTGTATCAAAATTGCCGTCATTATCTTATAATATAAGATTCTTTCCGATAGACAGCCGCAAATTTAATCTACGATATTCAATTAACACCTCCCTCTGGAGCTCATGAAGAGTTTACCAAAAATCAAATGGCATTTCATTTATTATACAACTTTATTGAGAGCCCCTCTGGTTTCAATAGGAAGCGGAAGCCTTGTCTTTGAGTAAAACTGCAATATGCATAACCAAAAACAAAACTGCAGATCACTTGCACAAGAACTATAAAGCTTACCAGCCGCTTTTGTTTTCAAAATTTTATCGATACAAAATCTGAAATGCTTAGTCTCTGCCCCATAATCTGCGGCTGTACAGTCCGATTTTCGTCAGACTGTTTCTGAAACCCAAAAGTCATGGTTTATCATGAAATAGCTCACATATTAGTGATAATGTGTTAATTTTGGTTTTATAAACTCCCCAAGAGGAAGCAAGATATTCTGATGTGTGTATATGAATTCAGTGATAATGTGCTGGTTTTGCTTTTCCGAATCCCTACAGAGTATACTTCTTATGGAATCGGAATATTATTGAAGATTATATTGAAACTATATCACTGGGTACAAAATCATTAAGAATTTCTCTTTCTCTCTCAGAGCATTTTTGAAACTTCTTCTGGAAGTAGACATCATTAGGAAAACATGTCCGTGCAATATATACCCCCTTAAACCCCACTTTTATATAGTAAAACTGGGGTATGCAGGGGTATACCTAGTTTTCTTATTTTTGCTCCAAAACATAGATTGTGGGTACTCGTTAGAACCGCCTCGGCGAGGCGGTTCTAACGTGTACCCACAATCTATGTTTTGAGCAAAAATAAGAAAAATATCAAATTTTTTTCAGCTGAAAATTTTCAATTTTCAAAGCTAAAAAATCTCTGTTTATTGCATGGACAAGTTTTCGTAATGTAGATAATCTTGTCATTTGAGTGGCGTCACGAGAAAACGGGATATTTTGGATGTGCGAAAACAACTTAGCCACAGATCACATCAGAAAAACATGTCCCTGTAATGTGTATACCCCCTTATACCCCACTTTTATATTGCAAAACTGGGGTATATGCAGGGGTACACCTATTTTTTTATTTATTTTTTGCTCTAAAACATAGATTGTGGGTACTTGTTAGAACCACCTCGGCGAAGCAGTTCAAATGTGTACCCACAATCTATGTTTTGAGCAAAAATGAGAAAAATTTCAAAAATTTTCTTCTTAAAATTTTCAAATTTTACAACTTAATTGTTTTCTCTTCTCCAATACTACGACCCCTCTACGACCCCTCTACGACCCATCTTCTTCATAAAGCCAACATTTCCAGCTTCTAGCCTTCTTCTGTCACTACACAGCCCAGTCTGTGTCAAGCCTGGTCTGAAACCCCAGTGATATTCTAACCTGCACATCTTGCATCTTTTACTCATAATTTGGTCTCTAAGATGCAAAGACGATTTTGCAGATTTGCTTTGAAAAATAGTGTTTGGACTCATGTTAGAAGCGGGACACATTGATATTGAATATAGTGAGTCCTCAGGACCCATAGTCTCAAAATTGTAAATAAACCACTGAAAACCCAAGGCCAGTTTTCTCATGTCGCTGCTCATTTTATTGGACATAATGGATCTCAGAACCAGTATAGCAAAAATCGCAGTGCAAATTAAATACAATGGTGGCGTTCATTTCATTAGTGTTGAAATTTCTGTCTTTATCTAGACAAATGTGTCTACCATGCTATAATTCATTCACACTTTCTTTTACAAAACACCTTTCATAAGACCTGGGTCACACTGTTATGTCTATATACGAAAACCAGAGGACCAATGGTCCTGAGAACGCTCACCTGAAGCATGATCTTGGAGCATTAAGTCATCATGAAATGGCCTTGACCTTGAATACTCACACAACTTCATTGATTTCATAAGTTGTCTGCATCTGCTAAGTTTCAGGTCTCAGGCTGCACGGTAGTTTCCAAAGCCAGTAATTTCTCAGAAAACCATAATCTTAATTTTGATATTTAAATGACCTTAAGTCAAGGTCAAGAAATGACCTTGACCTTAATTAATTACATACCTTTATTGACTCCATTAGTTGTCTGTATCTAGTAACTTTCAGGTCTCAGGTTTCCAAAATATCCATTGTTTTTGCCCTTTCTCGTGTAAATGTTTCCAAAACTGACCATGCCATAAAATAGGTCGAGGTCATTCCAGGGTCATCATTTGATCAAACTATGATAGGCTGGAGTCCCTGATGCTACATACCAAGTCTAATGGAAAATTAGCATATCGGTTCTGGAGAAGAAGATTTTGAAGGGTATTTACCATATATGGGCATGGCGGCCATCTTGAACATGTGACCAAGATATCTCGTATAAAATATTGTAATGCCCCGGTGTCCGAGCTTAGGTGTCTATCGTATCGACTCTCGTTACCGCACATTTCTTATTTGACAATCAATACTGCAATGTACATAAGTATAAATTAATGACAGTTGTTGTTTTGAAAACTAACAATGTTACCTGAAGTTTTGATAACGATGTCACTTTTCAGTAAGCTTGCATAAGTCCATTTTTATTTATTTTCTCTTTCACAGAATCAGCTGTCATTTTAATCCGCCATGTTTGTTAGCAATCTCGTGACGTCACTTTTTGTGTACTTTTTTTGTGACGTGAGCGAGCGTTGTCAAGGGCAATGTAAACAGTCGACTGACATTTCCCATCTGTCAAACTCGAAATTTCATCTTGCATCACGCATTATTTCATCAAGGAGCATCTAAATTTCAGCTCATTCACACAGTCATATTCTAGGTACAATTTTCTATCGTTTCATGTATAATGTTCGGTATTTTCGTTTATTTACTCAGTGTATGCAGTGTTTTAAGGCGACCGCCTAGTTAACTTTCTTTGCTTTCTTAATGGCGGCGATGTTTGCGTGCATTCGAACGTCCGTTGCGATCCTTCATTGTTTGCTGTCTGCATCACGCGCATTGTTTTGCCGACAGTGTACGTTGTGGGACCGTAGGGTATATATGGCAGGAGCGTAGAATGCACGAGGACTTCGTATTTTGACTCTGAACTGAACAGTCGCAAAAAATATTTCAGCTTGTTCAAAAACACTCGTTGGCCAATTTTCGCAATTTAATCCGTAATACATCTTGGAAGAAATAGTGGAAAAAGCATCTTAAGCACAAAAAGTAGATTTTGTTCATCTATTGGCAGTTTTAAAGATTAAATTAATATTTTTTACGGAATTTAAACTGCTCAGACATTTTCACTTTTTCACGGCAGCAAATTTAACTTGTCATAAGCAGTTGTCGTTGTGGCTATGATTATTTGAAGAATTGACAATCTGATGCTGCATTTTGCCCATTAACAGAAGTACAGTCAAACCTCTATAAAAGCGCCACCTTTGGGAGTGAGCTAAACTGGCTGTTATACACAGGTGGCTGTCTTATCAAGGTTCAGTCAGAGCAGTTGTCATGTAGAAAATATTCTTACTGTCACAAGAAAAATCCTTTCTAAAGAAGGACTACCTGTATGTGTTTCATAAGTTGACATCATTTCATGCTTCGTTACACAAAAATATATACAAAGCCTCATGGGTATTAACTTAATTGATTTTTTTTATGCTAATTAACTGTTTTAAATACAATAATGAATAATAATTGTCCAATTAACAGCTTGTAAATGGGAAATTTGACTTTAGGTAAGTATAATGTGGCTGTCTTATAAAGAGTTATAAGCATTTTGGGATTGATTTTACTGGCTGCTGGTTGTCTTGTGGAGGTGGCTGTCTTATGCAGAGATAAAATATAGTGAAAATGATTGGGAATGTTTCAGACTGGCTCTCTTATGCAGGTGGAGCTCTTATAAAGGTGGCTGATTCAGCAGGTTCAACTGTATCAAATTCATCAACTTTCACGTTACCATTTTTTCGCAAGTTGTTTGCTGAATAAACTACATTTGATGTCTCGTTTCTTAAATTGTTCTTTGCTTGTATTTTGTCTAAACGATTGCTGAGCTCAAAGAAACAGAAGCTCGTATAAATGCTGCAAACTTTCCAATGTCTTGTTTCTATGTTCTTTCCTAGCTATGCATTACAAGTTAATTGAATTAAATAATACCCGCAAACCAAGCAAGTTGAAGTCCCTTGCTTGATTAGCATATCCCAACAAGCTGCGATCAGACTGTTCCTTTTTTCATGTATTCCATGAGTGTACCCCGACTGGCCTGGCGTCTGTCTGGTTGATTAAAGAATAAGCAAGTCCTATTCGTGTGGCATATATATTTCAACGCAGTAGTGCGTAACAACTAAAGTGGTGAGCGGCGGTGCAATTTATTTTCTTTTTTCTACATATAAGTCGTGAGATACGAACCTTCATACTAAAAAATGAGTACTGAAAATATACATGGCACACCCCCTATAAGTAGAGAGAATGATCATGTTGAAACAGGTTTTAATAACCAGCCACATACAATGCTAGGGTCACGTGATCCTCAGAATGAAGATGGGTCACAATGTGCAGGTTTAAGTCAGGCAGACGGTTCTGGAGATATTTCGGACCAGGCAGCCGCTGAAACTCTGTTGCATTTTCATGACCATTTACCGCATGGGCCGACCCGAAACAGAATCGCGATAAACGGTGACGCGATCTGGCAGCAAGAACAAGTCATGTCACACTGTTCAACGGGATTTTGGCAGCAGAGAACAGGTAATAGCATGGGTGTAAACCAACAGCAAAGGGTCCAGTATACCCAGACTAGTAACGGTAATTCAGTGCAAAACGATAATGTAAGCATGGACATGAACTTACAAAATGTCATAGTAAGTATGAGCAGAACTCTTAGTTCTATTCAACAGAAGCAAGATCTAGATTCTATTCAACAGAAGCAAGATTCTATTCAACAGAAACAAGATTCTAAGCAACAGAAACAAGAGCTGTTTGAGGGTGCGTTTCAAAGCGTTGTTGCTGTTTTGCAGGAAATGAGATCAGTTTCTTTGACAAATAATCAGAGGGAGGCAAGCAGCGTGCCGTCCCAGCCTGCGTTGTCTAACGAGTTACCGCAAAACCCCCAACGGGAGGTGGTTTCAGACGGTTCAAACGTTAGCCAACCTTGTCAAAGGTACAGTTCTATTTCACACGTGCAAGAAAACGTACCCGCTACTTTTGTGCCAAGGGCCAATAGTAGCCAAAACTCTACACATGACAGTGGCCAGTATAGCACAGCTAGCTGTCACAACTATGTGGCAGAAAGATTGGATGCAAGACCGGCATATCGAACCACTAACGAACTGGTTTACCAAGAATCCATGACAGTGCCAGATGCGAGAAACCATACTTATAATATGAGATCTGAAGGTGGCGAGTCTTCCCGCCATCAAAACCATGCTTTGCAGATGTCGGGTGGCATAGAAGATGGAATCAATACCACCACAGACAGGACAATTCACCGAAATAACAGGGTAGACGATACTTTCTACCAGAGGGACAGAATATACAGACAAGAACACGAGATGTCAACAGAACAGAACGCAGATATAACCAGGGCTTATGAAGGTGACATGGTAGACACGGCAGGTAACCGCGATGTAGGCAGGCCAGTTTACCAACAAGACTGTAGAGACAGCCGAGAGCAAAATAGCTATCAGTACAATGATAAAGGCTTTGGTCAGAGAAAGTATTCTCACAGGCTGGAAAACTTTAGGCATAGTGATAACTATGGCATAAAATTTCCATCATTTGATGGGAAAGAAGACTGGAAAGTCTGGATAAGCAGGTTCGAAGAAATTGCAGAAAGGAGAAATTGGGACAATGATATGAAGTTAGACAATTTGCTCCCAAAATTACAGGGTAGAGCTGGGGATTTCGTATTTACCCAATTACCAAAGGACACGCTAAAATGCTATCCAGAACTCGTGAAAGAGTTGAATAGCAGGTTTCGTGTCGTAGAGACGAAAAGAACCTTTGCTTCAAAGTTTAGCCAAAGAGTGCAAAAGCCAAACGAGACTGTAGAAGAATACGCAGCTGATCTTAAAAGGCTATATTCCAAGGCATACCAGCAAAGGGATGCCAAAACAAGACAAGAAGATCTTGTAAGAAAATTTCTAGATGGTCTGAAGGATAATGACGCAAGGTTCGAGATTGAGTATAACAAAGAGCCTGAAGATATCGATCAGGCTGTCTATCATGCTGTAAATTTTATACAGACAAGACGCAGAAGTAACCAAGATACAACATAGGAGATTTGGTCTGGTGTCTTGATGAGTCAAGAAAAGTTGGAGTCATGCCTAAGCTAGAACATGCCTATGACGGTCCTTTTCTCGTTGTCAAGAAGTATTCCGAATGGGATTTCTTGCTGCAGGTGGATAGGACAGGGAAGGACACTGGTGTCAGTCATGACAAACTCAAGCCATATGAAGGCGATAAACCACCACCATGGGTAAAAAGGGCTCGACGGAGGGTCCTTAGAGAGTCACAGTAGTGAGCTGTAATTTAATGTATATTGTCATGGAAATACAGAAAATAAAATGATCCATGAAACTTCACTTGACTTTGTTTTTTATTGAATTCCATATGCGGGTTTTGTATAGCCGTAATTACTTGTATATTTGGTGCAACCGAGCGAGTTTTCGGCGATTTTCTGAATTTTGTATAAGTATCTGTGTATTCTTTGTGGTATTATTGGGTTTTTGAAATATTACCACGATATCAGCTGTTTTGTTTAAATGCTACATTTTAATTATACTCTTCATCAGTGATGAGGTAGATGATGAATAGAATATCAGTGAGTTCAGAGTATTCAAAGCTAGCTCTAACCTAATGATATTAAGATATTGAGTAAACAAAAAGATTTTGGGGGATATTTCCATTTCCATCAAGTGAGCTGTAACCTAAAATTATATCTGATAATCGGTTGCGAATGGCATTTCAGAGTAAAAAGTTATTGTTCGGCATATCGGATATGGGTGGCATAGGACAAGAGGTTATGCGTTCGGGTATTTTACTGAGGTACTAGTGGAAAGAGCAAGGATTTGTTCGGTGTACTTGACGCTAAGAGGCGTGTAGAAGTATTATTCGGGCAACCAGGTTTGTTATCACTGGAAAGGTGTGGCTGTATAAGCACATGCGTGTCGCGCATAAGATGTGTTTATTTTTGGCTCACTAATGGAAATGGAACACCTGCTAAAATCAAGGGGATATTGGCCGGTATCTAACTCATGGAGTTTTGCTTTATGTCTTCAGGCTATGGAAGGCAGAGCTACCGGTGGAGGAGACGTAGAGTTTAGGCAACGGGCCAACCGGAGGGGAAGGGCTTACCTTTGCCAGAGATGCTTGACAGAGAAAGGTCACAGATACATCAATACAAAGATCCGTATGGAGAATCACATATTACTATCTCATCTGAAAACCAGCCAGATTCCCTATCTGTGCACTTTGTGTTACTATAAGTGCCTTTCTTCCAAAGACTTGATACAACATTACCAAAGCAAAAAACATAAGGAAACTGTGGCACGAGAGGGGATAACTGACTGTACCCCCTATTTGATTAAGAATGGATCAACATATACCTTTGGGCCTAATGACTATACCATACTGGAACAGGAAGAAAGTCGGGCAACATTTTCTAGGAGAGCAGCAGCAGCCAACGAATCTAAGAGAGCATTACCACCAGAGATACAGAAGTGCATAGATAGTGGATATTTTGACTCAGGAGAAGGGAAAGGTTCAGTTCAGGAAGAGATAGTGACTGGAAAGGGGTTAAACATTGAGGCTCAGCCAACGGGGTTGTTCATGGACCTACAGGACGCATTTGACGCAAACTTTACGGTGGCAAAAGGGACTTTTGATCTGGTGGATAGTATGGTTTCAGTGAATTCAGTGAATATAGCTTCAGAAGCAGGGGTACAGAGTGGGGTTATGGAAAGTGATAATAGTAAAAGGAAAGGTGAAACAGAGGACATTGTGGTTTCTGCCAAAGTTCAAAGAGTGGATGATTCTAGAACCGTGATAGACATGGATAAGATTAACCAGGGAACGCTTGTGGCCTGTCTGAGCAGATTAGTTGAAGCTACAGAGCGTAACACACGGACCTTGGAAAGAATTGAAAACTTATTAGTGGATAATACTGTTGTAACAAGTAAAAATGCAGACTCTACGACGAGGTTGAGGTGGGCAATTGATTGGTATGAGAAAAACGAGACAGAGCGGGAGGAAAGTAGGATAGAGTACGATAGGAAGGTATCAGAGGAGCGTCGAGCTGAAATGGGCAGATGGAGGAAGCAGGCAGAGAGATGGGCAGAAACGGGAAGAAGACAGGCGGAGGACAAGAAGGACGAATGCGACGAGAAAGACAGTAGGGACAGTTGGAGATATGAGAGGAGAGATGGCAAGGAGAATAGACCGACCATGAAATCTGTGGTGTTGAAGACGAACAACTGGAGGGACGAGGAGAGGACAGATGAGGATTAGAGACAGTGATGATGGCAGATGATTTTGAGTGTGAAGTGAAGTGGAAAAAAAAACATTGATAAAGATTCAATTAATTGTTTTAGCATTTAAAGTTGTTTTTAATGTTTCATTTTTTTCTAATTATAATCTAAGTCAATTCTACTTAAACATAATTTAAGATAATATTTGACATGAAAGTTAGGATTACATGAAGTTTTAAATGTTTTGTCATGTCTTTAAGGTTGTAAATGTTATGAGGTACCTAACAGTTTAACTGAACATTTTGATGTCATTCTTAAGAGTTTATATCTTGTGCGGTTAGTAGGGTGACATTCTTGATATATTTTTTTTCATTGGTGAACATCCATTACTATAATGTACATTATTAAAATTTTGTATCTTAATGATCACTGTAGACTTGTAGAAGGTCATGTATTACATAATTTGTACATAAATTACTTGTGAATTGTATTTGTTGAAACAATGTATCTTCAATGTTCAATATTCTTACATATGCATTTATTTGGTGCCGTGACCGGGATATGTGCGCTTTATGGGAGTCGATTTTTTTTTTCTCTCTCAACTGGTTTATTTCTGTTTTGCAGCACTCCTATTCAGGCGTTAGTTGGAACTTTAACGCCTTGGGAGGGGGTTGTGTAATGCCCCGGTGTCCGAGCTTAGGTGTCTATCGTATCGGCTCTCGTTACCGCACATTCCTTATTTGACAATCAATACTGCAATGCACATAAGTATAAATTAATGACAGTTGTTGTTTTGAAAACTAACAATGTTACCTGAAGTTTTGATAACGATGTCACTTTTCAGTAAGCTTGCATAAGTCCATTTTTAGTTATTTTCTCTTTCACAGAATCAGCTGTCATTTTAATCCGCCATGTTTGTTAGCAATCTCGTGACGTCACTTTTTTTGTGACGTGAGCGTTGTCAAGGGCGATGTAAACAGTCGGCTGACATTTCCCATCTGTCAAACTCGAAATTTCATCTTGCATCACACATTATTTCATCAAGGAGCATCTAAATTTCAGCTTATTCACACAGTCATATTCTAGGTACAATTTTCTATCGTTTCATGTATAATGTTCGGTATTTTCGTTTATTTACTCATAGTGAGGGTCGAGATGTATTCCCGTGTGATTTGCGTGCTAAAATTGATTTCTTTGCTCTAAATGATTGTTTGTGTGCTATAATTATGCAAAATGATGGGGTTCAATTTTTTCGACTCCTCGAGCCAATTCTATGGGCTCTTTTTCTAGGCCACGCCCATTATTGCACATAAACTACACTGTTGACACTTGTTATGTTATTTCTGCTACTAAAACTAACTGTTTGTCAAGTGTATTTTGCATCTGAGACCCTCTTTAGTAGGTTATGTAACAAAACTAACACATTTATAGTAGGTATTGGTGATATAAGCATAATATATCTCTAAAACATTATATATATAGTGGGTGGGGTAATTTAATGGGGGGGAAATAAGTATGAAAATTATCGATACTCTATGGCCGGCGTTTAATGACACTGAAAGAAAAAAAAACACACATCAAGCAGATGAGTATTATGTAATAAATAGTTGTAAACATGGTTGTAATCTTTGCGGTGCCCATAATTAACTATATACGAGGGTCATTCAATAAGTAATGCGAATTGGTGTGCCATTTCTTCTACGTTAGAATTATATGCCTTTAACTCTGTTTCTGAATATAATAAGCTAGGTTCGTTAGGATAAAGCTATTGTATATTTGATGGTGTCTACGCAGTGCCTATACATATGAAACACGAGGGTCGTTCAAAAAGTAATATAAATATAGCTGTAATTTCGCGCATTGCACTGTTACATGCATTGCATAAAAATGCACACGTAACATTATTACAAAACAACTGTGCCAGAATCGATCTTAATGGCTGATATAATGTAAGATTACACATTTCTGGTGAATTAAATAGTGCCATGTAAACGCGATACTGTTGTGATTTTAATAATTGTATGATAGATTCAAATAATGGCTAAACCTAAAGCTCATGCATGCTATTGAATAAAGTATAGTTAATAACATCCGACAATGATTTTAACGTCATAAAAGTTAACAAAAATGGGTAATGACTACGCATTTTTAGAGTCAAGTTGCTGGCTGAAAGCAGCAAAGACGTCCATAGGTGATAAATAGCAATGTATTGCAGGGTATAGCCAGTTACATCGACATCGGTAATAACTTTGCTAACGCCTTTGTACTTTCCATAATATGCATCTGAAAGTACAAATATCTATTCAAAAGGTGGTCGGGTGGAACATGGGCTCCAGCCTATTTGGGCTAAAGAAATAGATGGGCTGCTTTTGCCTCCAGGCAAAGCTTCTACGATAATGACTGACCATCTGCTTACTGGTTAACAGCTCAGGTCTAAGCTGCCTAGGAAAAGTGGTTCAAGTAGAATCATCTATACGTAAGGCTTAGTGGCTTAGTTGGGTAGTTATATTTGAAGCACGTTTTGGTTGTCTTGACATCCTCATTTTGGGTAAAAGTCCCATACAATGAAGGCAACGTCCCGACATGACTATAGCTGTTGGCCAGGAGGTTAAGCATCAACTCAAACAAATAAAATATATATTCCAAAAACACATGAATAGTGTCGTTTTGATGCAACGAGGAGCATAATCAATGTGTTTCTTTGGTCACATAATTTGCACAATGTGTTGTCTAATTCACTTCATTACAATTTGAATTGTGCTATTGCATTAAAGAGATATGTCTAGATTACTGGCAGAAATATATCGAGGCCTGGATAGCGTATTTGATAACAAACGTGATTGCCACCGCTACGGTCCAGTTTCAAATCCGGATCAATGCATGTGACAGGCGTCTGTGGTCTTTGTCGCAGTTTTCACGGAACTTCCTTCCGACATTTGGGCAAGATGGCGCACCAATTCCCTTCAGTACCGATCAGTATAACATAATCAATTTTATTGGACAGACGCATATAGACGGTTATAGACGCATATATATCTTAGCGGTTAACAATTGTCCATGTGGTCAGCAGCTCTGTATTTAGCAGCTCTGTGCGGGAGACATCTTGTGACCCATCAATTTTTAAAGCCCTGATGCTGGAAGGCAATCCAAATATGCCAGGCATGTCCATAGCTATAAATGTGACGCTCACCATCAAATCAAACAAAGCAAACTACATTATTGACCTCTATTACACCCTTTCCCACTCATTCTAACTCATTCTCTCTCTCTCTCTCTCTCTCTCTCTGTATGTGTGCGTTTGTGTGTGTCTGCGAAAGGAACAAAAATAAGCGGTCCGAAGTGATCACAGCTGTTGACAGCACAGCGCAACAATTCAAACAAATGAAGGTCAATTGTATTTATCAACTTATTACTTTGAAATTAAGGAGATCAAGTGTTCCTTCTTTGTTCTCATACAACACCTTTATTTGGACGCTGATTCTGACCAGTCAGAATTCAACACCAGAATATCTTACTGGCACTGGAGAATTGTTCTCCGAAGTTGACAGAAACGTGGTCTGTTGCGATTACAATAGTACAATATTCGGTGGGAGTTATTACTTTGTTATATTATTTCAGAGGCTTCATTTTTTATGATAGATAGAGACTGCCAAGGTTTTTGCTAAGCAAGGAGCGAATATTGATAGAAATGGTTAAGGAGTGGTGGCAGCAACCCAGCTTACATAAGTATCTGAGCTAGGCAACTATACACCACTGTACGGAACTCAATTTTACGGTTCTTAATTTAGGTGTTGTGCCGTGTGGCGGCCCTAAAAAGTCTCCACGTACATCATCCTTAGTGCAGGTTATATTTTCTTTTTGGTCCTTTGAGATCAGCGAGGATATTCTGAGAAATCAGAATTTTATTATCGGTTAAGATTCATTTTCTAACCAATGTTTAACATATTTGGTCCCATATATATAATCTAGTAGTTATATTGACTACCCTGTTGAAAGTTCCAAAATTTCAGTAATTCTTTCTGGCTCCATGTTGTCAAATCTAAAGGGTCACTGACGAGACTTTAATAGTCGAAACCGCGGTATGGCCCATCATCTTTCTCATTAATATGTTCACTGCCCTTAATGGATCGCAGTTTTATTTTCTATTAACCATTTATTCTCGGGCTGAACATGTTCTGGTCATATTCGAGATCACCTTGTCTTTCCAAAAGAAAAGAAAATTACCCCCAGATTACATATACATGTACGAAATGTCCATTCCGTTAGTCAATTCAGGTAATTTAGACCTTGTTAATATGTGCTTCACCAAGACCTTAAATTGTGATTTATTCGTTTAACATTGACCGTGATGATGACTCATAAGAACCAAGCAAGTAACTTAATTAATACTTAAAGCAACATGACTTAGGATGGCGTTTTCAATGGTTGAGCGCGTGTTCTGTTTCGGTCTGTCTCACATTCCTTCCTATTCATCTGCATTACTTATTAAACGACCCTCGTGCATTATCTGTATAAGTACACCTAATATAGCACTGCGTACACACGTCTGCGTTACTCTTAAACTTTTATTTACAGCTTTGTAAATAAAGATATAAGAATATTTTCCGACATGTAAATGGAAAAATGCATGCGAGTTCGCACTACTTATTGAATGTCCCTCGTATAAAAATGAAATAGATGGGTTCTTCTTAAACAAAAGCACGTGCAACTTTTTTATCTTTGTTCATCTGATTCAATGTCGATTTCTGCTATGCCAGTATAGGTAAGCGAACAGAACGAATTATTCCATTGAATTTACCCATTGAATTACCCCACCCACTTTCAATTAGAAGAAAATTAAGAAAATATAAACAACAACTGTAATAAATTGGTTCTCTGGCATTACATAAGCCACAAAATGATACATTCGATGCAACAAACCACACAAAAGCAAATTTTTCATTCAGAAACAGCTTTATCTGCATTCATCAAAATGGGTGTGGTCTTAAGAAAAGCCCACAAAATTGGGTAAAGGGGTCGAAAAAATTGAACCCCATAATTTTTCAACAATATAACCCATAAACAAACATTTAAAGCAAAAATATCAATTTTAGCACAAAAATCGCACGGGAGCAATATTTCTTACATCTCGACCCTCACTATCAGTGTATGCAGTGTTTTAAGGCGACCGCCTAGTTAACTTTCTTTGCTTTCGTAATGGCGGCGATGTTTGCGTGCATTCGAACGTCCGTTGCGATCCTTCATTGTTTGCTGTCTGCATCACGCGCATTGTTTTGCCGACAGTGTACGTTGTGGGACCGTAGGGTATATATGGCAGGAGAGTAGAATGCACGAGGACTTCGTATTTTGACTCTGAACTGAACAGTCGCAAAAATATTTCAGCTTGTTCCAAAAACACTCGTTGGCCAATTTTCGCAATTTAATCCGTAATACATCTTGGAAGAAATAGTGAATAAAGCATCTTAAGCACAAAAAGTAGGTTTTGTTCATTTATTGGCAGTTTTAAAGATTAAATTAATATTTTTTACGGAAATTAAACTGCTCAGACATTTTCACTTTTTCACGGCAGCAAATTTAACTTGTCATAAGCAGTTGTCGTTGTGGCTATGATTATTTGAAGAATTGATAATCTGATGCTGCATTTTGCCCATTAACAGAAGTACTATATTCATCAACTTTCACGCTACCATTTTTCGCAAGTTGTTTGCTGAATAAACTACATTTGATGTCTCGTTTCTTAAATTGTTCTTTGCTTGTATTTTGTCTAAACGTTTGCTGAGCTCAAAGAAACAGAAGCTCATATAAATTCTGCAAACTTTTCAATGTCTTGTTTCTATGTTCTTCCCTAGCTATGCATTAGAGGTAATTGAATTAAATAATACCCGCAAACCAAGCAAGTTGAAGTCCCTTGCTTGAATAGCATATCCCAACAAGCTAAAATCAGACTGTTCCCATTTCATGTATTCCATGAGTGTACCCTGACTGGCATGGCGTCTGTCTAGTCGAGTATTAAAGTAATAAGCCAGTCACTATTCGTGTGCCATTTATATTTGAACGCAGTAGTGCGTAACAATATCTATGCCAATATCCACGGAGGCTCTACTTGAAATTTCAACTTGATCGAAAAAGCGGTTGCAGAGAAGATCTTTGAAAGTGTGACTTAATTTTGATATTTCAATGACCTTGGGTCAAGGTCAAGGAATGACCTTGACCTTGATTAATTACACTTTCATCAATGACTCCATTAGTTGTCTTCATCTAGCAACTTTCATATATCAGGCTGCAATAGTTTCCGAAATACCCATTGTTTCTGCCTTTTCCCAGGTAAAAGCCTATTTTTCCAAAATTGACCTTGCCATAAAATAGGTCAAGGTCATCCAAATGGTCATCATTTGTACAAACTGTGATGGGCTGGAGTCCCAAATGGCTACATACCAAGTTTAGTGAAAATCGACCTGCCGGTTCTGCAGAAGACTTTTTAGTGTTTTTTACCATATATGGGCAAGGCGGCCATCTTCGTCATGTGACCCAGATTTCACTATCAAATTTTCGTTCCTCCTACCCATGGATGCTCCACATAAAATTTCACTTTGATTGACCAAGCGGTTTCAGAGACGAAGATCTTTGAAAAGTGTGTATGGATGACAGATCCCCCAAGGTCAAGAGATGACCTTGACCTAAATTAATCACTGACCTTCATCTACTCTATTAGTTGTTTGCATCTACTACTTTTTTGGTCTCAGGCTGCAATAGTTTTCAAAGAATCCATAGTTTTCACTTTTTCCCATGTAAAGGCCTATGTTTCCAAAATTGACCTTGCCATAAAATAGATCAAGGTCATCTTATGGTCATCATTTGAATAAAGTTTGATGGGCTGGAGTCCCAGATGCTACATACAGTTCAACCTCATTATAACACGCCTCATTACAGTGCGGTTTTCAATATAACGCGGCCATGTCATGGCTCCCAAATTGATTATTTTGCTGTATATCTATAGTAAATAACCTCATTATAACACGGTTCACTTATAACACGGTCTAATTTCATGGACCCCACAGACAGCGTTCTAACGAGGTTGACCTGTACTAAGTTTCGTGAAAATCGGCCTGCCGGCTCTGGAGAGGAAAATTTTTGAGTGTTTTTTACCATAATATTATATGGGTGTGGCGGCCATCTAGGTCATGTGACCCAGATTTTGCGATCAAATTTTCGTTATCCCTACCCATGGATGCTCCACAGTTTCATTTTGATAGGCTAAGCAGTTTCAGAGATGAAGATCTTTGAAAAGTGTGTATGGATGACAGACCGGCCAAGGTCAAGAGATGACCTTGACCTAAATTAATCACAAGCCTTCATCTACTCCATTAGTTGTTTGCATCTACCACTTTTCAGGCTGCAATAGTTTTCAAAAAAAAAAAAAAGTTTTCACTTTTTCTCATGTAAAAACCTATGTTTCCAAAATTGACCTTGCTGTAAAATAGGTCAAGGTCAACCTAGGGTCATCATTTGAACAAACTATGATGGGTTGGAGTCCCCGATGCTATAAACCAAGTTCGTAGAAATTGGCCAGCCGGTTCTGGGGAAGAAGATTTTGAAGGGTTTTTACCATATATGGCGTGGCGGCCATCTTGGTCATGTGACAAAGATCCTGTGAACAAACTTTCATTCTCCCTACCCATGGAGGCCCCACATAAAATTTCAACTTGATTGGCCAAGCGGTTTCAGAGAAGAAGATCTTTGAAATTAAGGACAACGACAGACGACTGACGGACAACGGAGCATGGGTACACTATAAGCTCACCCGTGAGCCTTCGGCTCAGGTGAGCTAAAAAAGGCTTTCCATACAGCCATTAGAAGACATTAGAATTTAGATGTCTCAGAGGCCTCCACCACCAGTTCACTGAGACAAGTTTATAAAGATGAGGTCTGTTTTTGCATGTCTCATGAAAAAAAAAAGTCTCCAGGGATTTTTTTCGGGTGTCTCAGGGGCCGAAGTAAGGCCCCATTCCCAATGCAATTTGGGTGACTTTTTTCCCAATTTGAAAAAAAAATTCCCAATCAAAGCTGATTTTTTTTTTTCAACAGTTCCATACATTGTGAAATTCAAACTTTGCTGTTTGAAACAGTGCTTAGCTGGCTTGATTAAAAGTTATTATTTAATGATTCGAAATGAAATACCTTAATATTAAAGGTAGGTCACATTTGAAAATATTATCAATTGTGAATACATGTATTTTGAAAATTTCCCAAATTCAGGGTTTACGTCGCTAAATTTCCCAATCAGAAAGGCCCTAGGGCCCCTTCCCAAAATTGCCAAAAAAATCCCTGGTCTCCTAAAATTCCTCATGTCTTAATGTCCTGCAGACTCATATGAGCCGCCTCGTGGGAAAACAAACAATGTGGTTTCCAAACAGGTCCGACACAAACCGGCCTGTACAAGCACAGAAAAGAGCTAGAAGCTTGAAATTTCGGATTTAAGTAGAAGAGGAACTGTACTATCCAAGTAGCAAAAACAAAGGCGCTGATCAGATTCGCGGAAACGAAATTCTGATGTCAATCAAGGGCCGTAACTCACGTCAAAATTTTATGAAAAATGACGGGTAACAATCCCAAGCTAGATCTTGTCAATGTTGATGTGCATATTCAATTTGGTCGGATTCTGTCAATTCGTTCTCAAGATATTGAGCGGAAACGAAACTCTGACGTTATTCAAGGGCCGTAACTCCGTCAAAATTTTGCGAAAAATGATGGGTAACAATCCCAATCTAGATCTTGTCAATGTTGATGTGCATACAAAATTTGGTCAGATTCTGTCAATTCGTTCTCAAGATAATAAGCGGAAAAGAAATTCTGACATGAATCAAGGGCCATAACTCTGTCAAAATTTTGCAAAAAATGACGGGTAACAATCCCAAGCTAGATCTTGTCAATGTTGATGTGCATACAAAATTTGGTCAGATTCTGTCAATTTGTTCTCAAGATTTTGAGCGGAAACGAAATTCTGAAGTCGATCAAGGGCTGTAACTCTGTCAAAATTTTGCGAAAAATGACGGGTAACAATCCAAAGCTAGATCTTGTCAATGTTGATGTGCATACAAAATTTGGTCAGATTCTGTCAATTCGTTCTCAACATATTGAGTGGAAATGAAATGCTAACGGAATCACGGAATCACGGAACCACGGAATCACGGAACCACAGAAGGACAGGGTGAATCCAGTATAGCGGGGCTATAATGATGTTCTTTGAGAAAAATGAGCAAAAGAGAAAACTGGGCTTCAGGGTTTCCGACCAGGTCTGACACAAACTGGCCTGTGCAGCTGTACAGACGATGGCCAGAAGCCTGCAATTTCGGATTTAGGAAGATCATGAATTGTACTATCCGTTTAGAGAAAACAAAGGCGCTGATCAGCTGTGCACTTGCTGCACAGATGATCTGCACCTTTGTTTTCGCATAGGCGAAAATTCGGTTTTCTCATGACGCGGCTCATATCTCAATGAAGTATGACCAATAAATAATTCAGTTCACATTCAATACATCTTTATTTGAGTCAACATATTATTTTAATCTCAATATTTATAACTTCAGTAAGTGGTCCAATTCTATTATATCCATTAAGCGTGACCGAATAAAAACAGATCCACTGTTTGATACCAGCTATTCTGCCAATTAAGTTATATTAGAAATTAAATAATTAATTGAAGATCATTGGTTAAGCTACAAAAGAGCATTTCATTCAAATCCCAATGAAATAATGGTTATTTTGTTTTCAACAAATGAGCCGCATCGTGAGAAAACCAGATTTTTGCCTATGCGAAAACAAAGGCGCAGATCAGCTTCGCAGTAACTGCGAAGCTGATCAGCGCCTTTGTTTTCGCAACTCGGATAGTACAATTCCTCGTCTACTTAAATCCAAAATTTCAAGCCTCTAGCCTGCTTCTGTGACTGTACAGGCCGGTTTGTGTCAGACCTGGTCGGAAACCCCGAAGACCGGCTTTCTCGCGTCGAGGCTCAAATATGATGAAATATTTACAGTCAATAAAATGATACAATCGTTAATCAAAGGGATGTCTAAAATTAAAGGCCTATCATCAAACTTGATCAAAAACAACTTTTTTTTTTTTATTCCCAACAATGTTAGGGCCAGAACCTTCTGAAATGCTGCGACTTATAACTCGTGCCAAGTCGTAGCATGTCGTAGCTTCAACTCCTGAGTGTGTGACAGGCCCTTTAAATAGCCAAAATCAGTGGCAAATTTTAAGCATAACTTACAAAGCCCAATCAATTATCCTACTAAAAAAGATTTATGAGCAGGATAAATTAGTCTCAACCGAGTTGAGCACGAAAAAAGTTTTATAATCTCAGAGGCCATCAGGGCTTGGTGTGATAATTAAAGGCTTAGATTTAAAGAGCTGCCAAATGCCCTTCCATTCAGCATGTTGAGAAATATAAAAGAAGGGATGTTATATACAATACCCTGGTAGAGTTGGTCACAGCGAGCTGGTGTGGAGCTACAGGACTGAAGTCTATATCCGTTATGGCACCATATTCTTTCTTTGTCACCGGGACCTGAAATATACATAGGTACAATCATTTTAGCCTAATCGCTTGAGAAAACCAACAATTTGAATTTCCGACAAAGTCTGACACAAATCGACCTGTACAGTCACAGTAGCAGGCCAGAAGATTGAAATCTAGGATTTAAGAAGAAGAGGAGCTGTACTATCTGTGTTGCGAAAATAAAGATGCTGATTAGCTGTCCAGTTACTGCACAGTTGATATGCGTCTTTGTTTTCCCACAAGCAAATTTTTGGTTTTCTGATTTTCGAGTACTGTCATCACAAAATCTTGTATACTGTAAGCCACTTATTTTCCCGAACAAAACACACTTTCCATCTTCTATCTGAATCTCAAACTTCAAACCTCTAGCCATTTCATGTGCTTTGTACAGTCTTGTTTCTGTCTGGCCTGTAAACTCTCCCTATTAGCAGCAATCAACAATGCATTATTTTCAATAAATTTGTGTTCCTGACTGCCAAGAACAATTTTATCCATCAGGAAAACATGTCCGTGAAATGTGTACCCCCTAAAACCCCACTTTTATATAACAAAACTGGGGTATGCAGGGGTAAACCTATTTTTCTTATTTTTGCTCCAAAACATAGATTGTGGGTACTCGTTGGAACCGCCTCGGTGAGGCGGTTCTAACGTGTACCCACAATCTATGTTTTGAGCAAAAATAAAAAAAAAAAAGCAAACATTTTCTACTGAAATTTTTCATTTTTTACAACTTTAGAAATTACTGTATATTGCATGGGCATGTTTTCGTAATGAACTGTCAAAGAGCCTGTGTTGGCAATGAGAATGTAAAATTTACATTTGACATTAAATTTTGTCATTTTGGCAATCTTAAACACCTTTTTTTGGCAATCAAGAACTATTTTTGTATATCGTATGGGTTGTTAGTAATTGCCGTTAGTAAAAACTTCATGAGATGGTTAATATGCAACTTTTGAGGCTATATCTTATGGCCGCTCAACTTTCTCTATCCCAAGTTTAAACCTGCCCCATCAGAAAGTCAGAGGGAAGCCTTAGGCTATATCATCATGGATATGAGCTGAGTCATGTGGAAAACAGATTTTTCTTAGGGAAAACCAAAGGCGCAGATCAGCTGTGCAGTAACTGCACAGACTTGATCAGCACCTATGTTTTTGCTACGTGGGGAGTACAATTCCTCTCTTTCTAAATCTACAATTTCCCACCTCTAGCCATATTCTGTGCTTGTACAGCCTTGTTTATGTCAGACCTGGTCAGAAACCACACTGTTCATTTTCTCCAGACTCGGCTTATTTTATTTCTGTTACCATATAGATCATTTGCCAAATCACAAGAAAACTAAAGCTTTTTGCATATGCTAACCGAAAGACAAATGGTCCTGTAAACGCTCACCTGAGACCTGAGATATATATATATTTATATATATATACCAATAAACTTGTTTGACTAGAATGGTAATATGCATGTATAAAAATATAACCCCAGGGCAGAATAGGAATAACCCCTGGAGTCAATTTGCCAATTTACTGCAAGTTTTGCCCTTCAATGACATTTTAACAATTTTCCCCATTCAAATGCATGGGTAACCTAAGTTGACCTTGCCGTAAAATAGGTCAAGGTCATCCCAGGGTCATGATTAATGTAAATTTTGTAGTCCTCCATTCCTTGATGCTTCATGCCAAGTTTCAAAATCATAGGCCTTCTGGTTCTGACGAAGAAGATTTTTAAAGGTTTTTGTTATTTATAGCCATGGTGGCCATTTTGGTCATGTGACCTTGACTGTTTAAGCAAACTTTCATTCTCCATTCCTAATTTTGCTCCACATAAAGTTTGGCTTTGATTGACCAAGCCGTTTCCAAAAAAAACATGTTTGAATATTTTGGTCATATACATGTATATAACACTGGGGCAGGGGCAGACAACCCCCAGATCTTTAAAGGTTTAAGCTATTTATAGCCATGGTGGCCATCTTGATCAAGTGACCTTGACCATTTATATACAATTTCATTCACTCTTCCTAAGGATGCTCCACAAAAAGTTTGGCTTTGATTGGCCAAGCAGTTTCAGAGACGAAGCTGTTTGAATATTATGGTCATATGTATATAACTCAAGGCCAGGGGCAGAAAACCCACTGGGTCAAAAATATTTTCATAAGCATAACTCTTCTATCCATTTGCTCATTCCTAGCAAGCTTTCTGCAATTAAATGACACATTCCTATTTTTTTCCTATTCAAATGCATAGGCAACCTAAGTTGACCTTGCCCTAAAATAGATCAAGGTCATCCTAGGGTCATGATTTATATAAACTTTGTAGAGCTCCATTCCAAGATGCTGCATGCCAAGTTTCAAAATCATAGGCCTTCTAGTTCTGAAGAAGAAGATGTTTAAAGGTTTTTGCGATTTATAGCCATGGCGGCCATATTGGTCATGTGACCTTGACTGTTTATGTAAACTTTCATTCCCTCTTCCTAAGGATGCTCCACATAAAGTTAAGCTTCGATTGGCCGAGCGGTTTCAGAGAAGAAGATGTTTGAATATTATGGTCATATACATGTATATAGCCCCGGGGCAGGGGCAGACAACCCCTGGACCAAAAATATTTTCATAAACATAAATATTCTGTTCATTTGCTCATTCCTAGCAACTTTTCTGCCATTAATTGACATTTTCCTATTTTTTCCCATTCAAATGCATGGGCGACCTAAGTTGACCTTGCCTTAAAAAAGGTCAAGGTCATCCCAGGGTCATAATTTATACAAACTTTGTAGAGCTCCATTGCCTGATGCTTCATGCCAAGTTTCAAAATCATAGGCATTCTGGTTCTGGAGAAGAAGATTTTTAAAGGTTTTTGCTATTTATATCCATGGCGGCCATCTTGGTCATGTGACCTGGACCATTTATACAAACTTTCGTTCCCCCTTCCTTAGGATGCTCCATATAAAATTTGGCTTTGATTGGCCAAGCGGTTTCAGAGAAGATCTTTGAAATTGTGAACGACGGACGACGACGACAACGCCGGACGCCGGAGCATGGGTATACTATAAGCTCACCTATGAGCCTTTGGCTCAGGTGAGCTAAAAAGAGGACACAGACCAGCTGTACTGATCAGCACCTTTATTTTCCCTTCATGGATAGTACAGTCCTTCTTCTTAAATCTAAAATTCCAAGCTTCTAGCTGCCTTCTGTGACTGTACAGGCTTGTTTGTGTTGGACCTGGTCTGTAACCCCAAAGAAGCCCGAAAGACTGGTTTCCTCATGATGCCGCTCATATAGATCACTTGCCACTGATGTTCTGGAATTCAATTAAAGGTCCAATTAAGAGAAACTTGATCAATTAAACACCATTCAAGCTGAGGCTCAGGCAATCTTTAGCCTGCATCTCTTAGCCTTTGCTGTTCTCATTTAACTAATTGATATAAGCAAGAGATTCTGTATTGTTCTTTTGTTCTTTCTTAACATGTCCAGTGGTCTTGGTGACCATCTTATGCACCTATTACCAAATAAGCCGCGATGCAAAAAAAAAACGGTCTTCGGGGTTTCCGACCAGGTGCGACACAAATCGGTCTGTACAGTCACAGAAGCAGGCTAGATGCTTGAAATTTTGGCTATAAGTAGAAGAGGAATTGTACTATCTGAGTAGCGAAAACAAAGGCGCTGATCAGCTTCGCGGTTACCGCGAAGCTGATCTGCGCCTTTGTTTTTGCATAGGCAAAAATCCGGTTTTCTCACGATGTGTCTCATATCATATACAGATTTTTCCTCAGTTGGAAAAACTGAACATTTTCTGTGGAAATTTAATATTTTTCTCAATCTTTAATCAAAACATTGATTGGCACTACGTAAGCACTGCCTCGCCAAGGCTATGAAAGGGGGTTCTTTTGACTACCCACGATCTATGTTTAGGATCAAAAATAATAATATAGGTATATATCCCTCATCCCTGTAAACACCAGATTAAATATACATGTATGAAAGAATGGAGTATTATTTTTCATGGACATGTAATCCTGGCTGCCTTAAATGCTTCGTCCCTACAGCAGACTCAGAAATGTGAAGGAACATTCAGTACAATACCATACAAGATTCAAGATCTTCATTTCGAATTTTCGGCCCACATATGGAGCATATACAGACAAGGCACAACATACAAAAAAAAACTACAAGGAACTGTGCACAGTGAAAACTGATGTGTCTACATGTATACATGCATCTTATCCCTTATGATAAATGAGCCGCCTCATGGGAAAACCAACAATCTGCATATTATGTGAAAACAAAGACGCAGATCAGCTTCGCGGTAACCGCGAAGCTGATCAGCGCCTTTGTTTTCGCTACACGGATAGTACAGCTCCTCTTCTACTTAAATCCGAAATTTCAAGCTTCTAGCTCTTTTCTGTGACTGTACATGCCGGTTTGTGTCGGACCTGTTCGGAAACCACATTGCTGGTTTTCCCACGAGGCGGCTCAAATATTGGTTTCCTTGTGACTTTACTCAAATTATCTAGTGAATAATTCAGTAGTGACGGACAGAAAATAAAATCGTCAGTGTATAATTGAATATCAACAGTTAATCTAATTGAGTAGATGCTGATCAATGGGAATGGTGTCACCTCTCTAGTCCGCATCAGGATAACATGTCTGTATAATGAATACACCCCTGAACTCCACTTTTATATAGTAAAACTGCGGTTTACCGGGTTATACCTATTTTTCTTATTTTTGATGCAAAACATAGATGTCTGTACTCGTTACTTAGAACTGCCTTGGCTCGAGGAGGCGGTTCTAATGAGTACCTACAATCTATGTTTTGGTCCAAAAATAAGAAAAATAGGTATATACCTGCATTCCCCAGTTTTACTATATAAAAGTGGGGTTTAAGGGGGTTACTCATTGCATGGACATGTTATCCTGATGGCTGGTAGAAAACCTACCATTATATGCACACCTCATATGACCACATTTTCTGGCCTGGATGGAATAAAACGCTTTGAATAGAAAATGGTATCCACATTTTTATCTCTACAGGGAGGAATCCACAATTTTTAGATATACAACAATGTATAAGAAATTCTCAAAATGTGGATTCTTGTCTATATAGGGAGGGATCCACATTTTAGATACAATGCATTTCATGGGAACCCCTCAATAGAGAGATCCACATTTTTCAGTTTTAAGGAATTTTGTGGGAAACCCTCAAAATGTGGATTCCTCTCTATATAGAGAGGGATCCACATTTCTCAATTTAAAGCCATTTCATGGTAAACCCTCAAAATGTGCATTCCTGACTATATAGGGAGGGATCCACATTTTCAGGCAGTAAACACACAATGTTTTATGTAATTCCCACATTCTTAATTTTCTAAAAAGTCCTGTAACATTCATGGAATAAGGGAAATACTTAAAGAATTGTACCTCTTACTTAACTAAAAAGGCAAGCATACAAAACATGTTTTACCCATAGCAATAGGAATCTTTTCTACAAAATGGCTGCTGGAAATCATTTCACAGAGACCTCCTGACTAACAAGAATGCAGCGGAGGTCGATATCACACCTGCATCGGGCGAAATCACTAAAATTGTGAAATATAGGTCAATTAAGGGCACCAGGTCAAGGTGAAATCTGAAAGGGTATGTCAAGGACATTTAATATGCAAAGCTTCACACTTGCAGCTATCACAGGTGCAGATAAAACCAAACTTTGATGTAAAAACTAAAAAAGTCAATGGACCATAGGTCAAAGACACCGGGTCGACTAGTGCATGCATGAAAGGCATGTCAAGGACAAATACTATATAAGCTTTCGCACTCCCAGCTATGACTGATGCAGAAAAAAACAAACTTCGACGTAAAAATTAACAAAGTCAATGGACCGTGAAATATAGGTCAAGGGCACTGGGTCAAGGTGTGTGCTTGAAGGGTATGTCAAGGACAATTACTCTGCAAGCTTTCACACTCACAGCTATCACTGATGCAGAGAAAACGAAACTTCCACGTTAATGTTGACTGACGGACGTACGGACATACGGACGAATGGAAATTTGGACTCCTATATCGCACCCTGCTATAAGCAGATGCCACAATAATAAGAGCTGTCGCAGGACAGCGTGCTCGACTGCTTCTGACCTTTGTCAAACATAAGGTCAAACCCGACCAGTAACCCAAAGCATTATGCTCATACATCTTTTTGCCTTGATGCAATAAGGCAAAATCACTGAACTATGAAAGTTAACTATAACTACCTAAGATTTAGAGGTCTCACTCATATTGTGAAAGAAGTGTGTTCATATTACCAACTGAGTGCCAAGACACAAGGCAAAATCACTGAACCGTGAAATAAGGTCACACTGACCTATAAGTATTTCAGGGTCGAAGGTCTAGTGATACTTACTCATAATGTGAAAGAAATATGATCATATACCCATTCAGTGTTGAGATATAAAGCAAAATCACTGAACCATGAAATTAGGTCAAAGTGACCTATAAGTATGTTTGGGTTAAAGGTCTGGTCATGCTCATTCATAATCAGAAAGAAGTATGAAAAAATACCAACTGAGTGTCGAGATATAAGGCAAAATCACTGAACCATGAAATTAGGTCACAATGACCCAGGAATACTTTACGGTCAAAGGTCTTGTCATACTCATACATATCGTGTAAGAAGTATGTCCATATACCAATTGAGTGCCGAGATATAAAGGAAAATCACTGAACTGTGAAATTAGGTCATATTGACCTAGGACTACTTTAGGGTCAAAGGTCTTGTCATACGCAAGCATAGTATGAAAGAAGTATGTTCATAAACCACTTGAGTGCTGAGATATAAGGCAAAGTCACTGAACCGTGAAATTAGGTCACAGTGACCTATAAGTATATTGGGGTCAAAGGTCTGGTCATACTCACTCATAATCTGAAAAAAGTATGAAAATATACTAATTGAGTGTCAAGATATAAGGCAAAATCACTGAACCATGAAATTAGGTCACAGTGACCTAGGACTACTTCAGGGTCAAAGGTCTTGTCATACTCAAACATACTTTGAAAGAAATTTGTTCATAAACCATTTGAGTACCGAGATATAAGGCAAAATCACTGAACCGTGAAATTAGGTCACAGTGACCTATAAGTATATTGGGGTCAAAGGTCTGGTCATACTCACTCATAATCTGAAAAAAGTATGAAAATATTCTAATTGAGTGTCAAGATATAAGGCAAAATCAATGAACCATGAAATTAGGTCACAGTGACCTATACGTATATTGGGGTCAAAGGCCTGGTCGTACTCACTCGTAATCTGAAAGAAGTGAGAAAATATACTAATTGAGTGTCAAGATATAAGGCAAAATCACTGAACCATGGAAAGTAGGTCAAACTACCCTTACCGTCATGACACACAAGTCAGTGCCACAAAGTCAAAAGATGAATGACCAACCATCTTCCTAAGTTGTTTCTATTAAGAAATAAAAAGAAAAAAAATTCGGGGAGTTATAGATTTTGACCTCTAGCCCCGCCCCCCTGACTCCGACCCAGAGGTCCGATGTCATGGAACCTAAAGTGTATGAAGTATGAATGCTTTATGATAAGTTGTTGTCAAGATATGGACTCCTTGTAAAAGTTACACAGCAGTACATCTATTTTTACAGTGTTCTAGTTTTTAACCTCCAGCCCCACCCCCCAGGCATGGACCCAGAGATCCGATGCCATGAAATGAAACTCAACCCTACAGGGTACCTATGGTCCGAGTATGAAAGCCCTCTGATAAAAAGTTTTCAAGATATAGACTTCTAGAATACTATATCACAGAAAAGCCATTATTATTAATGGTGTTCTAGATTTTAACCTCTAGCCCCACCCCCTGGCATGGACCCAGGGATCTGATGCCATGGAATGAAAGCCGACCCTACAGGGTGTCAATGGCCCAAGTATCAATGCTTTCTGATGAGTGGTTGTCAAGATATGGACTTCTAGAAAACTTTAACACAAGAATTGGCATTTTTGAAGGTGTTCTAGATTTTAACCTCCAGCCCCACCCCCTGGCCTGGACCCAGGGGCCCGATGCCATGGAATGAAAGCTAACCCTACAGGGTATCTATGGTCCAAGTATGAATGCTTTCTGATGAGTGGTTGTCAAGATATGGACTTCTAGAAAACTTTAACGCAAGTGTGACGCGCACGGGAACGGGAACGGGAACGCACACGGGAACGGGAACGTGGACGACCGGGGTGACTGCAATAGCTCTATGCACTTCGTGCAGTCGAGCTAAAAATGACTGCCATGGGTTATTTTTGAATGTTTTCCAATCTAATTAGGGAATATAGAGCAGCGGCCTGGATAGTGTAGTTGATAATGCACTGGCTTGTCACCTGTGCTGTCCGGATTCAAATACGAATGAAGGCATGTGGCAAGGTAGTGGTCACCTGTCCAAGGCCGGTGGTTTTACCCGGGTTCTCCAGTTTCCTCTACCATGTTTGACCACATAACGCTAACATCCATGCCTTCTATAATATGTATCTGTATATATAAATTCCATGAGCTTTCTGTGTAATTTTAGTAAAATATATAAATGTAGGCTAATGCGTTGGTATAGGTATCCACATTCTTTTCTCTATAGGAGAGGTTCCCACACCCATCCCCAGCTGATCAATTGATACCAAAGTTTCTATGCCTGAAAATGCACTGGGAAACCTGTCTTAAGTTCACATCTCTTGACAGAGACAGGGACTTATATCCCTCCAGACACACCCACCATGTGAGAATTGTCAATATGATGTGTCAACAGTAAATCATTCAGATTCAGACCCTAGGTAGGCAATTCCAAACAAACATTGTTCAAGCCTGGCCCTAATGGCACAAGCAGCCCATCTATTTCTCAAAGCCAAATGGGGGATAGGCGACTTACATTCATTGGCATTGTTCTGTAGGGCAGGTCCGCAAGCTACTCTTCCATGAAAATAAATCAATATCTGTCACATTTACCGCTATTTTCCTCATTCGGTGGAGATGGTGACCTCGGTCATTATCGTTATGCCTTTACTATTTTCAGACGTTAATATGTCCAAAATATTACAAATTTCTTACCTTCAAATAAATACATGAATCTAAAATTAAAAGAATATGCAATGTTTTGACGAAAAATTTTCATCTTGATTTCATATTTTGAGCTCCAAATTTTAGTAAAGCTAGTATCTCACTGGCATGCGAATTTCTCGCTACTGTTTGGCGAATTTTATTGCGGACTTTCGCACGACATTCGTGCGAGTGTCGCGCGAGTGTCATGAGAATTTTCTTGTGTCGCGAACTAGTCGCGAAGTGGACGCGAAGTTTTTCAACATGTTGAAAAATTTTATGCGAATTTTTTCTCCAAAATATTTTGCAAGACTGTCGTGCGACGGTCACGCGACATTCGTGCGAGTGTCGCGGACTTGTCGCCGCGAAATTTTGGCGAATTTACTATGCAAAATTTTCGCGACGTTGCACGACCGTCGCGCGACAGTCTTGCGAAAACCTCGCGACTATCTGGGGAGAAAATAAAACTAAGCGACATTCGTACGAATGTCGCGCGACACTCGCACGAATGTCGCGCGACTGTCGTACGAATTTAAATGAAAATAAGTTACATTCGCGGGAAAGTCGTGATACACTCTCACGAATGTCGCGCAACTGTCGTGCGACAGTCGGGCGACTATCGCGCGATATATTTTCAAAATTTGACCAAAATTCGCGAATTTGTCGCATAAATGTCTATTCAATGAGACTGCAACATGAAAGTTGTGTTTATATCGTTTATCTTTGTCGCGAAATAGTCGCGAACTATTCGCGAACTAGTCTCCAGTTGTAGCATTCCAGTGAGATAGGGGCTTAGTAAGGATATATTACGATAAACACTGAATAATGTACCTCCACCAAATGAACAAACATATGTGTATGATGTCATCCTATCATGCCCTATTGAAAGATATCTTGTACTAATAATACAGTGGTGGATTTAGAGGGGGTTCTGGGCGTTCGCTTTACCCCCCTTTTTTTGATCAAAAGCATGTGAAAATTTAAGAACACTCAGCTAAAATACAGAAAACAACCCCCTCTCGGTAGATTTGAAACCCCTTCCAGAAATCCTGGATCCGCCCTTGTAATACTTGATTTTGATAGATGAGAGTCATGAGACTTTAAATTGATCCCTGCATGACCTAAGCTGATGGATGGACATTAAATCCCATTCAACAACAACCCATGTGCTTAATTCAGAATTGAGAGAGCTGCACTAGAGGGAGATATTAGATGAGCCACTGCACCAGAAAACCAACAATCTGCATATGCGAAAACAAAGAAGCAGATCAGCTGTGCAATAACTGCACAACTGATTGATCAGCGCCTTTGTTTTCGCACAGATATCGTTGAAACTTACATTTTCACGCACATATGATTTCGCGCACTACATTATGGCTGGATATTTTGAGAATGTGACACCGTATCACGTCATCGCTTTCGTATTTACACCGACAACGACTCTAAGCAACTGCAATAAAATATGTGAAAAAAATCAGCTTTGAATAAATTCAAAGACCTTCTTCATTTTGATGGTTTACACTACAGTTATTATTCACTGAAGTAGAAAAAAAAGGTAAAAATGGCAATCTTTGGTCATGTGAACATATTGTTCTAAAAATAGTAATGACATTACTTAGTTACATTATAAATCAGTACTTGTCAATAATTTCCCTTTCATCAGACTACCTGCAGCACAGTGACATTGAGCAAAACGCTATTTTAAGAAAATGCGTAAATTCCTATGACGTTTTTCACAAGTTATGCCAGGTTTGGGTAGCCCCAAGAAAACATGGCTTCCGCAGGGAGTTCATTGATGATTCATGACGATCTTTGCAAATAAATGAGTATCCACGCAACATTTAACAGACAAAAGGCAAGTGCATAACTTTGTTTGTTATTCTTGAAACAGAAACATTAAAGTGTATTGCTCCGGTCGGCAAGCTACTCTTTCGTGTGGAAAAATCAATACTGGTTACCGGAACTGCTCCTTTCCCGCCTTTTTGCTCATTCGGTCGAGTGTATAACTCAGTCATTATAGCTATGATTTAATCATTTTTAGATGCATATAAAATCATAATTTGTCAGAAAAATTACTGGCTCATACTTTGAGTTGAAGAAATGATAAGTATATAACATTATTTTCAAAGCTTTCACAAAACATTTGATTCTGCTTTGAATTCAGTAAGGCCATAGCGATAAAAATTGGGTCATTCACTTCGTACGAATGAGCTATGCGTCATTCGGACAGGATCAATGTGCCTGATCATCGGGATAGTATTAATCCCTCTTCCTGTTAAGTCTAAAATTTCAAGATTAGCGTAAGGCGACCAGTGATCGATCAGGGACCAGTGATCGATCAACTAGTGGTTATCGGCTATTAATTCTCAAAGGATACCTGAAGTAAATCTTATGCTAGTCTCAACTTAAAGTGCATTATATTACCTTACAAATACTAATTTCAATTTATTTGGAAAGCTTTTCTATCTTGCATTTTCTGACACTTTACGAAGAGGGGGGTCTTAGTTGTACTGCTTAAAAGCGATGATTGTTCAATAAATTCTTCAAGATGAACCCCCTGCATTCTTTCCGACTGGCTAAACTTTTTAACTTTACTGCATACTAAACAAATCTGATCCACATTCCAAATTGCATAGGATAACGCTGCGATTAATGGACGATTTCTGTGATTTTCGAGCTATTTTTTCAACAGTTTTCCATTGTTTCTATGGGCGTGTATGCTTTTCGACCACCTCATTTCGCTGCTTTATTTCTTTTAACTCACTGATATTTTCTGAACTGTGTTTCGTGGCTAGAGGTAAACGATAATTATTCTTTCTAAAAATGTAAATACCTTCCAAGTTAGCCACGGTTTTGTAGAGAAAAAGAAGGTGATCGATCACTGGTCCACCTCAGACCCTGATTCACGCTGTATGATGGTGGGTGTGTTAACTTAAAATGACGTCACTGAGAATGTGACGTAATGACGCCATAAATTAACATATTGAAAAACATGGCGAAGGTTCAAGCTTGGATATGGTATGTACACACGCATTCTCTAAAGCATGTCTGATTCGCAAATTTATCAAACATGGCTATTTTTGATCGATCACTGGTCTCTTTACGCTATATCTATTTTCTGCATCTGTACAGCCTAGTTTGTGTCAGACTAGGTCGGAAACCCAAATTGTTGGTTTTTCATGCAAAGGCTCAGATTGCAACTACTAGTTAATAGAGAAAAACCTTCATGAAAATCAATGGGTGGGGTAATGTAAACAAAGCATGTGGTACAGTTTAGTTTTGAATTAGAAACTCCTGCAACAGTATCTCGGCGAAAAAAATCAAACTCAATGAAAGATCATTCCAGGTATCGATTAATTACCTCTAGATTCTTCCAATAAATAGTGTCTGTTGTAATTTTTTCTCCAATTTTAGGTGCTGGTTTCACAGAAGTTTTCTTGAAGGAGGTCGCCATCTTGAAAATAGTCTTTAAACCTCCGATTGTAGCTTGGACTAAATCAAAAAAATTCTTCTTTTCAAATGCTATGTTTCAAAACATATAGTTTTATTTTATTTTTCTTTAATGAATTCATATTTATTTTGCAGGAAAATCTTGGAATTGCAGAAATCAATTTTGGACATCGGAAAGTAGGCGTGGCTTATTTAAATGAACTCATTAATATTCAACAGCTGAACGCTTGTTTTTATTTCGATTGGATATTACCAATAGTAGGCGGGTTGCATACAATAAGAATAAGCCTATTCAAATGTCAAAGGTCATATTGGCTTAAACTTTTTTATTTCCAAAGGAAAAGTCACGTGCCTATTCGCATTAATTGAGTGTGAGATGAGATACCCAATCATTGATAAAGTAAAAGAACAGAAATATTAACTCAAATCTTCTTAGGACGTCTAAACCGAACATATGATTGTCGATTTATCTCGGAAATCGTTTGGAATTGAGAAAATGTCGGGTGATGATACTAGTATAGACGGAGGCAGTGTTGTAAGTGTATGTGATATTATTTTAATTTTATTTACAATTTTTTTTTATTTTCATTTTCTGATTAATAAATTTTACAATATCAAACTTCGTATTTATTTATTTATTTATTTATTTATTTATTTATTTATTTATTTATTTATTTATTAAAACTTTGTAAGTTGACTTGAAAAGTTTTAATAACATTTTACCTTAAATTAATTGTTTTCAATCAAATCTAATTTGTTGTTTAAAATTCATTTTCATTGTCATTATTTCATGGGAAAAGTGATTTATTTATTGTGTATTTATTTATGAAAATCTTATTAATTAGAAGTCTTTTTCTATCTTATCTCTCTTTTATCTCAATTTATTCATTTTCTTTTCAATTGTTTACTTTCTTTGTTATTTGTTTTATTAATACAAAACAAATAGCAGCTGAAGTTGCTAAATATATATGATAGACCCCCTGCTCTGGGAAAGTGGTAACGCAGCAAGAACTAATGACTTTAATGGTCTGTTACTTGTACATGTGCACAGTCAGCCTCCGTGAAGCAGGAAAATATGATTCTCAGAAACATGTGGATACATGCTGTGAAGATACATTAATTTCTGTTGGAAAGATATGGAACGGATTTATGAGAAACTGATCGAAGAAAATTATTTTGCGGTTATGCATGTAATCGTTTATTAATGCGTTTAATTGTAATTGTTTTTGAACATTTCCTTTCTGGCAAAAAAGGTTTAACTTTACTACTGGTAGAATAAATAAAAAAAAAATATAACCTTTGATAAAAGCGACAAATCAAATACAATTGCATCTTAATTAATAAATACTGCAAATTCTGCGAACATGTCTGTCACTAGTCAAAAGAAATCGCTTTAGCTAGATCACAAGATTTTAAAATACGATATTGTTTTAAATGCCATACATGTATGAGATGAAGAACCCCCGATCACCCATCCCCACCCCCTCATTTAAAATTGGCATTCACAATTGAGTACTTTTGAAAATGAAACCAAAAATGGATTTAAAATAAAAATAAAACTAGAGCATTTGCCATTTTGATTATTTTTTGTTGATAAAAATATGTCCTGTATTATTTTGCAGTCCCTGGGGGACCACAGACCCCCGGAGTCTGGCATGGAATCTGATAACGGGAGTGAGACGGGCCCGGACACAGTGGGAGATGTGTCCCCAGACAAACTAGACCCCACAGACAGAGACTTGTACGAAAAACTCAAGAAACAAGAAAAAGAGGAAAGACTGGAAATAGAACGTGAACTGAAAGCACATGAGGACGCTCTCAGTAAAAGACACGATGAATTGCGATTGAGAGACTTCAGAATGCATGAAAAACTCATTGAACAAGAGAGAGGACAGGATTTAAGAGTGAATAAAAGTGAAAATAAAGAACGTTCACATGAACGCGAGTTGAGAGAGAAGGAGGAATATAGAGTTCTTAGAGAAACTGCATTACGTGAGTTCGCGGCACCAAGATTGGACATTTTGAATCATCCAGCGTACCTAGCGGCCGCGGCCGCTGCAGCCGGATACCCACAGTCTCACAGCCCCGAAAGTGTGACGTCACAGTCTCCACTGAGTGGGGAGGGACCAGCACATCATTGGACATTTGAGGAACAATTTAAACAGGTAGGGGTCTTTCGTCATTATCTATCTTTCTATGTCTATTTATTACATATATGTATAGAAATCGAAATACAATGCACAGCCAATCTACTAAAAAGCCCTTGTAATACTTAATTTGTTATTTTCAATGCAACCGCTGAATGCAGCTTGAAATGGAATCACCCTAAAAGTGAAGAATCTATAGTAGGAATTCCAAATCTCAATCCCAGACAAGCTGCCTAGAGCACATTCCTGACTGATGCTGATCAGTCAGTATCTGGTCCCGACGAGAATACGACGAGAATATTTTCATGCTCAACTCAGCTGAGCTTGAAATTTGAACGGCTCCTAAATATTGATAGAGCCAAAATCATTGGGATTTTTAACGTTTAAACCACAAAATACTACAATTTATCCTGCTCATAGATGTTTATTTGTTGGCATTTTAAGGATAAATTTCACTCTCAGCTAGACATAGATTTATCATCTCGAGGCCTGATCTGTGTCTGGACAGTCTGCCTGGACAATAGATGCAGGAATATAATCACAGGACTGTCACAGAACATTGTCATTATCGTTTTGTCTGTAAAGGCGTTATTTTAGCAGATTATTACAGCAATACAGAAACAATCATAGAAACTATTTACCCTACCTTACGGTTTTGTTTATTCAAAAATACAAGTGTGATTGTTTTGTTTATATAGCAAATAAAACCTTTGTATTTTGTGTCTTTTAATGTTGTGTCCATAAATGAGTGCCAGGGATTTGTTTATATGCCAATCACATGCACCTCGAAAACTGTGGCAATTCTATAATGATACGATTTTAATTTTCATTTTCATCAGATGGTTGCATGTATGATAATAAGTCTTGAGAGTCTTGTACGTATTTACTCTGTAACAAAGATGAAATCTTCGAGCATACAAGTGACAAACTAAACGGTATCATATGGGCCGCCTCGTGGGAAAACAAACAATGTGGTTTCTGAACAGGTCTGACACAAACCGACCTGTACAAGCACAGAAAAGAGCTAGGAGCTTGAAATTTTGGATTTAGAAAGTACAGGAATTGTACTATCCGTGTAGCGAAAACAAAGGCGCTGATCAGCTTCGCGGTTACCGCGAAGCTGATCTGCGCCTTTGTTTTCGCATATGCAGATTGTTGGTTTTCCCATGGGGCGGCTCATATGTTGTCTCTACATGCCTGCAAACGATGTACATGTATACCGTTTACCTACTAACATGCAGACTGCTAGAACTTGGTGATATAAAATCTTATTAGCTCGATAATGCACGAAGGTACAATAACATTGATTCTTGTTTTTATTCCATTAATTATGCATTAATTGATAGTTTGTATTGGGGTTTTATTGGGTATTTATTGCTTATAAATAAGTAAAAGGTTCCAGTTGGTTATAAGTTGATATAAGACCATCTGCCCTTTCTCGCACCAGAATGAAAATTGTTACCACAACCTTTTATAAAAGAAAGAATTATAGTTAAAATAGTGTCGATTTGTCTGATCAATGTTTAATGTATTTATTGGTTGTTAATAGGGATCAAGACTTATTCTATTAGCTTTATATATCGTCTTAATTTCCTGGTCTTAAACATAAAAGCAGAATCATTAATGAGCCGACAATTTCAATGCTTACACCTGAATACACCTTGGTGTCCACAAAAATTTTTGTTTGAATTGGTGTTTTACGTCCCAGTCAACAGCAACGGTCATGTCGGGACGTTGCCTCCATTGTATGGGAGTTTTACCCAACATTAGTCAAAATGTGCTTCATATAATATAACCATTAAGGCGTATATTATGGATGGTTTGACTAAACCACTTTTCCTGGGCAGGCGCAGACTACCAGTAATCAGATGGTCGGTCAGTAATAAGAAGCTATGCAGCCCATCTATTTCTCCTATACCCCAATGGGTCCACAGGCAGAAATCTTTACGAAAACTTGTCTGTGTAATGAATACCCCCGTATACTCCGACTCTCCTACTTGTAACTGCAGGAAGATCTCTGAAACAGACTGAGAAATGCCAAATTGAAATTGCATTATAAATACATGTATGGCCAACTCGATAAATGTGGATCGGAATCTCTCTGGCAATTAATTGTTTATTGATCCTTGTCACCTGAAGGTGTTAGCTAATTCCAAATATTTGTTCAACATTTGTAGACTTTTATATAAAACACTATCAAAACAAGATGCCAATAAGCGACTCAATGAATAATCGATCATCTCTTTTTGTTCTTGGCAAATAAAATGGTATAAGAATCGCGTGCGCTTAATTAAAGTTAGGCCAGTTAATCGACATGAGAAATTAATTCCATGTTAACCATCGCGTGAATTCAGAAAGTCAAATTTACGTAACAAAAGGCATTCGATTGACTGTTTTATTCCTGAAGTTTTATACTGCATTATCGACAATACATACGTACAAGTAATGCATTTATGGATACTTTCTAATTTGTCCTTAAACCTTCTAATTTGTCTTTAAACCAAACACACACACACACACACACACACACACACACACACAATGTAATTTTGTCTATGCAGTCAGTCTGCACCGTTCCCTCATTCGAGCGAAAACCGGCCAATTCTTGAACATATTTTAGTTCCGTGACGATAAACATAAATTTCATCTTAATTAAAGATGATCATCCAATTTTGAACGGTGCCATACACAAAACGCTATTTAATCGAACAACATTGAAAAATATTTTCAAAATTTCATTAATTGCAAAATGGGTGGTTTTGATAGAGCACCATATGTCGTATAAATGAAATTTAAACTTTTAATACATTCAAATTATACCATTTCGTACAAAAGATACCCGTCTTTTGATGACCCTTTATACAGAGATGTTTTAGATTATATCAGAATTTTTCAAACAAGTTTTTAATTCTTGAATAAAAAGATTTGATATCAAACTTTTGAACATAGGGGTATTGCATTTCTTTGATATTTCAATTAAATTGTTAAATATCAATCATCTTCAATAGTTTTTACTCATAAGAATAATTTTCAGTCAAGGGTCAGCCATAAAATTTCATTTCTCCAGCAAATTTCTTGTATTAAACAGCCACGATATCTTTTTTGAGCTCGACTCTCACAATAATATATACAATTAGCTTAGTAACGATGTACATTTCAGCCAAAGACAAACTTTGTGCTTTCCTGTCCCTATGCCAGCAGTGGATCATAAATTCACAACCTTTACCCATATCTTGGCCCAAACATTAAGCGATTTGACTGATATCAAAAATCAAAACGAGTGAGAACAATTATGGCGAAACATTAAATAAACTATATCTTCAATAATTCCGTTTTATATGGCTTCAAATTGAGCCATTTTCTTCAAAGGGTAACAGAATGAAATTAATTTTGATCACTCTTGTAGAAGACGTGACTAGACAGTTACTGTATCCTGTGAAAGATTAAAGATAGTAGAAACTCAGCTGAATAGTTCAGTAATGTATGTCGTTTAATACACAAATTAATGCAATTGTTAATTCTCTAGCCTAATTGCATTTACTTTTACGCGTTGGTATGTGTTGTCGTTTTCTCATTTTTAGGCAAATAAGGCGAATTTCATCTAAATACCAATGTTGAGATGTAGATGAAATACAAAATATGAGCCGCCTCGTGAGAAAACCAACAATGTGGTTTCCGAACAGGTCTGACACAAACCGGCCTGTAGAAGCACAGAAGCAGGCTAGAAGCTTGAAATTTTGGATTTAAGTAGAAGAGGAATTGTACTATGCGAGTAGCGAAAACAAAGGCGCTGATCAGCTTCGCGGTTACCGCGAAGCTGATCTGCGCCTTTGTTTTCGCCTAGGCAGATTGTTGGTTTTCCCATGAGGTGGCTCAAATATTGGATATGGTTCTGTAAAACTCAATTTATTACTGGCAACCACAATGTAAAACCATTGTTTATAAAACCATGCGACGTGTTGTTCATAGGGGACGAGTTTCATTTTCTGTATGGCTGCTAGTCACGAGGCCATTTTCACTTGAATTTCCCTGAAATTTGGACCAACGACTGACATAAGACGACCCTTCATCATACCTAATTTGCAGTTTAACTAATTGCAAAGAAAACATGGACACAGATGACCTTGGAGGTGTTTGATATATCTTCAGGCATGATACGAACACCTTGTCAAGTCGAACTCCTTACCTTTAAAGATCGACAGAAATCTTGTTTTATTAATGATAATTTCATTATAACTTGGACATTCAGGACGTATGAAATAATGATAATGTGATATCAAACGTAATGACATTGGCGATTAATCTGATTGCAATCGATACAACTCAGCGATGATGGGTTAAAACAATGATCAAACCGTATTCAGAGTCAGATAAAAATCATAAATCACCAACCGTTCAGACATAATGTCGTCACTTCAACAAGAAAGAAATACAATATACTGTCAATATAAAAGATACACAATAAAACGCAATTTGACAATATTAAAAAAAAGAAAAAAAAAAAAAAAAAAAAAAAAAAAAAATCAAAACTTCGCAAACCTGAGAACTTTGCCACTGTTTTAAACGACAAATGCATGTCCTCCAATATTGCCCCTTGATAAATGTATGTCCTCCAATATTGCCCCTTGAAAGCACCAATAACAGAAACATGGCAAAGTACATCAGGGACAATTTTCACTTGATAAAAATGGCATCCAAGATGGCCATCCAAAGAAAATGTTTGAGCGCCAAATTCTATAACGCTTTAGCATTCTTAACATTCAAAGTGTACCTTCATGGTGCACTTTGCAAATGAATCTTACTTGAATTCAAGATGGAATTCGAATCGAGTAAATGTAAGATTAGAGAAAACGGAGAGCTCCCAAAATCTATTCATGTAAATATTTTTGTTTTCAGTTGTACGAGATTAGTGATGACCCGAAGAGAAAAGAGTTTCTAGACGATCTGTTCCAGTTTATGCAGAAACGTGGTAAGAGCGTTACATTCTGTAGTCACGTGGTCATCACTCATCAGGAAAACATGTCCGTGCAATGTATACCCCATTAAACCCCACTTTTATATAGCAAAACTGGGGTATGCAGGGGTATACCTATTTTTCTTATTTTTGTTCCAAAACATAGATTGTGGGTACTCGTTAGAACCGCCTCGCCAAGGCGGTTCTAACGTGTACCCACAATCTATGTATATATTCTTCTGATGAAAAATTTCATTTTTTTTATAACTTTTAAAATCTCTGTATATTACATGGGCGTGTTTTCGTAATGTGTTATTTCAATATAGTAACCCATTTTTGTTATAAATCCCGATTTTTTTCTCACGTTTTTACACAGAGGTTTGAATTTTTTCCTGTTTTATCTTATTAGCTCACCTGAGCCGTTAGGCTCACAAGGTGAGCTTATAGGATGGCCATGATCCGGCGTCCGTCCGTCCGTCCGTCGTCCGTCCGTCCGTCGTCCACCATTTTCAAAGATCTTCTTCTCTGAAACAGCTTGGCCAATCAAAGCCAAATTTTACATGAAGCATCTATGGGAAGGGGGAACCAATGTATATAAATAATTCAGGTCACATGACCAAGATGGCCGCCATGCCCATATATGGTAAAAACCCTTCAAAAATCTTCTTCTCCGGAACCACTGGACCGATTTCAACCAAACTTGGCATGAAGCATCGATGACTCAAGTACTACAATGTGTATATAAATCATGACCTTGCGGTGACCTTGACCTATTTTACGGCAAGGTCAACATAGGTCGCCTTTGCATTTGAATGGGAAAAATTGTTAAATTGTCATTTAAAGGAAAAATCTTGCAGAAAATGAGCAGTAGGACTGAATATTAATGATTCTGAAAAAAATTGGACCCCAGGGACTCATATGCCCCCACCACGGGGCAATATACATGTATATTTCTATAATATTCAAACATCATCTCCTCTGAAACCGCTTGGCCAATCAAAACCAAATTTTATGTGAAGCATCAATTGGACGGGGTAATCAATGTGTATATAAATAATCCAGGTCACATGACCAAGATGGCCGCAATGCCCATATATGGTAAAAACCCTTCAAAAATCTTCTTCTCCAGAACCGGTGGATCGATTTTAAAGAAACTTGGCATGAAGCATCGATGGCTCAAGTACTACAATGTGTATATAAATCATGACCCTGTGATGACCTTGACCTTTTTTACGGCAAGGTCAACATAGGTCGCCAATGCATTTGAATAGGGAAAACTTTTAAAATGTCATTTAAAGTGAAAGTCTTGCAGGAAATGGGCAGTAGGACGGAATATTAATGATTCTGAAAAAAAAAATTGGACCCCAGGGGCTCATCTGCCCCCACCCCGGGGCAATATACATGTATATTACCATAATATTCAAACATCTTCTCCTTTGAAACCGCTTGGCAAATCAAAGCCAAATTTTATGTGAAGCATCTATGGAATGGGGGAATTAATGTATATATAAATTATCTAGTTCACATGACCAAGATGGCTGCCATGCCCATATATGGTAAAAACCCTTCAAAAATCTTCTTCTCCGAATCTGGTGGACCGATTTCAAAGAAACTTGGCATGAAGCACCAATGGCTGAAGTACTACACTGTGTATATAAATCTTGACCCTGTGGTGACCTTGACCTATTTTACGACAAGGTCAACATAGGTCGCCAATGCATTGGAATGGGGAAAACTTTTAAAAAGTCATTTGAGGTGAAAATCTTGCAGGAAATGGGTGGTAGGACTAAATATTAATGATTCTGAAAACAAATTGGACCTAAGGGCTCATATGCCCACACCCCGGGGCAATATACATGTATATTACCATAATATTCAAACATCTTCTCCTCTGAAACCACTTGGCCAATTGAAGCCAAATTTTATGTGAAGCATCTATAGGATGGGGTAACCAATGTGTATATTAATAATTTAGGTCACATGACCAAGATGGCTGCCATGCCCATATATGGTAAAAACCCTTCAAATATCTTCTTCTCTGAAACCATCAGATTGATTTCAATGAAACTTGGCGTGAAGCATCCATGGCTATAGTACTACAATGTATATATAAATCATGACCCTTTGATGACCTTGACCAAGTTTATGGCAAGGTCAACATGGGTTGCCCATGCATTTGAATGTGAAAAACTGTTAAAAATGTCATTTGAAGGAAAAAGCCAGCAAGAAATTGGCAGATGGACAGAATATTGATTATTCTGAAAAAAGAAAACGGCCCAAGGGCTTCATCTGCCCCTGCACTGGGGTTGAATACCAGAATATTCATATATGCAGCAGACTCAGGTGAGCGTTTACAGGACCATTGGTCCTCTGGTTTCTTCTTCGTCTTTTATTTTGACTAACTCTGATATCAAATTTTGAGATTCCATTATAGTATTTAAGTAAGATAATATACATTTGCCGCTCCCTTGCAAGAAATCATGCTTGTTTTGCATGTTAGCATTGACTGTTGATTTTAAAGATGGCTTCCAATATGGCAGCCGACAATGTACATGTATATGATGTAGGCACAACCTATTTCGATGTCACAAAGATGTTTAAACGAAGATGACAGAAAACAGAAAAAATAACGTCATTCATTTTTCTTTGTTTATCTTGTCTGAAACACTATCCATAAAGTCGCATATTTGTGATTTGTGAATAGATTTTCTGTATTTGTGGATACAAGCTTTTCATGAAGCGTGACGGGCTGACAGAATATATGTATCAGAGAGTGTTTCATTACTTGCGCACTCGTAGACAACCCATTATTACCACGCTATAAAGGAATGGTGCTGTGGCATATTTATTTATTTTTTAAATGGTAAACCATTTACAAATGTTTATTGTCGTGTCAAAGGTGACTTTTGCTACATTGTTTCGAAAATCAAAATATAACCTGGAAATCATGCAGGTCACGCAGTGAAGACAATAAGCATATTTCACTTCCAAACAACATAGCATGATATAACAATAGTATAGCATCAACAATGCAGAACCCATTCACATATTATCCAATAGCTCTAGCGAAGCTTTTCTTTGAAAGTTTAGCATTTATATATTTTGCCTGGACCTATTAATGTAATATAGAGGAACATTTTGAGCCTACATCCGTTGACCGACACAAAATATTATAGCACTGCAAATACTTTGTATTGTATATTTTATAAAGAGGACACTTTGTCGGGACGGAGGGCTGTCTGGACATTGGTTTCTGCCACAGGCCCTCTGTCTCGGAAAAAAAGCATACAGACTGACCCATATGTCATGTATACATGCATACTATGATGTTTTAAGTGTGAATTTCAAAGTATTTTTGTTTCATACTTAACATAACAAACAGTTTCATACTTTACATAACAAACATGCTTTATGTTATTGTCGTGTCTGTATATATAAAAGCTTTCTGAGCAACGATGGCCTCTTATAATTCTGTAAAGAATGGGTTGGTATTATTCATTTTGTTGTATGTATATTTTTGTTTGTAATAATGTATATCAACATGAGATTCAAATAAACAAATGAAGAAACAAATAATTCAAAATAAATAACGATAGGGGAAACCAAGACGATTGTTATTCAACATAGTAAAACTAAAAAGCGAAACCCACTTCTCTCTGAGAGAGAACGCGGCGTCCCATCTGGGGCTATGCTGTTTGCACAGAGAAATTTCATCGAGAAATGAGATAAAAAAAATAATAAAAATCACTCCTAACATCCCTAAAAATGAAAGTGGACTCTCCCAAATGATAATGATGGGAGAATCCATTCGTGAAATATGGGTTAATATAAAGCAGAAGCAGCAAACATATCCTGAAGTTTGAATTATTAGGTCAGTAACTTACGGTTTTATATTAAAATTTGTAATGATTATGCCAAAAAGTTATCCTGCTTATTTTCAATAGTCAAAAATAAATCTGTGAATGATTTAAGAGGGCCATAATAAAATTATTCTCAGCCTTGTGCTGTCGATTCCATTTTAACGTTTGATCTGAACGTATCACGTTTTTATCCGAATGATTCATTTCGTTACAAAACGATCATATCGCATTTTTTCACCAATATAAACCGGATTTGAATTTATGTGCATTCTCCACGTGTTTCCCAATGAAATATATCTCTTCGCGCGTGTGGGGTCACGCTTTTATCTAGATTTGATATCGCAATAATCAACGCTCCTTTTTCTCAATTTCTCCTAGCATGTTTAATTCTGCCATTCTCCAAAGTTTTTAATCCGTTTTGTATCAAATAATATTATAGATAAGCCAGTTGATGATGCCTATAAAGATGGTAAAAAGATGGAAGCAGAATATCAAGACAATATCGCGGATTCTGTCAGTGTTGGTGAAAGCATCACGGCTTATCAGCAATTTCTCCCTTATAGAAAACCATCTGACTGTGATCGTATTAAAGATTAAACACTTTATCTGTCACAGTGATGAAATAATGATTTAGAGAATACATATATAGTTTTATTATAAGAGATCCATCATAGCTATAGAAGAAGAACCGAACAAGTTTTTATTCTCGGAAACATTGTAAGAGGCCTAGTTGTTCAAAATATTAACAATGTCGTTAGTTAACGATTTGTTAAAATTTCAAATGGCAATATTACAAATACACTGTTATTTTTTGTTGAAAAAATGTGAGAATCCTTTGCAATGCAAAGGATTCTCACATTTTTTCAACAAAAAATAACAGTGTATTTGCTTTAGAAGTCGATATATAGTTAACAAATTGAGGGCTTAACGACAGCGTTAAGCTAACGAAGTTTTGAACAAATGGCCCCTGATAGCACGACACATTTAACAAGGCAGGTGCTATCTAGTCCTCGTTGGACACAGGTCCTTGGTGGACACGTAATGATTGTCATAAATGTCATTGAATAAAACATTCTAGAATAGTGGAAAATGGGTGAGATTATTATAGACGGTCACCAAAATGTTCTTTGGTCATGGCAAAGTATGAAAAAATAATCGAGTGCAAAAGATGCAGTCAAATCAAAATTATACCAGCCAAGTGCAAATACTGGCTGAGAATGAAAAAGGCTTAATTGTCATTCAAGAGACAGAAAGTTTTACTAAATGACTTATACTTGATAAGTTCATAGAGAACTCGTATATGAATATCTGATGAATTTAATTTTATATCCTTTTAATATGATTTATCAATTTAAGATGTAACTTTTGCGATTAAGTGAAAACGTGGTGCAACACAATTTTCTCTCTCATTAATCCAAGTAATCAAACGGAAAAATTGTCAATTAATACTTTTATTGGGATATAAAACCTCCTTAGATCTGTTCGCAGAACGACGAAAACAATTGAAAAAACTTCAAAAAAGCAGCCATATTGCCAGATCATCTATAAAACAACTAGAATGATAATCAAGTACTCACTGAACTTTGTTAGATCAGCAGGTAATCACCAGTTTTACTTATTTTCAAGCTAAATTATATATATTTGGTTTGTAAATTAAATTACTTTTACATTTTTGACTGTACCTTACCCACATGACATGAGTATTAGCTTCTTAACCTATCAGCGACTTTCCCATTGTTATCATTTTAAAATGAATCAGGAATGATTTTCTTTTTTTATTCAGTTTGTTTTCGATAGAATTTTTCCAAGCAAACAGAATAGCTACAGGTGTGACTATGCTGTTTGCCTATGTCCCAGAAAAGGGTCACAAGGCTTATATGAGTTAAAACAATGATGAGGTCACTGCGTAAAATGTGGGAGCAAAGTGAACACCATACTGAAAGTACTGCCAACCCTCTTACAATGTTAGACTTGGGCTCTACTCTCCTGCTTGTGAACCCCGTTAAAATCAAGTGGCAAGGCAAGACCCCAAACACACATGTTTTAAAAACTAAAATGGTCCAATGTCTGATGATGCTGATTAGCAACTTTCAAAATTTACAGGAGGGATAGCGTTCTCAAGTGCTATAGACACACCAAAGCCTCGCTGAAAGATTTCAATATTTCGACAGGGCCCTAAGAATACGCTGAAATATTAGACCATTTACCGTATTGGTACTTACAGTGGAACTTGTTTTATTGTATGTTTTCTTTGTACATGCTCAAGTGTTTCATCGTAGATATTGTTAATACGTACAATAATGTAGTTTTGCAATTAACAATAGAAGTGCGCCATCTTAGCGCTTTAATAAAGTAAGGCATTAACACGTCAAAATATGTTGTTTTAATGCAGTGAGTCTTATTGTATTAATAGATACCAAATCATACTAATCAGAAAAACATAGAGAAGTCTGAAAGTGTCATTTCGGCGGAAAACACTTAATTAAATCTATAATCAGAAAGAAAATCAACATACCTTGCCACTCTAGTACAAATGAGATTTAAACCAGGCCTCTTGAAGAAAGAAATGCAATTTATAGAAAATGAAAATTTAAGATAAAGGAACCTCTCAATTGTTTTCTGAATAGGATTAGACTGAGAAACTCACATAATAGCAAAATACTGACCTTCCTATGATACGGAAGTTATCGTTGCAGATTTTGTGCCCAAATGCCCTCCAGTTTCTTTATTGAACGTTCTAAGACGGTTCTGATGTTGACAACTTGTACGTCCAGAATTATATTTTGTGCTGCTGGCGCCTTATGTATGTTTTCATATTTTTAGTTAAGTTTACGTAACTGAGTGGCCATATATTGGGAAAATTGAGCAGTGAGCATATTTAAGGGGATGGGTCATACCTGAATTTGAATTTATGTTTTTTGGGCTTTGTAATACCCCACCAACTTTCGAGAGGTTAATGGAAACAGTACGCGCTGATTTCTATCTTCTGATACTGAGTCGATCAATTTCTCTGATCATCACCTCAGATGTTTCAGAGGCAAACAATGATTTGAATTTGTAAAGATAATTAATTTACTTAGATGATGTCATAGTTACTAGTATTTGGACGAAGTTTTGAGGACACGTATGCTAATCTTGGTAAAGTTTTAACTAAATTATAAGTGAGACAGAGATATAGTTAAAACCAAGGAAGTGACCATTGTTTGCCTCTGAAACATGACATCTTTGTTGGATAAGCCTGGGTGGCTCTGGGTAGTACAAGGAAGTAGCATGGCAGCGGTGGGATAATGACAACTGAATGGAGTTACCTTAACCATAATAGTTCTCAGGCCAAGGCTCGGGACTAGTCTTCTCAGACTGGGGAGTACTGTGACGGTGTGCTATAAATAGATATGCAAATTTCCAACTGGGTAGCTTGCGATTTGGTAAGTGCTGCATTTAAAGTGCAGTAAAAACCACTCTTGATGGATAAGCATGCTTTCTGCCGAAGGGGCTGTGCTGTGGCTGGGTCAGCTCACAATACAATTGAACAATCTATTTGCCTCCTATTTTACTTTGTGTCCAAATTGTTTTGGTAACTTTTTAATAACTGGTTAATTGCACGCCGGTGGGTCGAGCGTCAGACTCTGTGATGGCCCCCATTTTAGTTGGTTGGGACCGGAGCTTCTTGTCTGTTGCTTGGCCCACCGGGGTTCAACTGGTGTTTTTTTTCTTTTGCTCCGGAGTCAGTATGTTATTTAGCGCCCAGGGATCTCCATCGTCGGGCAGCTTACTCAATCTGTGAGTCCTCGTTTTTGATTCATCATGGTATTAATCATGATTTATTTGTTTGTCCATGATAATTCATTGACTAGCTAGAGATTCACCACGAGGACCGAACAACTAACGAAATGTTGTGAACCTATGCAGAAGCTGAGGGTGAGATTTGTTACCTGTAAAATCGATTTAAGCCCGCCAGTAATTTGATATTACTGATCGTTTCAGGGCGATACTTCTGTGGTGCTTCTTATTGTTTTATTTTTTTGTGCGGTTGGCGCCTTATGTATGTTATCATATCTTTTTTAAGTTTTGGTAACTGAGTGGCCACGTATTGGGAAAACAGCTGTTCATTCGGCTTACGATACGTTTTTATGGTATGAGTACCTGGTTGTTGGTTTGGTTTTTCCCCACCTCGGTTTTTGGAGTGGGAATCTTTTTCTGATTGCGCCTTTTCCTGATCGTTGCCTACGGATGTTTGAAGGATTTTTAAGTTGGACCACTTGATCTGAAGAGTCCGCCAGTTGTGAGTAACTCGAGCTATCATCTGCTTATAGCAATTCATATGAATCAAATCGATGTACGTCCATGTTGGTATGTCTGGAGATGGTGGTTCAAAGCCCAGGATGACTCTGGGTGGTTCTTAGTGGTTGCTGATCATTCTTCAACTGTTCAAGCTGCAGTAAGCACGAGTACATTTCTGTGTTTTTGGTCAATGTTGTATTAGGTTGGTAACTTTTGATTGCTTGAATATGTAGTTTATTTTGCAATGATGTATCAACAATGTGTCGTACTCGAATGTCCTGTCAGGTTATACTCCCTTAAACCCCAATTTTATATAGCAAAACTGGGTTGGACAGGGATATACCTATTTTTCTTATTTTTGATCCAAAACTTAGATTGTGGGTACTTGTTCATACCGCCACTCTCCGAGGCGGTTTTAACGTGTACCCATAATGTTTTTAGAAAAAAGATTTGAAAGCATCAAAAATTTTCCGGTGAATTTTCAATTTTTACTGCCGAAAAAAGAATCTATGTATATCGCATGGGCACGTTTTCGTGATGGATACGCGGTCTCCCGTAATTTTTCTTACTCCCGTAATGCACCTTTTGTCTGGATTTCGGTAATGCGTATGGCATTTTGATTAATGCACAGCGTTCTCTATAATTTCAAACTATAACCGTCAAACTCACTCGAGCAACCTCCAGCGCTGAAGAGTACCATTGTATGAGCACCGACACGGAGAACCTAGCCTTCGGAATTCATCGCAGGTCCCATATAAACTCTGTGCGCAACCGCAGTGGATGGCTATATGGTCGAAATTTCTGCTGTAAATTGTCTACAGGGGTCACCTGCGTATCTATCGAAGAGAAAGCTGCTTATCTACTGGGCGGCAACGTGTAGCTGATCTACGTCTGTATGTGCATAATGAGTGTTACTCATGATTCGACTCATATGGTATCAATTAATCCACAAGAAGGAGAGATGCGTTAATATAAAAACAGCAACTGTCAAAATTAAAATGATGAGAAAATAGTTATTTTGTATTTATGGATATATGAAGCCTGTAAATGTTTTTATGAAACCAGATGCCAAATATTTGAAGAGCTCGCACTGAGAATGTAAGATGTTATAACATAAAAGCTTCACTTTTTCATAATAGTCACATCATAGAAATGGATGCCTCTCGTCGGTATTTGAAATCCCCCCCTGCCCCCACCCCCCTCTCCCCCAACCAGCACCACCGTCACAATCAATAGACGACGACAAAAGCAAACGCATGCTATTGAAACTCATTGTGCCACAATAAGATCTTCAGTTATACAAAAAAAAATGATAATATGTGTTAGAGATGCGATGACGCCACCTATTTCCCAAAGCATTTGAGCCGCCTCGTGGGAAAACCAACAATGTGGTTTCCGAACAGGTCCGACACAAACCGGCCTGTACAAACACAGAAAAGAGCTAGAAGCTTGAAATTTCGGATTTAAGTAGAAGAGGAATTGTACTATCCGAGTAGCGAAAAGAAAGGCGCTGATCAGCTTCGCGGTTACCGCGAAGCTGATCTGCGCCTTTGTTTTCGCCTATGCAGATTGTTGGTTTTCCCATGAGGTGGCTCATCTTTTTTTATCGAATACGAATACTTAAAGCAGTATAGAGGAGGGAGAGTAATGATGAATGCGCTAATAAATCCCACTTGGAAACGATTTTATTTTATTATAAAACTATAAGCATGTAATGTTGACATAAGCAATATGACTGCACTTACGTCACTACAGCTGTCATTTGTTATTACACATATGAAGAACAGAGCCGATACAGAGGCATATTAAAATTATTTTAATATGGCAGAGGCAATTTTAAACACAGTCGCACCGCCGCTGGTCAACATCATAGCTTCATTTAGAATATTGGTTTGTTGGTAGCATATGGCTTCTGGTCTCGGTCTACAGTTATTCCTTCCTGGGTACTTAATTAGTGCTATCGCAAGAAAACGCATCTTGTTCAAGAACATAATACGACGAACGGAAGTTTCGAACCCAGGACCTCTCTGTGTGAGACACCATACCACCCACCGCGTTTTCCCTAAACAAAACGTTGCAATAATACGCGAATCAATAAGAAAAGATCATGGATACTGATCCGAAGACCAATCCACCCAGTCGGGCTTCTCTAATGAATGTGTCCAAGTTAAGCATTTTGAAGGTACATGTCACCAGTTGTGATGTACCTCGTATTATTACTCACATTTGCTCGCTATCCTATCATTAATTACTTTAATTTCCTACCATGTCTGAGTCTTAACCTCGGTAACATCACAGACATAGCAAGAATAAGAAAAATATACGTTGATTTCTAATTGAATGTACGTTTAATAAATGAAGACAAATCGAGAGCAAATGGTCTATATGCCAAGAAAGAATTTCTATGAAGTTCATTAATATGAAACGTTATCCCTTTTATTGAGCCGCGCCATGACAAAACCGGATTTTTGCCTAGGCGAAAACAAAGGCGCAGATCAGCTTCGCGGTAACCGCGAAGCTGATCAGCGCCTTTGTTTTCGCTACTCGGATAGTACAATTCCTCTTCTACTTAAATCCGAAATTTCAAGCTTCTGGCTCTTTTCTGAGCTTGTACAGGTCGGTTTGTGTCAGACCTGGTCGGAAACCCCGAAGACCGGTTTTCTCACGTCGCGGCTCTATTGTAAGTCTGTAATCACCTCGGCGTGTAGGTAAATAAACGGGAAGTTATCAAAACAAAACTGACAGAGAAGCACAAACTTAAGAAGTCATACAACTATTGTTTTCTCTACACACTTTTCTGTTGCATATGAAGACTTGATTATATATTGCTTTAATCATACGTTTAAACGTTTTTAAAGTCATTTTATTCTAATCATAAAGAAAAATTAATCAGTGTATGGGTCGAAAACATGCTATGAATTTACAACGACAACAACAATAGCAGTGCTCAACAAAAGCCGCAGCAGCAGTAGCAGTAATAATAATAATAATAACAATAATAATAATAATAATAATAATAATAATAAATGTTAATGATTTTACAATAATACCAAGGTAGTGCCCGAAGTTTATTGGCAGACGTCGAAATACGATGATAGAAGAACATAGATGTGTGTAATTAACACTGACAATCATAGATTTCACACAGACAATCACAAAGCAGGATCACAGAAATAATCTGCAGAATGTTAATAAAATCAATGCTTCAGTGAAACCCAATTTCTAGATACAATTCCACTAATTTAAGAACCAGCTGCTCGGTTCTAAACAGAAAAATAGCCATTGCTTTAGAGAGAATGCATTTTCTGTAAGACAGAAATAAAGTTTGATTATAAACATCAGTCTGATATAAGAAAGATTAGCGAAGCTCCTTAATGCAAATACCTATTTTTAACATTAATTTTGATAAAAATATGAAGACCACCGCCAATCGCAGTATGCTGATGGTTGGTCTGTGCATCTTTTTTCTTGTATATAAAATACGAAAGTTGTCCATCGATTCTTGAGCTGATATACATGATAGTATAACAAACGACAATCAGTGGTTATATTCACATAAAAATGCAACCAAATCTTAATTCAGTGTACAGCATCAAGATCTGGCACACTCGATGGATAGCGACTACCCATGTGTCTCGCGGTTACTTAATTATGGTCAGTTTACAACTTCACAAATCAATGCGGTTTCTGTGGTCAGTGACACACCTACCTGCCTTTGTTTAGCTGCAAATGCTGATTGGAAAATCACGAAAGCATATATGAGCCGCCTCATGAGAAAACCAGCCATCTGCATATGCGAAACCAAAGGCGCAGATCAGCTTCGCAGTAACTGTTTTTAACTTTGTTTTCGCTACACGGATAGTACAATTTCTCTACTTTCTAAATGCAAAACTTCCAGCCTCTAGTCATCTTCTGTGCTTGTGCAGCTCGGTTTGTGTCAGACCTGTTCGGAAACTACACTGTTGGTTTTCTCATGAAGCGGCTCATAATACTCAGTGGCTCGTTTACTAGAACGTTTACGGTAGAACTTCCAGATTAACAGCCATAATAAATGGATATCAGACAATATAAGCTTCCTATAAAGTCAAGGATAATTTGTTAAGTCATCTTCTGTCATGAGACCATGAAGATAAATGGCGATACCAGTTGTTTATAATGAATTTATAGAGAAATGATAAATAAATATCAACTTGATATAAAAGCACCGATGCTTGGTTGGAAATCAGATGACAAATCTGAACAGTTGCTGATTTAAGATGCATATAACTGTAGGAGACTTGGGCCAATTTAAGATCTTCACGCCTAATTGGTAAAGGATATAAAATCATATATCTGATAACATCAAAGCCAGTTGTTGAGAGCTTTCCTTCAGACCTCCGCCACTGAAGCTTTTCATAGTTTATGATATGAGTGAAATCTCAGGACTTTGGGTTGGAATATCGATGAACCATCTTATTACTAGGCATGTATTACTGCCTAGGCGTGCATTACTGTCCGTTCTGAGTAAATGTTTTCTTTAAAACTGAAAACAAATGTGTCGAGGCTATCCTGACAGAAATAAATCTACTTTCAAGTATAATAACGATATCAATAAAATTGATGTTGAAATAAATTTGATGCAACCCAAGGAGCAAATTGAACAAATTAGCAAATATCATATTTAATCGTTCTTTCAATGAACAACTGATCAAAGCCGATTTTAATATTTTCCTGTAGTTAAGAGCAAAGCTATTGGCATTTCAATTGAATTCGACCAATGAAACATTAAGGGTCGTAATCGCAAATTACAGAATATTGGAGATTAATTTTTCACCAATCAAAATGATACGTATCTATTGCTTTTCCATAAATTATGGTTCTACATAGAAATCATGACTGCCGACTTCCGTTGCCACAAAACGCCAATTACGACATTCCATATTTGGTATAATCGCTAAAGTATGCAATTGATATCATTCCATATCTAAGCGAATATGAAAGAGAACAAAAGACATATGGATTTTTCATAAAATAATTCCATCAGTAAAACTTTTCCAAAAGGTATCGGGTTAAATTTTTGAATAATATTGGCATTCAGTAGGAGTTAATATACTTCGATCAGCATTTTGTTTTCAGAAAATAAAACTCGTGTTAAAGGCCTGATTCCATTGAAAATGTCATTAAGTGGTATCAATGTCATATTAATGCTTTTATAACCATTTGAGCCTGTGCGTGAGAAAACCAACAATTTGGGTTCCGACCAGGTCTTACACAAACCAGGCTGTACAGTCAAAGAAGATGGTCAGAGGCTTGAAATTTTGGATTTAGAAAGTAGAGGAATTGTACTATCCATGTAGCGAAAACAAAGGCACTGATCAGCTTCGCAGTTACTGCGAAGCTGATCTGCGCCTTTGTTTTAACCTATGCAGATTGTTGGTTTTCCAATGCAGCGGCTCATTTGTCTGCGATAACAAAATGGGCTTTATGATTTATTTAACTGAATATAAGAGTTTATGACTTATTACAGGAAGCCTAACAGGGTAGGAGAGGCTCATACATGACCGTCGGACATTTTAGATATTGAGACATTGAACGCTTTGCCGTGGTATGGAATTTGACGATTTTTGGCACTCGAGTACTTCCTGAATTTTGTGATGTTTTGATTCGTCTTTTCGCGCGGCGTTATTTCGTGTTTTACGAAAAGACAAAATGGCACTAACAAGCCACCATAACAACTAGAGCGGGTAATCCAGTGGGGGCTCAGTACAATCGTGTTTGGGCACCCAGGTACTGCACCATAGAGGGCAAGCATCTTATATGCTGTTTACCAATATTTATTGCCCATTCTCCTTCCAGTTTACTGACGGAGTCCTTTATCAAATAGCGGATACATATTTCAACGAAAGAAATTCAAGGGCTGGACACCAGCCTCCGCCGACTGAACGAAGTACTATAATAATAATAAATATAATGTTTCTATAATTTAGGAGGACAATCATTCATACGGTTCTCCTGTAGTTCGACTGAAAAGTCTAAGTACAGTTCTGCTGGTTAGCGAAACTTACAGTGTGCTACATAGGTACCACAATGGATCGTCAGAATCCATGGCGGTATCATTGCACAAACCCGCACGTGTTGCGAACTCCTCTCGTACATTAAAGCTAGGAAACACTTTATTCGTACTTATTATTAATCATCGCCACGTGTTCGATTTATAAGCATAATTAGTGAATTATTGTGAGTTATGTGTACACAGTCGTTTCCTCCAGATTTCTAATAAAATGATAAGTATCTAGATATAGAAATATAAACATCCTTCTATTTGCTTTGATCACCTCCAATATTTACAACGATAAACACATATCGAAACTCCTGTGGTTGCATTGTATCTAATTTGATCATACTCGAGCGTAAACCTACCTTTTTCCTGTGAGAATCACAAAGGAGCAGACTAGACTGCGCTTCAGAGCGTTATGGGTATGATTTTCAACCGTTCTTCGCTGCTTGCATAGAATAATACGTTATCTGGTGCAAAAACAATGCATCATGACACCGTTGCGAAACAAAAGCGAAAGATATTGCTTTCAAACTCCGAAACTTGGTTTCCTAGCGGTGCTCACTTGTTTTGAGCGCTTCCTGTCGGTCAGTAAGTAAAGAAAAAATAAATAAAACTTTCAGAGTTCATAGAAAATGCCATTCGTGAACGAAAACTGCAAAAATAGTTTGATTTGACCAGCTGCATCAAGATCTGGCACACTCGATGGATAGCAACTACCACAGAGTGTCCATGTGCTTCTTTGTTGTGGTCTAGTTTACAAGACCACAATACAATTTCATTTGTCCATTTTCGAGTGTTAGTTATTTACGTTCTTTATATTGTTCGCTCTTTTTTACCAGCTTGATACGGGCTGTGCCCAAGAATTGATATGTCGCAAATACGGATGGGTCCAAGGATTGATATGTTATGTCGTTAGTTGAGTAAAGGCCCATTTTGACGTCTTGCAAAGCGAATAGATAATCGATTGTAACGACATACTATTCCCTGTCTTAAAAATGGTTAATTGGAAGGATTAATTTAATCGCCGAAATATGAATAAGGATAACAGAAAGGCTTTCTTGGAGGCAAAATATCGATATACTTAAGTAATATCTATGAACTGTTTATGCAGAATCACGAAAATGTCAGTCAAACAATTATAAATGCCAATACAGTGGTATCATAAAGTAATCCGCGGTTTACATGTCAGTTACACAAGAAATTGGTGGATGATAACAAAGTAGCACTTTCTAATTGAGCCGCCTCGTGGGAAAACCAACAATGTGGTTTCCGAACAGGTCTGACACAAACCGGCCTGTACAGCTATAGAAGCAGGCTAGAAGCTTGAAATTTTGGAGTTAAGTACAGGAGGAATTGTACTATCCGAGTAGCGAAAACAAAGGCGCTGATCAGCTTCGCGGTTACCGCGAAGCTGATCTGCGCCTTTGTTTTCGCCTATGCAGATTGTTGGTTTTTCCATGGGGCGGCTCAATTATCTTATTAATGATTCTAATATCACTCCGACTGAATTCGATATCGAAGGACAGAGCAAAGGAAAATGTTATATAATTCCAAGCAACGTGTAAAATAATGTCACATGACATCGCTATGTAATGTTTGTATTCAAATTTGGCATACCCATTCTAATGACATTTTGCATACCTAAAACAATATCCAAAATCATTATACTAGCGATGTACATGTCACTTGAGCATTTATTATTTCTGATATTGCGCATTTCTAGGTGTATAAGCTGCCGAAAACAAACATTCATAATTGAGTGTGGATTACTATGTGATAGAAACTAGAGGGACTTAATGCAAGTTAATCTTGAGAGATTGCTAGCAGATGAAGAACGATTTATTACTGAATTAACTAATGATCAGGGTAACATTTCTGATCAAAGTTCACTTGGTAGTTAGTCAATTAATACCAGCAGAGGCAAATTAGCACAAGTTAATGCAGAATAACAGAAACTGATACATGCAGGGAGTCTAGAGGTGGCGATTAAATCACAGTTTAACAGAACTATTTTTAAGTTAAAGCATTGTAAATTACATACGGGCTCATGGGGCTAGTCGGAAGACAATTTTAGTATTTTTATCGATAACGTACTATAAAGTTTTTTCGCATTGTAGAGCAATGGTCAGGAAATGACACTATCAGAAAGAAATTCCTACTCCAAAAACCAATTTGGAGAAAAACTGAACCACGGCAACAACTAGGCACCATCACTATTATGAGGGCAAATCGTAAGCCAAGTGACCAGCTGTTTCTCAATAGGTGGTCACTCAGTTACACGGACTTTGCTAAAATATGAAAACGTTCATAAGATTATGAAGGTTTTGTGCAAACAGCACAAAACACAACACCAAAACATAAAACATAACAACCCCAACAGAAGTATCGTCTTGGAACGAAATGCTGGGGTTCCTAAATCGACTTTACAGGACATAACCTCACCCTCAACTTCTGCAGATATTTTCAATTTGATTGTAAAAAGTCCCAGACTAAAAGACAGGTAATTTCTTCTACATTTACATATTTGTCTTCGGAAAGCATATCCTGAAGAAGAATTTCAACTGTCGAAACACAACCTGGGGTTGCCTTTTTCTCTGTGTTTAGGCGCGAATTATTTGTGGTCGCCATGAATTAATGACTCAGAACAGATATATTCTAGTGTCCAGATATTACCAAGGGTACATTTTAGAAAGTTAGAATATCATGAAACGTGAGCATTTCAGGAAATAATTATGTGTCAAGAAATTATTTGCCACTTTCTATTAAATGATAGCATCGTCCACAATAAACCACAGTCCCTCAACCCAGAGGTGATTATTGGTCAGTGTGGTCAATTTCACAATAAACCACTAACTGACCAGCATCGCTGGTCATCAACTTGTAAACTCATGACACGCGTTATAATGACACGGACAATTTCGGACAATTGGTTCGGACAGTAAGATGAACAATCGGTATGCGTGATAATGACTTGTTAAAATTGGTAATTGTGGGTTTGCCGCACAGATGCATGTTTTGGATGTCCGGTTATTAGGTGCCGTCGAAAAAAGTACCAGCGTAACCGATAATCAAAGTCAAGATGCTTCGTAAATTTTAATGTCGCACGATTCGTAAAAATATCAAATTCTTTTGGTAGATGTTATCGGTTGAAAATGGTGATATATCTCAATCTTAAAGCGGTTTTTACTTGTGAGGGATGACTTTATCACGAGTTGATCTACGACGAATAAGGGTATTAGGGTATTTGTGGTGTACAAAATGAATTTAGGAAATGAAAATGTCTACTAAATTTCAATAAATGTTGCAATTAATGAAGATGTCTTAAATGCTTTTCATTCATCGAAAATGTCAAGGAATATTTCATATTCAGGTAAAACGAGACTGTACTGTGTAACAAAAAGACAAAATTGAGACATACGGTCTAGATCCCGCCACAAGAAAGTAGGGCGCTAAAATGATGTTCGTGGAACATCCATGCTAAAATGATTTGATGAAAAATTATGGTAATGATGAAAATATTAATTTATAACTCTAAGCCTGTGAATATGCCACGGACGGAATTAAAACGAACGCGTTTCGCGGTTTCTTTCATTTTGCTGGAACAATGTATTATTGGTTTCATTTTAAAATCAAGATCTTTGCCGGGCCTGAACTGTATGTAATTTTACCCAAACGTCAGCGGGTTCTTATAACACATAGCAAAATGTGAGTACACGAATGTGTGATACGAAGCCCGAAAAATACCAAACTTATTCCGAAAACGGCATCTCTCCATTGTTCCCTAGCTGATTCGCATTACGAAAACTTGCCCATGCAATGTACAGAGTTTACAGAGAACCGAGGCGAGAGAACCGAGGCGATTCTAACGAGTACCCACAATCTGTTTTCGAGCAAAAATAAGAAAAAATGGTATACCCTTGCATACCCCAGTTTTGCTATATAAAAGTGGGGTTCAAGGGGGTATACATGTCACAAACGTGTTTTCCTGATGACCAGTAAATAAAATGATAAATGTCTAGAAAGCCTGCTAGGTTTTCGTATAGAAATAATGTGATTATTTGCAAATCCTCATAAATACGGTAAAGTATCCCACGTGACAAGGGATCCCATCTGGCTGACGAGCTAGAAGGTGTGAAGTAATTTTCTATTACTGATCAATATCGTAAAGAAACCAAGACATATGACATTCTATTAAGCTCTACGTAGTTATTACGGGTCCCAGGAGATCCCTGAATTTTGATCATTTTAAATAATCTAAAATAAAAAGACGAAACAACATGAGAATAGATGAGATGTTGAATAATGAAACGAGGGTTTAATGCCGTTTCATCACGAATTTTATACATTTTAATCATAAACTGAAAGCTGTACATTCTTGACAGCTATAAGGCCTCAACAACATCAGGATAACATTTCCGTGTAATATATACCCCTCTGTGTACCCCACTTTTATATAGCAAAACTGAGGTAAGCAGGGGTATACCTATTTTTCTTATTTTTGCTTCAAAACATAGATTGTGGGTACTCGTTAGAACCGCCTCGGCGAGGCGGTTCTAACGTGTACCCACAATCTATGTTTTGAGCAAAAATAAGAAAAATATCAATTTTTTTTTTCAGTGAAAATTTTCACTTTTACAACCAAAAAAATTATGTAGATTGCATGGAAGTGTTAAATTTTGCTCCTAACCACACAGACCATATAAAGGTTTTAAAACGACGAGCCGGTGCCGATTTAACGTTAAATCTATTAAATCGACTTTCTATTGTGCATTTTTTTAAATATCAAAATCTAGATATGGACAAAACCGCCCATTCGGGCCTAAACAAATAGATGGTCTGCTTGTGTCTCCAGGCAAAGCTTCCCTACAGACTGACCATCTGATTAATGGTTAAACGCTCTGGTTTGAGCCTGCCCAGGAAAAGTGCTTAAAGTCAAACTATCCATACATACGAGCCTTTGTGGCTTACTTGGGTGGTTATATTTAAAGCAGTGACACTATAATTTTGGGTAAAAGTCCCATCATAAAATGGAGGCCAAGTCCCGACATGGCCATAGCTGTTGACTGAGACGTAAAACATCAATTCAAACAAACAAAGCCTTTTTATTATCATTGAAAATAAAAAATCCCACGACAATAGTTTGATCAATCGTCTATTAGCGTTTAAGAACTATTAACTAAAATACCCGGCATTCGATTAATTTTAGCGGGAGGCGAGAAATTAATTTCAAACTTCGATGCCAATTTTGGCATTTAGATAAACTCGAATCCCACGAGATTTTCCAAGAAAATGATCTTCGTAGATATAAATTTCAATGAAACTTAAAGTGTTGTGGAGTCTGACAGCCTGATCAGACTCGTCCCGAAAAAAGTGGCTCAGGGATATTTATGCTTATAAGAATCAAGTCGGTTACATGGGATATTATCTGGGCCGCACCAATTTTAAACATGCAGAACTTGCCCATGCAATATATGTACATAGATTTTTCAGCTGTAAAAATTGAAAAATTTCATTGGAAAAAAAAAAAAAAAAAAAAATGGCTTGATATTCTGAATATTTTTGCTCAAAACAATGATTGTGGGTACACGTTGGTTCTTACGAGTACATGGACATGTTATCCAGATGATAGGAAGCCACAAAGACATGTTTTCTGTCAACTGTCGTTATAGTGCTCAGTATTGTACCGGGCAATGACAACAGGTGGTCGCCGGTCTGTAATTCGCCGTATTTCTGATACAGGCGATCATTAAACACCATATAATTCAATTGAAACATTATTGGAACATAAAGTCTGGTAGAAGTGAAGATAATTCCAAATTTGGTCAAATTAGAACAATATTGTGGATGAAATAAATTACACCGATGATTCTATGTGTGGGTGCAAAATTATGATAGTATAAAGGCGAAGCATGATGAAACCAACCGAGATACATGCATTTTCTTTTGTTTTGTTTTATCCTTTAATTTGACAACGAAGCAAAAGTGCAACGTATAAATAAATGAGATGCCGCATGGCGCAAAGGCGCAAATCAGTTTCGCATTAACTCTAGTAACTGCGAAGCTGATCAGCGCCTTTATTTTCGCTACACGGATAGTACAATCCCTCTTCTACTTAAATCCGAAATTTCAAGCTTCTAGCCTGCTTCTGTGACTGTACAGGCCGGTTTGTGTCGGACCTGGTCGGAACCCAAATTGTGTTTTTTTCTCAAGCACAGATTCAAATAAAACTTGTATTTTACATATGCACTTTGTTAAAAAGCACATTGTCATTGCCATGAAATGCGCCACCTCACAAAACGTTAGTTTTTGCATATGCAACTGTGATCACTATGAACCTTTGTACTTCGTTGATAAGACATCGGAATCATTGATTTCTTTCTAATTCCGAAATTTCAAACGCGAATAAAACAGACCATCTTCTGTTCCCGGTTGCTTGCACAGCCGACCGGGGCCGGCGTATGCCGGCTTTTTCGTGCAGTAGCTCAGTTCTGGCTAGGATGGACGCCAATGCCCTATATACCCCACGTCTATATTACCAGGGGAGCCCATCGTCTGGTTTAAAACATGATATAATCAAAAATTAAAGGAAAACTTTTCATGGTTACTTAATAAATAATAGTGCTGAAAAAGAATAATTAATAAAGTGTAACAAATTTTTGAATTTATAGGGAATCTTGGGACTTAAGGGACAAAACATCCTTTATTATTATAAGGATTCGCCTTTATGTCCTAATTACCTTCACTAGGGACTTGTGTTTCAGATTCTTATATATCTAATGAGCGAGATTTCCTCTGACGCGGCTTCGTTGCGTCTTGTCATCTTCCTGACTGGGCCTTGCAAACAAACTGAGCTGTCCTAGGGATTGGAGCAAGCCTTCCGGAGGATGACTGCAAGAACTTAGGCATATTCCTTTGGCATATTCCTTTGCAATAAACTGGAAAGTGTTAATTGCTCTTCTAGAAACAACAGGAGAGAGAGACCCCAAATTCTCTACACATGCGAGGCGGTTCTAACGTGTACCTACAATCGATGATTTGAGCAAAAATACGGAAATATTAAAAAAACACTACTCATTTTTGTTTCATTTTCAATGCCAAAACATGGGCGAGTTTTTGTAATGGAACTGTCGTCTCTATTTCCAGGTACCCCAGTCAACAGAATTCCCATCATGGCCAAACAGACTCTTGACCTTTATGAACTCTTCAAACACGTAGTGTCAAAGGGTGGGCTCGTCGAGGTGATCAACAAGAAATTATGGCGGGAAATCACAAAGGGACTTAACCTACCTTCATCCATCACCAGTGCTGCATTTACGCTCAGAACACAGTAGGTTTCAATATTCACACATTTAGAACGATTTCTATTAAGCGTCCCTGACATTGAGTTTAAGCCGCTGGCCTTCAATCAGGGGTCGCGAGTTCGACGTCGGGCTTCGGCAGTCTTTCGGATGAGACTTTATACAGAAGTTTTGTCACCACGTGACATTATCTGTTGAATGGGACGTAAAATACGGACACGGTCACCGCTTCCACCATATCATATATGTTCTAATAATTAATACTTTATATGTAGCAAAGAGACTGCAAGGGAAGTTCAATGAAAGCTACAGTCTAGGCATTTCCAGGAGAAATGTTATAAGCCCGGAGGGGTTACTCACATATAAAATGGGTATGTATGTGCAGCCATTGGTTAAAAAAGGAGCCTTACGGAGCTGATCAAACTGAAAAAGTGGGTGCTTTCAGAGCTGAAAGAGCGGTAAAAGTTGTACCTTTAGAGCTGATCGAACTGGGGGAAAAAGTGTGCATTAAAAAAAAAAATTCAAAAAAGTGGGTGCTTTTAGAGCTAATCGAACTGAAAAAGCAGGTGCATTCAGAGCTAATGAAACTAAAAAAAAAAAAAAAAAAAAAAAAAAAAAAAAAAAAAAAAAAATTACCGCGGCACATACTCGTACTGCTTTAATATGGGAGTACCCCCTCCGAGGTTATAAGCATTGTTATAACATTGTGATATTAATGTTTCTGTTTTTTGCTGTTTCTGAAAGCCAATATCGTTTTGCTGTTGTTTCTCTTTTCAGATACATGAAATATTTATATCCCTACGAGTGTGAAAAACTTCATCTCAGCTCACCCCAGGAACTACAAGCGGCAATAGACGGGAACAGACGGGAGGGGCGGAGAACGGGGTACGGGTATGACTTGTCCCCAGGACCAACCCTGATCCCCACCCCACCACACCCCGCCATGCTCAATGGCATGGTTAATGGAAAATTCAACGGAACACCCATGACAGGTAAAACAGTGTGCATTATGCTTTCAAATAGGGGGACAACACTGAACATAGCTTTACTTGTTCTACTTAAAATTGTGTATTTTACAATGAATACTCACATGTACAGAAAATGACAACATTTAGTCCCTTTTAAATTGTTTTAATGTCAATTTCGGAAACATTTGTGTTTGCACCGACTGTATTTGGTTCCGTTTTAAAGTTACTGAATAGCCACCTTTTGGGAAATAGCTGCTGTCTCGGTTTATTGTACTATAGCCCTCGTTCGGAAACTTTCACATCATTTTATGTTCAGTGTTTCCCAGTGCCGTTTTTATGGGATCACTGGTAGCACTTGCAAACACATTTCCATCTTTCGTTGAGATCATGTAGTAAATCAGACTGCGCACATGTTTAGTGTGTTCACCGTTTTTCTTTCAAATTCTTTTTCACGTAGCGTATATAGGTTTTCACTAAATAAAGAAACATACACGGTATAAACGTAGTCCATATCTTGTGTTTTACCAAGCTTAGCAGGAAGTGATCTCTCGAAATGTTCTTGGAATTGGCACATTGCTTGGCCCGTTTGTTGTCAAAACGGTTTCAAGTCATTTTTCCTATCTTACCTAAGTTTATGTCTTTTATATAATATTCTTTGCAATGAACATGCAAGTTTTTAAACAATCAGACTTTAGATAATAAAACTAGGGCAATGGTTGTAAGCATTAAACTGATCATATCGCCCTGTTTCTCTATTCAGATCGACCATCACCAGTCACAAGTTTACGGCAACTCTGGCAGCTTCATACACCACAATTATGTAAGTTTTGTCCAGTAGAAAACTTCTAGAAATGTCTGATTACTTAAATGAAATAATGACTTATTACTCTAGATATTTTCAATTTGGCGGGAAATTCAAATATTTCCAGTTTGCAACGTTGACCTGACATACTACGCACTTTGACCTGACACATTGTACGCACGGGCGAGGCTTTTCTATGTGTAGAAAGACATTGGTACATGGCAAAGTAATACAGAATGGTCACCTCTTCTCATTTGGGGTTATTTTGTTTGCTTATAGGAATTATTATGATGAAAATGAAATGCGTTTATCGCACTATTTAAAGACTCAGCCGGCGTGCATACGCGTCGAAAGGGTAAAGACGTCACATAAGGGGTCTCACCGCCAGCTTTCACAGATGCACCCTTATTGCAGTGTGTGCACTTAGGTAACATTCGAAAATAATGAAACAAATTTCAAGTTGAATGAGTAGTTTACTTAAATAACCTTTACTATCTTTAGTAGTATTTAATGCAAGCATTTTGACAATTTAGTTCAAAGAATATACTGAATGAAAGATGGTATCGGAATACTAAAAGCTTGATGAAATGTTACTATTCAATGAGTCTTCCTTTTAAGTGAAATATTAGTAAAATATGCTGTTTTTTAATGACCGCGTCGTTTTGTATTTTTGTTCAAACTCCAGAATTATTCATACTGGTTGTCATCAAACTGCTTACCGAGCGTTTCCAGATTTTTCTGTGGTGCTAACTGTAGCCTAAAAGGCGCGTGTAATGTGGCATTTTGTTGGACTTTCAGGGAGACTCATTAACGAAAAATCCAGTATTAAACAAATTAAAATTTGTGTTTCATTTAACATTTTTCTATCCCTGTCGTGCTGCCCAAAATGTAATATGTCAGATGACATTTATAAATATTTTTGTACTCGGGATAATCGTTAGATACTTGAGCCACCGCATCAGAAAACCAACCATCTACATATATGCGGAAACAAAGACGCAGATCAGCCTTTCAGTCACTGCACAACTGATCAGCGTTTTAGCTACACTGATTATTCAATCTCTCTTCTTTATAAATCCGAAACTTCAAACTTCTAGCCTTCTGCGACTGTACAAGCCGGTTTGTGTCAAACCTTGGAGGAACCCCAATTTTTTAGTTTTCTCATGCAGTGGTTCCGTTGTCAATTTCTAGTGTCTCTGTCTCATTGAAAACTGTACCTTTCCCAAATTGAATGATCGTGCAGCCATTATTCTAAAGATGAAACGATCAGTTTCGGATTATAAATCGTGGAAATGTCCAATGAAATTCGAACTGTAAATGACTTGAAAATGAGCTCAATCAAAATTGAGCCGCGACGCGAGAAAACCGGTCTTCGGGGTTTCCGACCAGGTCCGACATAAATCGGCCTGTACAAGCTCAGAAAAGAGCTAGAAGCTTGAAATTTCGGATTTAAGTAGATGAGGAATTGTACTATCCGTGTAGCGAAAACAAAGGCGCTGATCAGCTTCGCAGTTACTGCGAAGCTGATCTGCGCCTTTGTTTTCGCATAGGCAATAATCCCGTTTTCTCACGATGCGGCTCAAATTCTGAACTACAACTAAATACATCCGACATAACTAAGGCCCCGGTGAATTGAACAATGGCCGGATCGCATGCCGTATGTCCATTCCGTTCTGATTTCTTCAAGTTAATCCCTATCATGATCTGATAGAGTTTGCGTCTTATCATCGTCCACAAACTACGATTAAATTAGGGTCTATGGGTAGTTGGAACCGTAAATACTGAACGATAGAAAACTTATTGTAGCACACACCGAAATTACAAGTTTTAAAACAACCCGGATCTTAAATAATTATAATTTATGCACCATGGTCTAGCCTATCGAAGTTACAGAATAGAGAAAGCAAGTCGACGGAAGACGGGGGTAGCCTAGGATAATTGCTCCTCATTTTCAAACAATTCAGTTCGTCTTCCAGAGAATTATATGTTACAGTGACTTCATCAAGTCAGTGGAACACATGCGCAGATCAGCTTCGCAGTACTGCGAAGCTTAGACTGGCTCCCGTCGTCAAAATGGTTGTTTATCAATAAAACATGCATACTCAATACATGGCTCAAAATCTTCTGATGTCTCAGTTTTGACTATGCGAAGCTGATCAGCGCCTTTGTTTTCGCTCCACAGACAGTACAATTCATCTATTTTCTGAATCTAAAATTTCCAGCCTCTAGCCATCTTCTGTTCTCCCGCAGCTCGGTTGGTTCGGAAACCACATTGTTGGGTTTCTCTTGACGCGGATTGTAAGCGCTTCTTGGATCGTTTTTGGACAAAACGGGTAAAATCATTTCGTGACCATATCGAACCCAGTATAATTTATTTAACGCTACTATTAATCCAACTTTGATAAGATCTTTCGTTCGAGGGTTTAATTGAGATGAAATGGTCTTGACTGAAACCGAACCCCGCAACAGCATATTATACCCTTTAATGCAAAACATCGTCAGTTCTCAATATGGTACCTCAAACAGATTATATGAAATCAGAGACCCATAATTTAATCGAAATTTATCCCTAAAATATAATAAAATGACTGGCTGTGAGCAAGTGAGACGCGACCGACATGATTGTGTAGCTACGTACGGGTGCATGGTGTGTATAGTTTGAGCCGGACGACGCTAAAACCAACTTATATGACATTTGCTTATATCGATATTATAAGATCAGTCTGTGCAGTCGCTCAGTCTGATCAGTCTGTTTGTATTTTCTCTAGTAGTGAAACAACTTAATGGGCATTTTGTATGTGTACAGCATTGACTAGTTAGATATTACTGAGGCTGAGTCTGATCGTGGCAAGCTCAATGTTGTAATGGTTTTCATGTAATTTGTCAACAAATAACATAATACCATCGTCAAATCAGAAGTGATGTCTCAATTTCGTTGTTATGGCTGTATAAAAAGGAAGGCGGGCCAAAGTTTGAAAAAGGCTCCTAAAGGGAGCAGTAAAACAGAACTTTTTTGCGCTCTCCAAGTGTCATGTCCATCGGCATATTAGTTACTGACTCTTGCACAGATTCACTATCGTTTTCGTGACTAAAATGATATTCGGTAAAAGTAGCAAAGTGTAATATTTTGTCATTCATGTTTTCTGTTACCATTAATGTTTCCTTTAAAATACACAATGTTGCATTTCCAACCGTTGCAGGTGATGAAGGTGACAGCCTGCCCCCTACCCCGACCCACCGCGCACTCTCAGAACGCTACACAGAGCGTGACGCAATCGCCATGGAAGCTGCGTCACGTGCCATGGAAGAGGCGACGAGGAAAATGGAAGAAGCGTCACGTGCCGCTGCTCTGGCAGAAGAGGGACCCCCGAGGAAACGGATAATGACGGAAGAAGAAAGATTTACAGAAAGAATTATGGCCCATCCTCCAGTACCGAGTGCCCATTTAAAAATCACAAGTCGAAGTAAGTTAATACTTTCAATTAATTTTCGTACTTTCATCTAGTTACCACTCCGGTCCTTCGTTCCGCAATATTTGGACAGTTTAACCCTTTAATAACGAATGGATTCATCCATCATTATCATTTGGTGTAGTCCACTTTCATTTTTAGGGGCTTCAGGTGTGATATTAAATTTTTATTCCATTTTCCGATGAATTTCCTTTAAACAAACAGAATAGCCCCATGGGACGCCGCGTTTTGCGGCGTCGCATCTGGGGCTATTTTGTTCGCCTATGTCCCATAAAAAGAACGTCAGGCTGATACGAGTTAAACTAAATACCGCACAATAAAGACCTTACAATAAAGCTGATCAGCGTCTTTGTTTTCGCTACATGGATAGTAGCAGTCCTCTTCTACTAGTATCCAAAATTTCAAGCTTCTAGCTCTTTTCTGTGGCTGCACAGCCTGGTTTGTGCCAGACCTGGTCCCGAGGTTATAAAACTTTTTTCATGCTCAACTCAGCTGAGACTAAAATTTATCCTGCTCATAAATGTTAAAATGCCAACAATTGTTGGCATTTTAACATTTATACAGAGAATAAATTACAGGCTTTGGTGATCTAAACCTTCTATTTCAATATATTTGGGCTATTTCAGTATTTATGAGGATTTGAAATTTCAAGCTCAGCTGAGTTGAGCATGAAGTTTTTATAACCTCGGGGCCTGGTCGGAAACCCAGACGAAGGTTCATATACAAGTCGGCCTTGAATCGATTGTCTTAAAACCGGATATACGAATAATTTATTAAATAGAAATAAAAGAGCATTTAAACACAATGAACCCATATTTGTATTGAAGTTATCACTTGTTTTGAAAAATTAATCGTATCTACTGATCAGCCCTTTGATTGTTGGGATATAACCCCATGGCTGGGTAACCTTAAATGAATGAGCTGAGGTTCGATGGGTGAAACAGAAAAATTGGCGACAGACCACAAAACACACACCGTTGATCAAAATGAAAACGTTGAAACTTTTGTTTTTATTTTGATCTGACAACTTTGTCATTATTCATTAACTTCTTAAATAAATATAATTTTGAAGTACACACTAATAAGTGTTTGACTGTCTTGTGTATAATGAATCTCTGATCTTCTGTCTTCTGTCTACTGACAGCCTAGTCTGCGTCTCGCATGTTTGGTCTTCAAAAAGAGGGCATTGTACATTGGAACATAGGCATACCAGACTAGCATGAGCAGCACTGTATATCCCCATGATCTGAATTTGCACCGTTTCGATTGAAACGCGAATAGATTTAAATAAAACAAGCCGCAATCGTAAGACTCTCTCGTGGTAAAGATGTGAAACTGTTGGCCTATTTGGGTTAAATCAGGGAAAGGATTAAAACACTGGTCGATAAAGTGCCACATCGTTCCGACGATTTTTCTTAATGATGAACGAATAGAGCGATTAGTCTGTTAGATGCCCATCAAATATTTAAATTAACTAATTGAATACATAAATATGGGCCTTTGGGAGCCAAATTAATAACAACTACCATTTCCCGGAATAAATTGAGTTATGATATTAATTTAAGGGAATATCAATAACATCTTAGATTGGTTTATAGCTTATGGGAGTTCAAAGAATTACCGATATAAATATTCATTTACTGTAGAAAAGTGTCGTTGGGATTTCAGCAGATACTAAAACAGTTTTGAATGTCCCTGCGTAATGTCCATGCGTAGATTATCAATGAAATGTAGTTTATAAACCTGGTGCGTCGCTGCTCAATTATGTAACCATCACGAAAACATGTCGAAAACATGTCCTTGTAATGTATACCCCCTTGAACCCCACTTTTATACAGCAAAACTGGGGTATGCAGGGGTATACATATTTTTCTTATTTTTGCTCCAAAACATAGGTTGTGGGTACTCGTTAGAACCGCCTCGGCGAGGCGGTTCTAACGTGTACCCACAATCTATGTTTTGAGCAATTACAAGAAAAATATCAATATTTTTCTGATGAAATTTTCAATTTTACAACGTAAAAAAATCTCTGTCTATTGCATAGGCAAGTTTTCGTAATGAATGTTGTTGTTCTTTATTCTCTACAGATGATGGCCGATCAGAGGTGGACAATTCTCTAGTTATTAGCATGGAGATCAACGGCATCATGTACCAAGGAGTTTTGTTTGCCCACCAACCCAGGCGGTTATGAACGTAGAACTGGCGAACAGACGCTTTAAAATAAACTAATGCAATGAAATGCCCGGAAAAGTGAACGGTCAATTTGCACGCCGTCGGTGTACAATGGTAAAACAATTTGACGGATTCTCGTGTGATAGTTGACGGGTCATTATAGAATGAAGAGCAAGCGAGGGTGTGTCGCCTATTCTTCGTGATTTCTATAGTGCTTGGACAAGCGAGGATGTAACGCAGGCCAAAATATGAGTTTTATGTGTTGAAACGCTGACGTACATATTATTAAATTGGGGTTTTGCGAAAAATAAGTTCTTGATACCCAGAAGATTATGGCACTTACTCGTTATGTAGCGTTATGAACTGAAATAAGAAGCACTTGATAATGATTTATATGAACTTTTACCAACCAGTTTGTGAGAATATATTGTCAGTCAACATGAAAACATCATCGCCCCAACAAACTCAGATTGAAAGAGGAGAAAAGACTGAAACTGTAAAGATTAGTACGCAGAAACCTTGTTTTAGAGGGGACAAACTGCGCAGTAGCAATAGGGAAACTATGTTTTACCAAAAACTGTAGGTTGGTAATGCTTCGGAAATAAATGTAAACAATTTTTATGATTGTTAATCGTTTTCAACAAAATATAATGTGAAATGAGATTAAAAATGACCACTACGTATACTATAGTAATATTTTCATTGAAACGACAATCGTTGTGATTTGCATATCAAAATTAAGACAAAATACCTCATTATTCAGTCATTAGTAAACAGTCTTTGGCGACTGAACATGCATTTATCACATCACTTATCATGTGCTATGATTATCATGTTAAAGTATGGTTCTGATATTAAAGTTTTTCCCAATATGTTTAATCACTGCATTAATGGGAAACTTTTGGAAAAACTCTTGTACTTGCCAATGAACGCGCAAAACTTGCCAGGTGTATAGCTAAGCACCAAACTTAAGTTCACAGTGACGGAACATATACTTAAATGCATTCTAATGTTTACCAGAAAATTTAAGCATACCTTTGGTCGACATAGACTGCTTTTGTGTCATGAATTATATAAAATTATGATGTTCAATTTCACGAAATTTAAACATTCATTCTAATTTGATTTCTTGGAAATACTTTTGACCCTAGACTGTTTCTACGAACACATTCTTATAAAAAGGCCAGAAAACCACTAACCATGTCATGATGTCATATTGTTCAAATAGACTTTCAGTAATACACATTTGAGTTGCTCATGAGAAAACCAACAATGTGGTTTCCATACAGGTCTTACACAATCTGAGCTTTACAAGCACAGACGATGGCTAGAGATTAGTAATTAATCCGTGTAGCGAAAACAAAGGCGCTGATCAGCTTCGCAGTAACTGCGAAGTAACTACGAAGCTGATCTGTGCCTTTGTTTTCGCATATGCAGAATGATGGGTTTTTCATGTGGTGGCTCATTTTTATGAAAGGGTAAAACTAACCGCACTGTCTCATATTTTATTCATTTGTTACCATATAATTTCGATGTGGTTGGGTCCATTTGACATACATTTTTCTACATGAATTTTTACACGTGTCTGTAAGAATTCGGTGAGCATTTAATCAGTTCATTTGCTGTTCGTATGTTTTAGCATAATAAGCTTGTAAAAAGCACCGTAGTGCTATGTAATCTGTGGTTCATCTACGCATTCGGTGTGAAATTTTAGTGCTTTTACCAATTTTAGCTCACTTGAGCCTTAGCCAAAGGCTCATAGGTGACTATAGGATATGCATGCTCTGGTCTGTCGTCGTCGTCGTTGTTGTTGTCCGCATTGTTCAAAATAAAATTCTCCTAATAAATCGCTTGACCAATCGAAACATAAATAAAGAAAATCAATCAACCCTAGGGACGGGGAAACGAAAGTTTGTATAAACAGTACGGGTCATATTACCAGGATGACCACCATGGCTGTAAATAGCCAAAAACTTTAAAAATCTTCTCCTCCAGAACCGGTGAACCTATTTCAACGAAACTTGGTATGACTCTACATAGATTTGATATTGACCTGCAGGTATTTTACAGCAAACTCATATTTGTTCACACAGGTTCTTTAGTGGAGAAAAGTGTAAACATTGGATTTTTAGAAAGGTTTGTTGCCTGTGACCTGAAAATTGGTATACATAAGACACCTTATTGAGTTAATGAAGTATGGAGTATTCAAAATCATTTTTGACCTTGGTCGAAGGCCAGTTGTATATTAAAATCAAAACAGTTTTCACACAAATGCCTTTACCGACCAAAGGTAAACTTTATGTGGAGCCTCCTTGGCCACATGGCAAAGATAGCCACCATGCCCTTATATGGTAAAACCCTTCAAATGAGCCGCCTCGTGGGAAAACCAACAATGTGGTTTCCTAACAGGTCTGACACAAACCGGCCTGTACAGCTACAGAAGCAGGCTAGAAGCTTGAAATTTTGGAGTTAAGTAGAGGAGGAATTGTACTATCCGAGTAACGAAAACAAAGGCGCAGATCAGCTTCGCGGTTACCGCGAAGCTGATCTGCGCCTTTGTTTTCGCCTATGCAGATTGTTGGTTTTCCCATGGGGCGGCTCATATGGTAAAACCCTTCAAATATGTTTTTCTCCGAAACCAGTTGACTGATTTCAACGAAACTTGGTATGTAGCATCGGGAAACCATGCCCATCATAATTTATATAAATCATGACCTTGGGTTGACCTCGACCTATATCACAGCAAGTTCAAAATTGGTCTTATAGGCTGTTCAATAAGAAAAGTATATTCGATTGATTTTTACAGAAAGTTTTGTAGTCTGTGACCTGAAAATTGGTAGACAGTTTAATACTGAGTTAATGAAAATATGCGAGCATTCAAGGTTAAGGTCATTTTGATTATGGGTCATTTTTCAAAAACCAAACCTCAGGTGAGCGTTCTTAAAATGATGGTAATTTGGTTAAGCTTGCCTGCCATTCCTTCAATGTTATAATATGCGAGCAACGTAGCGCGTATGGCCAGGCAAGCAAATAAAGGCTGTGCAAATGGGCATAAGGCCCATATGAAACGTTTTTTATGCTTTAAATGTGAATGAAAACATGAATGTCTTACAATAAGCATATACATAATTTATCATTCTCTTCAATTCGTTATTGGGGGATTGGGGATCGTTACGTAATGCTTACGTAAAATTGGTGTCGTCAGTTTTCCACAATATCATTAATGTTTAGTAGTGCAATATAATCAGGTCACCCTTTGCAAAATCCAGCTATGCCTACTGACCCCCTTTCTTACCCAGGCACATGACGTCAGATAGATGTCAGATCGACGTTGCATCGACGTTGATATGACGTCATTTTGACGTCATGTGCCCGCTGGGTTAAATTCCCCACCTGGTGAGTACCCAGCAGGCACATGACGTCAAAATGCAAAATGACGTCATATTAACGTCGATTCGACGTCATGACGTCGCATCGACGTCGATCTGACGTCATTCTGACGTCATGTGCCTGCTGGGTAGCAACTGGCACCAACTCGATGGAAATTTGTAGAAGGCGTTGGAGCATTGTGTTAAATGCCAAAATTTATTTATTATTTGTTTTTTTTTTACATTTTACAAGCAGTCATGCTTTAGAAAATCTCAAATAATTGCATTGTTGAATTTTGCAAGCGGTGATATTTTGCCCATTTATTGTTTTTAGTACGTAAAAAAGCTGAAACGGAAGCAACCCAGCGGGCACATAACGTCAAAATGACATCATATCAACGTCGATGCGACGTCATGACGTCGCATCGACGTTGATCTGACGTCATTCTGACGTCATGTGCCTGCTGGGAATTAAGACCGAATGATCATCATTACGAAACCAAAGAGATTTCTTTTCGGCTTTGAAAATGAAAAACACAAATCAAAACTTAGTACCCACAATCTATGTTTTGGAGCAAAAATAAGAAAAATAGTTATACCCCAGCATACCCTAGTTTTGATGTATAAAAGTGGGGTTTAAGGGGATATACATGTCACGGACATGTTATCCTGATGACTGAATCGACGCAAGCGAATGCGCAACAAATGCGCAACAGTTTATCTGATCATGTATTATATGACCTAAATTAATGGCGTCTCAAATGGCTGTCGCGTAAAGCACCAATCATACCAACACTATTTTCATACCATCATCACAAGTTTATGAATTATTGATAATGTTTTATAAATATTATATTTAACTGCATGTACTTGAGCACTGATGTCGAAATGTTGATGTAAATGTTGAATATTATAAAATAAAACTATTATTAGAGCACGACTTTCAAGACTCATTTGTTCTAACCGATACCTTTATTTTGAGAAAAAAGGTACAAGTAGGCAAAGATCAGGAAAAGGCGCAATCAGAAAAAGATTCCCACTCCAAAAACCGAGGTGGGAAAAAACCAAACTAACAATCAGGTACTTTATACCATGAAACATATCGTAAGCTGAATGAGCAGCTATTTTCCCAATAGGTGGCCACTCAGTTACCTTAACTAATAATATGAAAACATACATAAGGCGCAAACAGCACAAAAAATTTTAAACACCAAGACATAAATCTGTGGAAACGATACATTCTTGCTATCATCCACAGTGCAATGCCAAGGTAGAAAGAGTGAATTGAACACTGAGCAAATGATGATTCAGTGTTGAAATCGACCATTTCAACGCAAGATTAAACTCCGGCTGATCTTTATAGTACTTAACTCATTTAAGCCTGGCGTCCCTTTTATGGGACATATGCAAACAGAATAGCCCCAGATGTGACGCCGCAGAACGCGGCGTCCCATCTGGGGCTATTCTGTTTGCTTAAAGAAGTTTCATCGAAAAATTGAATAAAGTTTAAAAATCACTCCTGACGCCCCTCAAAATGAAAGTAGACTCATATAATTGATAATGATGGGAAAATCCATTCGTCAAATATGGGTTAAATACGTATATTATAGGGGAGCGCGGTTGCCTCATGGTACAGCATCTTACTCCGAATCGACATGCCTCGGGGCGCCGTATTGTGTCCTTGGGCAAGGCATACTTTAACCCATATATGACGAATGGATTTTCCCATCATTATCATTTGGGTCAGTCCACTTTCATTTTAGGGGCATCAGGAGTGATTTTTAAATTTTATTCAATTTTTCGATGAAAATTCTCTAAGCAAACAGAATAGCCCCAGATGGGACGCCGCGTTCTGCGGCGTCACATCTGGGGCTATTCTGTTTGCCTATGTCCCACAAAAGGGACGCCAGGCTTAGATGAGTTAACTCCCCAAAGCACTGGTGTATGCCAAGGAAGCTGTTGCTCCGCCAAGACATGGCTGAAAAAAAAAAGTTAAACGGGATGTTAAACCTCAATACAAACAAACAATATGTCGGAAATGTTCGAAAATGTGCATGGGATAATCACGATTTCATATACCATACTACCCATGGGATGCGCAAGGATACTTTACGACGAGGACCGAATAACTAACTAAATGTTATGAACCACCGCAGAAGCTGAGGGTGAGGTTATGGCCATGTAAAACCGGTTTAAGCCCGCCAGTAACTTTGTGTTACTGATCGTTCCAAGTCGATACTTCTGTGGTGGTTCTTTTTGTTTTATGTCTTGGTGTATAAACAATTTTTTGTGCTGTTGGCGCCTTATGTATGTTTTCATATTTTTAGTTAAGTTAAGGTAACTGAGTGGCCACCTATTGGGAAAATAGCTGCTCATTCGGCTTACGATATGTTTCATGGTATAAGTACCTGATTGTTAGTTTGGTTTTTTCCCACCTCGGTTTTTGGAGTGGGAATCTTTTTCTGATTGCGCCTTTTCCTGATCTTTGCCTACCTGTACCTTTTCACGACGGAGGTAGGTTAAGAAGCCAATATGCTGCACGACAAAAACACCAGTTGAACCTCGGTGGGCCAAGCAACTGACGAGAATTCTCCTGTCCAATTAAAATGACTTGCATCATAGGGCCAGATGCCCGTCACACCCGGACGTGCAATTAAAGAAAGAAACATTCAAATCAACAGTGATTGGGTTAAACAATAAACATTCAGACTGTCGCACCACATGTAAGTTATATCCTAATCAATAATATTTGTATATGTGTTATTTTGTTACGACGATGAGCTATTATGCCTAAGTCTGAATTCTGTATTCTGATATTGTTATTTTTATGTTTGTCAGTTCGATACCGGTATTTCAGAGACACCGTTATAAATAAATCCTGACTTGATAAAGGCACACACAAGGTAGCATACGGAAAACATGTCCGTAAAAAGTATACCCACTTATACTCTACTTTTATGTAGCAAAAACTGTGACTTACAGAGTTATACATTTTTTCGTATTTTGTTTCAAAACATAGATTGTGGGTACTCGTTAGAACCGCCTGATGAGGCGGTTCTAACGAGTACCCACAATCAATGTTTTGTGAAAAAAAAAAAAAAAAAAAAGAGAGAAAAATATATACCTTTTTCTACAGAAAATTACCATTTTACAGATTTAAAAATCCCTGTATATTTCATGGACATGTTACCGTACCGGGTTCTCGGGCCACCTTGATGATTATTAGATTGGTTTTAATCCAAATATCCATTGATCCGATAGGACTTTATTTCATCAAGTTATAACTAATGTCTCTAAAACAATATAAAATGATTGATTTGCTATATCATTAAGTATCTTACAGATCTAGCAAAATATTTTAAAATTTCAACACCAATTCAAATTCATTTAAGTTTAACGGAATAATATAATGAGATCTTATTGTAAGGTCAGCTTTGATGACATTTAATTGGCATATGAAAATCTAGGTTTGGTATAACAAACTATCATATGATTAAATATTAGAGTAAATATAATGTATAGTGTTCCGAAACCCTTGAAAACAAAGAGCCATGATATCAACCGGAGGCCTCTGGTGGGAATTCAAACGAAGTGCAATATACGGAATTTTTTAAGCTAAAAAAATAAATCTTGTTTTTAAGAACCGCTTCGCTGAAGAGGTTCTAACGAGTACCAACGGTCTGTGTTTTGGATCAAATATAAGACAGAAATGTATACCAGGGCTGCAAACCCCGGTTTAAACAATTTAAAAGTTGGGTTTAAAGGGGTTTAACTTTTTCATGAACATGCTACCTTGATGCTGTGCTTTACACTACATGTATATTAAGAAGATTTAAATTTAAGACTACCTAAAATGATCTAAAATCGAAACGTTCATCTTGGTGCTTGGCTTTTAGCGGTTGACGTTGATGGAATTCCAGTAAATTTAAGCAAGAATAGAGTTCAAACACACAGGAATTGTCATGGAATTCAACAATCTGCATATGCGAAAATAACCGCACAGCTGATCAGCGCTGTTGCTTTCGCATCATAGATAGTATGAAACCTCTTGTTTCTAAATCTGGATTTTCAAGTTTCTGATATGCGTTTGTACCGCCCGATCTATGTAAGACTTGGTGTTAAGACTTGTAAGACTTGGTCCATACTCCACCATCCAGGACCCCCCCCCACACACACACACACAGACAGACGTCGTACAAGACACTACTGTGGCGGGATAGCCTCCCTTGGTAATATGCAAATTTCCAACCCGAGACTTTGTGAATCGAGTAAGTGTTGGGTATATAGCGCAGAAAACCACCCTTGGTGGATGAGCATGCTTTTCCACTGAGGGGGTTTGCTGTGGCTCGGCTCGGCTGCACGTTACATTTGGTGGCAGCGGTGGGATAATGACAACTGCCAGACCGGGGTTGCCTTACCCATGTAGTCCCCAGGCCAAGACTCGAGGCGAGTCTTCTCGGAGGGGGAAGTAATGTGACGGGATAGCCTCCCTTGGTAATATGCAAATTTCCAACCCGAGACTTTGTGAATCGAGTAAGTGTTGGGTATATAGCGCAGTAAACCACCCTTGGTGGATGAGCATGCTTTTCCACTGACGGGGTTTGCTGTGGCTCGGCTCGGCTGCACGTTACACTACCATACGCCGTTTCACAACCGGGCAGCGGCTCGTCAGCCCATTTTATGCCTTGATCAAGAATATGATGTTTGTTTCGATTTTGATTGTTATCTCTTTCTTTTCTGTCTAATTGCTTTTTATGACACTTGCCGTTCTAAAAACTGATCATTTGCTCAGTGATTGGGACTGAGCATAAAAAGCTAGAATCAGATATTAACAAGAGTCTTTCGAAAGTGATACTCCTTCGATCAATGGAAAAAATTCGCTTGATCATTTATAGAGCTTGCCTTTGTTCGGGATTGCGATTTTCTATTGTTTTACCAAAACGGCGTGTCTCGCACAAGATCAAAACACTCGTATCAAATGTTGCTCGATAATTGCTTTCTTTTAGTTCAATATTGTTTGATACGATCCTTGGAGCTAAATTTAGTGTAAATGATACGCTGGGCGCTGGGTAGGGAGGGTTTGAAACTATACTACAACTACTACTACTACTTTTGTTTGTTTGAATTGATGCTTAACGTCCCAGTCAACAGCTATGGTCATGTCGGGACGTTGCCTCCATTTTATGCATGTGCAGAAATGAAGATCAGGGGAATTAATCTGCTATAAGAAGCTTGACCATCGGATTTCCAATACCAGCGGGAGTTAGCGAGCCTAACACCTGTTATGACATTCAAGGTAGAAACTATCGCCTAGGTAATATGCCCTTAGGCATCGAATGCGCCGAGTTTGTCTATTTTTAAGGTTTAGATCTACCTGTAGAAAGGTACAAGTAGGAGATTTGTTCCGTTTTGAAATATGACTATTGGATATCTTCATTGACAAATATTTTATTTTGAAAAGAATCAACTTTACGTTCAACATCATGGTTCTATTGATCTCGTAAACTTTTAAAAGTGAAAAAAAAAGTAAAGACAAAATAAAAGTCATAATAATAATGATAATAATTATAACCAAAAAGCGCTTCTGCACATACTGATCATCGGTATCTTAAATTTTTTATTTGAACATACATGTAAGTCATGAAAGCAAAACGATTCATTAAACTAACCACAGACGGAATAATAAGTAGGGTTCTTGGTTGATGGTTGATTGGGGTTTAACGTCCCACCAACAGCTTAAGTCACATGGAGACGGGACCTCGGTTTATAGTCCCATCCGACGGACTGGAGAAGCCCGGGATCGAACCTGCGAACCCTGGTTTACAAGGCAAGTGACATAACCACTGCACCACGGAGGCTTCTAATAAGAGGGTTCATTACCCGAAATTGCACAACATGGCTCACACTTCCTCCCCTTGAATGTTACTTTGTATTCACTGCTTCCAAAAGATGTTAATATTATAATTTTATCGAAACCATTTTATCTTATACGAGGGGGGTTCAGAAAGTTATGTCATAGGTGTTATAACTTTGTTAATAGACATAATAGGTTGCTGTAGTATACCTTGATTGAAAGGGCTACATTTCTCCTTTATAATGATGCCAAAACAATGCACGAAAAGAAATAAATACTTTGAAATAGACGCCTTGAAAGACACCAGGGGTAAACCACTGGCACGTTTTCTTAAATTTGTGAATATTATTTAAAGAAAATCGACTTCGAAAAAATATAATCCATGTAATATATTTTTGAAACATAGATGAATATATCCTGCAAAAATCAAAATCATTCAGCTGAATTTAATTGAGTTATAGTAAAATGAAATATTGAAATTGGCTTGTTGTACATACATTAAAAATACGGTTTAAATTCAAATGACATTTATTGACATCTACACGTAGTCCAGGGAGCTTAAAATGCATTTTACCGTTTAATTGTTTCATCCTAGCATGCTCTATAGTAAACTTATAAAAAAGCAAACACATATAATGGTGCAGCGGTGCCAGAAACGCTATAGGGGTACGTATTTTAATGACGTCATATACATCGCTTTATTATAAAGTCAGCATAGCATCGATAACGGCAATTTTTGTCACATTGCTTTTCTAAATATATTATTACTTATAACTGTAAAGTTGGAGAAAATTTGATCGGAAGTTATAAAGATATAACGCATGAAACGCACACAATAATATTCACAAATTCAAGAAAACGTGCCAGTGGTTTTACCCCAGGTGTCTTTCAAGGCATGTATTTCGAAGTATTTATTTCGTTCGTGCATTGTTTTGGCATCATTATAAAGGAGAAATGTAGCCCTTTCAATCAAGGTATAATACAGCAACCCATCATGTATATTAACAAAGTTATAACACCTATGACAGAACTTTCTGAACCACCCTCGTATGTGTTTCATCTCTTTCGCGCATTCTGATCAATATCACATATTCGCTGCGTAGTCAGCAGTCTTGAAGAAATCTGCGGTGTTTCCGAAATAAAAATGCCACAATCAGATAAACTGTTTGTGTTTAGCTAATTGATTTCATGCATTCTGATCAATATCATGTGCTAATACCGGAATTGTTCCAAGACCCGAAAATAGACTTTCTTGCGCTGCGACCCATTTTATGGGGTCAAATATGCAAGTGTCAAATTCATGAAATAGCCGCTGCATCAGAAAACTAGCCTTTTGCGTATTCGAAAACAAAGACGCAGATCAACTGTGCAGTACTGCACAACTGACCTGCGCCTTTGTTTTCGCTACACGGTTAGCACGATTCATCTTCTTTCTAAATCCGAAATTACAAGCTTCTAGTCATCTTCCGTGTTTATACTGTCCAGTTTGTGTCGTACCTGTTCGGAAACCACATTGTAAGTTTTCTCATGATGAGACTCAAATACTGTTTTTACAGTCAAACTTCGCACCCCAAGGCTACGAAGAGAAGCACGCGTGACCGTAAAAGATGTGACACAAAAAAAGGAAAAATGAAAAACAGACATATTCGGCAAAATGTTATGTCAAGTCAAGATAATTGATATACATGGTCAGCCGAAAGGAGAGAAAAATAAATACATACAAAGTGATTTGCCGCCCGGAATGTTTCTCCATTTTTATTTCCCGGAAAACGAGATACCTAGGCTGATCCGAGTGACAGTTCCCCATATGGGGGGCAAAGGGCAATTTTGCCAGACAGTGGCTGTTTCATAACGAAAATTTCAATGCTGTAAAAACAATCATAAAGAAAACATGATTAAGCTAAAAGTGGCAATTTTAATTGATTGACACCTTAATCACTGCGAGTTATAGTGTGTGCACTGCTTTCGTTAAATGTCAAAACAGAGGGACATGGTATAGGAGAAAGACGACACATTGACCAAGTATACAAAAAATAAAAAAAAAAAAAAAAAAAATAAATAAATTATTTATTGAGGGTCGCATTTTTGTGCATCTTTCTTTGGGTCATACTTATATTAATTCATTGCCTTTAATGTCGGGTACACATTACTAAAAAATATATATATATAAAATTAAATAAAACAAATAAATAAATGAAAATAATAAATAAATTATCACTATAAACTAGCGTAAGTAATTTACAATATTATGAAACATACATGTAGTAGCCATTTTCAGTAAAATCAATAGGAGTTACCTTTGAATTTCAGGCCCGATTTTAAAGCGGAAAAATAAAATTTCGTTGGTCTGACATTAGGATTTTCTGAAGTTTGACCCTATTTATTTTTATAGTAGGTTTTTGCAATTTATATCTTTAGAAAGATAATTTTATCCCCTAATAGGAACCATTAAGGAAAATGCATTTTGATTTAACAAATGATGTTTATGTAGGCATTCGTCTAGATGAGGGGGTGCTTCTTTTTGTATTTTACTATCATTTTAATAGAACATGGGTCTAACATTTGTAACTGAGTTTGACTCAACTTTTTCTGAAGCAATTTTTTAAAACAATATATCTTCATAAAGAGGATATTTTGTAGATATATGAACTATTAAGGAAAATTAATTCATTTTAATATTTAATAGCGTTAAATGGGTTTTAAATGGCAGGACCTATTTCGCCCCATTATATTTTGAGCACTCTACCTATCGGTATAATAATCCGATATCCAGGTAAATTTGTGCTCCATTTCTGGGCATGGATCTTTTACCCAAAATTAGGATGTCAGGACATCCAAAAAGTGCTTCAAATATAACCACCCAACTAAGCCAGTAAGGCTTATTTATGGATGGTTGACTTGAATTACTTTTCCTGGGCAGAATCAGACCTGAGCGAGTAATTAGATGGTCAGTCAGTAGCGTAGAAGCACAAAGCAGTCCATCTGTTTCTATAAGCCTCAATGGGCGGTGGCCTATATACTCGCCCGACCACCACCACCACCACCACTACTACTACTACTACTACTGTCATTCGGTATGGACTCCGTAAGCCTGTAGTCACAAATATCATAATTGACCACCATCACAACAACTAGCAACAGCATAGCATCAGCAGCAGTAACAGCACCGCCACCACCACCACCAAAACCACCATCACCACCACCACCACCACCACCATCATCATCATCATCATCATCATCATCATCATCATTATCATCATCATGCCTATACGAAGGTTACATGGTATATACGCGGGAAAAGGGAATCAATAATTTTGTCTTTATCTGTAGAATATTTAATATTCAATTACATCGACCACACACCATTTTTGAAAATGGTTTCGCTTTTCATGTTATCTGTTATACCTTAATAAGTATTAATTCGTGTAAATGTGCAATTGAGCCGCATCGTGAGAAAGCGAGATTATTGCTTATGAGAAAACAAAGGCGCACATCAGCTGTGCAGTAACTGCAGCGTCTTTGTTCGCTACGTGAATAGTTCAATTCCTTTCTTTCTAAAATTTGAAATTTCAATATTCTAGCCTTTTATGTAACTGTACATGCCGGTTGTGTCGGACCTGGTCGTAAACTCAGATTGTTGGTTTTTCTCATGCGAATGCTCAATTATAACAATTTAAAGAAACTAAATCTGGTTGTTAGAAGCCTTTGGTTAGCTTTGTATGAAGATCAACAGATAAATGTATGATTCACTATAAATAAAGCAATAGAGAGAGAGAGAGAGAGAGAGAGAGAGAGAGAGAGAGAGAGAGAGAGAGAGAGAGATTTTATTAAAAGTCAAACGCAGATCGTTACGTGTCACCATACACAATTCAATGATTATTTCTTGGTGTTAAATCATGACCGACGTGAGCCTTACAACATAATATTTGCACAGAATATTCTTACAAAATATTATATTTTGCAACCCACTCTTTGGACTAACAGTTTCTCTGGGTGCACATAGCCTCAGCTACTGTTTGACGGCCGTCATCTGTTCAGAAGTTCGTAGTCAAGTTGTGGACTCTGCCTATGCGAAAACAAAGGCGCAGATCAGTTGTGCAGCACTGCACAGCCGATCAGCGCCTTTGTTTTCGCTAAACAGATAGTACAACCCCTCATCTAAAATCTGAAAGTTCCTGCTTCTAACCCTTTTCTGAGACTGAACAGGTTGGATTGTGTCGAACCTGATCGAAAACCCCGAAGACCGGTTTTCTCGCGTCGTGGCTCAAATCATCATTCATACAAACGGTAGGTGAACACGCACTCACCTACTTGTACAGTCTGGGATCTGAACACAACCTGAGGTACCAAGTTTATAAAACATTTTTCATACTCAGCTCAGCAGAGCTTGAAATTTCAATTCCTCATAAATTTTTACTAAAATAGTCCAAATATATTGAAATTGATATTGTAATTTATCCGGCCAATAAATGTTAAAATGCCAACAATTGTTGGCATTTTAACACTTATGAGTAGGATAGATTTTAGTCTCTGTTGAGCTGAGCTTGAAAAAGGTTTTATAAGCTCGGGTCCTGGTGTGTTGGCTTTCGGATCCTTTAATGATTGACAACAGATGGGCAAGGGAAGCAATACAAATCCAATTCTTTAAACACACGTTTCGGAGTTAAGGTTACTTTTGCATGTGACGTGTCCAAGACATGCACGAGACGCGTGTTTAACGTCAGATACGCGCCAATAGCATGCGGTTAGCGTGGCTGTGACGCATAAACAAGATTAACTGCTACTGGTAACATGTAATCAGTATAGCTACCTGTTGTCATGCGGTGCAGATGGGGCTCGTTAGCCTTGGACGGTAATCCATCTAGGAGTTCTCTACACAAAAATTTAGCTGGGCAGGGGGAACTCATTAGTTTTGGTAGGAGTTTACAGGTCTTTAAACAAAACCTAAGAAAAGGAGATCTTCAGCTGTGGCCAGCAATTCGTCTAGGAAAAGGTTATTCCACTGAAAATAAAATCTGTGTGTCTGGATATGCCTGGTCCATATAGCAAAGACTGTTTCGGTAGACGGAGCGAAAGAAATCATCTGATTCAACTGAAAGCGAGCGATATAGCAACATGTTGTGGGACATGCAGAGCGTGGTAAGGCACTAAAGATGTTACGGTCATCCACTGTACCCAAACCCAACTCCAGACGTCTTGACCTGTTGCCTTTGGGCACAGCTGGGTGAGGACTAGAGAGTGAGGTTGACGCTGTGCACCTCTTACTCACTATAATCCAATTTCATAGCGCACGTCGTCTTATTTCTCAACACACAAACACTTTCATCCCAGCCTGCGAGGCGACCTCAAGGCTAGAAAGCTCCTAAAAGACTGGATGTCTCAAATAAAATATAAAGGTTTGATCCTTTGGAAGCAGTAAAACATTCAAAGGGAGATCGTATGGACTATATCAAAGATGAATCAAGACAGCATGAGACAAGCTTTCTTAACGGACATTTGCAACCAACTGGATGCAGTCAATCTCAATTCAGAGAACCCCCCCCCCCCCGAAGGAAACTGGACAGTTTACGATACGGCTATAGGGCTTACGATATGTTTTCATGGTATAAGTACCTAGACCCAGATGTTCAAAGCATCGTTAGCTTAACGATATCGTTAAGACATAAATTTGTTAAGCAAATATCAGCTAAAGTAACAAATACACTGTTATTTTTTGTTGAAAAAATGTGAGAGTCCTTTGCAGTGCAAAGGATTCTCACATTTTTTCAACAAAGAACAACAGTGTATTTGTAATATTAATGTTTGAAATTTTAACGAAACGTTAACTAACGATGTCGTTAGTTTCGAACAACTGGGCCCTGATTGTTAATTGAGTTTTTTCCCACCTCGGTTTTTGGAGTGGGCATCTTTTCTGATTGCGCCTTTTCCTGATCTTTGCCTACTTGTACCTTCCCATGAAACAGTTCATTCTTCAGCCGCTACTACTCTAGGACATCCATCTCGCAAACATGAAGACTGGTTTGATGAGAATGGTGACAAAATTCAGAGGCTTCCTGAATAAAAACACATATTGCACAAGGCACATCAAGATGATACTAGCTCAGTACCCAAGAAAGCAGCCTACAGCAACATTTGTAAGACAGGAATTGAGTCTTTTGCGGACAAAAAGGACATAAAGATATTTCATGATACAATGAAAACCATTTATGGCCCAAAGAGTTCTGGAGCCACCACATTGCTCAGTGCAGATGGAAGCACACTTCTCACAGATAAAGAGGCTATCTTGAAAAGGTGGGCAGAACATTTCAACAGTGTGCTGAATCGATCATCAAGCATCAATGAGGATGCAATTGACAGACTTGCACAGATTGAGTGCAATTTTCTGTTAGCTGTTATATGAATTTCCAACCGTCATGGAAACAAGGAAAGCAGTTCAACAGCTGTTATCTCGCAAAGCTCCAGGTGCAGATGCAATTCCTGCAGAGGTTTATAAGGCCGGGGGTGCTACCCATGGCAGAGAAACTGTCATAGTTGTTTTACTGTATAAGGAGGAAGGAGGCTATCCCACAAGAATTTAAGGATGCACCCATAATCCACCTATACCAGCGGAACGGAAATCCTCAAGTCTTTGACAAACACAGAGGCATCTCCCTCCTTTCCATTGCTGGGAAGATACTGGCAAAAATTCTGTTTAACCGCCTGACTGTTCATCTTGATCAGACGGGACTTATCTCAGAAAGTCAGTGTGGATTCAGAAAAGACAGATGGACAATAGACATGATCTTCACAGCAAGACAGCTTCAGGAGAAATGCCAAGAACAGAATGTAGATCTATACATGACGTTTGTCGACCTCATCAAAGCTTTTGACACGTTAGTCGTGATGGACTTGGAAAATCATGACCGAGTTTGGCTGTCCCCTCAGATTCATAGCAATGGTGCGGCAATTTCATGATGGCACGCAGGCACGTGTGCAAAATGATGAAGAGTCCTCTGAACCCCCTGAGGTAACAAATGGGGTCAAACAGGGCTGTGTTATAGTACCGACACTGTTCAGCATGATGTTTTCTGCCATGCTCATGGATGCTTTTTCAGGACAGCGACACTAGTTTTCCAATCAGGTACCGTTTTGATGGCAATATATTCAACCTTAGAAGGTTGCAAGCCAAACCTAAGGTGCAGACTGATGTGCTAGATGCTTTGTACAGATGATATGGAAAAGAATGCCAGCTCAGAGGCAAAAATGCATAGAGCCATGGATCAAAAGGTACAAGTAGGCAATGTTCAGGAAATGGCGCAATCAGAAAGAAATTCCCACTCCAAAGACAGAGGGGTGGGGAAAAACTAAAATGACACTTAAGTACTTATACCATGAAAACATGTCGTAAGCCGTGTGAGCAGCTATTCCCCCAACAGGCGGCCACCAAAAATATGAAAACGCACATAAGGCTCAAACAGCACAAAAAATCGACTCCAAAACACAAAACACTTAGAACCACAACAGAAGTATCGCCTTGGAACGATCAGTAATATAAATTACTGCAAAGTCTCACAGTCATGTGATAACTATGATCTCACCATCAGCGCAAAAATAAAGAGGTTGTACACCATCCAGCACCTGGAAAACCGTACAATAACCCACCATCGCTGTGAATGGACAAAAGTTGTCGATAAGGTCATCCACCTGGGGAGCACTCTTTCCAGAGCAATGCACAATGACGATGAGGTCACTGCCAGCATTGCGAAAGCGTGTGTGGCATTCGTGCAAATGCCTGGGAGCGAAATGGAATCAAGTGTGACGGGATAGCCTCACTTGGAAAAATATACCCCGGGAGCTAATTTGACCTACCTTGCATCTTGAGCATGGGGGTGTACATATAAAATTGGTCATATCTCCGTTATTACTTATCCTAGACCACTAAACTTGCAAGTGATTTTGTACGTAAACCCCCTATATTTTCAAAGATTTTTCTCCGATTTCCTGTGTATTATTAATTTTCATGAATCAGCAAATTCAATAATTTGAATAATAGGTATAAAGGTTAAATTGCAAGGAACATGCATCACTATCAGACCAATTATAGTATTCTAGAGCATGCTATTGTTGGTATATGAATATTTTTGTGAGTACACCCTATTCTTTAGAATCACACTAGGGGTGGGTGTGGAAATTCTGTAATATTACATCATGCAAATATGTTCATTGTTGAGGATATCTTATGGAATTAAGGTGGTCCCTCAGACCATACTGGCAGCCATGAGAATTGGTTTCAGGGATGCAAGATAGATTTTATAACCGATCAAAACTCTTGCAATAGCTATAGTTTTTCCATTGTTTTTCCTTGATTTTCGAAATTTTTATTAATATTTATGAATATGCAAATGAGATAATTTTCATTTAATTTCATGACATCAATAAATTTGTCATATGATATTACTGGTTCAATAAAAAAGTGTCACAATGATAGGTTGGGCCTGAAATTAGTTTATTTAAGGATTTTTGGCGATTTATTGTCTTTTTTTTAAGTTTTCATTAAAATTCATGAATATGCAAATTAGGTAACTTGCTTTACTTACCATATGATAAAAGGGCAATGTCTCAGATTTCAAATGAGACCAAGTTTAGTGGTCTAGGATAAGTAACAAGGGAGATATGAGCAATTTTATATGTACACCCCATGCTCAAGAATCACGTTAAGGGTTGCCATGGAAACCATGCATTTTTTCATAGTGCAAAAGAGTTTATCTTTGAGGACAAAACTTCTTTGCTTTTCTGGGATCCCAATGAACGATTTGGCACCCATGAAAAATTGTTCTGGGGGATTCAAGGTAGGTCAAATTAGCTCCCGGGGTAATACGTTGGTGCAACGTATTAGCGGCATATTAAGTGCTTGTTATATGCAAATTTCAAACTCGAAACTTTGTGAATCGAGTAAGTGTTGACTATATAGCGCAGTAAACCACCCTTAGTTTAAACATATTTTATTCAAGTAAATCACATACATATATAGTCATACATTTACATGCAATACAAATTAGGATTAGAATGGAAGCTTAAAGCTTATTTAATTCTTCTCCTGTAAACCACCCTTAATGGATGAGCATGCTTTTCCACCGACGGAGTTTGCTGTGGCTTGACTCGGCTAACGTTACATTTAGCGTTACTCGGCTAACGTTACATTTTACGTTACATCCCACCACTGCAACCAAATGTAACGAACAGCCGAGCCACAGCAAACCCCCTCGGTGGAAAAGCATGCTCATCCACCAAGGGTGGTTTTCTGCGCCATATACTCTACACTTACTCGCTTCACTAACTTTCGAGTTTCTAATTTGTAGCACACTAGATACCGCTCATAATACGTTGCACCAACGTATTGTACCAAGAGAGGCTATCCCGTCATATTACTTTTCTCTCCGAAAAGACTCGCCCATAGTCTTGGCCCGGGGACTACATGGGTACGGCAACTCCGGTCTGGCAGTTGTCATTATCCCACCGCTGCCACCAAATGTAACGAGCAGCCGAGCCGAGTCATAGCAAACCCCGTCGATGGAAAAGCATGCTCATCCACCAAGGGTGGTTTTCTGCGCTATATACTCTACACTTACTATACTCCTGTGCCACATGTTTTGAAATATGAAACCATGGCTAATCTATTTATGGGGGAGGGAATGTCCGCTTCTAATCTAAGTTTAGACTATGCTCTTTATCTTAGCTTTAACACTTTCTCCTGTCAGCATAGGTGTTGAAAGATCAATTACAGAACTTAAGCCTAGGTTACATTTGCCCTGATCATCGTACGATTTTTCGGTCTGCGATTTTCTCTACGATTTTTAGACATCGTAGGAGATCGTGGGCTACGACGTACGTGTTAACAATTCATACGGGCATCGTGCGATTTTTTGATCTGCCATTTGTCGACGTTCTCATACAAAATCGCAAGGCGATCGTAAGGCAGTCGTATGTCTCCGCAGATAGTACGTAGATATCGTACGGATCCCGTGCGTTGTCCGTACGGAGTCCCTATACGTTTTGATACAAAACGCAAGGAGGCCGCACGGTAGTCGTAGGGTCTCCGCAGACTGTTAGTGGATATCGTACGGAGTCCCTTGGACTTCTGACTGATGCCTTGGTTACATTTGGCCTACGATTAGCTTGCGATGATCGTACGATGCCATTTTTTGCATTTTCGTGCGGCCTCCGCAGGGTGACCTTACGATGTCCCTACGATTCTACGACTTCCTACGATCTCCGTAGCCTCTACGATCTTGTAATAGTCTGCACTATTACACATTTTAAAATCGTACGACCGTAGACCGTAGACACGTCGTAGGGCATCATATGGGCACCCTACGGATACCCTGCGATAACCGAGCGGTCACCGCACGATTTTTTTATAATAATTTGGGAACAAAAGTCGTACAGTGATCGTAGGGAGGCCGCAAGGGGTCATGCCTAGTAGGTTACATTTGCCCCGATCATTGTACGATTTTTCGGTCCGCGATTTCCCTACGGCTTTTTAAAAATCGAATGTGATCATGGGCTACGTCTAGGTGTTTACAATTCATACGGGCATCGTTCGATTTCTTGTTCTAGCTTTCTTCGATGTCCTGAGTCGGAACTGTTTGGAGATCGTAGGGAAATCAAATGGTCTCCGCACACTTTAAGTTGAAATAGTACGGAGCCCGTGCGATGGCCATGAGGAGTCCTTACGATTTCTTGCGGTCTCCCTACGATAGCCGTACGATGTTAGGTGTCCGTACGATTTTAATAAACTTGTGATATAACCGTACGGATGCCGCACGATCACCCTAAAGGTCTACGATTATCTTATTATTTTAGTCCCCAAATTATCATAAAACCGTGCGGTGACCGCACGATCATCGCAGGGTTTCCGTAAGGCGGCCGTACGATGATGCTACCTACGACGTGTCTACGGGCTACGGTCGTACGATTTTTAAAATTTGTAAAAGTGCAGACTACTACAAAATCGTAGAGGCTACGGGGATCGTAGGAAGCCGTAGGAAGTCGTAGGAAGCCGTAGGAAGCCGTAGAATCGTAGGGGCATCGTAGGGTCACCCTGCGGAGACCGCACGAAAATGCAAAAAATGGCATCGTACGATCAAGTTAATCGTAGGGCAAATGTAACCAAGGCTTAAACAAACCATGAACAATCCCGTTGTTTTATCTGAGTTTTAGGCCCAAGAATTTTTATAACTATCAAACTGAGTTTTAATGAAGACAGAAACTAAAGCATAAAGAAAAAAAGCATTTTACTCCTGTGCCACAAAAGAAAACTGGGATGTTTTGAAATATGAAACCATGGCTAATCTATTAATGGGGGAGGGAATATCCACTTCTAATCTAAGTTTAGACTATGCTCTTTATCTTAGCTTTAAATCCTCCTGTCAGCGTAGGTGTTGAAAGATCAATTATAGAACTAAACAAACCATGAACAATCCCTTTGTTTTAGATTCAAGTTTTAGGTCAAAGAATGTTTTACACAACTTTGTTAAAACTAAGAGATGAATATAATGGAAGAAACTGAAAGAGAAATAAAAAAAAATGTTTATTTTATGAGCTGCTTTATGAGAAAATCTTTGTTTTCTTATTAGTTTTCTTATTATTTTCAAAATAGGAGTGTGTATTGTACGATTTATTAGGTGAAAACAAAAGTACCTCTCAAGTAATTACTTTGCAGCTTATCACTGGTTTTGTTTTTGAAAAGCAAAATATCTTTTCTGGTATTGCACCTCATTAAATTCTGTCCGTCTGAAAAAGGGATTATAGACCTAATTAAGTTCAAGACAAGAGACAATTCCATAATTTATTTCAGTGATGAAATTATTGCATCTGTCAAAAATTAAGAAAATTGTCATGGGTGTGAATATGATAAAACTAGAAATGTGTGTTTGCTTGCCCCTAACCTGGCGTTTATTTCATTATGGTTTCATTTCCTGGTGTAGCAGTAAGGTTGCCTCTGTTTTGTCCTGGATCCAGAAACAGAATCAGGCATTTTGCAAAAAAAGTTCAAAAGGGAGTAACAAATCAAAATTCTGTAATTCTGTCAAAAATTGACAGAAACTTCTCAAAAGTTGACCAGGTGATCTTATCCTCTGCCCCAATCAGTATGTCAAATATAAAGACGGTAGCTAAAATACATTTTGAGGTATCTCGCGCACACGATTTTCAAATTTTGTTTTAAAAAGGCCATAACTCAGTAATTGGGCATAACTCGGACATGAAAAAAAAAAAAAACAAAAAAAAAAAACAAAAAAACTATTGGGTCAATTATGTTTTCATGAGGAATATGTATATGAAATTACAAAACACCATTAAAAGTTCCAAATTTCACCGAAAAGTGGAACAATCAATCAAAATTAGAAAAATCTGCAGTTGTCAAAGTTTAAGATAAAGTTCTAAAATGTTGATCAGGTGTTCTTAACTTCTACTCTTCAGTACCAATCAGTATGCCAAATATGAAGGCTCTAAAGTGCCAGTCCCATTGAATCTTAAGCAATCGTACGATTGTGCAATCATTAGTTATGTGATGAGACTGCGCATGTAAATTATGTAAAATGTTTCCCAGCGTGTTTTATGCTTTCTTTATTTGCCTTTCGGGGTCAAAGAAATGACCCCAAATTATTTAGAGAATCATATAGCTATCTTAAGCGATCTTAAACTTAACCCTTCGGGTTATCTTGTATAAAAGATTGTCAAATTTTATTTTCAAAGGGACATTTAACTCAGAAAAAAGGGGCAAAACTCGGACATGAACAAAACTAAGGGTCAACTATTTTTTCACAAGGCATATGTGTATGAAATTTCAAAACCCTAGCCAGCACCATTAAAAAGCTTCAAATTTCACCAAAAACCATAATAACCAATCACAATTTCAAAATTCTCTAATTCTTTCAAAATTTAAGTTAAAGTTCTAAACTGTTAATCAGGTACTCTACTCGTATGCCAAATATGAAAAATCTAGCTCATATGCTTTTTCAGATATCTTGCACACAATATTTTCAAATTTTGTTTTCAAAGGAACATTACTCAGAGACTTATGGAGTGGAGTCATGGAGTGGAGTCATGGATTGGAGCCATGGAGTGGATTTTTGGAGTGGAACCTTGGAGTGAAATGTTGGAGCGAAAAGAGAAACATTAATTCTGGTGGTAAAATCTGTCTTGTTTGAACGGATGCAATAAATAAACATGTATCAAAGGCATTACCCATATTTTTATGAGATTAGATTTGTATTTTAAGGAGATTTTCATTTACACATCTTTGTTTCTAGTAAATCATGTATCGTTGTAAACGTCAGTAGACCCCCGCTTGCTCTGGGCACAACACGACGTTCCTGGAGATGCGGGCGGTGGCTCGTGGAGAAGCTTTATGTAACGCTCCGGTGCCAGGTCTTGGTGAGTAAGTAACTGAAGACTCAATGAAGCGAACATTGTTTAATGTAATATACAGATAAGACTTTTTTTTTCTTTTTTTTTTGATTTTTATTTCTATTATGTTTAACAGAATCCGTTTTGACTGGCCAACATTAAGCTGTTTAAAAGCTTTTTGTATTGTTTTTTTTTTTTCTCTTTTTTTATGCGTATGAATGCTTCTTAAGTTTTATTTGATGTAATTTTTGTAGTTCTTCTGCTTCGTATGTTTTATTTGATGTACATTCTGTAAATCTGTGATACTTGTATAATTGCAAAACTAAAGTGTCTCATAAGTCTATGTAGACTGGATATCAAATACGTTGTTGCATGTTTTAAACCTGTATATATATTGTTTGTATTTGATATGTGACACTGAAATAAACTATTAAACTATAAATAATCGAAATAAATGGTTAATTTCTGTTACTCATTTGTTATTCATACAGTTTATGCATTTCTTACACATTATGTGATTGTGTTCATTTGCCCCAAGACAAATTTCACCACCAGAATTGAGTTTTCTGTTTCACACAAAATTTCACTCCAATGTTCCACTCCAAGAATCTACTCCAATACTCCACTCCATGACTCCAATCCATGACTCTAACTCCACTCCATAAATACACAGTGTCCTCAGAGAAGGGGCATAACCCTGGACAAAAAATACGGGTCAGCTATTTTTTATGAGGAATATGGGTATGAAATTTCAAACCCCTAGCATGCACCATTCAAAAGTTTAAAAAAAAGTGTAACAGATGCACACACTGCAGACTCGCAGACAGACAAGTAAAAAAAAAAGCAGTGTGCCTTTCCAACTTTTCCAAAGTCTGGGGCGTAAAAAGGAGTTGTCAATTTGTCTGATGGTGATCATATAGTGAGTTTTTGAAAAATGTGAATTTAAACCAGAACATGAGAAACCTATATTATATATAAATGACATGTTCAAGACTGGAGCTATTTCCAAATATCACCTGTGTGATCTGTCAAAAAGGACTGCTGTCATTAGCGTGAATATGTTTACAATTTGCATATTCTTATAAAATGGCATGAGTTTGTAAGATTCATAATAGTTCTGAGCAGTGCAGAGTGCTAGATATATAAAACATTCCTGAATGTTGAGATAGGTTTACTCTCAGATATTTACCTTTCGTGCAAATTTTGCTTTTATGAAACTACAAACTGTAATTAATGTTATGCCACTGCTTTAAATTTGATGAAAGGACTAATACCAGAGTTTTTAAATATCAAGTTCATTTGGCTTTGTATTAAAATAAAGTTGTCCTTTTCATGCTGACTCTGTTACATGGGGTATAATATAATACATTTTTGTGATCCTTCTTTTTCATCAGACTGAATTTATTTTTCCATGGATATAATTTAATACAATGCATAATATGAAGACCGCATTTCACATTCATGAACAGCTATGGCTTTTAATTATCCGCTTAAGAGATGAATCACCCTCCCCCCCACCACACACACACACACACACACACACACACACACACACACACACAAAAGCCATACCCTATGTGTGACTACATTGTAAAATTGGATATAATTTGCATTACTTATTTTGTTCGAGTTGAATATTTGTGATGTCTAATGGCTTATATTGGGATTCTTTATGAGTGAAAACTTTAAATTTGCAAGGTAACAAAGTCTCAAATATTTGCATAATTAAGTACATGCAGTCCCTTCTGAACTTCAAAAATCATGGTAAAAGGGAGCATAATGCATCCCGCTTTTGACCCCAAAGTACATGGGACGCCGACATGTTGTGTCCTCATTAGTACAAGGCACTTTAACACACCCGAGTTCTAGACAATACACAGGAAGCAATGACTCCATCTAGACATGACTGAAAATTGTTGACTGGGATGCTAAATCTCTATCAAAAAAAACAAAAAAAAAACAAATTAATCAGGCTTATGTTTACTGGAAATAGCTGCTCACCTGGATCACCGACACATATTGTTCTATTTGAATCAATACTTATTAAGATTTTGACATTGGTTATCCTTTCTTGTTTGCAAGCAGACTGTGTCTATTCCTTTGCTTTTAAATATGTATGTCTATCTCTCTTTAATCATTAAATTAACAATATTGACCTCTTTGAAAGATTACATTACAATCCCTGTATTATTATAATTGTTGCTAGATTGAGGCTTGATTTATTAAAAAAAAAAAAAAAAAAAAAAAAAAAAAAAAGCATTGGTGTGAGAAAAAGGTACAAGTAGGCAAAGATCAGGAAAAGGCGCAATCAGAAAAAGATTCCCACTCCAAAAACCGAGGTGGGAAAAAACCAAACTAACAATCAGGTACTTATACCATGAAACATATCGTAAGCCGAATGAGCAGCTATTTTCCCAATAGGTGGCCACTCAGTTACCTTAACTTAACTAAAAATATGAAAACATACATAAGGCGCCAACAGCACAAAAAATTTTAAACACCAAGACATAAAACAAAAAGAACCACTACAGAAGTATCGACTTGGAACGATCAGTAACACAAAGTTACTGGCGGGCTTAAACCGGTTTTACAGGTACCTAACCTCACCCTCAGCTTCTGCAGTGGTTCACAACATTTAGTTAGTTCTTCGGTCCTCGTGGTGAATCTCTAACTAGTCAATGAATCATCAAGAACAAACAAATAAATCATGATAAACATCCTGATGAATCAAAAACCAGGACTCACAGATTGAGTAAGCTGCCCGACGATGGAGATCCCTGGGCGCCGAATAACCTACTAACTCCGGAGCAAAAGAAAAACACCAGTTGGACCCCGGTGGGCCAAGCAACAGACAAGAAGCTCCGGCCCCAACCAACTAAAATGAATAGCTTTAAGTCGGGGCCATCATAGAGTCTGACGCCCGACCCACCGGCGTGCAATTAAAGAAGGCAGCATAGTTATCAACCATGATTGGGTTAAAAACTAAGCATGCAGACTGTCGCATAACATTCAAGTTATAACCTATACGTCTGTAACGTGATATGATTTTTCCGAACTGAAGAGAAAAATCATTTCTTCCTTTAAGTTTCTTTAATTTGTAAACCAAGTCACCATAAAATTCAGGTTCCGAAAGGCCCTCACTTAAAAGTGTCTTTAACCCAACATTATATTTGGAAATCAATTCATAGTGTCTACGATAAAATTTAGAAAAGGTTTTTCGAAGTTTATGATACCGATAGCCCTGTTGGAGAAGTTTTGCCGTTAAACATTTATTTCGAGCGTTGAAGTCTGTAACATGATTGCAGACTCTAGCAAACCTAATAAGTTGCGAAATGTATACACCATAAGAAGCACGACGAGGAACGTCACCATCCAAAAAAGGAAAATTTACTATATCAAAATCAAAGTCATCGCGCTTATCATAAATTTTAGAAGAAACAAATCCATTTCCAACCTTTCTAAAAGGTTCAGAACAGATGGTTACAAAGCATCCTGTACACCTTTAAGGCTACCATGGCACTAGATTCATTTGATTGAAAAACACTGTATCATGGTAGCAAAATGAGAACTCATTGTTTGCACCAGCCCTAAAGAATTTAATTACACAGTACACTTAACCTTTGTTGTTGTTTTCTCTCACATCTTGCTAAGGCATGTGTGTCATATCAACTGCTAAGAGGGCCTGTGTTTCAGTCTCTGGCAAACCCAGAATACAGACTATATTTCAAGCAGACGCCTATTTTTCATGAATCAATAGATATTAATAGATATTAAAAGGTCACTTGCTGAAACTAAGCAATGAGCTAGAGTGTGTCCTAGGAGTAATTTGTTATTCAGTTTGGATTCCTATGTTTGTATGAGCTGCTTCATGAGAATCTTTTTTTTTTTTTTTTTTTTTTTTTTTTTTTTTTTTTTGTGATCAGCTTTGACACAAACTAGAAGATGAATAGATAGGCAGTATATGTATTGTGCTACTTATCAGGTGCAAACAAAAAAGTGCCAATCAGCTAATTGCTGATCAGTGTTTTTGTTTTTGAAAAGCAAAGCAAAAAAAAAAAAAAAAAAAAAAAAAAAAAAAAAAAAAGAAAAAAAAAAAAATCTTGTGATGCACCTTATAAAGTTATGTACCTCTGAAATCTAATTATGCAAAAATAAGTAAAATAGGTATACCCATGCATGCCCCAGTTTTGCTATATAAAAGTGGGGTTCAAGGGGGTAAATATTACACAGACATGTTTTCCTGATTTTTTAAAAACTTATACCCTATGTATGATTTATTGTAAATTCGGAAATTTTCTCATGACTTATTTCATGAATTTACCCATGTTCAAGATATTCCCTTGTATTCCGCCTTGTATTCACAAATGGACATTCTTGCAGTCCTTATTTTATATTGGCTTATGTAGGGGTTCCTTATGAGTGAAAACTCGCAAAATTTTAAAATTTACAAGGCAACAAATTCACAGATATTCACAAAATTAATTACATGCGATCATTTCCGAACTCACAGTAATATACTTTCAAGGGAACATGGTGGCCTGGTTGTCGACCATCATAGTTTTGATCCCCATGTACATTGGGCACTGTGTTGTTTCCTCAATAATGCAAGGTACAATAACACATAGGAGGACTGGTCAATACACAGTATCTAGACATAACTGAAAATCGTTGATTTGGGCGCTAAACCTCACTACAAACAGACAAACAAAATCAGGCTAGTGTGAATACCCACTTTGATGGAAATAGCTGCCCACCTAGATCACCTTGCATAAAACCTTAACAAATGCTATCTTTTTTGCTTGCCAACTGGGCATATTCCTGTGCCATGCTTTCGATAAATAGACAATATTAACCTCTATGTAAGATTCATTACACCCCCTGTTATATGATTAGAATTGTGATTTATTTAACAATTTAAACACTGGTTTGAGAAAACCTATCTTAAAGCTTCAGAACAGATAGTTACAAAGCATCCTGCATACAATGAAGGCTACCATAGCACTGGGTTCATTTAATTGAGAAACCACCGTCTCATGTTAGCAAAAATGAGAACTCATTCTTTGCACTTGTCCCAAAGAACTTAAAAGTACACAATTATAACCTTTTATTGTGTTTTTTTTTTCCACAGCATGTGTATAATAATGATACTGATAAGAGAGCCAGTGTTTCAGTCATTTGCAAACAGAGAAAGAATACAGACTATACTTACAGCAGAAGCCTAATTCTCATGGATCAATAGATATTTATAGATACTACAAGGCCACTTGCTGAAAAAAAGCAGCGACCTAAAGCTTGGCCTAGGAGTAAATACGCATTTTACTAGCACTCTAGATACCGCTAAAACGTTGCACCAACGTATTGTACCAAGGGAGGCTATCCCGTCACACAAGCTTGACACCAAGCTACGAGGCTGTGGTACTACCAACCCTCTTGTATGTTAAGATTAATAAGTTTAATCAGATATTAATTCTAAGGAGTTAGCTGCTCTTATGCACTTTACTTACAATTAAGGTTTTCCCTTTTGATATGACCCCTAGGTAATTAAGGTCCCAGATAGCTCATTTGCATAACCAGGCTGGTGCTATCAGATTACAATTTAATGACTCTGCATCAGACAGAGGCTCTTCTAAGAATAGAGTAACTGCTTATCTTAACCAATCAGTGCTTGTTGTTTCCAGCTTGGCCAATGGCTTTTGATATGCACATTTGAATTGATCCCAGTTTGAAAATAATTCTGCAGCAAGCAACACATGAATGTGATAATTATGAACTCTTTTTCTTGAATCCTTACATTGTCAATTCTGAAATTCTTTTGTATTGTTTTGTGGAGTATGGAGGATTTAACCTAACAAAAGTTTTTGTATTTTGTAAAAAAAGACAATTGTGTAAAAGAACAATGAGGATTTAAGATACAAATTTTGGTGGCTGCCTGGGTAATGAATATTTAGAATAAGCAATATGGCAGAACAAGATGAATTAAGCATAGGCAATAATGTAGAAATCCAGACAATGCCTAAAGAAGCAGCAGCAAAAGCCTGGGCAGCCCAACATAGGATAAACGATGATGCAGTGGAGAAACATTTTGAAGAGGGCTTTAATTCTCTTGATGCCATCAAGCTAATTGAACCGGATGACCTGGCAAAATCTAAAATCAGCAAAGGTCGGAGAAAACTAATTATTGAGTGTGTGAGAAAACTAAACAGAACATTAGCAGTACAAACAGGGGAAACTGCGCAGTATTCACTGGCAGCGTCAGCTTCTAATTTGCAAGGACATTCTGGGGATCTTGCAAGACAAGCAGGCATTACTGTGAATCAAATGCCATCCAGCCAAACCGGTATTGGACAACCAGCCAACCAAACTGCTACTGAGAGCAGTCAGCCAACCAACCAAACTGCTGCAGGGAGCAGTCCACCAGATGGACAAACCCACGCGAGCCATGTGTTGTCAACGGAGGATCCCTACCTAAGAGCCCTGTTGCAACAGCTTCAAGCGGGACAAGCGCAGAACACTCAGTCAGTGAATTCAGGAACTCTGAGTTTTTGTGGCATTAACAATAGTGCACAGTTTCAAACTGGACAGTCATTCAGTAACAGTGATATCAATGTGCCACCTGTGGAATCATGGAAGGACCCACAAATACATTTGTCAAGAACAGCTCTGGGTAAGTCCTCTCCTTCTCATTATGATATTACTGATTTTGTGACTGGAATGATTGAAGAAGAGGTGGTTGTTGGAGGGAATGGGTCACAACAAATTGTCTTAAAGTCAGGCCCAAAAAAGCCCAAATTAGAGAATGTGACCCTGGCACAGTGGTGTGTAGCAAACAATGCTATTTTGTACAGATTGGTCTCTGAATCCAAGCTCCATCTACACAATATGTTGGATTACATTTCATATGGTACAAAAATTTGTGAATTGGTTCAGCGCTTTACTTTGTTATCAGTCTTACTATATGATAGAAACTATAGGCAGCTCCAGGCACAAAATGGCTTTAGATGGGGGACAGATGTTCCTCACCTGCAAAATGTCCACCTTATCCCAAGAATGCCCAGATCAAATAGCAACCAATTACATAAGGGGGGGTCCTTCTCAGCCAAGTAGAGCCCCACAACATCCTGGTCCTCTCACTTTGGATGGGCGTGTAATCTGTAAGCTGTTTAATACCAAAGCAGGCTGTCATTTTAAAGAATGTCGCTACGTACATCAATGCTCTCATAATGGATGTTACCAGGCCCATTCAGCTACAACCCACTATCAGGGAAAAAACTAGAAAGCGCCCATTCCCAATCACAAAGTGGGCTTCACTTGGCCGCTTGGGAGGAGGAGTTGGAAAATGATGAAGACAGGGATTTTATTCTAAACGGTTTACGAAATGGCTTTGACATTATAGACACTGATGCCTATCCAGCAGTTGTGGAATGTGAAAATCATATGTCCGCAAGGCCTGGTAGCCCTCTTTATAAGGAGGCTACTGCACAGATTTTGAAAGAAATTGAAATGGGGCACTATAAGGTTGTTTCAGATCCACCTGATATCATTAGCCCAATAGCAGTAATTCCGAAGCCAGATGGGGGTGTGAGACTGATTCACGACTGCTCAAGGCCTACTGGCCTTGCCGTGAATGATTATTGCACCTCTGACTGGAAGCAAAAGTTTGCCAGGGTTGATGATGCAGCAAAACTAGTCACACCTGGCTGTTTCATGGCGAAAGTTGATCTGAAGCAGGCTTATAGGTCCGTGCATATAAGTAAACATAGTCAACGGGTAACAGGTCTAAAATGGCAATTTGGCACTAATGTAGTGTATCTGCAGGACACCAGACTTTGTTTTGGTTCAAAATTAGCCCCTGGAATTTTCCATCGACTCACTCAAGCGGTTAGGAGGATGCTCAAACGTCGTGGCCTTAAAGCTACAGTGGTGTACCTTGATGACTTCTTTATTAAAGCTGAAACATTTGATGATTGTATATCTGCTCTGAACACATTGATTTGTCTCCTTAGAAAACTTGGGTTTGAAATAAACTGGAATAAAGTTGTTGATCCTACTACAAAGCTCATCTTTCTGGGGATAGAAATTGATTCTGTGGAAATGTGTTTGCGGCTACCTGATGACAAGCTGTCACAGGTAAGGCAAGAGCTAGCTCTCTTTTCTGCTCGAAAGCGCGCCTCAAAAAAGCAACTCCAGTCCCTTGCAGGGAGGCTTAACTTTTGCGCAAGCGTAGTTTATGGCGGCAGAGTATATTCGCGCCGAATCATAGATGCGTTAAATAGGCTAAAAGCAGATAACCACAAAGTCATGTTATGCGGCGGTATTAAAGCAGATATTGCTTGGTGGCAGTCCTTCATGTCGAATTTCAACGGGAAATCCATGTTACTAGACAAAACTCCAGTAAAGTCAGTATTTACTGACAGTTGTAATTTAGCAGCGGGGGGCTTCTTTGAAGGTGATTGGTTCTATTGCAACTGGGAATGTGACTGGCCCCTGGTGTCAAAATTGCACATAAACTCAAAGGAAGTTTTAGCTGTCTTTCTAGCAGTCTGTCGCTGGGCCCCTTATTGGCAAAATAAAAGGGTCTATATCCAGTCTGACAATATGTTCACTGTCCATACATTAAACAAAGGCACTTCAAAAAATCCTTTCATCATGGCCTGCCTCAGAACCTTATTTTGGCTATCAGCAACCTTTAATTTTCATATTACCGCTCGGTTTATAAAAGGAATTACAAATTCCTTGGCAGATGCCGCCTCCCGTTTGCATGAGCCCAATAAACTGGCTGAGGTTATTCCATTTGTAACCCCCTCCCCATTGGATTGTCACATGTCTCAGGCCAGCCTGTTCTTTCTCTTCAGTAAGTCCTGATCGAAAACAGACCTTGTCAGCAATGCTCGCCCGTGAAGTGGCTCACCTTAGATCTTTGACATTCGCAGAATCTACTCGTCGCACCTACAACAGTCAACTGTTGACTTACCTGCAGTTTTGCGGACATCTCAACATCAAGCCAGTTCCAATCTCTCCAGCAGACCTGGGGAGATACATAGCTTACCTTTCAAGCAGGCTTACTTTCTCCTCTGTTCGTCAATACCTTAATGCAGTGAGGCTAATACATTTGGAGGCAGGATATCCGAATCCTTTGTTAAGCAATTGGTATTTGGCTTCCATTCTGAAAGGTCTTAAACGATTCAAAGGTAATTCAACAAAACAAAAGCTGCCCATTACTTGTCATGTATTGCAGGGCATATTGAGAGTCTTGGATCTACTTTGTGCCTTTGACATAGCCTTCTGGGCAGTCTGCTTAGTGGGCTTCTTCTCCTTTTTCCGTAAGTCAAACTTACTCATACCATCCACTGAAAAATTTGATCCCAAAAAACACCTATGCAGGTCAGATGTTCAATTCCTTCCATCTGGGGCAATTCTGTTGGTACGCTGGTCTAAAACGATACAGTTCAGACAGCGCATTCTACAAATTCCTTTGCCACATATCAGTAACTCTCCATTTTGCCCATCAAGTGCCTTACTGATATGTATGCGCATGGTGACTGTTACCTCAGCACACTACCCTTTATTTTGTTACCCATCCCCGTCTGGACCAAAACTCATCACACATGCAGTTTTCACATCTTATCTTCGTCAGTGCCTGAAGAAACTTGGCATTGACCCTTCCCTGTATTCTGGACATTCACTGAGAAGGGGCGGGGCTAGCTATGCCCTTCAGTGTGGGTTGCCAGCTGATCTGACCAAACTTCAAGGTGACTGGTCAAGCAATGCTTATGAGCGGTATTTAGACCCCACCCTTTCATTAAGACTGCAAGTAGCCTCGACTCTGGGAAATTCATTTCACACTTTCCTGTCACAAAATTAGTACATGAATTGAGAATGGGCGGGCTTAGTCAGAGCTAGCATTTAGTTGTGTGTATATATGTATTGTATATGTATATTATTTTATTTTATAAAATGTATGCAACCATTGCTCATCTTCCTACTACTACCTGGGTTTGGGATTTGGAGATTATTACTATCATGAATTTTTGCAAGTGCAATAATAATATAGTCATATGCAATGCATTCTAAGCAGGCGCTTAATGTTTTACATTACTATGCAGTATCCTTGCTATAATTGTCTTGTGCTTTAGCTTTGCATTAAATGGTCTACATTTCCCAAACCCAGTCTTTATCATTATTTTATTTACCTTTAAATGAACAAGTTAAAGAATTAATGTTAAGATTAATAAGTTTAATCAGATATTAATTCTAAGGAGTTAGCTGCTCTTATGCACTTTACTTACAATTAAGGTTTTCCCTTTTGATATGACCCCTAGGTAATTAAGGTCCCAGACAGCTCATTTGCATAACCAGGCTGGTGCTATCAGATTACAATTTAATGACTCTGCATCAGACAGAGGCTCTTCTAAGAATAGAGTAACTGCTTATCTTAACCAATCAGTGCTTGTTGTTTCCAGCTTGGCCAATGGCTTTTGATATGCACATTTGAATTGATCCCAGTTTGAAAATAATTCTGCAGCAAGCAACACATGAATGTGATAATTATGAACTCAAAAATCAAGTGGCCGGACAAGATTCCAGACACGGAGGTCCTGAGGAAAGCAGGGATGCAAAGCATGCATGCTGTCTTAAAGCTAGCACAGCTAGCACAGCTAAGGTTGACTGGCCATGTTATAAGAATGCCTGATGAGCGACTTCCAAAGAAAGTCTCCTATGGAAAACTAAAGGAGGGAAAAAAGCGCTTTCAAGGTAACCAGAAGAAACGCTACAACGACACCCTCAAAGCCTCTCTGAAGGATTTCGACATACCGATTGGGTCTTGGAAACAGACTGCACAGGAGCGATCAAAGTGGCGGGGTCTTATCAACAAAGGAGCAGCTCTCTTTGTAAAAAAGAGAATTTGTGAAGCTGAAAGCGCAGAGAACGCAAGGCCATTACCAACGAGCCACCATGACATTGACTTGCTCTACTATTCATTTTAGTTGGTTGGGGCCGGAGCTTCTTGTCTGTTGCTTGGCCCACCGGGGTCCAACTGGTGTTTTTCTTTTGCTCCGGAGTTGGTAGGTTATTCGGCGCCCAGGGATCTCCATCGTCGGGCAGCTTACTCAGTCTGTGAGTCCTGGTTTTTGATTCATCAGGATGTTTATCATGATTTATTTGTTTGTTCTTGATGATTCATTGACTAGTTAGAGATTCACCACGAGGACCGAATAACTAACTAAATGTTATGAACCACTGCAGAAGCTGAGGGTGAGGTTATGGCCATGTAAAACCGGTTTAAGCCCGCCAGTAACTTTGTGTTACTGATCGTTCCAAGTCGATACTTCTGTGGTGGTTCTTTTTGTTTTATGTCTTGGTGTTTAAAAACATTTTTTGTGCTGTTGGCGCCTTATGTATGTTTTCATATTTTTAGTTAAGTTAAGGTAACTGAGTGGCCACCTATTGGGAAAATAGTTGCTCATTCGGCTTACTATATGTTTCATGGTATAAGTACCTGATTGTTGGTTTGGTTTTTTCCCACCTCGGTTTTTGGAGTGGGAATCTTTTTCTGATTGCGCCTTTTCCTGATCTTTGCCTACTTGTACCTTTTTGCAACCGACAGTTTGGAGCTAGAATTGGCCTAGTCAGTAATCAAAGAACTCACCAACACACACGAACCTATTCAAGAAATAATGATAGTCTTTCTCATTAGTGAGAGACGAACGAGGTCTAAACAGAATCATACTCTGAAAAAAATACGATGGTAGATCTATACACAAGAGTTGTCAGTTTGGCTGATTGTTCCCGGGTATAAATATCGAAGGGAGTATATTTTCATATACTTATATCATTGAATTTGATTGCAGGGAGATAATAAGGAGTGCACAAATCATTGCATGTATCGTATCCACAATCATGTGCGTTGGCTGGTGTTTCGCTTCAACGGGTCCCATGCGATCTCAAGAAATGGCAAAATAGGGAAAGCAAGCTACAACTTTTTCTGATTCCCTTTTATATGAGCTGGTGTACGTCCCGAACATGCTTCAAGCACGCCAAATGCAATTATCAAGCACGATTTATGCACCCGGCCTACGTTTGGAACACTTTCCGGATACGACTGTAAAATGCCACTGACTCATTGGATATTCACCACGAGGACCGAACAACTAAATTAATGTCGTGAACCACTGCAAAAGCTGAGGGTGAGGGGTTATGGTCATGTAATTTTATATCACTGATCATTCCAATGCGATACTTCCGGTGTGGTTCTAATTGTTTTATGCTTTGGTGTTGAAGTTTGTGTGCTGTTTGTGCCTTATGCACGTTTTCATATATTTAGTTAAATTCTTCAAATTTTCTGTGCGTCTATATGCTTTTCCGCGTTAAACAGTAGTAAAATTGCTTGGAACGGCATATCAGTATTCTGAGCGCCCATGACGTCACCCCCCCCCCCCAAAAAAAAAAAAAAAAAAAAAAAAAAAAAAAAAAAAACAGACGATAATTTCGCGGCAAGATGTTGGAAGTTTCGACCTCATTTTCAATGTATACTAACCGATTTACCTATTGCTGACGGAATCAAATGTTATTTTTTTCTGGTAATTTATATTTCAAACCCAAGAATGCGGCCCCCGTGGCCGAGCGGTTAAGAGCGCTGTTTCTTAATCACTCGATCATCTCACCGCTGTGTCTAGTGTGGGTTCGAGCCCCGCTCTGGCCACATGTGAGACAAGCCAAGTTTTGCTTGCGGGTGTGCCAGGTGGTTTTTCTCGCCCCACCTACTGATTGGCCCGGCTCATATGAGCTGAAACAATCTTGAAAGGGACGTTAAAATTAATACCCCCCTCCCAAGAATAAGGTTGCAGTGGTAATAAAAAGTTGAAACTATATATAATATTCAGGTCGGACATTCATTTCCCTTTCAGATGATATATAACATATATGTATAGGTTTGCAGTTTAAGCACAAGACTAGTTGATAATGTTGGAACAAAATGAAATGTAAATAGCTTCAACTTATGACGTTCCGTCTTTATTTAAAAATTCGTAGATGGTCACTTTCTGGATATTGTCTGCCTCACTAGTGTACTCGACAACTTTGTATTTGGTTGATGCTAGCTGGATGGCTACTATTTTTGAAATACTTAACTCATTTAAGCTTGGCGTTCTTTTTATTGGGCATAGGCAAACAGCATTGCCCCAGATGTGACGCCGCAGAACGCGGCGTCCCATCTGGGGCTATTCTGTTTGCACAGAGAAATTTCATCGAAAAATGAGATCAAAAATAAAAACCATTCCTAACACCCCTAAAAATGAAAGAAGACTCCCCAATTGATAATGATGGGAGAATCCATTCGTCAAATATGGGTTAATAGCTTGTAGCCTTTTTGTGATGTTTTGTGCTGTACTTTATTTCCCGCTTGGTGTCTGAGTTGGGATATTAATTTTAACGGTATCAATACAAGTACCATATATCCTTACATAACAGCTATCACTGATGCAAAGAAATGCACTCTAATTCTAGACTAAACAAATTGTTGACAAACGGACAGAAAAAGTCTGATTCTGGCAAGAGACGGATGGACAATAAAGTAGGGAATTCGATATAAAACAAGAATCAAAGGATCTTTTTAAAGTATTTTTTTTTCAAATAAGTCGTACAAAAATATACAAACTGTTACGACCTAGCGTAACTAGACAGGTACAGCGAAAAACAACCAAGTAATTTAAACTTAACAATATTTAATCAAACAAATAAATGCTGCAAATACATACAAACAAACAAACAGATAAGTAAATAAATAAATCAATAACTTACAAAGTTAATGTCAAATAAGTCCTTGTCCCTCAAATGTAAGTCCACAATCCCAATCCAGTAACCAGAATATGAGCACATGTATATTTTAATCCACACTTTTATTCTAATCCAAAACACTAGTGAAACAACCAAAATTATATACTTTAAATCACTTCAAATTTCTGAATACCTACGACTGAATTGGGACCTATATTTATACATCTAAGGAAATTCTACAGGTTTCTAGAGAATGATATAATAAACTTTTCTCTAGAAAAGAAACGAACTAAACGAAAGTTCTTTTAAATTCTCCAAAGAGAATTTAGAATTCTCCAGAGAAGAATTCAAGGCCGCAACGACCATCAAGACTAAACGAAAGTCTACTAGATCCTTCGAGATCTCAGTAGTAGTATACATAGTCCAAATATATTTTTAACTTATGGTAAAAAAAACACTCACTCCATTTTCATCTGGAATTATCCACAAAGTGCTCATAGAATTTTCTATACTTCTAAATTATATAACAGTTATAAAAATAATCAATGACATTCTTCTATAAAGTTCTAGATAATAAATTGTAGAAACATAAAAAGAAATATATATTAATTAATTGGGTTACTCCCCTTTAGAATATATATATATATAAATTATAAGTAATAGCTTTAAAAAGAATCAATATTATTGAATCAATTATATATAACACTTCCCCTCTTCAATGAAAAGAAAGTTTTATGAAATAAAACTTTCTTTTGCAATACTCATATGCAAACATACAAGGCAAAACTGTCAAGCTCTTGAAAGGGTGTCTGGAATTATATTATCTCTACCTTTTATGTGTCTAATGTCAAGATTGTGCTCTTGCAACATGAGACTCCATCTGAGCAAACGCTGATTCTTGTTTTTCATTTTGTGTATGAAGGTCAGTGGATTGTGATCACTGAAGACGACAATTGGTGAATTTGCAGAAGACAGATACACTTGAAAGTGTTGAAGGGCAAGAATAAGAGATAGACATTCTTTCTCTATAGTAGAATAATTTCTTTGATGTTTGTCAAACTTCTTTGAAAAGTAACAAACAGGATGATCAACACCATTGTCATCTTCTTGTAACAATACACTGCCTGCACCAACATCACTTGCATCCACCGCCATTTTGAATTCTCTGTCAAAGCGTGGTGCTGATAGAACTGGAGCACTCTTAAGTATGGCCTTTAACTGATCAAAAGACTTCTGACAAGCCTCAGACCAAACATACCTGACCTTCTTACCAAGTAAATTTGTCAAAGGCTCAGCTATAACTGAAAAATTATTACAGAACTTTCTGTAATATCCAGCCATACCCAAAAAGCGCATCAGTTGCCGTTTTCCTGTAGGTACAGGAAAATCTGATATAGCCTCAACTTTGGCTTCTACAGGTCTGACCTGACCTTGTCCAACAATATGTCCTAGAAATGTCAAATTAGCATGGCAAAATTCACTTTTCAGTAAGTTTATTGTCAGTTTAGCATCACTGAGTCTTTTGAAGAATTCTCTGATGATCTCCAGGTGTTGTTTCCACTCTTCACTGTAGATGATGGCATCGTCGATGTAAGCTTTACACCCATCCAGACCGAAAATCAAACTATTAACCAAGCGCTGAAATGTTGCTGGAGAGTTTTTCATGCCAAAAGGCATCACTTTATATTGATAAAGTCCATCAGGAGTAACAAATGCCGAGATCTCCTTTGCTCTGTCTGTAAGTGGAATCTGCCAAAACCCTTTCAAAAGATCGAATTTCGTCACATATTTGGCGTGACCAATGTTGTCGATGCAGTCATCAATTCTTGGTATGGGAAATGTGTCAGTTTTTGTGACAGAATTTACTTTTCTATAGTCTGTGCACATTCGAAATGTCCCATCAGATTTTGGCACAAGTATACAAGGAGAACTCCATTCACTTTGACTAGGTTCTATAAAGTCATTGTCCAGCAAATACTTAACTTCTTTCCTGAGATATTGTTGTCTTTCAGGATGAAGTCTATACGGATGTTGTTTCACCGGTTTTGCTCCTTCAATAATGTCTACATCATGGTAGATTTTATCGGTTCTGGATGGAATGTCCGGAAATAAGTGCTCATATTCAAGAATTAATTGTTTTAGTTCATGTTTCTTGTCCGGATCTAGATGTGACAGTTTCTGATCGAGGTCATGCAGAATGTCAGAATTCTGGAGTTTTGAGGATAATGGTTCACAGTTCACAGAGTTCATTTCTTCAAAGTCTGTCTGATTTTGTTCATGAGGGACAGAATTAACTATGCTTACTGAGGAAATAACTGAACTATCATTATCACTATCCCTATCAATGTACTTTTTAAGCATGTTAATATGACATAATTGTTTTTGCTTGCGCCTCCCAGGAGTGTTAACAATGTAATTTACATCACTTAACCTTTTCTCAACAGTATATGGACCATAATATCTAGCTTGTAATGGCCTGCCAGGAATGGGCAAAAGAGCAATCACCTTGTCTCCAGGGTCAAAATTTCTGTTCTGAGCATTTTCATCAAAATGCAACTTCATTTTGCTCTGAGCTGACTTAAGATTGGACCGAGCAACTTCCCAAGCTTTTGTCAATCTAGTTTTGAAGTCAGACACATACTGAAGTAAGTTCAAAGGACTGTCATTACTTGAAAGAAACTTCTCTTTCATAAGTTTTAAAGGTCCACGAACAGTGTGTCCGAAAACAAGTTCAAACGGACTGAACCCAAGAGACTCTTGTACTGACTCTCTGACAGCAAATAATAGCAAATGTATGCCTTCATCCCAATCTTTTTCGGTGTCAAAACAGTAAGATCTGATCATGTTCTTCAAAGTTTGATGGAATCTTTCCAAAGCACCTTGACTTTCAGGATGATAAGCTGATGACTTGTATTGTTTAATGCCAAGTTCATGCATTACTTGCTGAAATGTTCCTGACATAAAATTGGAACCCTGATCTGATTGGACTGATTTTGGAAGACCTACAAGTGTGAAAAACTTTACAAGGGCCTTAACTATTGTTTTCGTCTTGATATTCCTGAGTGGAATTGCTTCAGGAAAACGTGTTGAAGCACACATTATAGTCAAGAGATATTGGCAACCTGATTTAGTCTTGGGTAACGGACCTACACAGTCAATGATAATCCTACTAAATGGTTCATCAAATGCAGGAATAGGCTGTAAATTAGCTTTTGGAATAGTCTGATTAGGTTTTCCTACCATTTGACAAGTGTGACAGGATTTGCAATGTTGGGAAACATCAGATTTTAATCCTGGCCAGTAGAAATGCTTGAGAATTTTGTGGTAAGTCTTATTTATCCCTAAATGACCTGACATGGGAGTTTCATGGGCCAAGTTTAAGATTTCAGGACGATAAGCCTTAGGAACCACAATTTGGTGATTTATGGTCCATTCGTCTTCCGCTGAAACATCAGGAGGACGCCATTTTCTCATTAAGATGTCATTTTTGACATAAAAACAAACAGGAACCTGAGAAATTTCATTTTCATCTAAAGCCCTTTCAAATAAAGGCGAAATTTCAGGATCACTGTGCTGTTCTTGACAAAGTTGTGACCTTGACATTTGGTCGTGACCTTGGTCAAAAATTGAAGGTGAAAGGTCATTGTCTGACCTTTGATTGTTGAAGTCAGTTTGACTTGAAGAAAGAGATTTTGAAATCTCATCATGAAAAGACTGACCTATAAAAGTGTCAGTTAAGTCAATATCCTGTATCCCATCATTCAATTTGACTTTTTTTGCCATAGCCCTTGTAACGGCACATGAAGGGTAAAGATCAGGAATTTCCTGCTCAATGGGATCAGGCAATTGATCCTCACAAGGTGTATTGGTCAAAAGTGGGTTTACCACAACCTTATCTCCGGCTAAGTCATTGCCTAATAGCAAGTGAACACCTTTAAAAGGTAAAGAAGGCCTAATACCTACAGCCACAGGACCAGAAACTAAGTCTGAAGACAAATAAATGTTATGGAGCGGTACATTAACAAATCCACACTCTACTCCCTGAATAAGGACACTAGTCTTCTCGGAAAAAGGCAAGGTATCTGCTAAAATAAGAGACTGAGAAGCTCCGGTATCTCGTAAGATTTTAATAGGGGTAGACTGGGCAGAATCACTAGTAAGTGACACAAAACCTTCTGATAAGAATGGTTCATAAATCTCCATAATACAATCAGTCGCAGACGTTTTGGCCAAAATAGGATTTTCATCCTGAATAATCGACTGTGGTTTTGACCTTAAAGAAGTAAGACCTGTTGGTCTAGAATTATTTTGATTTTGTCTCTCTTTTCTTCTTTTCAAAGTTTCACATTCAGAAATGACGTGACCGTCACCTTTACAATAATTGCAAAACAGCCGGGGTGAGTATGAGGATCTTTGACCTTTGTTTTCACTAGTATCTTTATTTTTAGGATCATGTGAAGGACTGGAACTATCAGCTGTTAGTCCAGCTTGTGGTTGTGGATTAGGTTGAGGAGAATTATTTCTCTGTTGAGGGTTAAATGGTTTTGACTGAGGTGTATTAGGTTTAAATTGAGGGTTAAAAGGTTTCTTGTAAGGCTTATTTACAAAAGACACTTTATGAGTCAAAGCATAATCATCAGCTAATCGTGCTGCTACATCTAAAGTTTCTACTTCCCTTTCGTCAAGAAAAGATTTGACATCAGAGTGTATGCATCGTTTGAACTCTTCAACAAGCATGAGCTGTCTTAATTTTGCATAATCAGACTTTACATCCTTTGAAGAACACCACCTATCAAATAATTGCTCCTTAGTTCTAGCAAATTCTACATGGGTTTGATCATGTTCTTTCCTACAATTTCTGAATTTCTGCCTGTAAGCTTCAGGTACTAATTCATAAGCCTTAAGAATCAGATTTTTGACTGTGTCATAATCTGAACTTTGATCAAGTGGAAGCTGAGTGTAAATTTCTCGAGCTTTACCAATAACAACACTCTGTAGAAGCAAGGTCCAATGCTCTTTTGGCCATTTCAAATTTTCTGCTACCTTCTCAAAATGTAAAAAGTACTTATCTACTTCTTTTTCTTGAAATGGAGGAACGAGCCTGATATGTTTTGTAACATCAAATACTTTACTAGGATCAAAAGACACAGGAGGCAATGATTTACTGCTTAATTCAAGCTCTTTCATTTTTATCTCATAATGCATTTTCTCTTTTTCAAGTTCTACTCTTTCTAACATTTCTCTGTGTTTTTCCTTCTCTCGTTCTTCCATTTCCCTTTGTTTTTCCTTCTCTCTTTCTTCCATTTCTCTTTGTTTTTCTTTCTGTCTTTCTTCCATTTCTCTTTGTTTTTCTCTTTCCCTTTCTTCAAATGCTAACTTTTGTTTTTCAAGCTCTAACTTTTCTATTTGTATTCTTTCCTCCCTTTCAGCCTTATCTCTTGCAAGTTTTTCTTCCCTTTCAGCCTTATCTCTTGCAAGTTTTTCTTCCCTTTCTTCCTTATCTGCCCTTCTTTTTTCTTCAAACTCTAATCTTAATTTTTCCAGTTCAAGATGCCTTTTTAATTCTAACTCTTTCAGCTGTATGTCGGTTTGTGAGACCATAATTAGAGATGTAGCTGAGGGTTCAAAAAATTCCTCATCAACAAGAAACTGAATGATAACATTCTTAATTTCACGTTTTAACATAGATGTTTTGATATCAGGTATGCTATAATGACTAGCAATGTCTAAAAGATCACTCTTTTTGGCCAAGTTTAACAGCTCTTGAGAAGGCGCAGCAATGAAATCTCCAAGTTTGAATGACATGGTTGCTTTTTGCTGTTCTGACAAACAATAAATATCTTTTCAAATTCAGAATAAAATAGGTGCACAAAATGTTCAATCCCGGACGAGCCCCCAAAATCTGTTACGACCTAGCGTAACTAGACAGGTACAGCGAAAAACAACCAAGTAATTTAAACTTAACAATATTTAATCAAACAAATAAATGCTGCAAATACATACAAACAAACAAACAGATAAGTAAATAAATAAATCAATAACTTACAAAGTTAATGTCAAATAAGTCCTTGTCCCTCAAATGTAAGTCCACAATCCCAATCCAGTAACCAGAATATGAGCACATGTATATTTTAATCCACACTTTTATTCTAATCCAAAACACTAGTGAAACAACCAAAATTATATACTTTAAATCACTTCAAATTTCTGAATACCTACGACTGAATTGGGACCTATATTTATACATCTAAGGAAATTCTACAGGTTTCTAGAGAATGATATAATAAACTTTTCTCTAGAAAAGAAACGAACTAAACGAAAGTTCTTTTAAATTCTCCAAAGAGAATTTAGAATTCTCCAGAGAAGAATTCAAGGCCGCAACGACCATCAAGACTAAACGAAAGTCTACTAGATCCTTCGAGATCTCAGTAGTAGTATACATAGTCCAAATATATTTTTAACTTATGGTAAAAAAAACACTCACTCCATTTTCATCTGGAATTATCCACAAAGTGCTCATAGAATTTTCTATACTTCTAAATTATATAACAGTTATAAAAATAATCAATGACATTCTTCTATAAAGTTCTAGATAATAAATTGTAGAAACATAAAAAGAAATATATATTAATTAATTGGGTTACTCCCCTTTAGAATATATATATATAAATTATAAGTAATAGCTTTAAAAAGAATCAATATTATTGAATCAATTATATATAACAAAACAAGAAATATGAATTAACAATTTAACAAATCAATACAACAGTTAATCTGATCACTTTTGGCATCTAGTATATACACGGGGGTGATTCAAATGATGCTACCTGTGCAGTAAATAGTCGGTGTTATATGTTAAACTACCCGACTTAAAATAAATTTGGATTTTGACTTTGTGCTGTCGCCCGAGTACTTTGTATACCATTGCATGCAAAAGCTTGCAGTCGTCTCCGAGTATATAGACGGTCGTATCATGTCTCGGACGACAGCAAAATCAATAGTATCATAATTACGGCTGTCGACAATATAGTCGGACGACAGCAGTGCTTTGCATGTGATGGTATCTCACTAGGATCTCACTACTCTATGTATTCTTTACTATATGTCATGTTATGTATTGGGCCGGTGGCCTTTATTTACCCAATAAACTTTGTATCTTGTATCTTCACACTGGTAAACGTAAACGCAGTGGCTAAGGCACGAACGTATTGGCTAAGGCAATTTCAACGCTATGGCTAAGAAAGAAAATGGCGGACAATGATACACATGTGCAGGTTTGTTGTTGTTTTACACTTTCATTTTCCGGTTATCAATGATGACAGCTACTGGCTTGGCGGCGCGGGACCCACAAATGAGTCACAAACCTACGTTCGATGGTCAGATGTCGCCAGCTGCAGCCAGTAAAAGTGTAACCTCGACAAAGTGGAGACAATGAACCACGAAATCTCATGATTTTTCACGAAATACTGTTTTTCTATGATATCGTACGCTGTCTTGTAGTTTATACACTTGCAAATGATAAATCGGACGCATTTGAGCACGATTCGTGAAAAAAATGAAATTGAAGGAGCCTCAGCGTGTCACAATACTTGAAGTTTCATTACAACGCTACTGGCTAAGGAACTGGAAACAACGTAGTGGCTAAGACCCCAGAGTTTCTCGGTGGGGAAAATGTTATAGTATGGTAGTAAGACTCGTAAGTGTCTTTCTCAAAGTAGGTTTTGAGGTCTAAATTATTGTTCAAACATGGTCTAGAGCTGCGTTAAACCATTTGAAGTTCGTTTGAGGTTACCTAAATTTTGTCGCAAAAATTTTGAAAATCGATCCACAAATAAAAGTTTTATGACCAAAAGTAGCTTTGAATAGGGTATTTTCCATTGTAAAATGGGTGCAAGAACATTCCTAAAAAAAGGATAAAAGTAATAATTTTTCATTTAAATGATGCAAATCAATGCCAAACGGTAAACTATGCCTGATAGAGGGCACAACACTTCAACAAAAACTCTAAATCTGCTAGATATATCCAATTTAAAAAAAATTGTACTACCTTGTACGTGCAAAAAAACCCTATTCAAAATTATTATTATTTTTTTTTTATTCAGTTTTACGTCCCTTTCAAGCTTTTTCACTCATATCGAGACGAATCAATCGGTAGGTGGGGCGAAAACCGGAGTACCCGGGGAAAAACCCCCTGACACACCCGCAAGCAGAACATGGCTTGTCTCACATATGAATTCGTGCCCCGTGCGAGGCGCGAACCCACATCGGTGAGATGATCGAATGATCAAGAGCACTGAACCACTCGGCCACGGGGATATTTTTTTATTTGTGAACCGATTTGCAGTTTTGGCCGCTTTGGGGACTCTTGTATTGTAAAAGGATGACGACCAAATACTTTTCTTCTGGTGTTTCAGAACAATGGGGTATTGAAAAAGGTGAGTTCCAAAGGATGGTGTAAGAAGAGTATCTATAAAACATTCGTAAACATCTTATATAGTTTACTTAAAATCATTTTAATTATAGTTGAGGTCCCGGGGGGGGGGGGATACCATGACATTTTCTGTGTATATAGGCTCGGTCTATTTTCTTTTCATTTTCTTTTTTTGTGGGTTGGGATCAAAATTTGAATGTCAATATTTTGGGGGAGTTTTCTGTAAAAATCGGTTTTTCTTTTTTGGTCAGGGAGATTTTTGGAGATGTTTTGGGGGTCTCATAAAACATCGTATATGTTTTGGGTGTTAAATGTCGAAAAAGGGACTGTTCTTAATGCGTTTTGGCAATTTTTGATATTTTTCGGGGGGGGGGGATAACCTCAAACAAACTTCAAATGGTTTAACGCAGCTCTAGACCATGTTTGAACAATAATTTAGACCTCAAAACCTACTTTGAGAAAGACACTTACGAGTCTTACTACCACACTATAACATTTCCCCACCGAGAAACTCTGGGGTCTTAGCCACTACGTTGTTTCCAGTTCCTTAGCCAGTAGCGTTGTAATGAAACTTCAAGTATTGTGACACGCTGAGGCTCCTTCAATTTCATTTTTTTTCACGAATCGTGCTCAGATGCGTCCGATTTATCATTTGCATGTGTATAAACTACAAGACAGCGTACGATATCATAGAAAAACAGTATTTCGTGAAAAATCATGAGATTTCGTGGTTCATTGTCTCCACTTTGTCGAGGTTACACTTTTACTGGCTGCAGCTGGCGACATCTGACCATCGAACGTAGGTTTGTGACTCATTTGTGGGTCCCGCGCCGCCAAGCCAGTAGCTGTCATCATTGATAACCGGAAAATGAAAGTGTAAAACAACAACAAACCTGCACATGTGTATCATTGTCCGCCATTTTCTTTCTTAGCCATAGCGTTGAAATTGCCTTAGCCAATACGTTCGTGCCTTAGCCACTGCGTTTACGTTTACCAGTGTGATCTTGGTATACTCGGACGACAGCACAGGTAGGAACATTTGAATCACCCCCGTGAAATAAAAATGTTGAGCATCAATTTAACTTGTGAACCCCAAACGATAAAACACTTTGTGATTAAGTCATACAAACTATTTGTATTTTTGGATATACATTTTTGATGTAATTATGTAATAACATATATAATTACTTTATTACATCAAAAATTGTATAGGCATGCCTATTTGTTTTTATACCATGGACTTGTACAGACCAGTCTATTGCCTGATCATATGATATGTCACATGACTGCAATGTAAAAAGGTAAGAACATGAAACAGTACCAGGCAATAAAACATTCTGTTGCCTGGTCAGCTATCTGTTGCCTGGTCACATGATAAGTCACAGGACTACAATGTATCATGGGAATAAAACAGTTATTTCAAGCTTAAACAGGCAATAGCTTAAACAGGCTTCGCCTCGGGCACTGGCAATAGTCACATCTGCACCTCGGGTGCCTGCTGAAGCATGAAATAACATTAAATAACTGTATATTATTACATAATAGAACTGGATTTTTGTTATTTTCATCTATCAGGCACAGTACATGCGATGGCAGAATATTGTTCTCTCTCAAGACATCGTACCATAGAACCATAGTGACAATGATAACTAATAAGATATGAGACGCCGCAGAAGAAAACCAACAATCTGCAGATCAAGACAAAGATCAAGACACAGATCATTTGTGCAGTAGCTGCACCGCTGATCAGCGCCTTCATTTGCGCTAAATGGAAACTCTACTTTCTAAATCCGAAATTTTCAGCCTCTAGCGATCTTCTGTACTTGTACAGCTTGGTTTGCGTCGGACCTGGTCGGGAACCCAAATTGTTGGGTTTTTCTCATACATAGGCTCATATGTTAGTAGATATACCACAATACTACTCAAATTCATTTACAAACTTAATACAATAATACTATGTTTAGTATTCAGAAAATAAAGATACTTTTATTTACATTATATGATATGAACAATTCCATGAGAAAATTCATTTTTTTTCATCATGAAAACCTACTTATGCAATATAAACTAATTTTACAGCTGAAAGCAGAATTAGCAAAACAGATTTGATATCACAGCTCCCAGTACGCTCTTTACTACGGTTTATTAAACAAAACCCATGGGAGAATATTCAGCTATTTTCTGGATGATTGTTTTCGTTGGCTGAAAAAGCATTCGAAGGACGTGTAAAGACAGCTCATTGACTCGTATATTGATGGTCAGACAAACAAGGATGCTCTTAAAATGAAAATTCTACATGACAACCCAATAACTCTGCAAGCGGCAACATCTATTGCAACAAAACAACAAAATTTAAGGGCACGAGTAAACCTTTCTAATACCTATCATTTTCGTTCGTCAAGCTCCTCTTTCAGAACACAAAGATACTTATGGAAGGTGACCATAGTAGGAAAATATAATAAATTATATAAGTAAATAATAATAATAATAATAATAATAATAATAATAATAATAATAAAGTAAATCAGGGTATTTGTTGAATGCCTGAATGACACTAACTGCAGCATTCCTGGGTCTAGAATAGTAGTATTTTGAGTTTATGCATCATGCTCAAGGACACGACATGGTGCCGTCAGTGTGGGCCAGTGTGGATCGAACTCAGGACTTCTCGATTCAGATGCTCTATAACTACGTCACTGCGCTGCCGTTTTTTTTTTTTATACTTTCGGATGTTTCACCACACGTTATCAAACAATGTAGACTTTGTGCTCAAACATACAGACTTCATTCAGAGGGACAAGGGTACTGGCTTATTGTAAGCTACTAATTTATTTATTTATTATTTATTTATCTCTTCATTTATTTATTTAGTTATCTGTATTGCTTTCATTAACTTGTTTATTTAGTAAATTGTTAAGTTTGACTAGTACTTGTTTGTTCCTTGCTGGACTAGCCAGTTACCTGAGAGCATTTTGGGGGCAAGGATTTCTACTTTGTCTCGTTATGCTTAGCACGTAACATTATGCTATACATTATTTTCCTAGACAGTGACTCACTACTTACTGAGTGAAAGTTTGTTATATAATATTTTTTTTTCTAGACTGTGACCCACCATGTTTAAAGAGGGAAACGTGTTTAGTGGATCGGAAATATCTACAAGGCTGCGTAGATCCCGACTCAGGTAAGACGAAACCCGCATGTTTTATCAATAATAATTATAAGTGTAAAATCGACAAATGAAATAAAAAATCAAGGAAAAAAAACAAACTGGCTTAAAGCAAACGATATAGAAAATGTAAATAAAATATTGACTCTAGTGAAAAAGAAATAAAATATTGGATTAAAACATTTGGTGTTGGAGGGGTTAAGCTAAGCAAACTTTAAGATAAATAGATGCTTAAGTTGTCATCCTGCATTTCAGAAAAGACAGCCTTTGAGCCATGGCGCTGTCAGCTGCCGAAAAAACAGTGGCGGTATAGACTTAAGAAATGCGGACCCACGGAGACAACAGGAATACCTTAAAAAAGAACGTGAAAATACAAAAACTGACTTGGCGACTGGAAAAGGAAAATTTTAGGAAAACATGACAAGGAAAAAACTCCAATCAGCTAGAAAGAAATGGAAAACAAGTAGCCCAAGGGCAACGATCGCTCACCTGAGAGTCAACAAGTACAGTCACTGGACAAAGTGTTGTTTTTTTTTCCATATATGGGTATGACGGTCATCTTGGTCAAGTTTCAATCCTATGGCTGCAATGGTTTCCATAGGATCATTGGTCCTGTAAATGCTTACACAAGACCTAGTTGTCACTTTTTCCCATGTTTCCATGTTTGCCTGTTTCCAAAATCGACCTTTACCTACATTAATCACATACCTTCATCTACTCTATCAGTTGTTTGCATCTATCACTTTTCAGTTCTCAGGCTGCAACAGTTTTCAAAAAATAACATTTTAAAAGCAGATGGGCTCCTGGGGTCCATTTTTTCAGAATCATTAAATTTCAGTCCTACTGCCCATTTGCTGAAAGACTTTCACTTAAAATGACATTTTAAAAGTTTTTCCCATTCAAATGCATTGACGACCCATGTTGACCTTGCCATAAAATAGGTCAAGGTCACCACAGGGTCATGTTTTATATATACATTGTAGTACTTGAGTCATCCATACTTCATGCAAAGTTTCGTTGAAATCGGATCACCGGTTCTGGAGAAGAAGATATTTTAATGGTTTTTACCATATATGGGCATGGTGGCCATCTTGGTCATGTGACCTGGATTATTTATATACACATAGGTTCCCACTTCCTATAGATGCTTCATATAAAATTTGGCTTTGATTGGCCAAGTGGTTTCAGAGAAAAAAATCTTTGAAAAGTGTGTATGGACGACAGACTGGCCAAGGTCAAAAGATGACCTTGACATAAATTAATCATATACCTTCATCTAATCCATTAGTTGTTTGCATCTACCACTTTTCAGATCTCAGGCTGCAATAGTTTTCAAAAAATAGCTAATTTCCACTTTTCCCATTATAAGTCTATGGAAACTTAAAAGTTACCATAGCAACCAGAGTTCTTATCCGACTGGAATAAAAAACACAAATTATGTAGAGGCTACTGTCAGAAACATGTATACAAAGTACAGGATTCATCCACTTGACGGTTTCTGAGGAGAAGATTTTTGAATGTTTTTTTTTTCTAAAAATTTTGCCCTTTATGGGGCCCCAGCAACCAATCAAAATAAAGGATTAGGACAAAACTTGCAAGAAACGTCAAACACTACTCAATAAACATTTCTGCAAAAACAAAATTCAAGTGTCTGCAATTTTAGCGGAAAAATAGCCGATTTCCACTTTTCCCATTATAAGTCTATGGAAACTTTAAGTTGCCATAGCAACCAGAGTTCTTATCCGCCTGGAATAAAAAACACAAATTATGTAGAGGCCACTGTCAGGAACATGTATACAAAGTATAGGCTTCATCCCCTTGACAGTTTCTGAGAAGAAGATTTTTGAATGTTTTTCGAAATTTTGCCCTATATGGGGCCCCTGCAACCAATCAAAATGAAGGATTAGGACAAAAGTCACATGAAACCTGAGATAAAGATGAAGAGATAAGAAAGTCCACCTAGCGGTCACTTTTGATTGACGCGCCTCTACCTGTGGCTCCACCTACTTCCGCCATTTTGTTTTTTTACTCTAAACGAAGACAATTTCAACGCTATAAAAATCAACTTCCATCGGCGATTTTATACATCTGATGAAGCAATATTTTAGTCCTAAAGAAATGATAAGCATTTTATCTTTCATTTTTGAACCAGATTCTGAAATTTGTAGTGTTCTTATTGGGTTTTTACTCGTGTATTTTACGTTGATAAAACGATGCAATCCTTGTTGAAGGTTTCAAAATGGCGACCAAGAGTAAAATAGTCGGTACTTTTTTACTGCAACGCGTTGTTATTAATAGGCTAGGTAATTTTTAATCAACAAAATATGAAAGAAGAAAGATGTAAAAGTCGTTTTATTTGTAAATTAGCACTCAGCGCGTGACTGCGTTTGGGTTATGATCGTATAAATATTGACTATTTTTGTAATTTTAGGAAAATCTGTTCCGTCCGATCTCAAAACGATGCGTTTTATTTTTCATTATAAGGCTTCCATGAATGACATTTTTTTGATAAACATCATCAATATTCTTAAAGAACAATGTCTTACAAATCGTTTTATTGCCCTTTGATACTGTTTGGGTATTTTTGACAGGGTCAAATCGTCCGAATTAAGCAGCTGTTTTTCACAACTTTTCGCGCTTTTGAATTTAAAATGGCGATATTTTCTACACCTTATTTGGCATTGCAAATAAGATGAAAAAGTTACATTTTGAAAGAAAAAATGACAAATGATTTTACAGGACATCCTAGATGTTAGCTTCTGAACTGAATTTAGCTAAATTGTGGCTAAAAGGAGCTTAAAACTGATGATGATCAGAAATTGATCGACTCAGTATAGCTATGAAGATAGATAGATAAAAATTGTGTATAATTATTTTAATTCACAAGTTCGTTAAACATTGTGAAAACATTGCAGGAAAACACCTGATAAAAAGTCATTTTTGGGAAAATCGAGAGAAAAAAAAATCGAACAATGAAATATACACGATCAAAATATTGAATGGCCTCCTTACCTTTTGCATTTGTAATTCCATGTTTTTTTCGTAGATGACCGCGTAACCCAGATATCGACGCATACGATATCTGGAACAATTGTACGTTTTAGCCTGAGCACTATTTTCACTATTGTCACTTTTCACTTTTTTTTTGCTTTCTGTTTTTTTTTTTTTTTTTTTTTTTTTTTTTGTCGATGGTTCATCATCGTCCGTGAGTTCAATTTCACTACACGTATAATCACCTAGCAAAGAATCAAGATCAATATCATCATCCCAATGTAAAAAATCGTCTTTTCCGTAAGACATTCTGACGCGCGTTTAACGTAAATTGCGAATTTGAAATGCCTTGAACTGTCGGAGTTAAAGCTTGAATATGCATTTTATTTTAATTAGCGCCTTGTTCACTAATTATCGTTTCTTTTTTTCGGCGTTAAATATGATTAGTATTATGGCGAGATTAATCAATCGGCGATTTCTTTAATCTAAAGATAATCCGTAAATAATTGTTTCAAAAATGGCGCTCTGATATGCGGATTGCATTTTGACTTGATTTCATAAACTGAGTCGATCAATTTCTGATCATCATCTCAGGTGTGAAAAGCATCCCATTGTTGAATTTTCGTGCAAGTGTACATAAACAGCTAGAGTATTATTTCTTTTCAAAATTTTGAGTATGACTATATCATGATGAGAGCTAACAGGGCAAGAAAAGTGTGGTTGAATGTTGGCCTATAGTTTACGATATTTTTTTCATACTTTTTTTTTTTTTTTTAATTATGTTTCCGAATACAATCTTCAATAAAGTGTGTGGATAATGTGTGTGGTATCGGTTATTAATTAATGCGGCACGTGCCTGCAACGTGACATAAGTGCGAAGATCAAACAAGTCACCGAATCAACATGTATTGCACGGTGCAATACAGGTAGCTGGTAATAAAAGTGTCATTTTATCTTTTGAAATCCGGTGGTGACAAAATAGTCACGGAATCAACAGGTATTGCTTGGTGCAATATGGTAAGTGTCATTTTTTCTTTTGAAATCCGGCGGCGACTTCTTAGAATATACATGAATGCAAGAATGAAATATAGAGAAAAAAGAAGAATGTTCGAGTTCATGCCTGACTGAGTCCATTAAATTCACATAATCCGTCCCGCCACTGCCCGTTTTGTAAAGAAAAGTGTAAAATAAGACCAACAAAATGAAGTGCAAAATTGAATTATATTGGCGGTATTCTTCATTGAACTCGATAGATATACTCGATGTGTCAAAGAACTGCCCGTTGTGTCTAAAGATAATCCGTAAATAATTGTTTCAAATGTGTCCAGTCGCGTAGATAATAAGCATAATTAAAAACGTATTAATTTGTGGGAGAAAAAAAAACAACAACAACGGCTTTTACAAATCGTAGGACAAAGGATAATAATTATATAAATTATCAACCGTAAATAAATAACTCTTTTTAACAAAGATACCGGGCGTGTTTAGTATCTATTTGTTGGAAATTCGAAGGCCTATTTAACAAAAATAAATATTTCTACTACCATCTAGATAATAGCGAACCAAACGAAGAAAATATTAACAATATATTTTTGCTAATATACAAACTTTCAGAACAGATTCAGCGGCCGATAAAAATATTGATTTTTTCCCTCGATTTACCTGTCTACCTGAGCGACAGTCATAGCGGGGGCAAATATCGATGTTCAATAGCAGTTTCAAATCTCTGTATAGTATATATCTCTGATGAAACGTAGAGGACTACTCAATAAACATTTCTGCAAAAACAAAATTCAAATATCTCAAACAAGACAGCAAAAATAGGCAATTTTCACTTTTCTCCATTATAAGTCTATGAGAAGTAAAAGTTGCCATAGTAACCAGAGTTCTTATCCGATCGAAATAAAAAACACAAATATTCGTTCCCCCCACCTGTAGATGCTATATGTGAAATATGAAAAGATTCGGCCTGGCAGCTTCGGAGGAGAAGTCGTTTGAAAATGTTGACGACGACGACGGACGACGCACGGACGCCGGCTCGACTACTATACTATAAGCTCACCTTGTGAGCCTTCGGCTCAGGTGAGCTAACAACTGGTCCTCATATCGCTCACCTGAGATTTGGTCTTAGATAAATGACCTTTGGCTAAGGTCATGTTGGTCAAGGTAATAAGTAAACTTGACCTCGAATACTCACATAATTATTAACACTGTAATCTGTCTGTATCTACCAATTTTCAGGTAACAGGCTACAAAACTTTCAGGAAAATCCAATGTTTCCATTTCTTCCCACTGAAAAGACAATGTAACAATATTTGACATTGCTGTTTAATTGGTCATGGTCAACCCAAGGTCATGACTTATATAAAGTATGTTGGACCAAGGTTCCTCTATGCTGCATTTCATTGAAATAGGTTCAACGATTCCAGAGATGGACTTTTTAAGGTTTTTACCATATATGGACATAACGGCCATCGTGGTCATGTGACCAAGACCCTGATGCTACATACCACGTTTTGTTGAATTCAGAGAAGATTTTTAAGGTTTTTAGCATATATGAACATGGCGGCCATCTTGGTCAGGTGACCTGGACTAATTAGTTACAGTTTGATCCCCCATTCCTAAGAATGCTCCATATAACGTTTGGCTTGGGTTTCGCAGGAGATGTTTGAACAATGTGGACAACGACGACGACTATGACGGACGGACGACGTACAATGGTCGCCGGATGCCTTCCTATCCTATAAGCTCACCTGTGAGCCTTCGACTCAGGTGAGCTAATAACTTACAACATTTCGATCACAGTTTCAACCAGTTGTATTTCTTGTTACTACGTTACACAAATGAAGGGTATCATCATAACAAACACCTACTATAATTCCAAGTGCATCTTCCAAGAGACTGTCAATAACTACAAACTGCAATTGTTTATACAACGCAGTAAGTATTCTGTTGGAGAAGAAGAATGCATGACTCCAGAACTGCGAGTTAGGACATCACTAGTACTTCTTCAACTGAAAGACTATTTCATGAAAAGTGAAAGCCAATGTCTCTTGGCCGTAACAATGCCGGGAAGTTATTAACAGGAATATGTGAAGATGATGCAGATTCTAAAACATACTATGAATGGCCTAAAAATACTACAGAGCTGAAAGAACAACTTTCACAGATGTTTGTCTGAACTTGCACTTTCCCCAAGAAAATTGCAGTCAGTGCTAGATCATATTTTCTCGCTCAGCGAGTTATATGTGTTTTAATAGTATCATTAAAGGGACGTAACTTTAAATTACATATATCTGAAGCAAAAGAAAAGACAAAGACACAAAAATAAACATCCCGCATATAAGAGCAGATGATTTAATGTGTTTCAAAAATGTTTTTCTTTTCTTTTCGGGACTGCACTAAAATGATAACGATAGAAGGTGATCTTTTAAGTTTGTGTGAGGAACCTCATGGAAGATATTATGTCCGACAATATGGACTCGATACATCCTGCATCCTGTATTGTAGAGGTAAGATGTCTTCACTGCTATGTGTCAAGTGATCATCACAACTGAAGACGATAAAAGAAGTAGGATATTGCTTTACAACCACCCAACACAATGCAAGAAGACAAAAATAATGTGTTTGTTTTTCAGTAAAGACGAACTTATAATAGTATGTTGCGTCTGAAACTGGTGGAATTTTAATCGAGAACTTTCGGCGACATTTTATGCAAATATGTTAATTTGTGAATATGGTTATTTAAATAATCATATATTTTAACAAGTTAATATAACTTCAAAGCATTTTAAAAGACAACTTTATACGGCACCTTTTTAAGTATCTGTAAACTTTCAATGAGATCTTAAAGTTCTAGAACATCATTTCCATAATGGGTGATGTGGATAATTGTGTAACGCAATTGGACATCAACGAAGGAGAGGCTTCTAAAACTTTAATTCGAGGCCATCACAGAGTCTGACGATCGACCCACCGACTTTACTTTTATTAATTTTAATATCAGTTGAAACCGTACCCGACTCTGGTTGTGATAAACATTCACTGTGAAGATTCAACGTGCAGATTCTAAAAAGAAGGAAACTAATTTTGTTTGGAAAAACTAAACCTTTGAGACATATAGTAACAGTAACAAGATAACACTTCACTAGATTCAAGCAAGATAGAATCAGGGCTACAAGCTAAGGAACATGGTAGTAGACGGGAGAAGAATGAAATATGCATTGCAAATAGGTAAAAACGAGTGCGGACATGTGGGAATGATCAAACGGCCAAATTCTCATTTCAAATCTTGGTTTACAAGAGTTGAGTCGGGCAGCAACAGACATAACGTAAGTGAAGTATTACAAGCTTCATAATACAGGGTTTCTTCTAAATATATATATATATTTTTCATTTCTAGACTGCACTAAAATGATAACAACCAGAGGTAAGGATCTTAAGTTTGTGTGAGGAACCTCATGGAAGATATTATGTATGACTCGATGGACTCAACGAGTTCAAGTATATAAATTGTGTGAAGGCAATTCACAGTTCTGAAAACTACAGGATGATATCATCATGCCAAAGAAAAGGGGAATATGTTTGAGACCACTAAAATGCAACCATTTAAAAGAACGCATTTTAAACACACGAAATTCTTTGCTACAGCTTCCGAACAATGTATCATATTTCAGACAAAGACCTCTTACGATCAACTGGTAATCAGAGTGCAATCCAAATGATTTCCAAATCTGGTAAAAGAAAGAGGACAACGCATTATTCTGTACATTATATGTACACAGTATACATCATCAAAACAATATCACTTTGCTACAGCGGAAAACTGGGAATGTGTAAGAGTTTAAACTGTCAAATGAAATTCAGAACCCTAGAAAGACACATAAATGCCGCCAAGAAACGGTGACCTGATTACAATCTGTATATAGTGAGCCTCGACGCGAGAAAACCGGTCTTCGGGGTTTCCGACCAGGTCCGACACAAACCGGCCTGTACAAGCTCAGAAAAGAGATAGAAGCTTGAAATTTCGGATTTAAGTAGAAGAGGAATTGTACTATCCGAGTAGCGAAAACAAAGGCGCTGATCAGCTTCGCAGTTACTGCGAAGCTGATCTGCGCCTTTGTTTTCGCATAGGCAATAATCCCGTTTTCTCACGATGCGGCTCTAGTCATGGTAGACGTTAAATACTAGTATTATAATTATTGTATTGATTGTACTTCAACCATAACTCCAGGAGCAGTTGTTCAAAATTAACGATGTCGTTAGCTTACGATTCGTTAAAATTTCAAACATGGTCAATATTACAAATGCACTGTTATTTTTATTAAAATGTGAGAATCATTTGCATGTAGTTGGCATTAACCTAACAAGTTGAGGTCTTAGCGATGACGATGACATTAAGCTAACAAAGTTTTGAACAACTGGCCCCAGATCTCAACTACATGCTAAAGGAATACATATCTCAGTACCAATGTAAACGAAGATGTCTTGTTTATTCTTGTCTTTAATGCTTATTACTGATGATGATATGAGCCGTGCATGAGAAAACCAACAATTTGTGATTCCGACCAGGTTCAACACAAATCAGTCACTGAAGCAGGCTTGAAACTTGAAATTTCGGATTTAAGAAGAAGAGAGATATAACCACTTGTAAATCTGATAAAAACAGCTCAGCAATCACAAACTTCCACAATCACTTGAAATGGTATAAGAGACTAGTACTGACATACTCGGTTAAGAGCATTTTTGGCCCAAACAGATAGCGACACGATGCTTATCGATTGGTCATCTTTGGACAAAACTATGATGTTTGATATACTTGAAGCCAGTAAAAACGCAACTTTCAGCATATAACCTATCCAACGATTCTTGGATATTTTCACAATGTTATTATATAAAATCATGAAATTGTCGTCCCGATATGAAGGCCTTGTGCTAAATTAGCAAGTGAAGTAAAGCGTTTGTCGATTAAGGGACACAACTCAAACATGGACAAAACAAAAGCAAATGCACCTTATCAATCCAGCTATACATTAACCTTTATGACTAGCTCTTTTGTGTTCAAACTTTCGGTCAATGCCAATATTGCTCTAAAGTCTATGTAAACCATTCCGTAGATTGTTTTTTTTCAAGTTTTGATCTGATAAAAGGCCATCAAAATCAGTACATGAAAACCGGAAGTGAATTCAAGAATGCCATTTTTGAAAATTAAAACTGTCATAAAATGGACCCATATGCTAGAACGTAACATCTCCTGTGTCCAAACTATGGAATGATTCTGTTTTATTGAAGTTTCGGTAGATTCTCAAAATCTGTAGTATTTTTTTCGAAAATTTGAACATTTGGAAATTAATCTTGGTCGTTCCATCAGGTGGAATTGTCGGTATTACACCGTTTTTTTTTTTTTTTGTTGCTGGTATTCGGCCGCATACTTCCGCATTGAAATTGGGTTGCTATGCAAGGTTGAATGGGTTTAAAATCAAATTTTAATGATTTTGTCATTTTTCACCCAAAAATCAACCAGAAGTGCTAAATTGAGTTCAGTTTTCGCTGAACGATTCTCGGGCGAGAGGCAAGCTGACTTCGCTATAAACAAAGCGCACAAGGTGTCCCTGAAAGGTAGAAATAACCTGTATATCAGTTGCGTTTTCAATGGTTTTAAGTATATATCAAGGACAGCTAGATGAGAGATTGAGAATAATCCTCCAGGCCTTGGTCAAGTAATGACCAAACGCTTAATATTTTATGTTCGAAATGGAGTAGAAAATTGTTTAAGAAGAAATTCTAAAATATGAAGAAAATAAATCTATAAACGAAAAACTTTTTTTTTTAAATTTATCCTTTTTTTTTCTAATTTTATTTCTACGATATTCACAAACATTTGAAATACAAGCCTATACATAATTTTCATTTTATAAAGTATATGTGCCTAACTAACCAATATAAGAAATACATGGACAAAAACATTGCTTTCAAATACATTATGCAAAGCGGCTGATACGAACGTTGGAAACGAAATTCAAGTTATTTTGGAAAGCCATGTCAAAAAGAGTATTTCAAAGTCTTTTGTTTGGTTTTCATTCTGCACACTGCCATATTCGGAGAGAGAAAATTGCCAATCCTTGCAGTATGAATATTATTCTAATCAGAGAAAAAGTGAAATTGCCACATTTACAGTAGAAATTAATAAACGTCTTCCACAAAACTGTCTTTTAATTGCGTCCTTGACATGGAATTTATCACACTTTATTTATGTGCTTATATTTGAACGTTATCTCTAGACCAGATAATATTTACCTGTCCGTCATTTAATACGAGCATATACATTATTGGATAGATAGCATACGCATTTTACGGTTCGATAAGTTCATATACATACAAGTCATACAATTGTCTCGTGCAGAGATTTTACATGTAGACAAAATTTCACTTTAAAGAATTACGGATTGTTTTTATGGGGTAAGTTTATAGTTTTGATATGCATATTTTTGTTATAGCACATTTTGTTATATTGTATTAGTTGGTTGTTTGATTTGGGTTTTACCGCCTCACTAACAGCTAAGGTCATGTGGAAATGGGTTTATTATATACTAGTTGTGTTATAAACAAAAAAAAACTTGACTGTTTTACTTGTTGCTTGAAGTAATCAGAGGCCAACAATAGGTGAGAAGTTACCAGATCTTTACTTCGATGTTTCTATTCCAAACAGAAGATCTATTTCATATGAATCAACAGGGAGATTATCTGCGCAAACAGTGCTATCCGGACAAGCTTTTAAACTATTGAAATGCAAATACAAGGTTCAGGCTAGCTACTTGTGTTAATAATTCATTTATTTTGATTTCCCAAAAGCAAATTTCATTAAAGTAATAACAAATTGGTATAGAAGCAATACTTATTTTTTTTTTTCTAGATAGCTCAAGTTATTACATCAGCTGGACAGAATCTTTTCAGTTTGTGTGAGGAACCTCATGGAAGATATTACGTCTGTTTCAATGGACTCGTATTATGTTCTGGAACATTATATAAAGCAGTATATAGGCTACTTTGCTTCCAAGACAATGGAATCACACCTTGAACTTTAATACCGGCCGAGATAAAATACTTTTTCAACAATTATATTTTTTAAATCCATTTCAATGCCAGTACAGTACGATAATTACGGCATATCGCACATAGGGATCTGATCCCACAAAAATTCTGCTGCTGGCTGCACCACCTGGTGTGTAAACCACCACCACCACCACCACGGCTGACAGCTTTGTCAGCTACTGGGTCTCTGTTGCGCCACAAACCATTAAACGAGCCGCTGCACCAGAAATGCGCCACAAACCATTAAACAAGCCGCTGCACCAGAAAACCAACAATTTGCATATGCAAAAACAAAGGCGCAGAAACTAGCTTCGTGGTCATCGTGAAGCTGGTCAGTGTCTTTGTTTTCGCTCCAAAGATAGTACAAGCCTTATTTATTCTACTTAAATCCGAAATTTCAAGCATCCAGCCTGCTTATGTGGCTGTACAGTCTGGTTGTTACGGATGTGTTCGGAACTGCCAGATCGTTGGTTTCTCATATGAAGGCTCAAATCTATTCAACAACATATTCAATACGATTAGAAGAATTCCACATGCGACACAAAATGTTTTCATGTGTAATGAATATATATCATATATCCGCAATTTTGTTGGACCGCTTAAAGAAATGGCTGCTATGCAACCTATCAATTAATTAAGGAATTGTAAAGAATAGCCACACCTCCAAGGTGACAACAGCCAATGAAAAGACGCTAATACCATTTTTTGCATAATTATCGAAGCTAAAGAAATGAGACATGCCCCGTATCATCATTCTGACAGTAGCACTCGAAGTGTAAACATTGACATAAACGTAGATTTTAATAATTCAGACCAAATGGCAATAATGGAGGCGGTGAAGGGGCTTCTTCTCGATAACGCTATGGATGCGCTCGCGCAAAAGTTGTGTAGATGAAGGCTCATGGAATGGTATAGAGGTATTGTTTTTATATTTCAATATATACAATTTACGAACAGTTTTTGTCTTTACTGTAAAACTAGTTCAATATTTAGACTGTTTTAGAATAAAACAATGTAGCGTTATTGTGCCTGCCCTGATTCCTTAATTGTGTAGTATCACTTATAGTAGTATCGATTTTGAAAGCTCAACAAAAATTATTATTATTTCTATTATTATTATCAGGCATTTTGGAAATGTTACCCTCATGGTAAATGTTGTCGTTCAATCCCAGTGGAAAGGGTCTTTGTAATAATTTTATATATTTCAGTTCCGTTTCAAATTGTTTGATGTTTTTGAATCTTGTCGAAGAATTTGAATCTTAAACTCAAACTTCATATTTTTACTTTGAGTGCAGTCAGGACAAGGTATACAAGTGCCAGGAAGGTTACATTCCGTTTACAAAAGAGTGTAAAGCTTGCCAGCCAGACCATGAATGCAGCTTGTGCAGAAGGTGCCAAAACTGTAAAAACACGTGGTGTGGAAGACCTACTCGTAGACCAAACTACATGTACATGGTGGCACAGTCCGTGTGCAAGCATTGCATAGACATGGAAGTCACGGCCAACTCAAAATGCCATCATTTCGGACCACGATGTGAAACATGTGCGAGACCGGATGGTGACGATTATGGTGACGACCAAGGCCCGTCCCCGGGCACGTGCGGATTTCGCAGGTCACCGTTGCAGGAGAGGCCAGTAGTTGTTTACTAAAGACCACGAACATTTCAAGGTCATAGCCCACAACATGAAAGGATACGATGGGTATTTCTTAGTGGAATACTATATCGACAACAGTATGCGCCGCGGTAAAATTATCTACAGTGGCAGTAAAATCATATACTATGTCAAATAAATTTAGCAATTTTTGATGTTAGATATATTTTTGATCACCTCAGAGCAATTTTGGACATTTCTATAATTCAGATGACAAGAACAGTGTCTTAGGCACATGATACGATGAATTTAAAAACGCCATCCTTTAAAGAGGCTTCTGGAACAAACAGCAAATACAGAAAGGGTGTTGATGCAAAATTCTCAACCATTGAACACAATGCAAACTGCTGACTTTTGTTGAGTCCATAAGGCCCATCCTTTCCAATCCATATTTATGAACGTTGTTGATTATGTGACAAGTTAGATTGGGCTTTTTCGGTACAAACCTCACCCGCAAAAAAAAAAAAAACGACGTCAACGCGCCGTCAGTAGGTCGAAATTGCCTTAATTTCGAGTAACTTGGTTTCCATTGATTCTATCAAAACAAAGCAAGACAAACAAGGCACAAAGCAGTCAGTACCGTGGCCAGTAACACTTGAAAGATTCAGCGCCATAACGCGTCATGCTAGTGAGATAACGCTGACGTTAAACTCTTTATTTAAGCTCACGTTATAAAGTCAAGATAGGGAATTTGTCAAACTCTCTTTGTTTTAACATATCGGTATGCATCAGACATTTAAACTCATTGCTGATTTTCGGGAAATTCCAGTTAGAAATGTAACTGTAAGGCGATAACGTAGGAGCAAAAGAAAAAACGTCGAATTCAAAAACTTACGATCTTAATTTCTCGGCGATAAAATTTTGTTTCCAAACGTTTTAAATGTTTTCCTTTGTTTTGATGACTAAAGAATTGCTTACGCATGATTTTGGTTTCCCACTTTAAGCAGACCTGCAAGTTTTGATTATGTGTCTTAAATTGTTACGTCACGTCAGTATCGCCGTAAGGTTTGATTTTTTCGAAATGTTTCACCAAGGCCGTCGTCGCCGGTGCGGCAGGTCCGGCGAGCGCCGGACCACTTTTTTGGCCGACCATGGTATCCGCCGTACCACTTTTTTTCGATCGCTGCAGCAGTGCTAACCTGTCTTTGTTCTTCCAATCGTTTCACCTTGAACGAGTCGCGGCTTATTGATGAAATTATCATCAACGCCCGAAAATCGTGTCATCAAGGTAAAGGTGTGAAAACAAACATCACAGGAATTACGAAGCGTGTCAAAACATTGCGGTCATTCAAATGACACCTGTTTGATTAGAGTTGAAATTAAACTGTTGCTTTTTAATCCAATCTCCGTTTTGATTTTTGTGCCACATAACAGTGAAAAAACAACAACATAGGATAACACTGTTATTCCCAGGGCTGTTAATCTCCAATTTTAGTTTATCAAAGAAAATGTCGACTGGCAAATAATGTACAAAGACGTGACGCGCAAAGTTCGTACAAATTTTAAAGTAATGTTTGCTGTATCAGTAGGAACGTAATAACAAACTCAGTTTCGACTGTTTTATATAAAATAATTCGCTTCGTATGAACAACTGCATCACAACAATCATGCATGTTTTTTATTGCGCAAATTATAACAAGATACAAATAAAATGCAATTTTTACGCCAAAACAGCGTGTCACGCGTAATAAAATCGCATTGCTAAAAAGGGTTGAAAACGTATATCTCCGAAGTCTTTTAACCAAAACCCATCAAAATACGGCGGGATAATGACAATACATGTAGATATCACTGACATAATTTTAGTAAACTTCGGACCGCATTTCCATTTTTGGCAGTTCAAAAACAGTCAGTGCCAAAAGTGTCACGCTTTGGGGAAAATCAAGGGTGCACTTGAAAATGAAATAAACGATTATTACACAAATTTAACGAGTATGAAGATTTTTATACCAAACAAATGCTCATATAAAGCTGATTGAAATGTATCAAGAAATATTTGTAAAACTGTGAAAAGTTCACTCTCATGCATTAAATATTTAAACTCTCGAAAGTACAAACATGCCAGCGAACGATCAAATAACCTGACACCTACATGCATCGCTCAGCGCAAAATAAATTAAACTGAACGTGAACGTCGTGTTACACAAATTTGTACGAACATCGCGCGTCACGTCTAAACATTTTGAATTTGCATGCATGTATATTTTAAGTTCTGAGACTGTGTTGATAGTAATATGTCAATGTTATTCCATTTTAGGCAAGTGCCTCCCGTTGCAAAAACAGCCTAAGACTTTTCGGTTCCCAAAGGAGTCAAAATAAGATGATAAAAAGAAACAGCTTTTCTTATAAATCTTCCAGTTTAAACTGTCTGAATTTGTTGAGCAAAACGATCGAAATTCGGACCCCAAAACGCGCTCAGAACGCGTTGAGAGGCACCAATTTATTTTTTTTTTTTTCGGGGGAGATCCCCCGAACCCCCCCCCCCCCACTTACGAGAGGGGGTTAACCCCCTCTCGTGCTCTCCCCCTCTCGTGCCTTCGGCACTCGAACATGTCGCCCGCCGGACCACTTTTTACAACGTGGCGACGGCCCTGTTCACTTGGAAGTTCTTGCCGTAAGTTTACCACTTACGTCCATATTCGAAAATATGACTTTTATTCATTATGTGTAGAGACTAGCGAATGTTACTAAAATTGCTAAATTTAATTTGCCTAGTATATAAAATCTTACATGACAATAGATAGGGGACTACACATGCAAGTACTGGATAGTTAGGACTTCCTTCCCATGAAGTTGGCAGTTCTTCCAAGCGCGTTTGGTTTGAAAGAACTCACGAAAAGATGGTTTCCACATCATTTCAACAAAAAAGAAAATTAAGATGACGTCGGGAACTATCCTTCAGCGGACGACTACGAGTACAACTACATAATGAGTAAGGAACGTTCAGAATTTATAGTATGGTACGAAGAAGTGGAGGATCATCAGTTGGACTTTAGAAAGCAGATCAAAGAAATATTGTGTCAGTGACATGGACATTCTTCGACAAAGTTGTCTCAAGTTCCGTCATCTGCTGATCTCTTCGAGACAATGTCCGCTGCCTTTGTAAAGACAAGGAATGGTAAACAAAAGATAAAGATGTAGCAATAAACCCCTTCGACTATGTCACGATTGCCAGTGTCTATATGGGTGTGTACAAGACAAAATATTCTTGAGGAGGAATGGCGGGTCAAGCTCAATGTTGGACAGGAATGGATCAAGGCCAGTTTCATGGATGGAAATACTGAAATCTGGTTTAAGAACGAAGGTGAATACAAAGGCCAAATTACAGAGCAGCAGTTCATAAAGTCACCCATCGCCAAAGTACTATCCAAGGGACACAAAGAAACCTACACCCAGACCTCAGTGGCTAGAGTAGATGGCACACAGAAAAACATAACCATTCAGTATGCCTTGAATGGGGAAGTGTACCACTGGAGCGAAACAACCACATATGATACAGTGTCCAAACAGCGTTTTGTTTTCGACTTATACCAATACTTTTTTTGAAAATAAAGCAAGAAGCCAGCGGGCGGCTGTATTGGATCCAGACTGAAGATGATATCTTGAAATACTTAGTCGAATATTTGGAAAAAGAAGGTATCTTCCTCGACAGACACAGCATCCGAAAGAATGCGGGGTTAAGGGCGCTCTCCAAGCTGTTGTTAAACAGTTTCTGGAGAAAATTGGGCATGCTTCTGAACATGCGCCAGACGGATTTCTTCCACGAAAGTGAGGTAGATAAATTTTCCAAACATTCAGTGATCGAATGAAGCAACTGCAGAATTTCCATATCATCGCGGCTGACGTGATTCAGGTGGAATGGATCTACAAAAAGGATTGTATACCCGAAAACAACAAAACGAACATCTATCTAGCAACGTTCACAACCAGCTGGGCCAGACTTAAATTCTACGATGTGCTTGAACGCTAAGATAGAAGAGTACTCCACTACGATACCGATAGCGTGATCTACGTCAGCAGACCTGGTCAATATGATCCTCCATTAGACGAATATCTAGGCGATTTGATGGACGAAGTCGATGCCAAAGACCACCTCTAATAAAAGTCAGGCACTGACAAGGCGGCATGTTTTTATGGATTTATATATGTTTTATTGCTGCATTATCTTTAATATTAAATGGTCTACAGGATCCCAAACCCATTCTTCATTATCACTTATTTCCGCTCGCCCGGCGTTACGATAAAATCAACAAGACGAACATCTATCTAGCAACGTTCACAACCAGCTGGGCCAGACTTAAACTCTACGATGTGCTTGAACGCTAAGATAGAAGAGTACTCCACTACGATACCGATAGCGTGATCTACGTCAGCAGACCTGGTCAATTTGATCCTCCATTAGACGAATATCTAGGCGATTTGATGGACGAAGTCGATGCCAAAGACCACCTCGTAGAGTTTGTGTTTGGACGACCAAAAAAAAACTACGCATATAAGACCAGCAAAGGAAAAGAAATGTGCAATGTTTCTTTGCACTACATAAACAGTAATTGGTGTTAAGGAAATAGTCAAAAACAAAGAACAAGAATGTAAAACAATCGAAGTGACTACTCCGAGTAAAATATGTAGAGACTTAAAAAAAAAAAACTCTTGAATAGAAAATTGAGCAACATGTATCAAATGGTGTACACCAAACGTCGAAGACTCAACAACTATGATAAAAACAATATTAAATCTCTGAGCATTATGTTTATGTCTAAAACAGACAGTGTACATTCTACGATTTTTCAGCCTCTACAGAGGGTATCTACACCCAAGAAAAGGATAAAAGTTTCACCACCAAGTTTCGACGAATCAGTAGGTTATTTTTTTTAATGTACCAGTATACCCACACGAGACCCAGAGAATAAACTCTGCACTGAGAGGAGAGAGACACCCATATGATCAAAAGCTCTGCCAGTTTATTTTTACATGCTATCTATTATTGTAATTTTTATATGTCACCATTAACATATCAAAAATGTTCATATGTTAACAAGGAAATGTTACAAACTACAAATACTTATGTTTAACTCTGGACATTTTTATATCTTTATTTTTCTTTTCAGACCTTTCACTATGAAAGTGAAATAAAAATAGTAAGTCTCATTTTCTCAAAAAACGTTCAACTAGAAAAATTCATTAGGATTTCAATACTTTTTTTTTTATTTTCTATCATGGTAAAAAAAACGGGGTTTTCGAGAATCTCAATAGTTAAACAGTTGCATTAGAATACCTTGTATTATAAAAGTTCTGTACATATTTTGTTTCTTAAGTACCGCTTAAGCTCTATAATTTTGATTCAGCAAAAGTTTATAGTTTTGACAGTAGTAATCTCACAGAAAAAGAATACTTATAATTAAAGTTAAACAACCTCAAATACTGATTCAGAAAAAATATCAATAATTTTGGCAGGTAATCACACAGATCCTACCATACCCCACCCAAACTGACCAACCCCCACCGCTTCCCTCCCTTAAAAATTTAGTTCATTTTTATATCGTTTCAGAAAGAAGCCAAAAAAGAAATTTTAAAAATGAAGAAACAGATAGAAAGATTAGAGGAAATTCTGGAATAACATAATAATTCGTAACAGTTTCAGGCTGCCCAGTGCAGTTTGGTACAAAATATATATTTTGGGCTTCAAAAAATAGGAAGTTTATGTCCAAAAAATAGGAGAAAAATAGGAAATTATCGGCCTAAAATGGCTTTTTAATAGCATTGAAACCCATAAATATTAACATACAGCAGCAAGAAGGCAAATCTTACTGGTGTAATTTTGGTATAGGTGTGTGAACCATTATTTTAAAACCTACTCAAGTTGTAGAAGTAACTTTACTTCACAGGATTTTCTTGTTTTCTGATGAAGAAAAAATACTTTATTTATCAAGTTACAAGCGAGCGAAGCGAGCGAGGAAAAAATGAATGCCAAAGACATCAAAACTGGCATTTCAAACCAAAATTCCATGATTTTTCCTTGATATTTCATTATTATCTGCAGCATTTTGAAAAATATAGGAATTTGATGGAAAAATAGATATTGATATTATTATTATTATTATTATTATTATTCTAAAGGTTGATAATGCCAAATAAATTCATCATGATTGCCATTGGAATCACCAGTGTCTTTTTAGTTCATCTCTGTATACCACACCATTCTCCCTAGAATTTTCAAGTGGAGATGATGACATCAATGACCTTTAGTGAAGGAAGTAGTGAATATGATGACATCAATGACCTCTAGTGAAGGAAGTAGTGAATATGATGGCATCAATGACCTCTAGTGAAGGAAGTAGTGGACATGGGTAGTGGTATGTACTTCTATATGAGCCTGTGCGTGAGAAACCAACAATTTGGGATTCTGACCAGTCTGACACAAACCAGGCTGTACAGTCACAGAAGATGGTTAGAGGCTGGAAATTTTGAATTTAGATAGTAGAGGAATTGTACTATCTGTGTAGCGAAAACAAAGGCGCTGATCAGCTTCGCAGTTACCGCGAAGCTGATTTGCGCCTTCGTTTTCGCCTATGCAAATTGTTGGTTTTCCCATGTGGTGGCTCATATATCAGACATTGAAAAATTTACAAAAATGGTGTTCATACCAATATTTACTTTACAATCCCATCTGTTGCCCACAACGGCTTTGCTTGCTCCGGAATACAGTTGCTGTGTATGTTTTTCCGCTTCAGGCATAGTAAAAAAATCAAAGATGGAAAAGGATGATATGTTCCCTCACTGTCCAGTAGCAGATAGCCAGGATGACAGCGATGCAATAAGCTGGGCAGATAACGACGATGCAGAGAACGTGCCAGGTAAATCACAAGAAAATATGCCTAAGCTTATGAATGGCATATTTTTGGCTGTAATAATGGAATTTTTCTATTGAAAATATCTGATGTTTTTCTTATTTTTGTTCAAAACATTGATATAGGCAATTGTAACGAGTACCTACAATCAATTGATGACTATTACAACATAACTGTATAAAATTTAATGAAGAGTGAATGAAGTGAGGAGAATGATCACACTTATTTTATGCACGAATACACCCTTGTAGTTTATAAGATACATTAGAGGGATGGTCTGGGTATCAAATGACAGGGAGAATAAATGGGTTGCCCTCAGATAACTGAAAAAAAAAAAGAAAAGTGACAATGGCATCTATAAGCATGCTCTCGCTTATTTCAGTGGCCGATAACGAGGACAACAGCTTTGCCGACAGCGATGCAATCAGCTGGGCGGATAACGAAGGTGCAGTTAACGTGCCAGGTGAACCACAAGAAAATATGCCTAAGCTTATGAATGGCATATTTTTGGCTGTTATAATGGAATTTTTCCATTAAAAATATCTGATGTTCTCATTTTTGTTCAAAACATTGAAAGAGGCAATAGTAACGAGTATCCACAATCTATGTTTTGTAGCAAAAGTTTTGCACTTTATTGCTCTTGAAATTAACAAAATTAGATTCCTTACCAAATATAGAAGACCAGAGAGGAGACATAAATCATCCGACCCTGTAAATTCGATTTAATTCTCATACCCGACGCACATTCTAGACCAGGAGCCGTATCGATGGTACCAGAAAATATAGAGTTATAGTGGAGAGTTTGTGATACTAATGCAATCCATATATGAAATAGAATCCTGGCCAAAAATAAAAGACCAGAGCAGAGACACAAATCATTCGACCGTGTGAGTCTGACTTCATTCTTATACTCGATGCTTATTTTAAACAAAGAGACCCAAATCACAGGGACATAGGACTTTGACTACATTCTCATACCCGACGCACATTCTAAACCAGGAGCTGTATCGATGGTACCGGAAAACATTGAAAGTTATAGTGGAGAATTTGTGATACTAATGCAATCAATATATGAAATAGAATCCTGGCCAAAAATAAAAGACCACAGAGGAGACAGAAATCATTCGGCCCTGTGAATTTGACTTCATTATTATATGTGATGCTAATTCTTAACAAAGAGACAAAAATCATCCTGCAGTGTGAGTTTGACTACATTCTAATACTCGATGCTCTTTCTAAACAAGGAGACACAAATCATTCAGCCATGTGGGTTTGACTACATTCTAATACTGGATGCTCATTCGAAACAAGGAGAACAAATGTGAATTTGACTACATTCTGATACTCCATGAACATTTTAATCAAAACGACCCAAATCAAATGGCCATGTGAGTTTGACTACATTCTAATACTCCATGAACATTCTAAACAAAGATATGTAAATCATTTTGCTATGCGTGTTTGACTACATTCTAATACTCGATGCTCTTTCTAAACAAGGAGACACAAATCATTCAGCCATGTGGGTTTGACTACATTCTAATACTGGATGCTCATTCGAAACAAGGAGAACAAATGTGAATTTGACTACATTCTGATACTCCATGAACATTTTAATCAAAACGACCCAAATCAAATGGCCATGTGAGTTTGACTACATTCTAATACTCCATGAACATTCTAAACAAAGATATGTAAATCATTTTGCCATGCGTGTTTGACTACATTCTAATAATCGATGCTCATTCTAAACAAGGATACACAAATCATAAGGCCGCGTGAGTTTGACTACATTATAATACTCGATGCTCATTCTAAACAAGGAGACCCAAATCATACGGCCATGTGAGTTTGACTACATCCTAATACTTGATGCTCAATCTAAACAAGGAGAACCTAATCATACGGACATGTGAGTTTGACTATATTCTAATACTCAATGCTCATTCTGAACAAGGAGCAGTAACAATGGTACCGGGAGACACAGCAAAAGTAAAAAGTTTGTGATACTAATGCGATACTGAATAATTTGAAGGTATTCACATTTAGTATCTAAAAATGAGGAATGCTATGACAAAAGAAGCACCACTCTTCTCTAATTCAAAGAATACCTTAGGCGGATTTATCAAAACTTGGAGGGTATTTCTACAGTGTGTATTGTTCTTGTATTACGTATATATTGTAAATGATTGTTTGTTTGACAGAATATTTAGCAGATTCTAGAAACAACTTAAATAGATCTCCATAATAAATTTAGTGAACAAGAAATAAATGATATTGGTGATCAGAAAATCAGTATATGAGCAGAATAAGAATAAACTTTATTGATAAACACAGTACTCCGGCCACACAACATGTATGACATAGAATCCTGGCCAAAAACAAAAGACCACAGAGGAGACACAAATCATTCGGCCATGTGAGTTTATGTGAGTTTGACTTCATTCTTATACGCGATACTCATTCTAAATAAGGAGATCATGTGGGTTTGACTATATAGTAATACTCGATGCTCATTCTAAACAAGGAGACCATGTGAGTTTGACTATATAGTAATACTCGATGCTCATTCTAAACAAGGAGACCATGTGGGTTTGACTATATAGTAATACTCGATGCTCATTCTAAACAAGGAGACCATGTGGGTTTGACTATATAATAATACACGATGCTCATTCCAAACAAGGAAACCATGTAGGTTTGACTATATAGTAATACTCGATGCTCATTCTAAACAAGGAGACCATGTGGGTTTGACTATATAGTAATACTCGATGCTCATTCTAAACAAAGAGACCATGTTGGTTTGACTATATAGTAATACTCGATGCTCATTCTAAACAAGAAGACCATGTGGGTTTGACTATATAGTAATACTCGATGCTCATTCTAAACAAGGAGACCATGTGGGTTTGACTATATAGTAATACTCGATGCTCATTCTAAACAAGGAGACCATGTGGGTTTGACTATATAGTAATACTCGTTGCTCATTCCAAACAAGGAAACCATGTAGGTTTGACTATATAGTAATACTCGATGCTCATTGTAAACAAGGAGACCATGTGGGTTTGACTATATAGTAATACTCGATGCTCATTCTAAACAAGGAGACCATGTGGGTTTGACTATATAGTAATACTCGATGCTCATTCTAAACAAGGAGACCATGTGGGTTTGACTATATAGTAATACTCGATGCTCATTCTAAACAAAGAGACCATGTGAGTATGACTATATAGTAATACTCGATGCTCATTCTAAACAAGGAGACCATGTGAGTATGACTATATACTAATACCCGATTCTCATTCTAAACAAGGAGCAGTACCAATGATACAAGAAGACACAGTAAAAGTATAGCTCTTCCTTACTTTTGTACAGGCGAGCTAAAAAGGAGACAAATCATTCGGCCCTGTGAGTATGACTTCATTCTAATACCCGATGCTCATTCTAAACAAGGAGCAGTAACAATGATACAAGAAGACACAGTAAAAGTATAGCTCTTCCTTACTTTTGTACAGGCGAGCTAAAAAGGAGGCACAAATCATTCGGCCCGGTGAGTATGACTTCATTCTAATACCAGACGCTCATTCTAAACAAGGAGCAGTAACAATGATACAAGAAGACAAAGTAAAAATAAAAGGTTTATGATACTAATGTGATACTGAATTATTTTAAGGTCCTCATATTTAATATCTAAAAATGAGGAATGCTATGACAGATTATATTAAAAGAAGCAGTACTCTTAACCCCAATTCAAATGTGGATTTATCAAAATTTGGAGGATATTTCTACTGTCAGTATTGTTCTTGTATTATGTGTATATTGTATATAACTGATTGTTTGACAGAATATTTAGCAGATTCTAGAAAGAACTTCAAATTAGCTCTCCATAATAAATTTAGTGAACAAGAAATAAATGATATTGGTGTATCAGAAAATCAGTATATGAAATAGAATCCTGGTCAAAAATAAAAGACCACAGAGGAGACACAAATCATTCGGCCATGTGAGTTTATGAGAGTTTGACTTCATTCTTATACGCGATACTCATTCTAAACAAGGAGACCATGTGAGTTTGACTTCATTCTTATATGCGATACTCAGTCGAAACAAGGACACCATGTGAGTTTGACTTCATTCTTATACTCGATACTCATTCTAAACAAGGAGACCATGTGAGTTTAACTTCATTCTTATATGCGATACTCATTCTAAACAAGGAGACCATGTGAGTTTGACTTTATTCTTATACGTGATACTCATTCTTAACAAGGAGACCATGTGAGTTTGACTACATACTAATACTCCATGCTCATTCTAAACAGGGAGACCATGTGAGTTTGACTTCATTCTTATACTCCATGCTCATTCTAAACAGGGAGACCATGTGAGTTTGATTACATACTAATACTCGATGCTCGCTAATACTCGATGCTCATTCTAAACAAGGAGACCATGTGAGTTTGATTACTCTCTAATACTCGATGCTCATTCTAAACAGGGAGACCATATGAGTTTGACTATATATATGCTCTCGCTTAGTTCAGTGGCTGATAATGAGGATGACAGCACATGCCAATGCTCATGAATGGCATATTTTTGGCTGTAATAATGGAATTTTTCCATTGAAAATATCTTTTTTTTTTTTTTTTTTTTTTTTTTTCAAAACATTGCTAGAGGCAATTGTAACGAGTACCCACAATATATTGCTGACTACTACAACATAACTGTATAAAATTTGAATGAAGAGTGAATGAAGTGTGGAGAATGATCACACTTATTTTATACACGAATACACCCTCTCGCTTAGTTCAGTGGCTGATAATGAGGATGACAGCACGGCTGACAGCGATGCCATCAGTTGGGCTGATCACGACGATGCAGGTAACGTGCCAGGTCAACCATAAGAAAACATGCCAATGCTCATGAATGGCACATTTTTGGCTGTAATGATGGAATTTTTCTATTGAAAATATCTTTTTTTTTTTTTTTTTTTTTTTTTTTTTTTTTTTTTTTTTGTTCAAAACATTCGTAGAGGCAATTGTAACGAGTACCCACAATATATTGCTGACTATTACAACATAACTGTATAAAATTTGAATGAAGAGTGAATGAAGTGTGGAGAATGATCACACTTATTTTATACACGAATACACCCTTGTAGTTTGTAAGATACCTCAGAGGGATGGCCGTCCCCGACCCTCTGGGTATCAAATGACAGGGAGAATAGATGGGCTGCCCTCAGGCAACTGAAAAGAAAAGAAAAGTGACGATGGCATCTATAAGCGTGCTCTCGCTTAGTTCAGTAGCCGATAATGAGGACGACAGCACTGCTGACAGCGATGCAATCAGCTGGGCCGATAACGACGATGCAGTTAACGTGCCAGGTAAACCTCAAGAAAATATGCCTATGCATATGAATGGCATATTTTTGGCTGTTATAATGGAATTTTTCCATTGAAAATATCTGATGTTTTCTTATTTTTGTTCAAAACATTGAAAGAGGCAATTGTAACGAGACCCACAATCTATGTTTTGCAGCAAAACCAGTACAAAACCACTAATATCATTGAAGAATCAACACCTCCTCCTACAGGAAAAGAACTAATGGAGATGATCAAGAAGATGCTACTGAAAGATGGGACAATAAAGACACAGCTAAACAAGACCACACTGCATTTTTCTATTCACCACCAATGAAAAGTCCCTTCAACAAAAACAAAGAGTAAACCTGAATCTACATGTAGTGACAAGACATTTCAAAATCATAATGGTGAATCAAAGTAACTGTGAAACTTTTGTTTGTATCAATGCTTCATGTCCCAGTCAACAGCTATGGTCATGCCGGGATGTTGCCTCCATTTAATTGGACTTTTACTCCAAATTAAGATGTCATGACATCCAAAAAGAGCTTCAAATATATACACTCATGTAAGCTCGTATGGATGTTTTGACTTGAACCCATTTTCCTTGACAAGCTCAGACTGGAGCAGTTAACCTGTAATCAGATGGTCTGTCAGTTTGTTGTAATGAATGGTAAACAGTCAAATCCAAATATAAACATCACATACATATTGAAAGAAGGAGAATGTGGGTGGTTTGAAAAGTAGCCGTGACAGTCCATCGGGACTTGCAAACCTGGGTTACACATGCTGGCTTAACAGCACTATACAAACACTGACAGCTAATAGATAACCGTTACAGGTATGATGTATGATCTTAAATTAGGCAAATAAAAAGCATGTTTTGCACTTTATTGCTCTTGAAATTAGCAAAAGTCAGATTCCTTATCAAATATAAAAGACCAGAGAGGAGACATAAATCATCCGACCCTGTGAATTCGATTTCATTCTCATATCCGACGCACATTCTAGACCAGGAGCCGTATTAATGGTACCGGAAAATATTGAAAGTTATAGTGGAGAGTTTGTGATACCAATGCAATACAGGCGGCCCCCATGGCTGAGCGCTGTTTCTTATCACTTGATCATCTCATTGCTGTGTCTGGTGTGGGTTCAAGCCCCGTACTGGCCACATGTGAGACGAGCCAATTTCTGCTTGCGGGTGTGCCAGGTGGTTTTCCTCAGGGTTCTCCCATTTTCGCCCCACCTACTGATTGGCCCTTCTCATATAAGCTGATGATCTTGAAAGGGACTTAAAACTAAATTAAAAAAAAAAAAAAAAAAAAAAAAAAAAAAAAAAAAAAAAAACTAATGCCATACAGCATTATTTGAAGGTCCTTCTCATATTCCAGATCTAAAAATATGGAATGCCATGCCAGATTATGTTGAAAAGAAGCACCACTCTTCTCTAATTCAAAGATGAATATCTTAGGTGGATTTATCAAAACTCGGGAGGTATTTCTACAGTGTGTATTACGTGTATATTGTAAATGGCTGATTGTTTGACAGAATATTTAGCAGATTCTAAAAAGAACTTCAAATTAGATCTCCATTACAAATTTAGTGAACAAGAAATAAATGATATTGGTATATCAGAAAATCAGTATATGAAATAGAATTCTGGCCAAAAATAAAAGACCACAGAGGAGACACAAACCATTCGGCCATGTGAGTTTATGTGAGTTTGACTTCATATTTATACGCGATACTCATTCTAAACAAGGAGACCATGTTGTTGTTGTTGTTTGTAAATCCCTCCTCTGTCAGGAGAACCTCGTATAAAACGAGTAAAACCTTAAATGTCATTACAAGTTTCTAAAAATGCTAATAAAAGTTCACTTTTTCAAAACTGTCAGGTTAAAAGCTAGTCTATCAACACCATTAGTAAAAACACTGTTCACAACACAATAAAACTGTTAATCCACAAGAGTAAAAGTAAAACGCCTAAGGCAATAAACTGGTGAATAAAAGTCACTATTAAATCCGTGATAAAACTAGTCTATTTAAAGTGAATTATTTACAGTTTCCTTTTGATGCTCTTTGTTCAGCCACGATTGAACAGGCAAACTTATGTGAACTCCAATCCTCTTTCTGGCATGAAAGGCTACAATATTGTGATAGCTGACACTTGGAGCACTTTTTCAATGTCACTGCTGGAGGTCCCACATAGCAAGTTGCACAGAAATTTGGCGGCTCAAACACTGGCTCATCAGCATCATCGTCACTGTCAATCTCCGAACAGGATGAAACTTCTTGCTCCAAACACACTGGCTGTTCCAAGTGTATAGCATTTGCAGAAATATTGTCCTGCTTGGTTTTTGGTGACTCCAAAACCTCTTGGCTGGATTCCAGCTGATTGGTTTCTGGGACTAATGGCCGGGATTCCACAGGCTTGGGTGCACTGGCTCCAGAGTTCTTCTTCTGGTACCACTTGGTCCAGCGCCTCCTGTCTCTCCTGGCACGGGCAGGTGTTTTCTTTTTCTTAGAGGTGCTCCTTTCAGGAACGGCTTTTCCGGTATCCTGCGGCCTCTGAGTAAAGTTCACCCTGTCCTTCACAATGGCGGGAGATTTGACAGACAAAGAAAATTGGCCTGTCCCACTTCGGGATAAAGTCCACGAAACGGGTTCATTTCCATTTTCTAAAACGGTGATCACTTTTAAAAACACAGCTGGTAAAAAATTATGCAGGTTAAAATCCATTTTCATAAAATTTCATAAAATCCAGCGCGCTCGACGTGAACACAGCCTTCATCCTTCGTGTCGTTTCGTTCACCATGTGGGTTTGACTAAATAGTAATACTCGATGCTCATTCTAAACAAGGTTTGACTATATAGTAATACTCAATGCTCATTCTAAACAAAGAGACCATGTGGGTTTGACTATATAGTAATACTCGATGCTGACATTCTAAACAAGGAGACCATGTGGGTTTGACTATATAGTAATACTCGATGCTCATTCTAAACAAGGCAACCATGTAGGTTTGACTATATAGTAATACTCGATGCTCATTCTAAACAAGGAGACCATGTGGGTTTGACTATATAGTAATACTCGATGCTCATTCTAAACAAGGAGACCATGTGGGTTTGACTATATAGTAATACTCGATGCTCATTCTAAACAAATAGACAAATAGACCATGTGGGTTTGACTATATAGTAATACTCGATGCTCATTCTAAACAAGGAGACCACGTGAGTTTGACTATATAGTAATACTCGATGCTCATTCTAAACAAAGAGACCATGTGGGTTTGACTATATAGTAATACTCGATGCTCATTCTAAACAAGGAGACCATAAGTTTGACTATATAATAATACCCGATTCTCATTCTAAACAAGGAGCAGTAACAATGATACAAGAAGACACAGTAAAAGTATAGCTCTTCCTTACTTTTGTACAGGCGAGCTAAAAAGGAGACACAAATCATTCGGCCCTGTGAGTATGACTTCATTCTAATACCAGATGCTCAATCTAAACAAGGAGCAGTAACAATGATACAAGAAGACAAAGTAAAAATAAAAGGTTTATGATACTAATATGATACTGAATTATTTAAAGGTCCTCATATAATATATCTAATAATGAGGAATGCTATGCCAGATTATGTTAAAAGAAGCACCATTCTTCTCTAATTCGAAGAAGAATATCTTAGGTGGATTTATAAAATCCTGGAGGGTATTTCTACAGTGTGTATTGTTCTTGTATTATGTGTATATTGTATATAACTGTTTGTTTGACAGAATATTTAGCAGAGTCTAGAAAGAACTTAATTAGATCTCCATAATAAATTTAGTGATCAAGAAATAAATGATATTTGTATATCAGAAAATCAATATATGAAATAGAATCCTGGCCAAAAATAAAAGACCACAGAGGAGACACAAATCATTCTGCCATGTGAGTTTATGCGAGTTTGACTTCATTCATATACTCGAAGCTCATTCTAAACAAAGAGACTCCAATCATGAGACCATGTGAATTCGACTACATACTAATACTCCATGCTCATTCTAAACAAGGAGACACAAAACAGAGGGACACAAATCATTCGGACATGCGAGTCTGATAAGTGAAATAGCCAAAAAATAAAAGACCAGAAAGGACACACAAATCATAAATCATTCGGCCCTGTGAGTTTGACTATATTCTAATACTTGATGCTCATTCTGAACAAGGAGCAGTAACAATGGTACCGGGAGACACAGTAAAAGTAAAGAGTTTGTGATACTGATGCGATACTGAATTATTTGTATGTGCCTCTCATACTCAGGATCTAAAGACATGGAAACCATGGAAAACATGGCAGATTATGTAAAAAGCTCTTCCCCAATTCAAAAAGGAATATCTTAGGTGGATTGATCAAAACTAGGAGGGTATTTCTACAGAATAATATAACATAGTTGCACTCACGACTGCTCAATATGACTTAACCTATGTTCAATGTGTGTAAAATGATTATCATTGAAATAATGTTTAGGGTTCATAAAGATACTTAGTAGATTTAACTTGCAGTAGAAAGAGACAACTTCTATTCATTGTACATTAGTAAAATTAACATCTCTATAAAGTTTGGTAAAATACTGCATTGTACTTTAAAATAGGCATCATATGATTATTGTTTACCTGGGTCAGATTCAAGTCCAAATTTGAACTTAAACAATTTAAATATTAATTTGTTTATCTTTATAACTGTTTATTTATTTTACATATTTTGGTAGCATTTGTTTTTGGACCTGTCATATTTGTGATAAGTGTTTTCATAACTGTCCATCAAACCAAGAGAACAGTAAGGGTTCAGCTGAACGCCTGATTGTTGGTCAGCAGATCTAAAATATCACAGTGCATTCTCACACGTAGATGGAAGCTTCTAGAAGGAATGCGTTGTGAGTGCATATATCAAATATGACAGATAGTTTGCATTTAGGAGTTAATTTTAGGAAATGAATAATGCAGTCGTGAGGAAGCGCAATTTTTGAAGCATATAAATACTGCGGGACTGACCATTCACATCAGTTTAGTTTTTTTTTCATTTTAAATAGATTTAGATTGATGACCGAAAATGAACCTAGGGTTTAAATTAGTTAATCAAAAGTAGACCTTTGAAAATTATGATATGGAATTAAATACTTAGACAACTTTGAAAGACTTCATCTTTATCTTCAAACCAACACAACGCTGAAGTACTATGCTATACGAGCTCTTTTTGGTGCCGCTTCGAGGATTTGAAGAAAAATGACAGTAGATCTGAGCAAAACTAAGGTAGGTGACATTTATATTCACTTTCTGGGGTTATTTTACTTGGTCACCGTTTACTGATTAAAATTGAATCAACATGTTTTTAAAGATGGCTTCCAATGATAATGTAGGTCAAGAAATACAGCACCAAGCATCTGATGATTACAAAACTTTGATACAGGATTTGAAAAACGTTTCTGAAGAACTGAGGTCAATGAGGACAAAATACATGAATCATGTGGAAGAATTAAATGATAATATTGAAAACATAGAAACATTGATTACATCTTTAGAAAACATGAATAAATTAGAATAACCTTGTAATTTGTGAATTTTAAGCACTTAAATTATGGAATTTTGACTATAGGTTTCAAACGTAATGAGACTGGTTAATCATATACACTTGCTTGAGTTTAACAAATTACACATATATCTATATTGTATTTTTAACAATATAAAGTTATTTAGCTGGTTATTAGAGGAAATCAAAATGAGTGTTGCAGCTTCTACATGTGCATTAAGCATGTCGGTCATGATAGGTATGATTTGCGCTCATGAATTTATAATGTAAGTGTGGGTGCAATAAACACATTTTGGCCACCTTTTGGATTTGGGTCCCAGACTCTATTAGTGAGACACAAATCATTCGGACATGTGAGTTTGATAAGTGAAATAGATTCCTGGCTAAAAATAAAAGACCCGAAAGGAGACACAAATCATTTGGCCTTGTGAGTTTAACTATATTCTAATACTTGATGCTCATTCTAAATAAGGAGTAGTAACAACGGGATTTATAGTTGAGAGTTTGTGAAGCTAATGCAATAAAGAAGTATTCGTCTGTCCCTCTCATATTCAGGATCTAAAGATACAGAATGTCATGCCATATTATGGTAAAAGAAGCACTTCTCTTCCCCAATTAAAAGAATATCAAAGAAAGATGGGTTTATCAAAACTAGGAGGGTATTTCTACAGTGTATACTGTTCAAGTATTATATATCTGTTGTTTATAGGTACTTGTTTATTTGAAAAGAGGACCACAGAGAAGATTGAATGTACCTCCATCTCTGCTTTAATCATGCTTTTATTCTTATTATCACCATCATTATTATTTTTATTTAATTATTATTATTATTCTAGATATTGATATTATTGTTATTATTCTAAAGTTTGATAATGCCAAATACATTCATAATGATTTAAATGACAACAAATATGTCAGACCTCTCACTGGTTGCCATTGGAATCACCAATGTCTTTTTAGTTCGTCTCTGTACACCACACCATTCACCCTAGGATTTTCAAGTGGAGATGATATCAATGACCTCTAGTGAAGGAAGTAGTGAATATGATGACATCAATGACCTCTAGTGAAGGAAGTAGTGGAGATGATGACATCAATGACCTCTAGTGAAGGAAGTAGTGGAGATGATGACATCAATGACCTCTAGTGAAGGAAGTAGTGAATATGATGACATCAATGACCTCTAGTGAAGGAAGTAGTGAATATGATGACATCAATGACCTCTAGTGAAGGAAGTAGTGAATATGATGACACCAATGACCTCTAGTGAAGGAAGTAAAGAATATGATGACATCAATGACCTCTAGTGAAGGAAGTAGTGAATATGATGACATCAATGACCTCTAGAATAGGAAGTAGTGGAGATGATGACATCAATGACCTCTAGTGAAGGAAGTAGTGAATATGATGACATCAATGACCTCTGGTGAAGGAAGTAGTGAATATGATGACATCAATGACCTCTAGTGAAGGAAGTAGTGAAAATGATGACATAAATGACCTCTAGTGAAGGAAGTAGTGAATATGATGACATCAATGACCTCTAGTGAAGGAAGTAGTGAATATGATGACATCAATGACCTTTAGTGAAGGGAGTAGTGGACATGGGTAGTGGTATGTACTTCTATATGAGCCTGTGCGTGAGAAACCCAACAATTTGGGATTCTGACCAGTCTGACACAAACCAGACTGTACAGTCACAGAAGATGGTTACAGGCTGGAAATTTTGAATTTAGATAGTAGAGGAATTGTACAATCTGTGTAGCGAAAACAAAGGCGCTAATCAGCTTCGCAGTTACTGCGAAGCTGATCTGCGCCTTTGTTTCCGCCTATGCAAATTGTTGATTTTCTTATTTGGTGGCTCATATATCAGACATTGAAAAATTTACAAAAATGGTGTTCATACCAATATTTACTTTACAATCCCATCTGTTGCCCACAATGGCTTTGCTTGCTCCGGAATACAGTTGCTGTGTATTTTTTTCTGTTTCAGGCATAGTAAAAAAAAATCAAAGATGGAAAAGGTTAATATGTTCCCTCGCTATCCAGTAGCAGATAGCCAGGATGACAGCGACGCAATAAGCTGGGCCGATAACGACGATGCAGAGAACGTGCCAGGTAAATCACAAGAAAATATGCCTAAGCTTATGAATGGCATATTTTTGGCTGTAATAATGGAATTTTTCCATTGAAAATATTTTTTTTTTTTTTTTTTTTATTTCAAAACATTGAAAGAGGCAATTGTACTGAGTACCTACAATCAATTGATGATTATTACAACATAACTGTATAAAATTTAATGAAGAGTGAATGAAGTGAGGAGAATGAGCACACTTATTTTATACACGAATACACCCTTGTAGTTTGTAAGATACCTCAGAGGGATGGTCCTCCCCAACCCTCTGGGTATCAAATGACAGGGAGAATAAATGGGCTGCCCTCAGGTAACTGAATAAAAAGAAAAGTGACAATGGCATCTATAAGCATGCTCTCGCTTATTTCAGTGGCCGATAATGAGGATGACAGCACTGCTGACAGCGATGCAATCAGCTGAGCGGATAACAACGATGCAGTTAACATGCCAGGTGAACCATAAGAAAATATGCCCATGCTTATGAATGGCATATTTTTGGCTGTTATGATGGAATTTTTCCATTGAAAATATCTGATGTTTTCTTATTCTTATTTTGCTTGCTCCGGAATACAGTTGCTGTGTATTTTTTTTCTGTTTCAGGCATAGTAAAAATCAAAGATGGAAAAGGTTGATATGTTCCCTGGCTGTCAAGTAGCCGATAGCCAGGATGACAGCCTTGCCAGCAGCATATCAGCTAAGCTGATAACGATTAAGCGTCGAAGGAGGACTATGGCATTGCCAACAATGACCACATCAGGATAGCTGACAATGACATTGTGGTGAACGAGGACAACCACATTGATGACAGAGATGAAATCAGGCTGACAGTGTAGTAAATGAGGATGACAGCATTGCCTACAGAGACCACATCAGCATAGCTGAAAATGACGATGCAGTGAATGAGCAGGACGGCATTGATGCAAGTGACGATGGCATCTATAAGCATGCTCTCCCTTAGTTCAGTGGCTGATAATGATGCAATAAGTTGGGCCAATCAAGACGATGCGGCTATGGTGGCAGGTAAACCACCTTATGAAAACACGCAAATCAGATTCCTTATCAAATATAAAAGACCAGAGAGGAGACATAAATCATCCGACGCTATGAATTCGATTTCATTCTCATACCCGACGCACATTCTAAACCAGGAGCCGTATCAATGGTACCGGAAAATATTGAAAGATATAGTGGAGAGCTTGTGATACTAATGCAATACAGGCAGCCCCCATGGCTGAGCGGTTAAGAGCGCTGTTTCATTTCACTTGATCATCTCATTGCTGTGTCTGGTGTGGGTTCAAGCCCCGTACTGGCCACATGTGAGACGAGCCAAGTTCTGCTTGCGGGTGTGCCAGGTGGTTTTCCTCAGGGTTCTCCGCTTTTCACCCCACCTACTGATTGGCCCTTCTCATATGAACTGATAATCTTGAAAGGGACGTAAAACTGAATTAAAATAACAAAACAAAAACTAATGCAATACAGCATTATTTGAAGGCCCTTCTCATATTCCAGATCTAAAAATATGAAATGCCATGCCAGACTGATTATGTTGAAAAGAAGCACTACTCTTCCCCCAATTCAAATGTGGATTTATCAAAATTTGGAGGGTATTTCTTCAGTCTATATTGTTCTTGTATTATGTGTATATTGTAAATAACTGTTTGTTTGACAGTATATTTAGCAGATTCTAGAAAGAACTTCAAATTAGATCTCCATGATAAATTTAGTGAACAAGAAATAAATGACATTGGTGTATCAGAAAATTAGTATATGAAATAGAATCCTGGCCAAAAAATTAAAGACCAGAAAGGACACACAAATCGTTCGGCCCTGTGAGTATGACTTCATTTTAATACCAGATGCTCATTCTAAACAAGGAGCAGTAACAATGATACCAGAAGACAAAGTAAAAATAAAAGGTTTATGATACTAATGCAATACTGAATAATTTGAAGGTACTCACATTTAATATCTAAAAATGAGGAATGCTATGACAGATTATGTTAAAAGAAGCACCACTCTTCTCTAATTCAAAGAAGAATATCTTAGGTGGATTTATCAAAACTTTGAGGGTATTTCTACTGAGTGTATTGTTTTTCAATTATGTGTATATTGTATATAACTGTTTGTTTGACAGAATATTTAGCAGATTCTAGAAAGAACTTCAAATTAGATCTCCATAACAAATTTAGTGAACAAGAAATAAATGATATTTGTGTATCAGAAAATCAATATATGAAATAGAATCCTGGCCAAAAATAAAAGACCAGAGACGACACACATATCATTCTGCCCTGTGAGTTTGACTTCATTCTAATACTCGATGCTCATTCTAAACAAGGAGACCATGTGAGTTTTTCATTCTAATAACCGATGCTCATTCTGAACAAGGAGACCATGTGAGTTTGACTTCATTCTAATACTTGATGCTCATTCTAAACAAGGAAACCATGTGAGATTGACTATAAACTAATACTCGATGCTCATTCTACTGAACAAGGAGACCATGAGAATTTGACTATATACTAATACTCAATGCTCATTCTAGGAAACCATGTGAGTTTGACTTTATACTAATACTCGATGCTCATTCTAAACAAGGAGACCATGTAGGAAATACTCGATGCTCATTCTAAACAATGAGACCATGTGAGTTTTACTACATACTAATACTCGATGCTCATTCTAAACAAGGAGACCATGTGAGTTTGACTACATACTAATACTCGATGCTCATTCTAAACAAAGTACAAGTAGGCAAAGATCAGGAAAAGGCGCAATCAGAAAAAGACTCCCACTCCAAAAACCAAGGTGGGAAAAAACCAAACTAACAATCAGGCACTTATACCATGAAAACACTTCGTAAGCCGAATGAGCAGCTATTTTCCCAATAGGTGGCCACTCAGTTACCTTAACTAAAAATATGCAAACATACATAAGGCGCCAACAGCACAAAAATATTTTTAAACACCAAGACATAAAACAAAAAGAACCACCACAGAAGTATCGACTTGGAACGATCAGTAACACAAAGTTACTGGCGGGTTTAAATCGATTTTACACGGCCGTAACCTCACCCTCAGCTTCTGCAGTGGTTCATAACATTTAGTTAGTTCTTCGGTCTTCGTGGTGAATCTCTAACTAGTAAATGAATCATCAAGAACAAACAAATAAATCATGATAAACATCCTGATGAATCAAAAACCAGGACTCACAGATTCAGTAAGCTGCTCGACGATGGAGATCCCAGGAGACTATGTGAGTTTGACTATATACTAATACTCGATGCTCATTCTAAATAAGAAGACCATGTGAGTTTGACTACATACTAATACTCGATGCACATTCTAAATATGAAGACCATGTGAGTTTGATTACATTCTAATACTCGATGCTCATTCTAAACAAGGAGACACAAATCATTTGACTACATTCTGATACTCGATGCTCATTCTCAACAAGGAGACCATGTGAGTTTGACTACATTCTAATACTCGATGCTCTTTCTCAACAAGGAGACCATGTGAGTTGGACTACATGCTAATACTCGATGCTCATTCTAAACAGGGAGACCATGTGAGTTTGACTACATACTAATACTTGATGCTTATTCTCAACAGTTTTGACTACATACTAATACTCAATGCTCATTCTAAACAAGGAGACACAAAACAGGGAGACACAAATCATTCGGACATGTGAGTTTGATAAGTGAAATAGATTCCTGGCTAAAAATAAAAGACCAGAAGGGACACACAAATCATTCGACCCTGTGAGTTTGACTATATTCTAATACTTGATGCTCATTCTAAACAAGGAGTAGTAACAATGGTACTATTTATAGTTGAGAGTGTTTGATGCTAATGCAATAATGAAGTATTGTATGTCCCCCTCATATTCAGGATCTAAAGATATGGAATGTCACGCCATATTATGTAAAAAGAAGCATTTCTCTTCCCAAATTCAAAGAATACCTCAGATAGGTTTATCAAAACTAGGAGGGTATTTCTACAGTGTATACTGTTCAAGTATGATATGTTGTAGGGTATGCCTTTTGATCATGGTGATAGTCGATAAAGCAGCATAATTTCTCTCGATTATACCATGTTCATGACCGAACAAGGCTTGACTGCGTAAATGTGCCTCTATCTATCTTCTGATGCAAAGCCGATCAATTTCTGAGTACCACTTTAGGCGATTATCTTCCTACTTAAACATCAGATGCGAAATTCCCAGTTCTACGTGTTGTTGGTGATGATGTTTGTTGATGAGTGTGCATAGCTTACTGGTAAAGTGCCATGGTGATGACAGTATATAGCGATGATGTGTGATGATGGGTTAAGATGATGATTCTTGATGATAAACTCCTAGAAATGGTGATGATAAACTCCTAGAAATGGTGATGATGTGCTAATATAATGGAATGTTGTGGTGGAAATGGGTGATGATGTATAAAGATGATGATGATGAGTGACTGTGATTGATCATAGCAGTGGTGATGGATTATGGTGATTGATGAGCATGGTGGTTGTCTGTGATGATGATGATTGATAATGAATATGACTAAAAGGGTCAGAACAGCTCGTTCTTGTTGTCAAATGATTGTTTATGTTACGAAAGTCGCGAAAACTAATGACAAAGATTACGACGACGCCGCAACATGCCCATACAAGTCTGACAAATAAATTACCTGCAGAGACAATTAATCCTCGCTAGACTCTATCAACCTACACCAGTTTTGATATCCAAATCCATTTATTTAAGGAGTAGGACTTCGAAAATGGATTTCGCTAAGGCCTTTGACAAGGTCCCACATAAAAGGTTATTATACAAACTTGACTTTTACGGGATTAGAGGATCCACACATAAGTGGATCGACTCGTGGCTCTCTGAGCGCTCTCAAAAAGTGGTATTAGATGGCCGAGCCTCAGATCCAGTCCCGGTTCTATCTGGTGTCCCGCAAGGATCGATCTTGGGACCGGTCCTATTTCTTTTCATCAATGATCTTCCGGATAATATCAGGTCATCTGTTCGGCTATTTGCTGATGATTGTGTTTTGTACAGGAATATCAAGTCTCCTTTGGATTGTCACATTTTGCAAGATGACCTGAATAGCTTGGCCAAATGGGAAACGGATTGGCAAATGAAATTTAATGTTAGCAAATGTCATTCAATGAGGGTGACTCGGCTACACCCAAGCAATCACATACAGTTCAGCTACACACTGCACCAGCAAATATTAGAACAGGTTCAGTCCGCTAAATACCTAGGTTTAACTATCACAGACAACCTTGATTGGGGTCAACATATTTCGGAAATTACATGCAAGGCAACTAAGACTTTGGGCTTTCTTCGGCGCAATTTGGCATTGGCACCTAGGCATACAAAGGAAGTTGCATACAAAACATTGGTTCGTCCTCAGCTTGAGTATGCAGCCCCTATTTGGCATCCCTATCATGAAACTCAGACTGAGAAGGTGGAGAAGGTGCAGAAGACTGCAGCCAGGTGGACCTGCAGGAGATGGAGGAACTCCAGTAGCGTCGGTGATATGCTTGACGAGCTTGAGTGGCCATCCCTGCAGTCCCGCAGAGAGTGGTCCTCCTTAACCTTCTTCTATAAGATACACTCCGGTACAGTGTCTCTTGATAAAGACAAATACCTGACCCCGGCACCCAACCTAAGGCGAACTCGGGCATCGCATGTATTACAGTATACAAGACAATTTGCCTATAGTGATGCCCTGAAAAACTCATTTTTCCCCAGAACTATTTCCGTTTGGAATAGTCTCCCTTCTTCAGTGGTCTCATCTAAGACCATTGAGGAATTTAAGGCTTCTATTTAATCATAGGCCCAGAGGCATGTGTTTTAGCATGCCTCTTATCTATATCTTGTAAATAGTTTTAATGGCCCACCCCAAATGTTTTTTTCTCCCTTGACTAAATTCTAAATTTAGCCACCCACCCCACACCTGAGGTGATGATCAGAAATTGATCGACTGAGTATCAGAAGATAGATAGATAGATAGAAACATTTTTGACAGTTCGCAAGTGTTTTGGAAGCCATCAATCGGCTGTTCCGTCAATTGAGCACTTCCGTTAAGGTGACTAACTTTACGGTAACGCAAGAATGGCAAGATTTTAGGCTCTAAAGACAGACGTTTGACCAGGAATACTTCATAAAATAATTACTTACTTAATTTTTAAATTGTAGATAACTTTCTTTGGGTCTCTTACTATGCAAAGGTTTCATATTTTCCAAGGAAAAGGCTCCTACCGACTTATATGCAAATTAGCACTTTTCCGACCGAAATGTACCCATCGACTTGACCCGATTCTACCAACGCCACGAAGTCCCGAGTATATAAAGAAACTGTATCCTTTGCGCGGCCTTCTGCCCAGTAGTTTCCGAACGAAAAGCTAGAGTCTTGGTGTGTTAGTGTGTTTTCCTTACAATTTTGGATTAAATAGCAGCTTAGAGAGAGAGAAGTAAGCATGGAGGCCGATGTTTGGTTGCAGTTGACGTTCTGAAGATGTTGTGGTTTGATTTTTACTCTTGTTAATCTTTGAATATTTTTGTTATATTTAATTAGATCTAGACTTTCAGGCTCCTTCCACGATCGATCGGACCATTGCAAGAGTGACTCGGTGCTCGACCTTGTATACACGCCGTGGGCCTTTTGAGAAACAGACTATAGAAGCATGTCAGCGCGGACGTTATGGAAGACAACAGAAAAGAATGCAGAGCGTTATACTTTGTGACCGATGTGCATAGTATAAAGTATGGGGCGGCCTGAGAGATGGATCTAAGTTAATGTTTTATTTCTTTCTCGTTGTACAAGTTCCGTGTTTTAAGATGTTACAGTTAATCTAATATGACATACTCTCCATAGTGTAGATAATTTAAAGTTTAAATAATTTCCCTTTAAAAGCAAGCTAAAGTTTGAACTAAGTAAAGAGGTACAAGTAGGCAAAGATCAGGAAAAGGCGCAATCAGAAAAAGATTCCCACTCCAAAAACCGAGGTGGGAAAAAACCAAACTAACAATCAGGTACTTATACCATGAAACATATCGTAAGCCGAATGAGCAGCTATTTTCCCAATAGGTGGCCACTCAGTTACCTTAACTTAACTAAAAATATGAAAACATACATAAGGCGCCAACAGCACAAAAAATTTTTAAACACCAAGACATAAAACAAAAAGAACCACTACAGAAGTATCGACTTGGAACGATCAGTAACACAAAGTTACTGGCGGGCTTAAACCGGTTTTACAGGTACCTAACCTCACCCTCAGCTTCTGCAGTGGTTCACAACATTTAGTTAGTTCTTCGGTCCTCGTGGTGAATCTCTAACTAGTCAATGAATCATCAAGAATACACTAGTTCTAGTGTCAATTTACTTAAATGCTAAGAGAACATGCACTAGTTATGCTAGTGTCTTTAATTTCATGATTAAGGACTCATACGCTAGTTATGCTAGTGTTTTATAAGAAATTTTCTTACAGTAACTTTTCTCAGATTAAATAAATAATTCTTCGGGGCTATGCATAAGTTATGCTGTGCTCAGACCCCATTTAAATTTATCAAACTATAAGGTTTAAAGATTTTAAGTATTTATACGTACATGTATTATGTGCATGTTTCGGGTTGGTTCAGATCTTTGAAATGGAGGGTTATGCCTTCCACTTAGATTTGGACAACTTGATATATTACCTTGACCTTGCCATGACCTCACGATGACCTTGAATGACCCTTAACCAAGATACAGTTAGAAACAGAGTACGAGACAGTGAGAATAGCGAGTGGAGAGAATGCTCTATGGTACCCTAAGCGAATCCTAACATTGGGCTAGAGAAAGGGGAGAGAACTCTAAACAGACTCTGGTGCCATTGAGATGAGAGAGTTATACATAATACCCTTTATGGGTGAAATATGAATATTAAGTGTACAAAAATCAGAATAAAGGTTTTTTTTTATATTTTTATTAAACTGAAATACGCCTTAGTTATCCCTTCTCCCTTTGTCGTCTCTCACTCAATGAATATATGCATTATCATCACGTGCAATTGTCAGTCTCATGTCAATAACTTATTCATAATTAATCAAGTACTGGTATCGCTCCATCTACACTCGTCCTGTCCGGTGATAAGTCCGTTGGCACAATGCATGGGTAAAATAAAGCAATGATCAAAAGAAGGTAATTATCAAAAGATTAGCAGTGGTCAAAAGGAAGCAATGATCAGGAGCTGGTGATAGAGAATCCGAATTTACAGACACCCCAGAGCATACGGACATGTCCCCATCTGCCTGGTTTATAGCGGTGAAGGTCCATGTAATGTACTAGTGACCTTGACCCCTGTGACCTTGCAATATCTGTTATTTATACTTGTTTATTTGAAAAGAGGACCACATAGAAGATTGAATGAACCTCCATCGCGGCTTTAATAATGTTTCTGTTCTTATTATCACCATCATTATTATTTTTATTCAATTATTATTATTATTCTAGATATTGAAATTATTATTATTCTAAAGGTTGATAATGCCAAATACATTCATGGTGATTTAAATGACAATAAATATGTCAGACCTCTCACTGGTTGCCATTGGAATCATCAGTAACTTTTTAGTTCGTCTCTGTACACCACACCATTCTCCCTAGAATTTTCAGTGGAGATGACCTCTAGTGAAGGAAGTAGTGAATATGATGACATCAATGACCTCTAGTGAAGAAAGTAGTGAATATGATGACATCAATGACCTCTAGTGAAGGAAGTAGTGAATATGATGACATCAATGACCTCTAGTGAAGGAAGTAGTGAAGATGATATCACTGCCTCTAGTGAAGGAAGTAGTGAATATGATGACATCAATGACCTCTAGTGAAGGAAGTAGTGAATATGATGACATCAATGACCTCTAGTGAAGGAAGTAGTGAATATGAAGACATCAATGACCTCTACTGAAGGAAGTAGTGAATATGATGACATCAATGACCTCTAGTGGAGGAAGTAGTGAATATGATGACATCAATGACCTCTAGTGAAGGAAGTAGTGAATATGATGATATCAATGACCTCTAGTGAAGGAAGTAGTGAATATGATGACATCAATGTCCTCTAGTGAAGGAAGTAGTGAATATGATGACATCAATGACCTCTAGTGAAGGAAGTAGTGAATATGATGACATCAATGTCCTCTGGTGAAGGAAGTAGTGAATATGATGACATCAATGACCTCTAGTGAAGGAAGTAGTGAATATGATGACATCAATGACCTTTAGTGAAGGAAGTAGTGAATATGAAGACATCAATGACCTCTAGTGAAGGAAGTAGTGGATATGATGATATCAATGACCTCTAGTGAAGGAAGTAGTGGACATGGGTAGTGGTATGTACTTCTATATGAGCCTGTGCGTGAGAAACCCAACAATTTGGGATTCTGACCAGTCTGACACAAACCAGGCTGTACAGTCACAGAAGATGGTTAGAGGCTGGAATTTTTGGATTTAGATAGTAGAGGAATTGTACTATCTGTGTAGCGAAAACAAAGGCGCTTATTGCTGATCTGCGCCTTTGTTTCCGCCTATGCAAATTGTTATTTTCTTATTTGGTGGCTCATATATCAGAAATTGAACATTTTTCAAAAATGGTGTTCATACCAGTATTTACTTTACAATCCCATCTGTTGCCCACAATGGCTTTGCTTGCTCCGAAATATATTTGCTGTGTATTTTTTTCTGTTTCAGGCATAGTAAAAAAAATCAAAGATGGAAAAGGTTAATATGTTTCCTCGCTATCCAGTAGCAGATAGCCAGGATGACAGCGATGCAATAAGCTGGGCAGATAACGACGATGCAGAGAACGATGCAATAAGCTGGGCAGATAACGACGATGCAGAGAACGTGCCAGGTAAATCACAAGAAAATATGCCTATGCTTATGAATGGCATATTTTTGGCTGTAATAATGGAATTTTTCTATTGAAAATATCTGATGTTTTTCTTATTTTTGTTCAAAACATTGATAGAGGCAATTGTAACGAGTACCCACAATCAATTGATGACTATTACAACATAACTGTATAAAATTTAATGAAGAGTGAATGAAGTGAGGAGAATGATCACACTTATTTTATACACGAATACACCCTTGTAGTTTGTAAGATACCTCAGAGGGATGGTCCTCCCCGACCCTCTGGGTATCAAATGACAGGGAGAATAGATGGGCTGCCCTCAGGTAATTGAACAAAAAGAAAAGTGACAATGGCATCTATAAGCATGCTCTCGCTTAGTTCAGTGGCCGATAATGAGGATGACAGCACTGCTGACAGCGATGCAATCAGCTGGGCGGATAACGACGATGCAGTTAACGTGCCAGGCGAGTATCCACAATCTATGTTTTGTAGCAAACAAAAGTTTTGCACTTTATTGCTCTTGAAATTAACAAAATTAGATTCCTTATCAAATATAAAAGACCAGAGAGGAGACATAAATCATCCGACCCTGTGAATTCGATTTAATTCTCATACCCGACGCACATTCTAGACCAGGAGCCGTATCGATGGTACCGGAAAATATAGAAAGTTATAGTGGAGAGTTTGTGATACTAATGCAATCAATATATGAAATAGAATCCTGGCCAAAAATAAAAGACCAGAGCAGAGACAAATCATTCGACCGTGTGAGTCTGACTTCATTCTTATACTCGATGCTTATTTTAAACAAAGAGACCCAAATCACAGGGACATGTGACTTTGACTACATTCTCATACCCGACGCACATTCTAAACCAGGAGCCGTATCGATGGTACCGGAAAACATTGAAAGTTATAGTGGAGAGTTTGTGATACTAATGCAATCAATATATGAAATAGAATCCTGGCCAAAAATAAAAGACCACAGAGGATACACAAATCATTCGGCCCTGTGAATTTGACTTCATTCTTATATGTGATGCTAATTCTTAACAAAGAGACAAAAATCATTCTGCAATGTGAGTTTGACTACATTCTAATACTCGATGCTCTTTCTAAACAAGGAGACACAAATCATTCAGCCATGTGGGTTTGACTACATTCTAATACTGGATGCTCATTCGAAACAAGGAGAACAAATGTGAATTTGACTACATTCTGATACTCCATGAACATTTTAATCAAAAAGACCCAAATCAAATGGCCATGTGAGTTTGACTACATTCTAATACTCCATGAACATTCTAAACAAAGATATGCAAATCATTCTGCCATGCGTGTTTGACTACATTCTAATAATCGATGCTCATTCTAAACAAGGATACACAAATCATAAGGCCACGTGCGTTTGATTACATTCTAGTACTCGATGCTCATTCTAAACAAGGAGACCCAAATCATACGGCCATGTGAGTTTGACTACTTTCTAATACTTGATGCTCAATATAAACAAGGAGAACCTAATTATACGGACATGTGAGTTTGACTATATTCTAATTCTCAATGCTCATTCTGAACAAGGAGCAGTAACAATGGTACCGGGAGACACAGCAAAAGAAAAAAAGTTTGTGATACTAATGCGATACGGAATAATTTAATATCTAAAAATGAGGAATGCTATGACAAAAGAAGCACCACTCTTCTCTAATTCAAAGAATACCTTAGGCGGATTTATCAAAACTCGGAGGGTATTTCTACAGTGTGTATTGTTCTTGTATTACGTGTATATTGTAAATGACTGTTTGTTTGACAGAATATTTAGCAGATTCTAGAAACAACTTAATAAGATCTCCATAATTTTAGTGAACAAGAAATAAATGATATTGGTGTATCAGAAAATCAGTATATGAGAAGAATAAGAATAAACTTTATTGATAAACACAGTACTCCAGCCACACAACATGTATGGCATAGAATCCTGGCCAAAAATAAAAGACCACAGAGGAGACACAAATCATTCGGCCATGTGAGTTTATGTGAGTTTGACTTCATTCTTATACGCGATACTCATTTTAAATAAGGAGATCATGTGGGTTTGACTATATAGTAATACTCGATGCTCATTCTAAACAAGGAAACCATGTGGGTTTGACTATATAGTAATACTCGATGCTCATTCTAAACAAGGAGACCATGTGGGTTTGACTAGATAGTAATACTCGATGCTCATTCTAAACAAGGAGACAATGTGGGTTTGACTATATAGTAATACTCGATGCTCATTCTAAACAAGCGACAATGTGGGTTTGACTATATAGTAATACTCGAAGCTCATTCTAAACAAGGAGACCATGTGGGTTTGACTATATAGTAATACTCGATGCTCATTCTAAACAAGGAGACAATGTGGGTTTGACTATATAGTAATACTCGATGCTCATTCGAAACAAGGAGACCATGTGGGTTTGACTATATAGTAATACTCGATGCTCATTCTAAACAAGGAGACCATGTGGGTTTGACTATATAGTAATACTCGATGCTCATTCTAAACAAGGAGACAATGTGGGTTTGACTATATAGTAATACTCGATGCTCATTCTAAACAAGCGACAATGTGGGTTTGACTATATAGTAATACTCGATGCTCATTCTAAACAAGGAGACCATGTGGGTTTGACTATCTAGTAATACTCGATGCTCATTCTAAACAAGGAGACAATGTGGGTTTGACTATATAGTAATACCCGATTCTCATTCTAAACAAGGAGACAATGTGGGTTTGACTATATAATAATACCCGATTCCCATTCTAAACAAGGAGCAGTACCAATGATACAAGAAGACACAGTAAAAGTATAGCTCTTCCTCACTTTTGTACAGGCGAGCTAAAAGGAGACACAAATCATTCGGCCCTTTGAGTATGACTTCATTCTAATACCAGATGCTCATTCTAAACAAGGAGCAGTAACAAAGTAAAAATAAAAGGTTTGTGATACTAATGTGATACTGAATTATTTGAAGGTCCTTTTCATATTCAATATCTAAAAATGAGGAATGCTATGACAGATTATGTTGAAAGAAGCACTTCTCTGCCCCCAATTCAAAGAAGAATGTCTTAGGTGGATGAGGGTATTTTCTACTGAGTGTATTGTTCTTGTATTATGCGTATATTGTAAATAACTGTTTGTTTGACAGAATATTTAGCAGATTCTAGAAAGAACTTAAAGAACTTAATTAGATCTCCATAATAAATTTAGTGAACAAGAAATAAATGATATTTATGTATCAGAAAAACAATATATGAAATAGAATCCTGGCCAAAAATAAAAGACCAGAGAGGAGACACAAATCATTAGGCCCTGTGAGTTTTACTTAATTCTTATACGCAATACTCATTCTAAACAAGGAGACCATGTGAGTTTGACTTCATTCTTATATGCGATACTCAGTCTAAACAAGGACACCATGTGAGTTTGACTTCATTCTTATACTCGATGCTCATTCTAAACAAGGAGACCATGTGAGTTTGACTTCATTCTTATATGCGATACTCATTCTAAACAAGGAGACCATGTGAGTTTAACTTCATTCTTATATGCGATACTCATTCTAAACAAGGAGACCATGTGAGTTTGACTTTATTCTTATACCTGATACTCATTCTAAACAAGGAGACCATGTGAGTTTGACTACATACATGTACTAATACTCCATGCTCATTCTAAACAGGGAGACCATGTGAGTTTGACTTCATTCTTATACTCCATGCTCATTCTAAACAGGGAGACCATGTGAGTTTGATTACATACTAATACTCGACGCTCGCTAATACTCGATGCTCATTCTAAACAAGGAGACCATGTGAGTTTGACTACATACTAATACTCCATGCTCATTCTAAACAGGGAGACCATGTGAGTTTGACTATATATATGCTCTCGCTTAGTTCAGTGGCTGATAATGAGGATGACAGCACGGCTGACAGCGATGCTATCAGTTGGGCAGATCACGACGATGCAGTTAACGTGCCAGGTCAACCATAAGAAAACATGCCAATGCTAATGAATGGCATATTTTTGGCTGTAATAATGGAATTTTTCCATTGAAAATATCTGATGTTTTTTTTTATTTTTGTTCAAAACATTGGTAGAGGCAATTGTAACGAGTACCCACAATCTATTGCTGACTAATACAACATAACTGTATAAAATTTGAATGAAGAGTGAATGAAGTGTGAAGAATGATCACACTTATTTTATACACAAATACACCCTTGTAGTTTGTAAGATACCTCAGAGGGATGGTCCTCCCGGACCCTCTGGGTATCAAATGGCAGGGAGAATAGATGGGCTGCCCTCAGGTAACTGAAAAGAAAAGAAAAGTGACAATGGCATCTATAAGCATGCTATCGCTTAACTAGTGGCTGATAATGAGGACGACAGCACGGCAGACAGCGATGCAATAAGCTGGGCCGATGACGACAATGCAGTTAACGTGCCAGGTAAACCACAAGAAAATATGCCTATGCTTATGAATGGCATATTTTTGGCTGTTATAATGGAATTTTTCCATTGAAAATATCTGATGTTTTCTTATTTTTGTTCAAAACATTGAAAGAGGCAATTGTAACGGGACCCACAATCTATGTTTTGCAGCAAAACCAGTGCAAAACCACTACTATCATTGAAGAATCAACACCTACTCCTACAGGAAAAGAACTAATGGAGATGATCCAGAAGATGCTACTGAAAGATGGGACAAGAAAGACACAGCTAAACAAGACCACAGTGTATTTTTCTATTCACCACCAATGAAAAGTCTCTTAAACAAAAGCAAAGACTAAACCTGAATCTAGTGACAAGACATTTCAAAATCACAACAGTGAACCAAAATAACTGTGGTCATGAAGTTTGGCTTTGATTGGCCCGGTGGTTTCAGAAAAGAAGATCTTTGAAATTGTGAACGGACGACGTCACCGGACGCCGCCGGATGGACGCCGGAGCATGGCCATCCTATATGCTCACCTTCCGCTCAGGTGAGCTAATTTCAAAATTCCGTATTTTTGTCAAAATTCGATGGAAAGTTCTCAAAAGTTAATCAGGTCATTTACTCCTCAGCCCCAACCAGTATACCAAATATGAACGCTTTAGCTCAAAAAAAATTTTGAGATAGCTTGCACACAAGATTTTCAAATTTTGTTTTCAAAGGGACATAACTCAGAAAAGGGGCATAACTCGGACATACGGGTCAATTATTTTTTTAAGAGGAATACACACATGAAATATCAAAACCCTAGCATTCACCGTTCAAAAGTGAACGGACACACACACACACACACACACACACACAGACAAGCCAAAAGCAATATGCCCTTCCAACTTTTTCAAAGTTGGGGGCATAAAAATTCATTTCAAAGAAAATTCATGACTATCGAGCAGTGGACAGTGGACACCTGCACACTGCCAAATTCCGATATTGCCACAGCAACGGTCAGTTCTTAGAGGCTCTTAGTAGGATATTGAATGATTTTTTGAGCGCAGGTGCATGAGTCACCTAGCGGAACATAGAATGATTGAATGATCAGCCGTGTAAAGTAATTACATAAATTAGTGCTATTTACATAGCAGTTATTTATTTCTTGTTCATGACTATCGAGCAGTGGACAGATGCTTTTAATGTTTACATGTCAGTGTATACATAGACTTAAGTTTCCTGAGTAGTCGCAACATCTTGCAGTATATCTGAATACGGTAAGGAAGATTTCAAAAGAAATCGGTCATTGGCAACTTTCGAAAAATCAAAGAAAGCATAGGCCTACAGTGGAATCAGATCCATAGTGAACTTTATGTCACAGCGTTGACACGAAAGCAAAAACAGCCCTTTCGGTCTGTCAGGGTTTTGCCTGCAAGCGGTAGATCCTGTCATACATTTGCCATCAAAAATACATGTAACAGATTCAATTGGAGTGCAGAATGTTCCGGCTGCGACTATAAGCATGTATGCAAGCATTTCGAGGGAAAGCACCCAGGGTTTAGGTGCTGGAAAGAACATAGCATCCGATATAGTGTTACGCAAACCAAACAACTTAACTCATTTAAGCCTGGCATCCCTTTTGTTGGACATATGCAAACAGTATAGCCCCAGATGTGACCTAATCTGTTTGCTTAGAGAATTTTCATCAAAAAATTGAATAAAATTTAAAAATCACTCCCGATGCCCCTAAAAATGAAAGTGGACTCACCCAATTGATAATGATGGGAGAATCTATTCGTCAAATAAGGGTTAATCAGCACGGTCCAAACTCCCTTGATACCGGACAGTCAAAAATCCCAACCCCTACCAACCCCAATTTGGGCGGGGCGTCTAAATGATTATCTCGTGGGGTATCCTGACGACAAACGATTTTACTTGGTTGAAGGCTTCACATAAGGATTTAAATTACATTTAACGGGTGATCGTAGTTCTAAGGATAGCAATAATCTTAAGTCAGCATTAGATAACCCAGAGATAGTTAAAGCTAAGCTTGAATCCGAGTTAAAGGCAGGTAGAATTGCGGGTCCTTTCCAAAGTCCTCCTGATCCTACTTTAAAACTATCCCCTCTCAGCGTAGTACCCACAAACCAGGAAGGTGAATACCGCATGAGCCACCATTTATCTCATCCTAAAGCTAATGGTTTATCAGTAAATGAAGGTATTCCAAAGGAGTTTACTGCTGTGTCATATGCAGGTATCAAAAATGCAGTTACAATCATGAAAGACGTGGGTAAAGGTTGCTATAAGATTATATGCTGTTAGGGTTCACCTGGGAAAATCAAGTTTGCTATGATCGCTGTATCCCTATGGGTTGTGTGGGATATATATTAGAAGCTTCATTGTTGTTATCCACATGATGTACATTATTGCTTTATACATGTTTTGAGATTTATATGCCATCATCATATCATCACTTAAATAGTCTTGATTAGACTCTATCAGTATAATGTCTTGTAATTTGTCTTTCCTACCCTGATCTGCGAACGAGTCCATAAATGTGCAGGTTTTTGTATTCGGTAAAGGAATTGCATAAATGATATATGAGTATCAGAAAATCAATATATGAAATAGAATCCTGGCCAAAAATATAAGACCACAGAGGAGACACAAATCATTCGGCCATGTGAGTTTATGCCAGTTAGACTTCATTAGTATACTCGAAGCTCATTCTAAACAAAGACACTCAAATCATGAGACCATGTGAATTTGACTACATACTAATACTCCATGCTCATTCTAAATAAGAAGACATAAAACAGGGAGACACAAATCATTCTGACATGTGAGTCTGATTAATAGCCCAAAAATAAAAGACCAGAAGGACACACAAATCATTCGGCCCTGTGAGTATGACTACATTCTAATACTTGATGCTCATTCTGAACAAGGAGCAGTAACAATGGTACCTGAAGACACAGAAAATCAATAGTTGAGACTTTGTGATGCTAATGCGACACTGAATTATTTGTATGTGCCTCTCATACTCAGGAGACACTGAATTATTTGTATGTGCCTCTCATACTCAGGAGACACTGAATTATTTGTATGTGCCTCTCATACTCAGGAGACACTGAATTATTTGTATGTGCCTCTCATACTCAGGAGACACTGAATTATTTGTATGTGCCTCTCATACTCAGGAGACACTGAATTATTTGTATGTGCCTCTCATACTCAGGAGACACTGAATTATTTGTATGTGCCTCTCATACTCAGGAGACACTGAATTATTTGTATGTGCCTCTCATACTCAGGAGACACTGAATTATTTGTATGTGCCTCTCATACTCAGGAGACACTGAATTATTTGTATGTGCCTCTCATACTCAGGAGACACTGAATTATTTGTATGTGCCTCTCATACTCAGGAGACACTGAATTATTTGTATGTGCCTCTCATACTCAGGAGACACTGAATTATTTGAGCCTCGACGCGAGAAAACCGGTCTTCGGGGTTTCCGACCAGGTCCGACACAAACCGGCCTGTACAAGCTCAGAAAAGAGCTAGAAGCCTGAAATTTCGGATTTAAGTAGAAGAGGAATTGTACTATCCGAGTAGCGAAAACAAAGGCGCTGATCAGCTTCGCGGTTACCGCGAAGCTGATCTGCGCCTTTGTTTTCGCCTAGGCAAAAATCCGGTTTTCTCACGATGCGGCTCATTTGTATGTGCCTCTCATACTCAGGATCTAAAGACATGGAAACCATGGAAAACATGGCAGATTATGTAAAAAGAAGCTCTTCCCCAATTCAAGAAGGAATATCATAGGTGGATTGATCAAAACTAGGAGGGTATTTCTACAGAATAAATTGTTCTTGTATTACATGTATAATGTATATTGTGTGTACTTGTTTATTTGAAAGGAAGACCTCAGGGAATGATTGAATGGACATCCATCTTGGCTTTAAGAATGTTTGTATTTTTATCCACATTATTATTATAATTATCATTCATATTACAGTATTACATATTTGGCAACAATGTTAGAAGTTATCTGGGCTGGTAAATTTTCCAGCAGTTTTAAGCAGGCTTATGAGGAAACTTCTAGACCAGACGGAGAACATAGATCACTTCATTGATGATATTTTAGTTTTCACCATGACCAGGCATGAGCCCAAGGATGTTTTGCTCGAACTCTTCAGAAGACTAAGAGATGCTGGAATGACAGCCAAACCGTCGAAAACATTCATAGGATACAGGAGTTAAGAATGTCTCGGTAACTTGCTAGGAAATGACAGATTGCAGCCAAAGACAGACTGCAGCCAAATCCAGACAAAGCGACAGCAGTGGAGAATGCAAATAGACCGTCCACTAAGAAGCAAGGGAAAGCTTTCATTCGTCTAGTCGTTTTTTACCACAAATTCATACCCAACTTTCCTGTTGACAGACTTAATGCACAAGGGCTAGCCAACACATGTGAAATGGACTGAAATTCAAGAACATGCTTTCTACTCGCTTAAGGATGTTCGCTGCCAATGAAAAAGTATTCAAACTTTTTTTCTAACCACTCTTTTTTGATTCCAAAATACAACACAAGACATTTGAAAACAAAATAAGTATAGGGTAGTGAGCATTTTTTCAAGCTACAGGCCTGTGAATGAGACCTCTGAATGCCATGTTTAAAATTTAGTAAAATTAATTTAATTTTTAATTATTTGAAACATACCTGTCTTCAACAAAATTACACCTAGAATGCATTAAAAAAAAAAAACACAATATTTACGTAATGCAGACTATTTTGGACCAAAACCATAGACAAATTTGCAACTTGGAGCGGATGACAAAATTTTACGAGACGTTTTCCAACCCTACCCCCATACTTGAAAAGTCGAAAAAAAATCAATATTTCGAAATGTGCCAAACCCATATTTGTAGATTCAAACTTTTTCTTGTATTTTCACACAACATAGAACTTGGTAAATGTTGTTTGAATAAAAGAAAGAAATATATAGGGTAGTGTGCATATAAGAGAGAACCAACGACTTGAAAATCGCCATTTTAAGCCTTTTTTCTGCCGTTTTGTTTCGTAAAGCCCATTTCATAAAATTAACCAAAATTTTCAAACTAGCACACCAAAGACAGAAAGACTGACTTAGAAGACCATGTACACATATACTGCTGCTAAAATTAACAGCGAACTAGTGCAATTAATTTGAAGATGTGTAATATTTAAGTTTAATCTACCCTACCCCCTAGATTTTACTGACGATTAAAATTTTCTGAAAAGTTGCAGAAAATGGGGTGAAAAAATGAAGTTCCTTAGATTGACAATTTTCATGGTTCATTGAATGCATATCATCAATATGTATCCAAATATAAAATATTAGGAAAATATCTGCAACCGTTTTGGAGATATTCAACAAAAGAAAAACCGGAAGTTCCGAAATGTCAAATGTTAGCAGCGAACATCCTTAAAAAGCGCTCACCATGAAACCAATTTTGCAATTGCATGATATCTGGTGCTTTACAAGAGAAAAATATATTTGTGTTAATCACGAAGATATGGGGCTTGTAAACTGGGAGATACAATCAAGGGACTAGCCCCTGACAGCCAAGGTGAGTTACACGCTTTTGTTTTTATGTTGTATAGTTTGTTGTTTGTTATAATGTACATAAGGTGCATAATTTGTTAAGATGCATTCATTGTTGATTGACATTTCCTATTTAACTATATACACTGTATATAAAAGGTATTCCTAGATGATTGTTGGATCAAATTTTGTATATCATATCATAAATGAGCCACCTCGTTGGAAAACCAACAATGTGGTTTCCGAACAGGTCTGACACAAACTGGCCTGTACAGCTACAGAAGCAGGCTAAAAGCTTGAAATTTTTTAGTTAAGTAGAGGAGGAATTGTACTATCCGAGTAGCGTAAAACAAAAGTGCTGATCAGCTTCGCAGTTACTGTGAAGCTGATCTGCACCTTTGTTTTCACCTATGCAGATCGTTGGTTTTCTCATGCGGCGGCTCAAATAGTATCTGGCTTGAAGATTTCAACAAGATCTTCACACATTTTAAGGTGAACAGCAATAAGGTGACTGGCAATTTTGAAATTTCTAGTTAAAACAGAAAAAGAGTTGCTTTTTGCAATGTGCAGCTAACCTATGAGTTTGTTATTATTATCATTATTATTATTATTTTTTTTTTTTTTGCAATATATATAACAAAAGATAAAAGAAATTTTTGCTTATCGCCCCATATTGTAAGATGCATCAAATGGTTACCAGCTATGTCACAACAAAATGCTAATTTACGTAAAATTTTGGAAAATCGCTTTTGAATTATCTTTTTTCAATTAGAACAAACCTTAAGTCTCATTTAATGTCCAGCTGGATGCACCACTGGGCATTACATGAATATTTCTGTATGATAAGAATTTTGGAGTTCAAATTTATCTTTCTGTATATACTTTGGGCATCTTTTACAATCACAGAACCATCTGAAAATTGCCCAACAAAAAAGCTAATCAGTCATCAACTACAGAATTTCCCCATGTTTTGGTGAAAATATCAACCTTTATTACTGCAGTTATTCAGCAAATTAAAAAAAAAAAGTTTCCTGGCATAAAAGGAACACATAAATTGAATAATCCCACAAGAAAATTACAAGTCCTGAAATAGAAGCATAGACTAATCATTCTCTAGCTTTCAGCGTATTTATATATATGGCATAAGCAGATTTTCTCATGGCATTGCTATAATTATCATATGAACACAAAGGACAAAAAATTGCACTATTGTATATCATTTTGGCACAAAACGGAACTGGAATGTTTTTTTCTCTGGGTTATTCTCAAGTTAGCCTGACTTAAATCACCTGTGAAACTAAAGGGTGTTAAGGAAGTTAGTTCCGCAGTTTACCACATAATTTGAAAGCATTTTGAAGACAAAAATTAATTAAATAATCTGGTGTTATCATTTTATACTTTTGAAGCATCAAAACCAAGTCAGGGAAGCAATTTTTGTGCAGAACAAATTTTCTTAACACCCTTTACCTTTGGTGGAACAAATGGAAGTAATTACCCTCCTACAATGCTAACTTGCCATATTTACCCACCATTAGCATCTAAATTTTTGGGTTGGGGCAATTTTTAGGGTCGGTCCTGAAAGGGGAAACAAATAAAATTTTAATTTCGGCCTTATAGAATTTCCCTACACCTATATACCAGTCGTGTTGGCAGCTCCTTCCAGGTATTAAGTGGATAGTGTAGACACAATCAGGACAGTGTAGACACAAAATCCTGATAGTAGCTTCTAGAATCTCCCTTCTCCAGGTTAGTGATGAGCTCCTTTATCCCCAGATCTCTAGCCAACTTGTACTGTAACTTCACATCTTTACAGAATCCCAATAGTTTCTTGATGTTTCCTAGAGCCTGAACTGGCTTGTCTTGTAGCTGCTGGTATCTGAAAAATATTGAAGATGGTTGACTTTGACTGTTTAGATTCAATTTCCAGCCAACAGCTACAGACATTCTGGGTTGATTTTTTGTACTTATTAGCATTGCCTTGGCAAGACTATTGACCAAATGCGATTTGTACTATTGTTTCGCCTCTCACTTAAATCCAGGACAAAGAAAGATTTGATTGCATTCATTTTATGCAGTATTTATTGTAACCTGCATTCAGAATTGTTTGTCCTAGACGCTTGTCACAATTTTACTGGTCAATTCATATTTTGACTGACAGGTGGTGTTATGTCAATTCAAATGAGCATCAACAAAATAGCTTTTATGAAGAAATAAGAAAGATTTTGCTCCAATCATAACGCTGAGGTGGTTCTAACGTATACCCACAATGTATGTTTTGGATAAAAAATAATGAAAATAGATACACCCATGTATACCCCAGTTTTACTATATAAAAGTGGGGTATATATTACAAGGAGTATCATCAAATATTCTGCTTCTGTTTTAATGGATGGAGAAAAAAAGTACAAGTAGGCAAAGATCAGGAAAAGGCGCAATCAGAAAAAGATTCCCACTCCAAAAACAGAGGTGGGAAAAAACTAAATTAACAATCAGGTACTTATACCATGAAAACATAACGTAAGCCGAATGAGCAGCTATTTTCCCAATAGGTGGCCACTCAGTTACCTTAACTTAACTAAAAATATGCAAACATACATAAGGCGCCAACAGCACAAAAATATTTTAAACACCAAGACATAAAACAAAAAGAACCACCACAGAAGTATCGACTTGGAACGATCAGTAACACAAAGTTACTGTCTAAAAAAAAAGTCTACATACCTCTACAAAGGAAAGTGTACATACCTCTCAATAGCATCTTGTACCAGTCCTGCTGTAAGTCTGTGATGACAGCGGAAATCTTGTAAATATTTCATGTCTCCTCGGACTATCACGTTAGTGCACAGGGCCGCTGCCCAGTTGTCTCGCTTGGCATATGCTTCACTCACGATGTAGGCCTGAAGTTAGATGAGTCGCATAGTGAGAAAACTGGATTTTTGCCTATGCGAAAACAAAGGTGCAGATCAGCTTCGCAGTAACTGCGAAGCTGATCAGCGCCTTTGTTTTCGCTACACAGATAGTTCACATTTCAAGCTCTAGCCATCTTCTGTGACTGTACAGGCCAGATCAGCTTCGCATTAACTGCGAAGCTGATCAGCGCCTTTGTTTTCGCTACACAGATAGTTCACATTTCAAGCTCTAGCCATCTTCTGTGACTGTACAGGCTGGTTTGTTTCGGACCTGGTCGGAAACCCTGAAGACTATCGTGGCACAGATACAGCTAGAGGGTGAAACTGTTCAAGAGGAAGAATGAGTTGAAATATATTTTCAAGACCAATTTTTTAAAGAAAGCAATATGCTCATCTCATATAAACAGAACATGCGAACAACCAAGCTACCAAGTTACGCCTGAATGTATGGTCTTTTTGTGCCCTGTCTATTTGTACATGTACATCTTGGCTATAACTAGAGCAGGTTTTGTAAGTAACTATACCTCACTGCCAAAAATGATGCCCAATATCGTGCTTACTAGCAACTCCAAAGTAAACAACTACAACAGATTGAACCAATTCCTGATCATTACTGTTTTCAGTGGTGGATTTAGAGGGGGTTAAGGTGGTTCACTTGAACTCACCTCTGGGACCAAACTATTTCAGTTTCATTAACTGCACAGCTGATCAGCACCTTTGTTTTCAGTACACCGATAGTACAATTCCTCTTCTTATTAAATCCGAAATTTCAAGCCTGTTTCTTTGAGTGTACAGGCTGATTTGTGTCCCAGCTGGTAGAAAACACCTATGTTCATATTTCTCGCGTCACAGCTCATACAATACCTCCGAGAAGACAGGGTGGTCGGCTATGAGCAGGTTAGCTCCCTTGGTGGTGAGGTTGATGAACTGTTGGTTGGACGGCAGGTGTTTCAGCTGCAGGGCCACTAGTCGGGCCTTACGTACACAGGTCTGAGCATGTCGCAAACAGTTATCCTGAAATAGTCAATGTCATTGCTAGATAATTTCTAATTCAGGAGTCCAGATATAGAGAGTATTCACCACAACTTCTTTCTAACACTATTGTTGGGGTCCAAGCTAATTTCCCTGAGTTATAACGAGAGTAAAATGTATAGACAGATAGCAAATATGGTCTAAAATGACCAGTACGGGTCCAACAATGAAGAGGTGCTCATTTAAAGATAATTAATGATAATTACATTTTTGCTATTTCAAAACAGCAGCTTTAAGAAAACTATGTATCTTGCCTAGGTGTTGTTGTAATGATTACCTTGATATAAGATTCAGCAGCTTCTGAGAAGTATTGGGTGATGTTTCTTAGGTGTGTTTCCACCTCAGCAGTGTTCTCTGAAATACATCAGAATAACATGTCTGTGAAATATATACCTCAATTACATCCATATTTTGTATAGTTAAACTATAGTGTAAAGGAGTGTAAAGGAATATGCATACATGTACTTATCTTAAATTTTGGTACATGTTTAAGTAATGTTTACTGTAGTGTAACTAATTTTTCTCAGCTATTAACTTTAATGATTTCTTTTCCAGGGCAATTCATTTTGCAAATATTTCACAAAAATCTTTATAATTACTTGTGAGTCCCCGATGCTTAATACCAAGTTTTGCTGCTGCTTGAGGAGAGATTTTAAAGTGTCTTTCATTGGCAGCCAGCTTGGTCATGTGATTTGGGCAATTTAAACATTTGTTCCTGCTTCAAAAGGAGGTTTCACATAAAATTTGGCTTGTATTGGTCCACTAATTTCTGAGAAAATCATGTTTCACTTTCAATATGTGACATATTTGCATTTAGGTTTCAGTTTGGCAATGTGAATAAATGTCTATGAACTTTCAATATGGATCTGTAAAGCCAGGCTTATTACATTTTAATTGACCCTAGTAGAAAGTACAAGAATGCGCTATGAAGCAAAACATACAATTATAGCTTCTAATCAAAGACTGATGCATGCATATTACTGATGTTAAAAAATCATAATAAGTTTTACAGTACTAAGGACCCCAAAACATTACCTAAAGGTCTTCCCTTCAGTCTGTCCAGTCCGTGCAGGGCTTTGTTCTCCAGTTGTTGCCCTATCTCTCTGTACATCATGAGGTAAAGAGCCTTACCTAAAGGTCTGCCCTTCAGTCTGTCCAGTCCATGCAGGGCTCTGTTCTCCAGTTGTTGCCCTATCTCCCTGTACATAATGAGGTTGAGAACCTTACCTAAAGGTCTTCCCTTCAGTCTGTCTAGTCCATGCAGGGCTTTGTTCTCCAGTTGTTGCCCTATCTCCCTGTACATAATGAGGTTGAGAACCTTACCTAAAGGTCTGCCCTTCAGTCTGTCCAGTCCATGCAGGGCTTTGTTCTCCAGTTGTTGCCCTATCTCTCTGTACATCATGAGGTTGAGAACCTTACCTAAAGGTCTACCCTTCAGTCTGTCCAGTCCATGCAGGGCTTTGTTCTCCAGTTGTCGCCCTATCTCCCTGTACATCATGAGGTTGAGAGCTTTACCTAAAGGTCTGCCCTTCAGCCTGTCTAGTCCATGCAGGGCTTTGTTCTCCAGTTGTTGCCCTATCTCTCTGTACATCATGAGGTTGAGAACCTTACCTAAAGGCCGCCCTTCAGTCTGTCTAGTCCATGTAGGGCCTTGTTCTCCAGTTGTTGCCCTATCTCTCTGTACATCATGAGGTTGAGAACCTTACCTAAAGGTCTACCCTTCAGTCTGTCCAGTCCATGCAGGGCTTTGTTCTCCAGTTGTTGCCCTATCTCTCTGTACATAATGAGGTTGAGAACCTTACCTAAAGGTCTACCCTTCAGTCTGTCTAGTCCATGTAGGGCCTTGTTCTCCAGTTGTTGCCCTATCTCTCTGTACATAATGAGGTTGAGAACCTTACCTAAAGGTCTGCCCTTCAGTCTGTCTAGTCCATGCAGGGCTTTGTTCTCCAGTTGTTGCCCTATCTCTCTGTACATAATGAGGTTGAGAACCTTACCTAAAGGTCTGCCCTTCAGTCTGTCTAGTCCATGCAGGGCTTTGTTCTCCAGTTGTTGCCCTATCTCTCTGTACATAATGAGGTTGAGAACCTTACCTAAAGGTCTGCCCTTCAGTCTGTCTAGTCCATGCAGGGCTTTGTTCTCAAGCTGTTGCCCTATCTCTCTGTACATCATGAGGTTGAGAACCTTACCTAAAGGTCTGCCCTTCAGTCTGTCTAGTCCATGCAGGGCTTTGTTCTCCAGTTGTTGCCCTATCTCTCTGTACATCATGAGGTTGAGAACCTTACCTAAAGGTCTGCCCTTCAGTCTGTCTAGTCCATGCAGGGCTTTGTTCTCCAGTTGTTGCCCTATCTCTCTGTACATCATGAGGTTGAGAGCCTTACCTAAAGGTCTACCCTTCAGTCTGTCTAGTCCATGTAGGGCCTTGTTCTCCAGTTGTTGCCCTATCTCTCTGTACACAATGAGGTTGAGAACCTTACCTAAAGGTCTGCCCTTCAGCCTGTCTAGTCCATGCAGGGCTTTGTTCTCCAGTTGTTGCCCTATCTCTCTGTACATAATGAGGTTGAGAACCTTACCTAAAGGTCTGCCCTTCAGCCTGTCTAGTCCATGCAGGGCTTTGTTCTCCAGTTGTTGCCCTATCTCCCTGTACATCATGAGGTTTAGAGCAACCATGGAGTAGGTCTCGGTGTCCCCGGGGTGGTACCTCTTCAGGTAGTCCAGAATGGCGGTCTTCAACTTTGTCTCCTGACATTAAGAAAACATGCCCTTGCATTATGCATTAAACATTAGGCTTTTGTTTGACTTTGAAAATGAAAAGTTTCGGTGAAAATTTGAAATATTTTCCAAAATTTTGCTCAAACATTGATTGTGCGTACAATATTAGAACCACCTTGCCTCGATTTTCAGATGAAAAAGCTTATACTTGGTAATACTTTAATAAAAAAAATTCTTTGGAAATCAGTTACTTTATTTATCATTTGAAGAATTTTAATTTTAGTCAGCATGGAACTAAGCATATTTCAATATATCTGAAGCCGAAATAAAGAACAAAGAGCAAAATGCTACAAAGCCTCTACATGATGTATGCACAAAAACATATCAAACAGGAAAATATTTTTGTTGAATAGTATGATGTAAATGGAAAACCAACAATCTGCATATGTGAAAATAAAGGCGCAGATCAGCTGTGCAGTAACTGCATCTTTGTTTTCGCTACACACATAGTACAATCCATCTTCTTCTTTTTCTGTGACTGAACAGGCCGGTTTGTGTTGGACCTGGTTGGAAACCCAAATTGTTGTTATTCTCACATAAAGGCTCATTTTTCTTTGTATAACTTGCCATGCCTGCATTTAATAGCACAAGGTTTTAAGGAAAAAGCATACTTGTTTGGTTAAACAGTATTCTAATACATGCATTATTTAAGCAAAGGAAGAGTATACATGTAGATGTTAAATTGTGAATCAAACAGGAGATTCTTTCGCATTGTATACGCCCTGCACATTTCTATAATGTAACTTTAGCTAATCAATGTAAGAGTGCAAGGTATTATTTATTTCTTCTTGAAATTAACTTATGCTGCAGTGGCAATAATTTGTGCCCAAGCTAATTTAATATATTTGTATGTAGTGAATATATCAAGCATTGAGTTTTCACAAATATTTCCGAAATTAAAGCATATTTGAGCATGAAATCAGGAAATATTGTCATTAAGAACAATAATTATGTTAGCCCTGAAAAGCAGGATTAAGCATGATCATAATTTAATCATTTGCTGCTGTCATATGACCAAAACAACTGTCTGTCTAATATGAGCTGCACTGTGAAAAAAACTGGCTTTTTACGTACGCCAAAAACAAAGCTGCAGACCAGCTGTGCAGTAGCTGAGCATGAAGTTTAAACAGCTTATAACTAATGAAATAGCCATAATTAATTGTCATTTATGGTTAAGATCACCAAAGTCTGCAATTTATCCCGCTACTTGTTGTCTTTTTAACATTTATGAGCAGACTAAATTTATGTCTCATCTAATGTGAGCATGAAAAAAGCTTAACAACCTTGATGCCTGTTGTCTGCTACTTCAATGTATTGCTTGTCATATGACTGCATAATATTTTCACTAGTGTTTAAATATCTTACCTGAATGGCCTAACCATAAAGTAAATTTTCATGTTTAGAAAAGTCATCTAAAAGTAATGGCCTTAAAAATAAGATATATGTTTCCAGTTTCATTCAATGGAATTTAAAAATAGGTTTGGAAGATAGAAAAACCTTCTGTTTTGATATTTTTGTCAAGAAAAGATAGGAAAAACCAATGGCTGGAAGAGAAGCATTCGTGGAAAAACCACATTACTGCCTAAAACAAAGCAATCAGACAAACAATGAGTAATGGAAACATACAACACTTTTAGGCCTACTGACACACAACTTTCTTGACAGTATCCTATTATACTGGATCATATTACAGGCCACCTGCACACACTTATGCCAAAGTAATCTCTCACTCCTGAGCGTCTCTCCCTATATGTTACTGTATTTCAACCTTGCTTGTGTTGAACTTGGTTTTGATGAAAACTCCTTGATAATTTGCTCCCCTCAGAAAAAAATTCTTTTAGTTTCACCCTTTCTGTGTTGAACTTCAAAGTAAAAAATTATCAGTCAGACTTCATGATCAGCAAAGAAGAAGAAAAAGGAAGATGTAGGGAATCAAAAATGGTCATTTTAGTCAATTTTCAGAACTGCATTAGCAAATTGATACAAGTAGCCTTGTTCTTTGCAGACACGCTGATGATAAAATAATTTCTTAAAGTTATCAAATCTGTGGATACGTCTTTATGGTACGAATGACCATGAATGATATAATCTATGAGAATTTTGAGATAGATTTCAGCACATGGCCACCTATTGGTGTAGAGATACACCATTTTGACAGATTGTGCATAGTATGGTAAGCATTCCTGTGTTACCAAAATCACTTTCCGAGTTACGAAGTCATCAGGAAAACAAGTCCATGAAATGTATACTCCCTTATAACCCACTTTTATATTAGATAATTGGGGTTTGCAGGGTATACCTAATTTTCCTTTTTTAGATCCAAAACATAGATTGAGGGTACTTGTTAGAACAGCCTCACTGAGGTGGTTCTAAGGCGTTTCTAAGGTGTACCCACAATCTATGTTTTGAGCAAACATTAAAAATATCGTTTTTTTTTTCATTTTTACAGCTGAAAAAAAAATCTCTGTATATTGTGTGGGCAAGTATTTGAAATGTTTTGACTTCTGAGTGGCAATGTATGATTCCTATTCAAAAGTAGGCTCACCTTTTCCATGCCTTTCCCAAGTAAAAGCTCAAACTGATGATTCTGTTTCAGGACATCAAAGACGTAGATCATCTCGTTGTAGCGTCCTATACCGGTCAACAGGCGAGTCTGAAACATAGATACTGACATCTTTTGGGTGCATAAAAACCAACCATGTAATGAGTGAAACTGTGTTCTAATGAGCTAACTTACAATATTCATTTTGGGCATCAAAACATGGCCGTGTTGTATCGAATACTGCTTTGTAATGAGGTGTGTTATAATGAGGTTGAACTGTACTACATGTACTATCTATATTTTGTTATTATTTACTTACATGAAAACTATACATCACCACCATTAATCATCATGCTACCCACAATGCAACACTGTAATGTTATACTACCCATGCTGCACAAAAACCTTTCACACAATGCAAAGCTATGGCATCATTTGTGAAGAGAAAAAAGTGATGTATCCAGTGGTCTATGGAGGACAGAGTGAAGGTATAGGAGTAAATTAAGATACATGGATCATCCGAGTTAACGAAACTGCATTGCAATAGCAATACGAGCTGTGTCAGGAGAAAAACAGTGTTTGGGGTCCGACAAGGCCAGACACAAACCAGCCTGTACAGTCACAGAAGAGGGCTAAACGCTTGCTGTACTCTCTGTGTAGCCAAAACAAAGGTGCTGGTCAGCTGTGCAGTTACACTACTAGTTTAGGCAAAAATCCAGTTTTCTCATGATGAGGCTCATACAGACACCACTCACCATAAGTGAGAACTCGTGTGAGGATTCTAGGTAGCTAGTGAGGATTCTGGCGGCCCTCAGAATGTTAGAGATACCCTCCATATTACAGGCTGCTGTGTGACATTCATGGGCGAGGATCAGAACTTCAGTCTGTAGGGTTAATACTGAAACAAAATAATAACTAAATCACACCTATGCGATACAAAGTAATTTCATCAACTGTACAAAATGCAAGTTTGTGCACAACATAGATTGTGTGTACTCTTTAGAACCGCCTTCCCAGGATTCATTTTATGGCTCATTTCCTGGAGTCTCCCTGACTATCAGAGAGGTATCACACATATGAAGATCATGATTTGATAAAGTAGACAAAAATGATAAAAACTACCAGAATGCCTGTCTCATTGTGCAAGTCAGAACCATAGATTTTAAGAACAACATAAATATTGTCTGGTGTTGTTTTTTTTTTTTTTTTGTTCTGTCATGATTCAGGAAAGAGTTTCTAGCGTTTTGCCTCAATTTGAAGAAAACATTTTGAGAGTCCCAACTGATTGATGAGCCACCGCACCAGAAAACCAACAATCTGCATATGCGAAAACAGAAAACAAAGATGCAGATCAGCTGTGCAGTAACTGAACAGCTGATCAGCACCTTTGTTTTTCGCTACTCAGATAGTACTATTCCTCTTCTACTTAAATCCAAAATACCAAGCCTTTAGCCTCTTTCTGTGATTGTACAGGCCGATTTGTGTTGGACCTGGTCGAAAAACCATATGATTTGTTTTCTCATGTGAAGGCTCTGATAACACAAACAAGCTACCTTTATCACTGATCTGTTCTGGACTGTCGGCCATTGAAGCCAGGGCGCTTAGCAACCTGTCGCCTAGCAAGGATGGTTCCTGGCAGAGTCTAACAATCTGATAGAAGTCTGAGAAGTTCTCCCCGGGGTCAAACAGTAGCTCCTGGTTCCCTGTTCCTTCCCCTAGACTAACTCTGTATGACTGGATGATAGCATCTGACAGGAAACCAGCAACCTGACAACAGAGCATCACATGAACATGTCAACGCAATGAATAACCCTAATACCTCACCTTATATGAGCCGCGACACAAGAAAACTGGTCTTCTGGGTTTCTGACCAGGCCTGACACAAACCGAGCTGTACAGTAACAGAAGCAGGCTAGAAGCTTGAAATTTCGGATCTAAGAAGAACAGAAATTGTACTATCTGTGTAGCAAAAACAAAGGTGCTGATCAGCTTCCAGTTACGGCGAAGCTGATCTTCACCTTTACTTTAGCATAGGCAAAAATCTGGTTTTTCTCACATATAGTGAATATAAGGGTTTATAAGGGTCAACATTTTTCTTATTATTGCTCTAAAACAAAGACTGGGAACGAGTTAGAACCGCCTCAGCATGTACCCACAATCAATGTTTTGACAAAAAAATTGAAAAAAAAAAAAAAAAAAAAAAAAAAAACCATCATTTCTTATAGTTGATAAACTACTGTGTACATGTATAGTATAATTGACAAACTAACCTCAGCAGCAGATAGGGAGCTGGTGGCGAGAAAATCCTGTGCCAGTCGGAACTTCCCCGAGCACTCGGTCTTCAGTAAAGACTTCAGTATAGTATAGTCATCCCCCAGGGCTACATCATCATACCCTACACACAACACCTGTAAACATAAGATTTTAACATATTACATTCATATCAGATTGTTGCTTTTCCTTTTATGGTAGTAAACACAGGGGTGAATAAATTGATCTCATAGTAACACCTTATAGTTTGTGTCTTATAGTTTGTGTCTTATAGTTTGTGTCTTATGGTTTGTGTCTTGTAGTTTTTGTCTAGCCTGGTGCTATCAAAACAAGTTTTTGCTGTAACAATGTCTTCCTCATAATACTGAGCCGTGAAATGAGAAAACCTGTCCTTGGGGTTTCCTACCATGTCTGACACAAACCGGCACGTACAGTTACAGAAGAATGCTAGAAGCTGGAAATTTCAGATTTAAGTGAAAGAAGGACTGCACTATCTGTGAAAACAAAGGCAATGACCAGCTGTGCAGTAATTACACAGCTGAAATGCACCTGTGTTTTCGCATATGCAAAAATCTGTTTTGCTCATGACGTGGCTCATACTCACTGCAGCTATCTTGAAGGCTGTGATGATTCTTCTGCAGACCGATACCCCACTCTCGCAGTGTTTCAGTAGCCTCTCCATCACATAGATTCTTTCTTCATTTTCCTCTGACAAAATATCTAACACGGGCTGGATGTTGCTAACTAGACTGATCGCTGTAATCAAATAAACCGTGTCATGAGAAAATTAGCTTTTTGCCTATGCAAAAACAGATCAACTGAGCAGTCACTGCATAGCTGATCAGGGCCTTTGTTTTCGCTACACAGATAGTACAATTTATCTTCTTTCAAAATCCAAAATTTAAAGCTTCTAGCCTCCTTCTGTATGTACACTGATTGTAAACCTCGAAGACCAATTTTCTCGCATAGCAGCTCAAATAATCATATGGTACAATAATACACACTGTTGAGATGGCAATAAAAATATTGAGACACATCATGAGAAAACCAACAATGTGGTTTTTGAACGAGTCTGAAACAAACTGAGCTTTACAAGCACAGAAGATGGCTAGAGACTGGAAATTTTGTATTTAGAAAGGAGAAGACTAGTACTATCCCTATAGCGAAAGCAAAGGTGCTTTATCTTTTTTTAGCATATGCAGATTTTTTTTTCATGATTAAATACTATAATAAAAATAAAACCTGAGAGTCTGTAAAAGCAGTGAACATATTAAAGAGAAATGTAATGGGGCATACTGCAGTTTTGGCTACTCAAGCCTTGTCATTAACCCTTTAGATTTGGCAACATGTAGCCATGGTCAGTTACAATTGTTTTGCAAATGTCAACAGTAGATACAAAGACTGTAATTGTCCAAATGGAGCTAAATATTTGTCAAAATGCTCTTAAAATATCAGAAGACTTTAGGTCAAAATTATTTGCATGGTGCAAATGATACATGGTCAACATTGTTTTTTGTTAGCCCACAAGCCAACCTCTGGTAAAAGGTGAATGTATGATTCAGAACTGTTCAAAAAGTTGAAAGACAGGCCAGTTGTTCAAAATTAACGACATCATTAGTTAACGATTCATTAAAATTTCCAACATGAATATAAGTTACAAATACACTGTTATTTTTCATTGATAAAATGTGAGAATCCTTTGCAACAGTGTGTTTGCTTTTGAAGTCCATATATAGTTAACAAACTGAGAGCTTAATGACAGCGTTAAGCTAACAAAGCTTTGAACAACTGAGTTGAAAGACTATTTGTTGTTAAAAAACCTACCACTAGAGTTCCTCAGCAGTGGTACAGGCGCAGCTATAGACTGTCTGTGTATGCTTCCCGGCTCAGTTCTCAACAGGTGCAACATGTTGGGCTCAAACTGTTCCAGTGTCAGAACACCCAGGCTCAGTCTGATACAGGTCTGCAAGTGTACAAAAATAAACTGAGCTGCCACGCGGGGGTAATTGACCAGGTGGAACACAAATCAACCTGTACATTCACAGAAGATAGTTGGAAGCTGATAAGTTACTGATAATGATAGAGACATAATAAACCATTATGCTAACATGTCTTTAGAATATATACCCTTATACACCCCCATTTTATATGGTAAAATTGTGATGTATAGGAAAATAAAGTAATATTTTCATTGCTTCTGCTCTAATTGTGGGTATTCAGTTAAACCGCACCACCAAGGCAGTTCTAATAAGTAGTCACACTCAATGTATTGAGCCAAAAACTTTGTACCTAAATTTGTCAGTTTTGCAGTTTTTAATTTCAAGTTGCATACTGCATAGACATGTTTTCGTAATGAAACTCACCAGGATGATGGCTAGATCCTGTGAATAGAGGCTGAACTCTGTGGCAAGGCGACATGATTCTGATATCTGACCATTCTCCAATAATTCAACTAGAAGATTCTTCAGAGCAGCAACTTCCTGCAGCAAAACAATCACTAAAATGAGCTGGGTCATGAGAAAACCAGATTTTTGCCTATGAGAAAACAAAGACGCAGATCAGCTTCGCAGTAACTGATCATCACCTTTGTTTTCACTACTCGGATAGTACAATTCCTCCTCTACCTCTATCCAAAATTTCAAGATTCTAACTTTCTTCTGAGACTGCACAGGCCGGTTTGTGTCAGACCTGGTTGGAGACCCCGAAGACAGGTTTTCTTGCGTCACGGCTCAAATGCGACACGAAAGAAAACCAGTCATCAGAGTTTGCAACAATCTCCAAAACAAGCTGGGCTTTGTGGCTAAAATAGTCTAAGGCTTGAAAGTTGGGGTTTGGATTGTACTATCAATAGAGGCAATCAATTGCAATCAGTGAGTTTGGTTTTGTATGTGCTAAATGGTTCCTTTGTTTTGTGTTTTACAACCGCGCAAATACCAGCTTAGCAATTCACAAGTTTCAGACATCTCAAAATCAGTTGTCAAAGACAAGAGATTGACAGTCCACAACAGTTATCCAGGTGTAATTTAAATATAGAAAAAAGTTGTTCATTTCTTTAAAATAGCCAAAAGCTGTCAAATAATCACCTTGGTCTGTTTCCATTATTTTCATACAACCAATGAATTTTTTGAAAGAGAAATCAACATCTGTCAATTCCATCTTACTGTGACCAATCAGAGATAAATAAGGTGATGGTGTACATTTCAGGTTGATGCAACGATTGGACAGGAAATGTCAATATCATCTTTTTGACAACTATTTAGGAGATGTTTGAAACACCTGGATTGCTAAGCTGCTATTTGCCTGGTTGTAACATACCAGTCAACAATGGGATTAGAACTCCTGAGTCAATCTGGAGTTGGAGTTAGAACATACGCTTAAAGCTTTAGTTCTTCTCTTGAACACTGAGACCATAAAAACAACTAAATTATACAGAGCTTGAAAAAAAAATCCAATGTTAGATTATGAATAGTGAATTATTATTGAATACCTTATCTGACAGTCCATGGGGTTTGTCATTGGGGTGGGGCATCTTCCCAAAACATGTCATTTCCTTCTTAGTTTCTGATGCTGTCTTCTGATTGGTCAGTTCTAGTTCTCCAAACATATCATCTTCTACCAATCTTCTAGAGACACCCTGCTACATGAAAATGTACATTAAATGAGCCATGATGCGAGGAAACCGCTCTTCGGGGTTTCCGACCAGGTCTGACACAAACCGAGCTGTACAAGCATAGAAGATGGCTAAAAGCTTGAAAATTCGGATTTAGGCAGTCGAGTAATTATACTATCTGAGTAGCGAAAACAGTCACTGATCTTCACCTTTGGTTTCCCATAGGCAAAAATCTGGTTTTCTCATGACGCGGCTCAAACAGAGTGGATTCTAGGATTTTGTCAAGATGGGCCAACTCCCCCCTCACACTCTCAAAAAGGGGCCAAGGTTAAATCAAGTAGGGGGCCATACGAGTTGGCATTTTCTCAGGAAGATTTACATGAATGGTCATTCTTGTGATTAACCAACAGCAGTTATTTTCAGTAATGTATAGACTTCACAAACCATCAAGAAGCCAAATAGTTGATTTTGTTCAATTAAAAATGAATATGTAGATTTTAATATTTCAAGCCATTTGGGTGTCATAACAAAGTGCGAAGTCTATTGACTGTCTTCTGCTCTGAGTCTGCACTGTTTTCTCTGGACTTCTTGTTGGGACCTTTTGTTATATTGCTTTCATCTTCGTAAACTATTAAAGTAAAAACATGGGAAACAACTCAAAAATAATAAAACAGGAGGAAAATGTGCCTTCAATAAATGTTTTGACATCGCGTTTTCACCCGAGTCATTCAATAACTGATATAATTACTTTGGCGGTAGTTAGTACATTCCTCTGTCAGAGCATTTCGATTCTTCTAGCTATTGTTAACTCGTCCGTCGCCGTCGGGACAAAATCATGTATTTCAATTTCAAAGAAATGGCATATTTTCAAGCCATTATGATTTCTTCCGAAACAAGAAGTCTTTGTTTCCTTTTCAGTGGGTCTTGGGCATGTTCAGCGCAACATTCGGGGGCTGTGGCACCGGAGGTCTCAGCCTCATCAACCCCGATTCCCTGTCTTTTAGTTATCACAAGCCAAGAAAGAATATCTACTCCATCTTGTGTCAACGAAAGTGAAAGAAGAAAAACATATGCGCATGCGTTAACCATCTCAGCCAATAGTAGTCTTGGTCAAATCTCGGACCACGAGATCGATGGAAATTAGCGGAAAAGAACGGAAATTAACTACCAAAATGGTACAGAAAAGAACCACAATACGCACAAAACTAACAAAAATGCGCCACTTCTCAGTTCTTTGCGGGATCGTCGGCGCACCAAGATCTCAATTGTGTGCCAAAATTACAAAATAAGCAGGATTTTCACACTCCCGCGCTCTAGAATCCAATCTGTCAAATGTTTTCAGACATCCCCCCTCCCAGAATCAGAAAACCAACAATCTGCATAGCTAAAACAAGGGTACAGATCAGCTTAGCAGTAACTGCACAGCTGATCAGCACCTTTGTTTTCACTGCATGGATAGTACAATCCCTCTACTTTCTATACATGAAATTTTAGGCTTCTAACTATTTTCTGACTTTACAGCCTGGTTTGAGTTGGCCCCGATAAAAAAAACCTAGATTGTGGTTTTCCCACTTGAAGGCTCGCTTTAATTGAGCCATGTCACATGAAAGCCTGTTTTTTTTAATTTTCACACTAAGTCTGACACATTATGGTACAACAGTACTCAAGATAAATATCATCAGATTTGCGGTAGGAAACTTTTATTTTACAGGAATGACGAAGCAGAGCTGCAAAAAATGTTACTTTTTACCATTTATCTGATATAGCTCACCAAATGAAATTTTGAACATCCTTTTCTCAAATTTTCTTATGATAATGTATTCAACAACTTTAAGCATCAATAAGACAATAATTTTTGCCAAACTTAAGTGATGTCTTTGGCCTACAACTTAACGTTGATAGCAGACCAATCACAATCAACATAACTGATGATGTCTGGTATGTGACAGTAAAAGTGTATCACAGATTTAAATCATTGCAAAATTTTGACATTATTCTGTTCAATTTTTTCTATGCAAATGCATCAGACTTTACCTGAGGCCAACATGTCCATTAAATATGTACCGCCTAACACCCCACTTCTATATAGTAAAACTGGGGTGTAAAGGGGTACACATTTTCTCGTTTTCATTCAAAACATAGATAAGTGAGTCAGTTCTAGCGATCTATGTTTTGAGTGTAAATAAGAAAAATACAAACTATATTCTTACAAAAGTTTTCAGGTTTTAATGCTGAAAAAAAAAAAAAAAAAAAAAAAAAAAATTGACAATGAATTGAGTCCTCCGTAAAACCACCCATCATCAATATTCATTTTTATATTGACCATTCAAATCTGCACATTAGCTAACGGTCAATGACGGTTAGACAACACGTGGGTTAGACAAACAAACCAACACATGCTTTTTACAGGTAAATATAGGTGCAAAAACACAATGTTTGTCTAAGGAAATAGGGGTGGGCGTGGCTATACCTTGCTGGCGGAGGAGTCAATTGCATGAGTGTGTTTTTGCAAAGCTTTACCTCATTCATGTCCACCATCTCCTGCACTCTATATAGCCACATTTTTCTGTACAGCTCAGGGGACACTACTCTATCTACATCCTCAATACAATTATCTCCCTTGCAGCAAGATAGGCACAGCTCGTACAGAAATGCTTTTTGTTTCTTATTGTCAGTCAAACTTGCTTCCTTCTGTAAAAGAAATAATTGAGGCTTTGCATGAGAAAACCAACAATTTGGGTTTCCAACCAGGTCCGACACAAAACCAAGCTGTGAAAAGCTGATTTTCGCTTTTGTCACCCCCCCCCCCCCCAATGTATGTTGCTGGTTTTCTTATGCTTTGGTATCAGAAAATAACACAAAATATGACCTCTAAACATACAGTTTCTCCGCTTTAAGTAGACTGCATTTACCTCAAAGTATTCCACAACTTTAACCACTGAGACGCCATATTGTTGGAACTTGTTGGCACAGCCAGAGTAGAAGTTGAATCTTGCGGGTAGGGACAACCATAACTCAGAACTAGACAATTTCTCCTTCTGTTTCTCTACCTAGAGGAAATACACACAGTTTTTAGTATGGTCAATTTTGTTTCTTTCTTTTCTATTAATGTGTGGTATGTGTGTGTTGGTTACTGACGATAAAAAATGTGGGTGTTGGTGGGGTGGAGGAGGTGTTACTGCCTCTCAATAATGATAGGGCCTAGACATCTTCTGCTCCTGTGCCTAAAATTTATGTTCTGGATAATTTTATAATGCTCAACCATTGAAATTGAGGATGATAAAAGTTTTAATGCAACTTTTTTCATGCTCAACTCAGCTGACCAATAAAACTTATTCTGCTCATGCCAGAATTCTAAATACACATGTATCACTGGTTCTTAACATGTTTCAGCAGGATAATTGACTGGCTTATCCATGCAATATACAGAGGTTTTTACAGCTGTAAAAATTGAAATCATTCAATGGAAAAAAATGTTATTTTTCATAGTACTAAGGCTCAATACTAAGATTTGGGGTACATGTAAGGACCCCGTCAGTGAGGCCACAATCTTGGGTACATGTTGGGACCTCTTCAGTGATGCCACAATCTTTGTTTTGGATTAAAAATATGAATAAATAGTACATGTATATGCTTAAAAATATACCCCAGTTTTACAATATAAAAGTGGGGTTTATATTACATGGACATGTTATCCTGATGTTTTACCTGCTCCAAAGTTATATGGTCTGCAGGTGTCTCAGAAATGGCTGCAAACTTCCTGGCCTCATCATACAACTGCTGACTCATCATTAGACTGGTTATATGTTTACACTCTGAATAATAGCCTCCAGACATGGGAGAAAACAGAGCAGCACAGTCTACATGCTGGATCCCGGCTGACTGAATCACCTGCATTAGCTTGCACTGCTTCCTGAAGTCTGGATCTGGGAAACAGACTTTTCATAAAGATTCTCAAAGTTTTCCATATAAAAAATTATTATAAATACTCATGAATATACTGATATATGTTTATCATTATATTTACAAAACATTAACTTCTATAGCCCTTGTAGTTTTAATTTTAATTTCATATTTGATTAAATTTTTCTAAGCAGACAAAATAGCCCTAGATCGGATGCCGTGGGCCGCCACATCGCATCTTAGACTATACTATTTGCCTATGACCCATATATAAGGGAATCCAGACTTGTGTTGATTACTTTATGAGCTGTGACGCAAGAAAACCTGTCCTCTGGGTTTCCGACCAGGTCCGACACAAACCGGCCTGTACAGTCACAGAAGCAGGCTAGAAGCTTGAATTTTCAGATTTAGGAAGACAAGAAATTGTACTATCCATGTGGTGAAAATAAAGGCGCTGATCATGATCTGCGCCTTTGTTTTCGCATAGGCAAAAATCGTTTTTTCTCATGACGCCGCTGTTATAGTCCACAAGATTACCTTCTTTACTGAAGATCAGTGTAATACTCTCACTGTCCAGAATCTTGAGTAACTGTGTGACCTCGTAAACATTATCACTGTATGTCATCATATAATGGAGGATCCTGTAGGTTGTAGACTCTAGCCAATCAGAGCTGCCGATCTGGTCACCTGACTTCACGGAATTCTCATGGTGAAACTACAATGAATGAATACCATGGTATAGGAAAAATTAGGAGTAATCGTGTGTAGTCTATGTATGCAGTTGAACAATTCTAACCTAATTTACTGGATTGGAAAGTTATAATTAGTCCATTTGTAACAGAAAACCTGATATGTAGGTTTACACTTTAATATAAAATTTTACCTCAAACAGACAATATTTGATGTCAACTGAGCGTACAAGGCTTCAAATACAGTATAGGGCTTAGACAAACTCTGTTAATTATCCCTACAAGAGCAAAATGAAGGATAAACCTGATCTACACTGGTTGCTATTCTGTAAGCATTATTTAGTAGGAAAACCTCCTTAATAAAAAGTCTGAATCTTATTTTTGTGCTAAAACTTATGTTAACAAAACTTCTTTCATCAAATGTTATAACATCATTTTGTGGTAAAGACCTCTTAAATCAAGTCCAAAGTTTCAAGCTTCTAGCTATCTTCTGTGACCGTACAGCTCGGTTTGTGTCTGACTGGGTCGGAACCCAAATTGTCGGTTTTCTCCATACAGGCTAAGTTAAAATTAGAATTTACTAGGAAACTATTACCTGGAAAACGCATTCTTTGAATTCATCTAGGAAGAGTTTACATGTGTCAAAGTTCTGTCTCTCCGTAAACTCTGAGTAAAACTGGAGGAATGGTAACAGCGGCGAGGCCTGCAAATGTGAGAAAGTGCAACGGTTTGTATCACCCACAGGCTATTTTATTCTGTTAAAAGCATGTATAAAAGTGATTTTACTGCATGACCCAGGGGTAGCACAACTTGTAAGTTTAAAATGTAATTAACCCTATAAAAACTAAATTTAGCCAAATATCTTTTTACACGGATATCAGCAATAACCATCATTACTCACATGAAATTAAATTGACGTTGATTCAAAAGGTAATTCTGGCCTTATAGAATATTTTTGCTCAGCTCTCATATAAACTGAAAAAGGTGCTAACCAGCTGGTCTTTTTGTTTTCATTAACACAGTTACTTTTAGCATTGAAAATTTACCAAAGAATCACTTCTTTGCCCTCACCTGTTGATATATATCAAAACCAGTAACAAGGACTGACCCCCACTTGTGCCTCACAAATATATCCAAGATGGCGTCCAGAGTCTGGAGAGAATATCTCCATGGCAACTTCCCATGATGCTCTAGGAACTGAGCATGCTCAGTGGCATCCATCATGGCAACCAACCATGAACACAGACAGCTTACAGTAGAGGAGTCCTGGAGAGAGAAATAACAATTGAGCCTTCGCATGAGAAAACTCACAATATGGTTTTCGGACCAGGTCAGACACAAACTGGCCTGCATAGTCACAGAAGCAGGTTAGAAGCTTGAAATTTTGGATTTAAGAAGAAGAGGAATTGTACTATCTGTGTAGCGAAAATAAAGACCCTGATCAGCTGTGCAGTAACTGCACAGTTGTTCTGTGCTTTTGTTTTTGCAGATGCAGATTCTTGGTTTTCTGGTGTGGGGCTCAAATTATAGAACAGTCTATATATAAACCAGGCAGACAATATGGAATAAATCTTCATGATAACCATAACACAAACCCCATACATGTAATATGAAGTATAACATGTCAGTATAGTTTTGAAATAACTTGGAACAAAGGTCAGTCTCATTATAACGCTGTCCCTGGGGTCCACAGAACACGTGTTATAAGTGAACCATGTTATAATGAGGCTACTAACTACAGACATATAGCAAAATAATCTATTTGGGAGCCATGACATGGCCATGTCATATTGAATACCAAATTACAATGAATAATGTTATATAATGAGGTTGAAGTATAATACTTTGTAAATTGAGTACAGTTGATGCATTCCTCTTGATCAAGCTGGCCACTGAAAGTTTTGTACTACATTCCGTTGTTTTAGTGAGACGCAACAAGAGAAAAAACCAGTCTTCGGGGTTTCCGACCAGGTCTGACACAAACCGGCAGGAGATGGCCAGAAATTTGAAATTTCGGATTTAGGAAGAAAAGGAATTTACTATCCGAGTAGCAAAAACAAGGGCGTCGATCAGCTGTGCAGTTACTGCACACCTGATCTGCGCCTTCGTTTTCGCATAGGCAAAAATCAGGTTTTCTCATGACAAGCGCATATGGCAATACTACCCATGTTGTCCATAGTAAAAATAAGAAATAGCAATATTTCAGCCATTAGGCATACAAAATGTAATGGTAAGATGAAGATGGGCAACAATTCAGACTTCTGCAAGAGCAGTCAAATTAAATAGCAAAGGCATCATTTGAGCCACCTCATGAGAAAACCAACAATCTGCATATGCAAAAACAAAGACATAGATCAGCTTTGCGGTAACTGCAAAGCTGATCTGTGCCTTTGTTTTCGCTACACGGAAAGTACAATTCCTCTTCTTCTTAAATCCAAAATTTCAAGCTTCTTGCTGTCTTCTGTGGCTGTACAGTCTGTTTTGTGCCAAACCTTTTCAAAGACAAAATAGTTGTTTTTCCATAAGGCGGCTAAATTTTGTGTAGCAATGGTTTATCATAAAACATGGGCTCATTAAAGAAGTTTCCCGTTATACAAACCTTATCAGAAGCCGCTAGCTCAGCAAACAGAGGATTCCTCAGAGTAATACTGTACAGCAACAGGGATTTATATGTTGATTTAGAGCCCTGGGCAGCAAATATAACCCCAAACACATCCCCCGGGGATCCCTCAACGCTGATCTGGAGATCTGGAAGAAAAACATCTTTAATAATTGAGATGTGTTGCATTAAAACCGTCTTCAACTTCTGACCAGGTCCTAAATCCATTTTTTTTTCATGATGTGGTTTGATTATTTAACAGATTTCCTATTTCCAAATGATAAACAAGTTCTTGAATTCATGAGCAAGTACTCATACAGTACATAAAGTTTATAGAAAGCTTTTATCAGCAAAAACCTTGAATTCACAAGGCAACAAATTGACCAATACATGTATTAGCAAAAATTAATTTTTGGCTAACTTTTCTAAATTTACAGTATGAAAGTGTACAATCCTAAATATGCCTTTGCATAAGACAACCAACAATATGGATTTCCCACCAGGTCCAATACAAAGCAGGTTGTATAGTCACAGAAACAGGCTAGAGGCTTGAAATTTTGGATTAAAGAAGAAGAGGGATTAAACTATCTGTGCAGCAAAATAAAAGACACTAATCAGCTGTGCAGTAATTGAGCCGCGACGCGAGAAAACCGGTCTTCGGGGTTTCCGACCAGGTCCGACACAACCCGGCCTGTACAAGCTCAGAAAAGAGCTAGAAGCTTGAAATTTCGGATTTAAGAAGAAGAGGTATTGTACTATCCGTGTAGCGAAAACAAAGGCGCTGATCAGCTTCGCGGTTACCGCGAAGCTGATCTGCGGTTACCGCGAAGCTGATCTGCGCCTTTGTTTTCGCCTAGGCAAAAATCCGGTTTTCTCACGATGCGGCTCAATTTATATGCAACTTCTTTGGCATCTCTATGACATGAAAAAATGTTAAAAGGACACAAACACTACAAGAACATAATTTCATCACATTAATTTTTAAATGATCTTGTGACTTTTAACATTACAAGTTTAGCAAACAGTGCAAAAAATTTTGCTTGTTTGTGTGCTTCACACCCATACTCAGCAGCTAAGTTTACATCCGAATGTTTAGTCATCCGAACAACAATATTGTTAGACAAGTCTCCCAGAGCAAGATTAACAGTATTAACTGCAAGTTTCTTTTACCACTAACTGACAAAATGAGCCGCCTCGTGGGAAAACCAAGAATGTGGTTTCCGACCAGGTCCGACACAAACTGGACTGCACAGTCACAGAAGACAGCTAGAAGCATGAAATTTTGTATGCAGAAAGTAGAGGGATTGTACTATCCGTGTAGCAAAAACAAAGGCGCTGATCAGCTTTGCGGTTACCGCAAAGCTGATCTGGGCCTTTGTTTTTGCATATGCAAATTGCTGATTTTCCCATGAGGTGGCTCAAATTGTTCTCCTTGAATCAGTGCAAGAGGAAGAATTGCCATAGAAGGATTGTCAATATCGAATTTTCTTAAAAGAAATGTGCAAGATGCAAGGATGGATCAAGATCCTGTAAAGTTACGAGTTTAACAATAGTTGTACGCACCATCCGCGTGGTCATCGGCAGGATCAGTTGTCAGAAGGTTCTGCTGGTCTTCTTCTTCTGTACTCGTACCATCTGACAATATACAATTATTGACTATTGAGTCAATGAATATGATGTGATATCCAACAGAGACTACCAATATTGACCGAGGTCTAAATTAAGTCTAAATTCAAATAAACTAGACAGTAATAAACACCATTTGTACTTCATCCGCATTACTGCTTGACAGCAATCAGTGTACATTTCCAATGACAGAGAGAGTTCTAAATTTAGTAACATATATTCAATGGGAAAAACCCCAGGTCATAGAATATGACAAAATATGCAATGGGCTGAAAGCTTTGTCTGAAATACTGTCTATTTATAGTTATTTAATAACAAATAATGGAGCCATGTCATCACATTACAAATATTACATATTCCATGTCCATGCAATATACATGTACAATATATCAGAGAATTTTAGAGATGCAAAACTTGAAAATTTTCCCTAGGTAAATTTTGTAATTTCTATTTTTACTCAAAACATAAAGTGTGGGTACATGCTGGAACAGCCTTGCTGAGGCAAGCAGCCTTGAACAAGCTATTGGTAAATTTACAATGCATGTGTATTATACAAAATGAATGTTTTTTGTTTGTTTTTTTATTAAAGCTAGACAGGCAATATTGTGCTGTAATACTAGGAATTAACCTTTCACAATTTACGATAAACAATAATTGTTTTAAAAGCCTGTTTATTAATTTTACTGTCAAAATGCAATAATTACATATGTATCATGTCCTGACAGATGAGCTGCCTCATGAGAAAAACCACCAATTAGCATAGGCAAAAACAAAGGCACAGATCAGCTTCACACCTGTTTGGAAACCACAATGTTGGTTTTCTCAAGAGGCAGCTCAAATAATGATACCTTACCTGAATCTTTTTCTATTGTCAGTCCTATCCTGGAGTAGAGTGTTGAGCGGACATCTTTGGCGGCGTTGTCTGAGCGTTTCTTTGACAGTTTAATTTTCTCTTCTTCCTCACCGGAGCGAATGTCGGCGTTAACGAGGACGTATCGCAGGTGTTCCTGCAGGTGGGGACTCTTGAACAGGTGTAACAGGTTCTGCAACTGTGGAGAAACAACATTGATAGAGGACTAGATAAGCAAAGTATTTGATAAACTTTGAGGATAATGTTTGCTTATTTCATCATAAAGCCTCATGATGTTGGTACTCAATAGAATTACCTGAATGAGGCTATTCTATTCAGCATCCATATAATGAATTTACATGAAGAAATAAGTAAAATTCTCCCTACTCAAATATCTGCTCTCTAGTCTTCTGAACATGGGTGTGAAGTCTATAAATCTATTACTATTAATCATTATTAATTAAGTTTTCAATGAAATTCCTCTCAGCAAATGGAATAGCCTCAGATGGTATACCACGTTCTGAGGCTTCCAATCTAGGTCTATACTGTTTGCCTATATCCTACAAAATAAACAGACACCTGGTTTACAAGGACATATCACAGGTGTTCGTGCAGGTGGGGGCTCTTGAACAGGTGTACCCACAACCTATGTTCTGAGAAAAATATAAAAAATATCAAATTTTTTCTGATGGAATTTTCATTTTTTTTTTGTTGAAAAAATCTCTGTTTATTGCATGGGCAAGTTTTCGTAATGTAAGTGACGGGTTTTCTGTTGACATGGCTTATATGAGCCGCATCGTGAGAAAACCGGATTTTTGCCTATGCGAAAACAAAGGCGCAGATCAGCTTCGCAGTAACTGCGAAGCTGATCAGCGCCTTTGTTTTCGCTACTCGGATAGTACAATTCCTCTTCTACTTAAATCCGAAATTTCAAGCTTCTAGCTCTTTTCTGAGCTTGTACAGGCCGGTTTGTGTCGGACCTGGTCGGAAACCCCGAAGACCGGTTTTCTCGCGTCACGGCTTATCTGCAATTACCTGTTCTTTACTGTATTGGTGCATCTGAGCAAACCATATGAATGGCAGCCATTTGTTGGTCTGGGCGCAGGACTCTAGGTAAACCGTGGTGTAGGGTAGCCTCATCAGCTGGCAGAACAGTACAGCTACTGACCAACGCTCACCACTCTCATACTGGGAGCTAAAATAGTAGTACAAAATCTTATATCAAAACTTAACATCATGTTTTCAAACAAATACACCACAATAATGTTGTTATAAACATTGACAAATCACAACATGTAACTATGGTTTTACAAAAGAATGACACCAGGTCCTGAGGTTATAATAAAACTTTTTTTATGCTCAGCTCAGCAGAGACTAAAATTTATCTTGCTCATAAATGTTAAAATTGTTGGCATTTTAGCATTTATTAGCAGGATAAATTAGGTGGTTCGAATATGTACCCACAATCAATATTTTGAAGCAAAACTTAAATTGTTTTGAGCCCATAAATTAATACACCTGGACCTCTTTATAACATGATTCATTACAACATGGTTTTGGATAAAACACTGATCAATGTTGGACCCCAATCAGACAATTTTTGATATATGTCTATATATTTTACTCTAGTTATAACACGGATTGGATAGCTAACACGGAAATTGGCTTGGACTCCAGCAATAGTGTTATAAAGAGGTTGAGGTGTAATATCAAATTTTTTCTAATGGAATTTTCAATTTTTCAACTGAAAAAAAAATCACTGTTTAAATGCATAGGTGAATTTTCCTACTCAGAGTATTAAAGACACACATGAGGTGACTTACGGTGATAGTCTATCTCGTGTAACTGACTCCAATATGGCTGCCTCCAAGGCTTGCAGCACAATTGGACCATAGTGTTTATTGTTCTGTATACAATTCAGCAACAATTCAACTGAAACAAATAAAATATATAAAAGATTTGGATCAAGATATCATCCATGGTGGCCACATTATGAAAAGACTGCTTTTTGTATATGAGCTGCCTCGTGAGAAAACCAACAATTTGCATAGGCGAAAACAAAGACGCAGACCAGCTTTGCGGTAACCGCGAAGCTGATCAGCGCCTTTGTTTCCGCTACATGGATAATACACTTACTCTTCTTCTTTAATCCGAAATTTAACGCTTCAAGCCTATTTCTGTTACTACACAGACACATTTGTGTCGGACCTGTTCGGAAACCACATTGTTGGTTTTCTCACGAGACGGCTCATATGAAAAAATCTTATTGTAGTTGATGTTGTTGTTGTTGATGTGATGTGGTTTAACCAACAACTATGATGAGCTGGCGATGGGATATAGCTTTACAGTCCTACCTATAAGACCGGAGGAGCCTGCCAATTGACCAACAATGTCTAATTGAGCCGCCTCGTGGGAAAACCAACAATGTGGTTTCTGAACAGGTCTGACACAAACCGGCCTGTACAAGCACAGAAACAGGCTAGAAGCTTGGAATTTCGGATTTAAAAAGAAGAGGAAGTGTACTATCCGTGTAGCGAAAACAAAGGCGCTGATCAGCTTCGCGGTTACCGCGAAGCTGATCTGCGTCTTTGTTTTCGCCTATGCAGATTGTTGGTTTTCCCATGAGGCGGCTCAATTTATAAAGCAAGTGGCTTAATTGCTTCACCATAGACACTTCTACACATGAAAATTGTAACACTTGACAATGCAGTAGAGTGTTACCATTACAAAAACATGCCCATGCAATATACAGAGATTTCTACAGTTGTTAAATATGAAAACTTTCAGTAGAAAACTTTTTATATTTTTCTTATTTTTGCTCAAAAGACAGATTGTGGGTACACGTTAGAACTGCCTCACCGAGGCGGTTCTGATGAGTACCCACAATCTATGTTTTGGAGCAAATATAAGAAAAATAGGTATACCCCTGCATATCCCAGTTTTACAATACAAAAGTGGGGTATGAGGGGGTATTCAATACATGGACATGTTTTCCTGATGCACTCCTGAATCAAGAGATCCTGGGTTGGAATGCTGTTGGCATCTGGTTGTGTCCTTGAGCAAGACATTCTCTCCCCAATCTCTCTGATACCACTAGAAAATGTGTTTATAAAACACTATGCCCCCAACTGGTAAGTCACTTTCAAGATGTAAAAACGTCCAAAAATTGACTAAGTTCAAATTGTAAAAAAAGTGACAAAAATTAATCTTCAAAGCATGGTCACAATGTCTGCAAAGTTTCAAAAGTATCGGCATTAAATTGTAGAAGGAGTTGCGCACACAAGGTACCCTCTATCCATTCACTAAAATGCCCGAAAAAATGACTAAGTTCAAATTGTGAAAAAAAATGACAAAAAATAATCCAAGGATTACATCCAAACCACATGCATATCTTCAGACCATGCCCATAACACATGTAAAGTTTTAAATGAATTGGCATGAAACTACAGGAGGAGTTGCGCACACAAGGTAACCACTGCCTATTCATTTTCATTGTGAAAATGCCCGAAAAATGACAGTTCAAATTGAGAAAAAAGTGACAAAAAGTAATCTGAGGATTATATCCAAACCACATGCATATTTTCAAAGCATGGTCACAACATCTGTAAAGTTTCAAGAGAATCGGAATAAAACTGTAGGAGATGTTGTGCACACAAGGTACCAACTATCTATTCACTTTATCAAGAATTAAAAAGGGAAATAACTCTCACAGAATGGACCCCTAGCCCCTTGAATTTACCTGAAAGAAAAAATATGGGTCCTCTTAATTTTCATATACAAACTACATACCAAATTTCCAGATCCTAGCTCTAACGGTTCCTGACCGAGTGCTAAGCGTTACTCACGCATCACAGACTGACTGCACTAGACACCAATGGACTGGACTGGACGGACAGACCCAAACCAATATGCCCCCTCAACTTCTTCGAAGTTGGTGGCATAATAAACTAAAATGAAGATGACAGTCACAACCTACCTATTTCTGTCTCATTATGTTTGACCATCTCTCTTCTCTTGTCCATAGGTCCAGTAACAGCATTGTTCTTGTGGAACAGGATCACATTACCAACCTGGAAACAGAAGATTTTGAGTGCTGCATAAGCATGATAAGAAAACCGGCAATATGTATGGGCAAAAACAAAGGTGCTGATCAGCTGTGCAGTAACTGCACAGCTGATCAGCGCCTTTGTTTTCGCTACATAGATAGTATGCAATTTCTCTTTTTCTTAAATCTGAAATATTGGCCTAGTGACAGCATTGTTCTTATGGGACAGAACCATGTTGCCAACCAAGAAACAGAAGAGAGAGATTACCAGCAAAACTAGAATTGTCAGACGATCTGACTATAGCCCCGCTTCTGAGCTTTTTTCCTGGTTGACAAAAACAATGACGGGTACCAATCCCAAGCTAGATCATGTTAATGTTGATGCACATAAAAAGATTGGTAAGATTCTGTCAATTTGTTATTAAGCAGAAACAATATTCTGACGTCAATCAAGGGCCGTTACTCCGTCAAAATTTTGCAAAAAATGACGGGTAACAATCCCAAGCTAGATCTTGTCAATGTTGATGTGCACACAAAATTTGGTCAGATTCTGTCCATTAGTTTTCGAGATATTGAGCGGAAACGAAATTCTGACGTCAATCAAGGGCCGTAGCTCCATCAAAATTTTGCGAAAAATGACGGGTAACAATCCAAAGCTAGATCTTGTCAATGTTAATGTGCACACAAAATTTGGTCAGATTCTGTCAATTTGTTCTCAAGATATTGAGCGGAAATGAAATTCTGATGTCAATATAGGGCCATCCAAGGGCAATGACTCTTCTGCAAATTTGGGGAAACTGACATGCATTTACACATTAGTAGATATTGCCAATATTGATGCATATGCCAAATATGGTTAAAGTCTAACGACTGGTTCTCAAGTTATGAGTGGTAACAGAATTATGGACAGAATTACGGAAGGACAGAATCACAGAACGACGGAAGGACAGGGTGAATCCAGTATAGCCCCACTTTTTCAAAGCGGGGCTATAATAACAGAGGAGAAGACTGACCTGTATGTAAGTTCTGAGGAGTAGACTTTCATGCCCAAGCAACTCCTGAAACACGACACAGGCTGACGACGTCTGGGGGTGGTGGAAATTCTTCACTCCTATCCACAGGGATGTACCCAAGGCAACCATCATCCTGAAATATAGGCTAACTGTAAACAAAGCTCCTGAAACACGACGCAGGCTGATGATGTCTGGGGGTGGTGGAAATTCTTCACCCCTATCCACAGAGATGTACCCAAGGCAACCATCATCCTGAAATATAGGCTAACTGTAAACAAAGCTCCTGAAACACGACACAGGCTGATGATGTCTGGGGGTGGTGGAAGTTTTTCACTCCTATCCACAGGGATGTACCCAAGGCAACCATCATCCTGAAATATAGGCTAACTGTAAACAAAGCTCCTGAAACACGACACAGGCTGATGATGTCTGGGGGTAGTGGAAATTCTTCACTCCTATCCACAGAGACGTACCCAAGGCAACCATCATCCTGAAATATAGGCTGACTGTAAACAAAGCTCCTGAAACACGACGCAGGCTGATGATGTCTGGGGGTGGTGGAAATTCTTCACTCCTATCCACAGAGATGTACCCAAGGCAACCATCATCCTGAAATATAGGCTGACTGTAAACAAAGCTCCTGAAACACGACGCAGGCTGATGATGTCTGGGGGTGGTGGAAATTCTTCACTCCTATCCACAGAGATGTACCCAAGGCAACCATCATCCTGAAATATAGGCTAACTGCAAACAAAGCTCCTGAAACACGACGCAGGCTGATGATGTCTGGGGGTGGTGGAAATTCTTCACTCCTATCCACAAGGATGTACCCAAGGCAACCATCATCCTGAAATATAGGCTGACTGTAAACAAAGCTCCTGAAACACGACGCAGGCTGATGATGTCTGGGGGTGGTGGAAATTCTTCACTCCTATCCACAGAGACGTACCCAAGGCAACCATCATCCTGAAATATAGGCTGACTGTAAACAAAGCTCCTGAAACACGACGCAGGCTGATGATGTCTGGGGGTGGTGGAAATTCTTCACTCCTATCCACAGAGATGTACCCAAGGCAACCATCATCCTGAAATATAGGCTAACTGCAAACAAAGCTCCTGAAACACGACGCAGGCTGATGATGTCTGGGGGTGGTGGAAATTCTTCACTCCTATCCACAAGGATGTACCCAAGGCAACCATCATCCTGAAATATAGGCTGACTGTAAACAAAGCTCCTGAAACACGAAACAGGCTGATGATGTCTGGGGGTGGTGGAAATTCTTCACTCCTATCCACAGAGATGTACCCAAGGCAACCATCATCCTGAAATATAGGCTAACTGCAAACAAAGCTCCTGAAACACGACGCAGGCTGATGATGTCTGGGGGTGGTGGAAATTCTTCACTCCTATCCACAGAGATGTACCCAAGGCAACCATCATCCTGAAATATAGGCTGACTGTAAACAAAGCTCCTGAAACACAACGCAGGCTGATGATGTCTGGGGGTGGTGGAAATTCTTCACCCCTATCCACAGGGATGTACCCAAGGCAACCATCATCCTGAAATATAGGCTAACTGTAAACAAAGCTCCTGAAACATGACATAGGCTAATGATGTCTGGGAATTCTTCACTCCTTTCCACAGGGATGTACCAAATTTTCATAAGCAAACCACATACCAAAGTTCAAGATAATACCTCTAACGATTCTTAACAGAGTGCTAAGAGTAACTCATGCAATGGACTGCACTGCTTGACTGGATGCACTGCAGGGAAAGAGCCAAATCAATATGCCTCATAAAAATGAGCTGCATCATGAGAAAACCAACATTTTGCATATGCAAAAACAAAGACACAGATCAGTTTCGCGGCTACCGCGAAGCTGATCATCTCCTTTGTTTTCACTACAGGGACAGTACAAACCCTCTTCTTCTTGAATCTGAAATTTCAAGCTTCTAGCCTGCTTCTGTGGCTGTGCAGTCCAATTTGTATCAGACCTGTTCGGAAACCACAGTGTTGGTTTTCTAATGACATGGCTGAAATATTAATCCCAACCTTTTATGTGAGATAGTCTGTGCCCCAGTTTTCAGTTCTTCGGCAAGGAAAGTGACAAAAGCAAAGGATGGTCTCCCCTGTTTAAGGTAGTAGGGGTATCGCAACTGTTCCGAGTGGGCAGACTGGGCAACTAGCTGGGCTGATGAGAAATATGGCAGCTCTTTTGGTGCATCTGTAATCATATAAATATATTAGCCTTTGCTTGAAAAAAAAAAACAAAAAAAAAAAACAACAAAGTAACATCATACAAAATACCCAGTGATTTGTCACTCAATATATCACTGTATCTTACCATTGGCTTGAATAGGCAAGGTTTGATATTATTGAGCATCATTTTTTTATGAACTCGAAGCCTGATCTAAAACCCAGTGATAGGTTTTCTCATGCTGCTGCTCATATATGAGCCGCATCATGTGAAAAACAACAATGTGGTTTCCAACCAGGTTCAACACAAACTGGTCTGTACTGTCACAGAAGATGGCTAGCAGAATAAAAAAGTAGAGGAGTTGTAATATCTATGTAGCGAAAACCAAGGCAGTGATCAGCTTCACAGTCACCGCGAAGCTGATCTGAGTCTTTGTTTTTGCATGTGCCTATTGTTGGTTTTCTCTTGATGCTGCTCATAAATAACTGCCAACCACATTATATTAAGCAGTAATTTGCTTTTACAAGAAGAATTTGCAAAACTTTGAAAATATTAATTCTGAAATATTGAGCATTACTTTTACGTAAACCAGTTCTTCTGTCAGCAAAAAGAGATTGCCTCAAAACGTGTGTGGAGACAAAATTGCTATATTTAATAAAGCTGATCAGCGCCTTTGTTTTTCCCTGCACCGATAGTACAATGCCTCTACTTTCTAAATCCAAAATTTCCAGCCTCTAGCCATCTTCTGTGCTTGTAGAGCTTGGTTTGTGAGACCTGTTCGAAAAACAAATTGTTGGTTTTCTCGAGAGGCGGCTAATAAGTTGGTTGACAGTACCTTCTCCTGCAATATGATTGGTTGCCTGCCAGCCGAACAGTCTACTCGGATCAAACGGGGCGTTCCCTAGCAGCAGTTGATACACTGATATATCTAGCTGTGCCGAGTCTGACACTGCCGCAGGGAACAGCGTGACTCGTAGTTTAGGGTAGGCCTGTATGGCACGTTCCACTGTCTCTGATGATAGGCCATCAAACGCTTCCATCTGCTGGGTCACAAACGTTACCTGGAACAAATATACCATTTTAGTTCTCGTCAGCGCACATGATGCATTTCAAAATGACAGAAAGTTCAGGTAATAAATATATGCTGAAAATCAAAAATCTTGCACCACCCTATTTTTTATTATTTTTTTATGACCAAGTAGAACTATTTTAATTTCTAACATTATTTTTGGTTAATTCCAATATCAAAACTTTGACTTTGCAGCAACTTCAATAATGTGGATAATAATGCAAAATTTTTGGTGCAAAAAGTGTAAAATTGCATTTTTTGGGAAAAATTGATTATCAATGCAAGTTTTCAATGAGGTTTCATTGTACATGTGATCCGCATCATGGCAGTAATGGAAAAGCAATAAAACATTTTGAATTTTAGGGAATTTGGAGTTTTTACAAAATTTTGAAAATTCGCATTTTCAGAAAATTTACCGAATTTGAGTGTGGCTAAGTCTGCCAGGATATGACCTTGCTGTATCATTTCTCCTACACAGGTCATGGTGTCATCACCCCCCCCCCCACTCTACCACAAGCCTCAATGTTTATTACCTGATGTAGTTTGTATAAGGAGTACAAGAGAGTGGCTAAGGCTGCCAGGATATGACCCTGCTGTATCATTTCTCCTACACACGACACTGCCTCACCCCCACCCAACAATGTTAATTACCTGATGTAGTTTGTATGAGGAGTACATGAGGGTAGCTAAGGCTGCCAGGATATGACCTTGCTGTATCATTTCTCCTACACACGACACTGCCTCACCCCCACCCAACAATGTTAATTACCTGATGTAGTTTGTATGAGGAGTACATGAGGGTAGCTAAGGCTGCCAGGATATGACCTTGTTGTATCATTTCTCCTACACAGGTCATGGTGTCACCCCTACCCTCACCCCCTACCACAAACCTCAATGTTAATTACCTGATGTAGTTTGTATGAGGAGTACATGAGGGTAGCTAAGGCTGCCAGGATATGACCTTGTTGTATCATTTCTCCTACACAGGTCATGGTGTCACCCCTACCCTGACCCCCTACCACAAACCTCAATGTTAATTACCTGATGTAGTTTGTATGAGGAGTACATGAGTGTGGCTAAGGCTGCCAGGATATGACCTTGTTGTATCATTTCTCCTACACAGGTCATGGTGTCACCCCTACCCTCACCCCCTACCACAAACCTCAATGTTAATTACCTGATGTAGTTTGTATGAGGAGTACATGAGTGTGGCTAAGGCTGCCAGGATATGACCTTGTTGTATCATTTCTCCTACACAGGTCATGGTGTCACCCCTACCCTCACCCCCTACCACAAACCTCAATGTTAATTACCTGATGTAGTTTGTATGAGGAGTACATGAGTGTGGCTAAGGCTGCCAGGATATGACCTTGTTGTATCATTTCTCCTACACAGGTCATGGTGTCACCCCTACCCTCACCCCCTACCACAAACCTCAATGTTAATTACCTGATGTAGTTTGTATGAGGAGTACATGAGAGTGGCTAAGGCTGCCAGGATATGACCTTGCTGTATCATTTCTCCTACACATGACACTGCCTCCCCCCCCCCCACACCCAACAATGTTAATTACCTGATGTAGTTTGTATGAGGAGTACATGAGTGTGGCTAAGGCTGCCAGGATATGACCTTGTTGTATCATTTCTCCTACACACGACACAGTGTTACCCCACACACTCACAGCATTACAGACACTGGCATCATACATCAGCTGCTGACCTGTAAGGTTAAAATTGAGCCGCCTCATGATAAAACCAACAATTTGCATAGGCAAAAACAAAGGCGCAGATCAGCTTCGCGGTAACCGAGAAGCTGATCAGCGCCTTTGTTTTTGCTGCTCGGATAGTACAATTCCTCCTCTACTCATATACAAAATTTCAAGATTCTAGCTTACTTCTGTGACTGTACAGGCCGGTTTGTGTTGGACCTGTTCAAAAAACACATTGTTGTTTTCCCACGAGGCGGCTCATTTGTTTTCTTTGTGGTTTAACATCCAATTCTTATGTTAAGTTTTCAGTCATGCCTGATCACAGCCAGCACTGCTAGTTTACCAGTACTGCAGGGACATAATGTACAGGCCACCTTCGCTATCTCGAAATCAAGGGGAATGGAGAAACCACTTCGAGTTTTGCGAAGTTTGAGATAAGCGAATTGAGACCAGCCAATGTTCTTAGAAAATCTCAACTCTTTCACATTCTCCAACTGAGTGGTTCTCCTTACCACCATGTTTACCACATCGATAGTGATTTCAAACGTATATTCCCCGACCTGACACATGATTTCAAAATGTTCTTTAACAATTCCAGTGATGAAAGGTTGTGTGTAGATATCAAAGACCGATTTTTGACTTCGAAGTTTGACACAGGAAGGGTGAAACTAATGTTCTTTTTCTGTGGGGAGCGAATTATCACTTCGACACAGCCGAGTTTTCGTCATAACCGTGTTCAACACAAGCAAGGTTGAAATACAACAACATATAGGGAGAGATGCTTGGGAGTGAGGGATCAATTCGACATAAGTGGGGTTTTCGAGACAACCGAGTTTGAGATAGCGCAGGTGGCCTGTATTAGGCTCAAGAACTAGCCAGCACATATGTGGTCCAAACCACCAACCTCTTGATGAGGAGTCCTGAACACAAAACACATGGCCATTGCATTCCCATAATTTTCTTTGAAGTAATAATTTACAATGGTTTTGCTTCACAGTTCTCACAACATCAGTTCAGCTCTTTCAATACATTGAATAACATTAAATTCGTGCAAATTCACATGGCAACATAATGTATGAAAATGCATATGCTATCATTTTTTTATAAGTTCCATATCATAAAATACACCATAAATCAATCATGATCTAGGAACATTGAAACAAAATAATGCTTACTGTAAGTTTTCTCATCTGTTATGGCATAGAACTGTGTAAATACGGGCAGCCATGTATTGGACTGGATAGCCTCTGATATGTTCTGTAGAAACTCAGGCTTTATCCTAAAATACAAAGGGACTATTTCAATATACAAAATAAAGACATCACTGAAATATGAAAAACTTATCTTCAGAGTTTCAGAGTGAATATGATACAAAGGCCTATAGGTTTGAAATTAACAATTAAGGAAATAAAGTTACATGTAGTCTAAATAGTTAACCAATTATACAGTAAATCTAAGGTGTAAGGTGGTATACACTTACATTCTTTATTTTGCAAGAAATATAAATTTGGGGTACTTCAAGGGCATTTTCACCATTCTGCCTTAAAATAAACCAGTTTCGAGCATGATAAATTTCATGCTTAATTCAAACTTAGGTGAGCATGAAAAGAGAACCAGTCAAAGGATATCACAAATCATAAGAAGTAGGAGCACAGTGTCCCAGCGGTAGAGTGTCCAACACTAAACTAAATGTCTTGGTCTTGAACCCCACCAGCACCTGGTTGTGTCCTTGGGCAAGACACATGAACTCTCCAGAGCACTGTTAATACCTAGGATGCACTGGCTCGATCCTGGCTTGACTGGAAAAATGTTGCCTGGGACATTAAACCACAATACAACTAACAAAACATAAGACTTGGGAGTACAGTGTCCCAGCTGTAGAGTGTCCAACACTAAACTAAATGTCTTGGCCTAGAACCCCAATAGGCACTAAGCACCCGGTTGTGTACTTGAGCAAGACACATGAACTCCCCTGAGCACTATTAATACCTATGATGCACTGGCTCCATCCTGGATTGACTGGAAAAATGTTGCCTGGGACATTAAACCACAATACAACTAACAAAACATAAGAACCAGAATTTGGCAATCAGTAGCAAAATATGTAATAACTTTGTATGACTTGTCAAGTACTTCTCAAATAAATCTCTATTAGGTCATATCTTAGATTCACTAACCTGTGAGTTGAGCAGTAGGACCAGAGCAGGTGTTGTAGATCATGTTCTACAGTCTACACAGTACTGTAACAGGTCCAGGTGGAACTGAGAGATTCACTAACCTGTGAGTTGAGCAGTAGGACCAGAGCAGGTGTTGTAGATCATGTTCTACACAGTACTGTACCAGGTCCAGGTGGAACTGAGAGATTCACTAACCTGTGAGTTGAGCAGTATGACCAGAGCAGGTGTTGTAGATCATGTTCTACGCAGTACTGTACCAGATCCATGTGGAACTGGTCTATCTGGGTGTCAGGGCACTGGTGTAGGGGGTGGGGGACTCTCAGTATACCTCCAGTCTCGTTGATTATCTGTAGTAGCTTACTGAAGTTGGCAGCCGTCACTCTGTCAAACACTCCATGACTGGAACATAAATAAGCATGTTCGACACAAACCAGCCATAGAAGAAAGCTAGAAGCTTGGAATTTGGAATATTAAGAAGTAGAAGGATTATACTTTAGTTTTACGTCCCTTTGAAGATTATTTCAGCTCATATGAGATGGGTCAATCAGTAGTTGGGGTGAAAACGGGAGAACCCCGAGAAAAACCACCTGACACACCCGCAAACAGAACTTGGCTTATCTCACATGTGGCCAGAGCGGGTGATTAAGAAACAGCGCTCTTAACCGCTCGACCAGGGGGGCATTATACTATCTGTTAAGCAAAAACAAAGAAGCTGATCAGCTGTGCAGTTACTGAGCCTTACAATTGAGCCTTTGAGTAAGAAAGCCAAGAATCTGGACGTCTGACCAGGTCCAACACAAACCTGCCTGTACAGTCAAAGACACAGGCTAGAAGCTTTGAATTTTGGATTAAAGAAGAAGCCGGACTGTACTATCCATGTAGAAAAAACAAAGGCACTGATACTGCACAGCTGATCTGTGTCTTTATTTTCGCCTATGCATTTAATTGGCTTCTTTTATGCGGTGACTCAACTGAGAGTGGTTGTACTATATATGTAGCCAAAACAAAGTCATAGAAAGTTGCTACATTATCGAACAGATGACTTAGTTTTCACATTTACAAATCATGTGTCTTCACATAGTGAGGCTCAAAAATGCCCAAGTCAATCTAAGCTAACTGGAATGCACAGTCTAGATAGGAGGCTTGTATCAATCTGTTCATCTAATATTTTATGTAAATGCTGTACATGTATATTTAAACATTAAGGGTGACCACTACTCTGTCCCATACCTATGCTTTCCAGGCCTCCAATAATAATAATGCAGTATAATCTCTCAGTGATTCTGTACCCGTTTATAACAAGAATTTACAGAAATTTAGTTTTGGGTCATAGCTCAACTATAAATGCGTAGCAACTTAAATAACTTAATATCATCATTGACTTATGTGTCAATCAAACTTACACAGCGAAAGCCTTGAGAACTCTCCACTTAGTGTATGACGGACAGCAATCTAACTGATCTACGAACTCCACAGGTATAGCCCCTAGATGACAGGTCGGCCATCTTGTATCCTGGTGCTTCTGGTTGCCATGGTAACTGCTATGTATCCAGCCAATCATCACATCTGCCATGTTGTAACTCTGGAGATATCCCCAGATAGTTTCCTTGCTGAATCTCTCTAGGTCTGAACCTGAAGAATTGGGAAACTTGAATAACAGTGCTGTTAACCAACTTGGTCTTCAAACATATTGTGAAAATGAGAAAACCAGCAATTTTGGGTTTTCGGCCAGATCCGATTCAAACTGGCCTGTACAGCCACAGAACCAGGCTAGAAGCTTGAAACTTCTAATTTAAGAAGATAGGGGATTATACTATCTGTGCTGCGAAATCAAAGACCCTGATCAGCTGTGCAGTTAAAAGTAACATACAGGCACATTCTCCAAGACGCTAACAGTCAGTTCGTTTTTCGATACCATTAAATTATTTCAATAAGTGCACCAAACTTTTGGCCAAAAACAATACAAGGATAAACAATTCAATACCTAGATGACCACAATTTTCAATGCAAAATTTATATAATGATACAAAAGGACACAGTGCTGTAAAAAGAACAAATATGGTAGTTTACCATGTTTGTAGAGGAGAACATCTAACTTGATGAGATCCTGTGTATTCTTGTCCCATTCTTGTACCCAGTCTAACATGACTTCGTTGTATCCCGGCTGTGGAAGGCCAGTCTCCCCTTCCTCCACCCCAGGGGCAGACTCCTCCGATGTCCAGGGAGAGAGACTGGAGCAGTGTTCAGCCAGGTCATACCTGGGACTGGTACTTGCCAACTGTCGCAGTCTAACCGTCTCAGGAGATACACTGTAATATTGTGAAAATACACCCATGCAATACATGGTAATTTTTTCATCTGTGAAAAATGATTATTTTCCATTGAAACAAAAACGCTAATGACCCATCAGGGTTGACGCATTGTTAAAAAACGAACAAAACCATTGGAAAAAATTCCTATCTTGTGTTTAAAACATTGACTGTGTTGCCGAGGTAGTTCTAATGAGTACCCACCATCTGTTTTGGATAAAAAAAAACAGAAAAATTTATTTCCAACAAACCAAAAATAACAGTGTATTTGCTTATGTAGTCGGCAGTTACTTAACAAGAGGACCAATGGTCCTGTAAACGCTCACCTGAGATCTGCTGTATATACGAATGATATAGAAAATAGTTCCAGTATAGGGACAGATGAAGCCCTTGGGCCATTTTTTTTTCAGAATAATCAATATACTGTCCATACAAGTTTTTTCCCTTCAAATGACATTTTAACAGTTTACCCATTCAAATACATAGGCAACCCATGTTGACCTTGCCTTAAAATAGGTCAAGGTCATCACAGGGTCATGATTTATACATATATTGTAGTACTTGAGTCATCAATGCTTCATGCCAAGTTTCTTCGAAATTGGTCCCACGGTTCCGGAGAAGAAAATTTTTGAAGGGTTTATACCATATATGGGCATAGCGGCCATCTTTGTCATGTGACCTGGATTATTTATATATACATTGATTCCACCATTCTATAGATGCTTCATATGAAATTTGGCTTTGATTGGCCAAGCGGTTTCAGAGGAAAGGATGTTTGAATATTATGGTAATATACATGTATAATGCCCCGGGGCTGGGGCAAATGAGTCCCTGGGGTCCAATTTTTTTCAGAATCATTAATATTCAGTCCTACTGCCCATTTCCTGCAAGACTTTCACTTAAAATGACATTTTAAAAGTTTTCCCCATTCAAATGCATTGGCGACCTATGTTGACCTTGCCGTAAAATATGTCAAGGTCATCCAAAGGTCATAATTTATAAACACATTGTAGTACTCTAGTCCCCGATGCTTCATGCCAAGTTTCGTTAAAATCAGTCCAGCGGTTCCGGAGAAGAAGAATTTTGGAGGGGTTTTTACCATCTTGGTCATGTGACCTGGATTATTAAGAAACAAATTGGTTCCCCCTTCCTTTAGATGCTTCATATAAAATTTGGCTTTGATTGGCCAAGTGGTTTCAGAGAAGAAGATCTTTGAATATTTTTTTAATATACATGTATATTGCCCCAGGGTGGCGGCAGACCAACCCCTAGGGTCCAAATTTTTTTCAGAATTACCTACCTTCAGTCCATTATCCCTTTTCCTGCAAGATTTGCCTTTCAAATGACATTTTAACAATTTTTCCCATTCAAATGCATGGGCGACCTATGTTGACCTTGCCGTAAAATAGGTCAAGGTCATCCAAAGGTCATAATTTATAAACACATTGTAGTACTCTAGTCCCTGATGCTTCATGCCAAGTTTCGTTGAAATCGGTCCAGTGGTTCCGGAGAAGAAGAATTTTGAAGAGTTTTTACCATATAAGGGCATGGTGGCCATCTTGGTCATGTGACCTGGATTACTAATAAACAAATTGGTTCCCCCTTCCTATAGATCTTCATATAAAATTTGGCTTTGATTGGCCTAGTGATTTCAGAGAAGAAGATCTTTGAATATTTTTGTAATATTCATGTATATTGCCCCAGGGTGGGGGCAGACCAACCCCTAGGGTCCAATTTTTTTTCAGAATTACCTACCTTCAGTCCATTTGCCTATTTCCTGCAAGATTTGCCTTTCAAATGACATTTTAACAATTTTCCCCATTCAAATGCATGGGCGACCTATGTTGACCTTGCCGTAAAGGTCATAATTTATAAACAAATTGTAGTACTCTAGTCCCTGATGCTTCATGCCAAGTTTCGTTGAAATCCGTCCAGTGGTTCTGGAGAAGAAGAATTTTGAAGGGTTTTTACCATATATGGGCATGGTGGCCATCTTGGTCATGTGACCTGGATTATTAATAAACACATTGATTCCCCCTTCCTATAGATGCTTCATATAAAATTTGGCTTTGATTGGCCAAGTGGTTTCAGAGAAAAAGATCTTTGAATATTTTTTTAATATACATGTATATTGCCCCAGGGTAGGGGCAGACCCACCCCTAGGGTCCAATTTCTTTTTCAGAATTACCTACCTTCAGTCCATTTGCCCATTTCCTGCAAGATTTGCCTTTCAAATAACATTTTAACAATTTTTCCCATTCAAATGCATGGGCGACCCATGTTGACCTTGCCATAAAATAGGTCAAGGTCATCCAAAGGTCATAATTTATAAACACATTGTAGTACTCTAGTCCCCGATGCCTCATGCCAAGTTTTGTTGAAATTGGTCCAGTGGTTCCGGAGAAGAAGAATTTTGAAGGGTTTTTACCATATATGGGCATGGCGGCCATCTTGGTCATGTGACCTGGATTATTTATAAACAAATTGATTCCCCCTTTCTATAGATGCTTCATATAAAATTTGGCTTTGATTGACCAAGTGGTTTCAGAGAAGAAGATCTTTGAATATTTTTGTAATATACATGTATATTGCCCCGGGGTGGGGGCAGACCAACCCTGGGGTCCAAATTTTTTTCAGAATTACCTACCTTCAGTCCATTTGCCCATTTCCTGCAAGATTTGCCTTTCAAATGACATTTTAACAATTTTCCCCATTCAAATGCATGGGCGACCTATGTTGACCTTGCCGTAAAATAGGTCAAGGTCATCCAAAGGTCATAATTTATAAACACATTGTAGTACTCTAGTCCCCGATGCTTCATGCCAAGTTTCGTTAAAAATCGGTCCACCGATTCCAGAGGAGAAGATTTTTGAAGGGTATTTACCATATATGGGCATGGCGGCCATCTTGGTCATGTGACCTGGATTATTTATAAACACATTGGTTCCCCCTTCCCATAGATGCTTCATATAAAATTTGGCTTTAATTGGCCAAGCGGTTTCAGAGAAGAAGATCTTTGAAAATGGTGGATGACGACGACGGACGACGGATCATGGCCATCCTATAAGCTCACCTTGTGAGCCTAACGGCTCAGGTGAGCTAACAAGTTGAGATCTTATTGATGACGTAAAGCAAACAATGTTTTGAACAACTGACCCCAGTCATCCCAACCACACTCAAGACTATTCTTATGCATCATTACCAGTGCTTAGTGCACATTTTTAACCTTTTAGTGACATATGCTCTACAAAAATGTCTATTGCAGAAGGATGCATGTAATCTGAAATTTGAGTCACCGCATCAGAAAACAAAACTATTTGCATATGCGAAAACAAAGCCCCAGATCAGTAACTGCACAGCAGATCAGAGCCTTTGTTTTTGCTCCATAGATATTCCTTTTCTCCCTACATATTAAATTTCAAGCTTCTAGCCTGCTTGAGTGTACAGCCCAATTTGTGTTGGACCTGGTCGGAAATACAGATTGTTGGTTTCCAAAGGCTCATTTCTGACATACCTATCTTTTGGATGATGTTGTCTATCCCTGAGAGACTCAAAATTTCTGTGTGGGTACAGACTGTTCAGCTCCTGCAGGAATGTGACCACCGCTAACTGATCAGGGTTTAATGTGTCCTGGCTCAATAGCTCTTCCAGGATGGAGTTACAAAGGGTCATATCTAGTGTGTGCAAGGCAATCTCCCACAATGTGCTAGTAACACCCAAGCCCTATTAATGAAACAGAATATGAATACTAAAACATGCTTTGGGAGACAAAGTGATCAGGCATGATTCAAACCAGGCATAATTCAAACCAGCATGCCATCATAGTACAATTAAAGAGTTAAGTCTTGATTTTGCAAGTTTAACCAGCTTAGGCAATGGTTTACCAGTAGAAGAAACTCCCCCGTTCGGGAATCATTGACCTTTTGTGACCTTTGTCAGAATGACAGTTAAATGTTACTATAATTAGTAAATTGATACTCGATCGGGAGCTTTTCTGTCATTTTAATGGTACCCTTACAAAACTCAATAAATGTGTCACAGTTTTTGTTAAATCATGATGAAACTTTGCAGGCTTAAAGATGAATGATGTATCTAACTTTCTACCGTGTAGAATTTTTTTATTTTGTTTTGTTAAAAAGTTATTTAATTATGAAAATATGATTTTTTTCCAATAACTCTGATTCCAGATCGGCAACAGAAATTGTTTACTGACGCCAAATCTGGAGCCATTGAAAACCAGATGTATTCCTAATTTGGAATCAGTAGTTCCTGTTCAGGAACATTTCAGAGTCTGTGTTTTCTGTAAATTTAAAACAAATGACATGTTATTTGTTAACTTATATTACCCAACATACTATTTAAAGGGCAATAATTAAACATTTTGGAGTGTTTTTCAACAGTTTCAATGAACAGTTTCATGTCATGTGATAAACTTTCATAGGGTCAACAGTTCATCTATTCATTGGGAGCGAGCTGGCCTTGCGGTAGAGTGTCGGACACCAAATCAAGAGGACCCAAGTTTGATCTCCCATTGGGGACGTCGTGTTGTGTCTTTGAATACAGCCCCTTTCACTCGAGTTTGCCGTTTGAGCATTTAGGTCAATCAACTTTGTTCACTCGAGTTTGCCGTTTGTTTGTAAATCAGGTACCTTTTATTCTATTTTAGAACTGAAACAGTGTCCCAGGTGCCAGGTGTTCTAAAAATCTATCTATTCAGCATTTATCTTTAGGTAATGATGTTACCTTTTCTGATAAAAACATTGTGATTGCTTGGTTAAAGCACATTTTTATTTTATTTTTATATTTATGCATATTAAGGACACACAATTGTAACAGGATAGAGACAAAAGCAGAATTTTAGCAATTTAAGCAGTTACCTGATCGGTATCTACATTAAAAAAAATTCCACAAAGGAAGTTAAAAATTTCACTCGAGTTTGCCGTTTTTTAAAGGTCATTTAGTTTGAAGCTGTTACTCAAATCAGCAGATCAATCATTCCAGATGTCTTTAAGGACAACATGAAAAGAAACTCAGATCTTCGGAACACATGGTCTTCTTGTGTGATGCAAATGCTCAAACGGCAAACTCGAGTGTGAAAGGAGCTGTAAGACAATAGCTCTCCAGAGTACTGCTTGATACACAGGAAAATGTCAGTTTTGCATTGTTGCTGACAGGTAGCGCTTCACGCACTGACCTGTCGCAGTTGGCCAATGGGATCTGGGAAATTCATGCGGGATGTCCCAGCTTTCTTCGTGTGTTGTCTGTAGCCAAAATGGGCTATATCCCACAATTCAAAGCGTCAACTGCGAGATATCAAGATGAGGTATCGTCTGATCTCGCGAGAATGGTCAGTTTTGTTCTAAAATGTCTGAAAAATATTTGAATGGGACTACTTTAAACCTTTAAAAAATGGCCCTGCGACTGAGTGTTGAAGGTCTCTGATTTTAATACTTCTTTTAATCATTCGATCATCTCACCACTGTTATCAGTGTGGATTCAATCTCCTCACAAGGCACATGTGAGACAAGTCAAGTTCTGCTCGCCCATCACTGCCATCAGGATAACATGTCCCTGTTATACCCAACATTTATAAAGTGAAACTGGGGTTTACAGGGGTATACCTAATTTTTTTTCTTTGGCTACAAAACATGCATTGTGGGTACTCGTGATCTGTCATGATTTACCCACCACTTGATCATTATCAAACGCTAGCTGGCAGTCAGACAAAGGGAATGGTATTGGCTGAGTGCTTTGCGAGGCCAACCAATTTGACACTGTTGGGTAACTTCCAGAGGGCCCTATTAATCCATTCATATCAATGCAAATTCGTAGAGATGCCTGCTATTGTAATACATATTTAATGAAAGACATTGGTGCTACCAAAGCAGGATTGTTCAAACTGTATATTTGTTCCATGGCCACATACTTTGCAATTAAATTTTCTGACCCTGTATTGTCTTTTATTCCATCTAAGAAGGACATCAAAACTTTTTCGCTTCTTAAGAAAGATGTCTACTTTCAAAGATTTACATGTAAGCAAGTCAATGTTTTTGTAGACAGATCCTACTATGGTCCATACTATCTCTCTTTGAATGTTTTTATTGCCTCCAAAGGATCAACCCTTTATATTTTATTCTACACTGAGGGGCACTTCTAACGCAACACTTACATTTTCCATCATATCTCAAAATTTTAACCACCAAATCTATTGAAATTTTACGCAAACATAAATCATTTATGCTTGCGTGTTGTATATATTTTTTCATCGAAATTGATTGTCCATAACTTATGAAATATTAAGTTTATCTAACAAGACTCAAAAATGAAGTCGCAAAAAAGCCGCGCCATTGGCGAATTTAATAGTATCATAGCGGTGTCTCAAAAAAGTATCATATCAAGCTCGTATCCCGTATCCCCAACCCCACAAGCTTGCAAATAAGTTTTCAAGCAATAAAATCATATGATGTGTTTAGTCCAAGAAGTAGCGTTATTGGTCACCTCTAGGATGCGTTTAAAAACAGGCGTTTACGGTATCACCGTCACGGTGTTGTTTCAAGAAATCCGCAGTAACTGAAGTAGATCCTTGTGGAGGAGAAGAGAAACATCCCACAAGGACTCGTTATGAAATTAATATGTTTTGTTTATGAGGAGAAGGTGTTCCCGTGTCGTCCAGGCCCATTCTGGATATACAGGATATTAACAGACTATGACAAACTTCACTGCTGTGATATCCGAATTACTTGCATTTACTTATCAGTCCAACCGGATTATTGTGACTTTTTTGTTTTTCAGTCATATGATATAAACATCTAATTTATTGCATTATAGTCCATCGATTGTTTTGAAAATTACAGAAATTAAACATGAATAGATGAACTAAATTTGTTGAAAATTTCAATAAGAACGGTTAATTGATTTTTTTATGTCCAAAAAGGTAAGTGTTGCGTTAGATGTGCCCCTCAGTGTATAGTATCTTTCATAATAATTCCCCTTTCTCCTCTACCGAGGGTATAGGCAAGCCTTTTTAGCTCACCTGAGCCGTTAGGCTCACAAGGTGAGCTTATAGGATGGCCATGATCCGGCGTACGTCCGTCGTCCACCATTTTCAAAGATCTTCTTCTCTGAAACCGCTTGGCCAATCAAAGCCAAATTTTATATGAAGCATCTATAGGAAGGGAGAACCAATGTGTTTATAAATTATCCAGGTCACATGACCAAGATGGCCGCCATGCCCATATATGGTAAAAACCCTTCAAAATTATTCTTCTCCAGAACCACTGGACCGATTTCAACGAAACTTGGCATGAATCATCTGGGACTAGAGTACTACAATGTGTTTATAAATTATGACCTTTGGATGACCTTGACCTATTTTACGGCAAGGTCAACATAGGTCGCCCATGCATTTGAATGGGGAAAATTGTTAAAATGTCATTTGAAAGGCAAATCTTGCTGGAAATGGGCAAATGGACTGAAGGTAGGTAATTCTGAAAAAAATTTGGACCCCAGGGGTTGGTCTGCCCCCACCCCGGGGCAATATACATGTATATTACAAAAATATTCAAAGATCTTCTCTGAAACCACTTGGCCAATCAAAGCCAAATTTTATAGGAAGCATCTATGGGAAGGGAGAATCAATGTGTTTATAAATAATCCAGGTCACATGACCAAGATGGCCACCATGCCCATATATGGTAAAAACCCTTCAAAATTCTTCTTCTCCGGAACCACTGGACCGATTTCAACGAAACTTGGCATGAAGCATCGGGGACTAGAGTACTACAATGTGTTTATAAATTATGACCTTTGGATGACATTGACCTATTTTACGGCAAAGTCAACATAGGTCGCCCATGCATTTGAATGGGGAAAATTGTTAAAATGTCATTTGAAAGGCAAATCTTGCAGGAAATGGGCAAATGGACTGAAGGTAGGTAATTCTGAAAAAAATTTGGACCCCAGGGGTTGGTCTGCCCCCATCCCGGGGCAATATACATGTATATTACAAAAATATTCAAAGATCTTCTTCTCTGAAACCACTTGGCAAATCAAAGCCAAATTTTATAGGAAGCATCAATGGGAAGGGGGAATTAATGTGTTTATAAATAATCCAGGTCACATGACCAAGATGGCCGCCATGCCCATATATGGTAAAAAACGTTCAAAATTCATCTTCTCCTGAACCAATGGACCAATTTCAACAAAACTTTGCATGAACCATCGGGGACTGAAGTACTACAATATGTTCATAAATTATGACCTTTGGATGACCCTGACCTATTTTACAGCAAGGTCAACATAGGTCGACAATGCACTTGAATGGGGAAAACTTTTAAAATGTCATTTAAAGTGAATGTCTTGCAGGAAATGGGCAGTAGGACTGAATATTAATGATTCTGAAAAAAACTGGACCCCATGGGCTCATTTGCCCCAGCCCGGGGCATTTTACATGTATATTACCATAATATTCAAACATCTTCTCCTCTGAAACCGCTTGGCCAATCAAAGCCAAATTTCATGTGAAGCATCTATAGAATAAGGGAATCAATGTATATATAAATAATCAAGGTCACATGACCAAGATGGTCGCCATGCCCATATATGGTATAAACCCTTCAAAAATCTTCTTCTCCGGAACCGGTGGACCGATTTCGAAGAAACTTTGCATGAAGCATCGATGACTCAAGTACTACAATGTATATATAAATCATGACCCTGTGATGACTTTGACCTATTTTAAGGCAAGGTCAACATGGGTTGCCTATGTATTGGAATGGGTAAACTGTTAAAATGTCATTTAAAGGGAAAAACTTGTATGGACAGTATATTGATTATTCTGAAAAAATAATGGCCCAAAGGCTTCACCTGCCCCTATACTGGAGCTATTTTCTATAACATTCGTATATACAGCAGATCTCAGGTGAGCGTTTACAGGACCATTGGTCCTCTGGTTCCACATGTGAGCAAGCTACAAATAGAGAAATTATGATAAAAGTGTAATTTCTAGTGTCTGATAATGGTTTTACGCAGATATTTTACAACTGTTTCAATAAAGATTACCGGGTAAATGCTTTCTTGTCACAATGTAGCATTTAGTTTGTCGCAAAAAGTGCAGCCAAATTTTTAAAATCGGTTGACCATTAAAAAAGCTCTGGTCAAAAACATTTTGAATAGGGATTTTCTGTACAAAAATCTCATGCAAGGGAGGTAAATACTTTCCCGCAAAAATTTAAAATTCTTAATATTTTGTTATCATTGCTCAAAATCAATATTAAATGACACACCTCAGACGCAAAGTGCATTTACATTTATATCACTAAATCAGCACAGTTTTTTCCCAATCCATTTATATCACATTTTGAGATGATACACATGCTTAACAAATGAAGCCAATTCAAGGTAATATCCACACTATATTCTGTTGTGTCATCCAGAACAGGAATACCAGTGTTTTACCATTAAAGTTTGATTCCAGATTGGGCATCAATTAACAATTTCCGTTGCCGATCTGGAATCAGTGTTATTAGAAAAAAATCATATTTTCATAATTTAATAACTTTATAACAAAACAAAATAAAAAAGTTCTACACGGTAGAAAGTTAGATATATCATTCATCTTTAAGCCTGCAAAGTTTCGTCTTGATTAAACAAAAACTGTGACACATTTTTTGCGTTTTGTAAGGGTACTATAAAAATGACAGAAAAGCTCCCGTTCGAGCATCAATTTACTAATTATAGTAACATTTACCTGTCATGTTGACAAAGGTCACAAAAGGTCACTGATTCCCGAACGGGGGAGTTTCTTCTACTGTTTACTGAAATATGATGATGGACAGAGCTAAAAGTATTATTTGGATGTCCATTGTCATTTTTAAGGGCAGCAAGAGCTTTCATTTCATTTAATTCACTTATTGTCAGAGCTGGCTGAAATCCTCATTGACAGTTTTTGACAGTTAACTGCCCATAATTTCATCTACTTTAATAACTCATATAAGTCTGGCGACCTTTTTATAGGACATATGCAATAAGAGCTGTTGCAGGACAGCGTAGCTCGCCTGACTTGTGCTTTGTCACTAAATCTATTAAATCTACGACCAAAGACATTGACCTCATTGTCACTCAGGTGGGTTGTGCTGGTACAGCATAAAACTTCAGACCAATATCTACCAACATGCTAAGTTCAACTTGATCCATCTACATATTTGATATAGACTTATAACCTAAAATATAAGTCTGTGACCTTGACCACAGGTGAGTCGAGATGCTACAGCATAATAAAAGAATATAATATCTAACAGCAAAGTATCAACTAGATCCATCCATTTGTTCCAGCAATATACAGTTCAAAACACTTTAAGCAAAAGCTTTAACATAAAATTTCAAAGTCTGTGACCTTGAACTCAAGGTCACCCAGGTGGGTCATGATGGTACAGCATAAAACTTCAGACCAATATCTACCAACATGCAAAGTATCAACTTGATCCCTCTAAATATTCAAAAGATATAGACTTATAAAAACTTTAACCAAAAACTCTAACACAAAATTTCTAAGTCCGTAACCTTGACCTCAAGGTCACCCAGGTGGGTCATGATGGTACAGCATAAAACTTCAGACCAATATCTACCAACATGCAAAGTATCAACTTGATCCCTCTACATATTCAAGAGATATAGACTTATAAAAACTTTAACCAAAAACTCTAACACAAAATTTCTAAGTCCGTAACCTTGACCTCAAGGTCACCCAGGTGGGTCATGATGGTACAGAATAAAACGTCAGACCAATATGTACCAACATGCAAAGTATCAACCTGATCCATCAACAACGTCAAGAGATATAGACTTATAAAAACTTTAACCAAAAACTTTAACAAGAAATTTCTAAGTCCGTGACCTTGACCTCAAGGTCACCCAGGTGGGTCATGATGGTACAGCATAAAACTTCAGACCAATATCTACCAACATGCAAAGTATCAACTTGATCCATCAACAACTTCAAGAGATATAGACTCATAAAAACTTTAACCAAAAACTTTAACATTTTGAGCAACGCCGACGCCGACGCTAACGCCAACGCCGACGCCGGGGTGACTGCAATAGCTCTTCCTGTACTTTCGTACAGGGGAGCTAAAAAAGCATGGGCCCAGATGTGACGCCGCAGAACACAGCGTCCCATCTGGGGCTATTTTGTTTGCTTTGGGGAATTTCATAAAAAACTGAATAAAGCTTTGAAAATCACTACTGATTTACCTAAAAATGGAAGTAGACTTGTCCAAATGATAACAATGGGCAAGTCCAATTATGAGCCGCAACGTGAGAAAACCGGTCTTCGAGGTTTCCGACCAGGTCCGACACAAACCGGCCTGTACAAGCTCAGAAAAGAGCTAGAAGCTTGAAATTTCGGATTTAAGTAGAAGAGGAATTGTACTATCCAAGTAGCGAAAACAAAGGCGCTGATCAGCTTCGCAGTTACTTTGTTTTCGCATGGGCAATAATCCCGTTTTCTCACGATGCGGCTCATATTATAAATGGGTCAATTCCTACCAGTTTAGACAGCAGTTCCTTTCCTCTCTCCATGTGTTTATCTCTGATATACTCCACAGCCATGTTAACTCCTGTTTTCTCCAGGTAAGAGTAGTCTCCCCTCGCTGACTCTCCTCTGTCATGGAGGTACTGCTGCAGTTCTGGTAGACGATTGGTCAGGACAGCATCTTCAATCACAGCCTGAGAGGGATAAAGAAACTTTGACATGAATTCAGATTCAGGAATACCAAGATGATGGCTTGATGAATAATTACAAGTATTTTTTTTTTTTTTTTTTTTTGACTTTTCTATAGAAAGCTTTTTTGTATACAAAATATTGTAAGTTTAGAAATTTTGACGTGACTTTTATTTTGCCAAGTTTCGATTTCCCAATTATTACCGATTTTTTTAATTCATGAGCGAGTACTCATGCTGTCAATAAAGCTTACAGTATTTCTTCATTTGCGAGAACTTTATTTTCGCCAAAAAATTAAAGTCTCACAAACCTTTCAGAATTTACAGTAGATTACTGTTAATTTCCAATGAGCGTGGACAAACGAATTTACCGGTTTTTTCAAACTGTAGTCAGTCAGTCAGTCAGTGCAGAAGAAAAATCAATACTTTCACTTGGATACTTACAGTATCAGTGCACAGAAAAATCTATTGTTTGTCTTCATAATTATAACTCTATACATGGAAATATGATAACCAGCGAACACTACTAGAAATCCAAATCAAAACAAACTTCCTCAAATAAACTTTATACATATCTAAAGAAAGTGAAAATATGCAAATAAAATTGATATAATAATTTCATGTTGTTTACTTCTTTCTTTTTCTTTGCCTTGACCATGCTGAATCACAAAGGGTAAATGTTCTAATTTAAGACACTGTGTAAATTGATTGGTCAGTATCTTACGGGGTATCTTACAAGTGAAGTCTTATCAATGAAACTTTTTACAATGATAGTCCATGCTCATTGGAAATTTACAGTAGTTTGGGTATGTGACCTGAAATCAAATCTGAGTTACCTGTGTAATCACATGACATACAGTCAAACCTCTGTAAGAGCGCCACCTTTGGGAGTAAGCTAAACTGGCTGTTATACACAGGTGGCTGTCTTATGAAGGGTCAGTCAGAAAGGCCAGCATGGCAAAATAATATCACCATTTTCCAATATCTGAATGCATATTTTAACAATGGTATTTAAAACATCAAATAGTGACAACAAAATGATTTTAATCTACATGTAGTTTCTAAAACAAATTGGCACAATATGAGTACAGAGTTAAATATGTTTTAGCTAAAAAGTATTAATTAAAAAAATAATTTTTTTGCAGTAATTTTGTACCTGGACATTTTTTTTTTTTTTTTTTTTTTGCAACGCCTTCATATTGGATGCTTTTTGCAGCAATTTTGTACTTGTGCAGTTTTTAATGACAGAATTTAACAAGGCCGAAACACTCCATATTTCACGCTCCGATCGCGTAAAAAATGGGAAAAGGTTCATATACAAGCATATTTCGCAGCGCAAAACTCACAAATCATATCAAAACCCCTTAATGTTCCATACGATCGCCACAAATCACTGATCAATTGTTTTTTCACAGACAAAAAAGACGAAACTCCGACGCGATTTTCGCATCGCAGGGAGTTCGGCCCAGGATTCCGCATTCGGATGAAAGGTTGGAATTACATATTTTGGAATCGATTGATAATCAGAGATCGCAAAATTACTTACCGATTTGATTTTTGGCCCAAAAACATGATATGTGTCTTCAATGAATGAAACCAAAATAAAACAACTACACACGAGATTATGCGAGACTTCGCGTGAGTGTGTAGCCAAGGACAACAGGTTTTTCCCCCAAGGTATTTTAGACACAATAACAATTTCACGCGTTTACGCACACGTGACTGGATTATTTTGTGAACTTTGTGGTTGATCAACGATTATGGATCATTATTGATAATTGGAGATTTGCTCAGGTAATAATGCGGCCGTCTTATGAAGAACAATTGGTGTTTTGGGAATGTAAAAACTGGCCGATGGCGATTATACCGAGGTGGCGCTCTTATAAAGAGACATTTTATAGGGAAAGCAGTCGGGAATGTTTGAACTGGCGCTCTTACGAAGGTGGAGCTCTTATAAAGGTGGCCGATTCAGCGATTTCTACTGTACTTCTATAACACTTATCTTTCTCACCTTTTGCTCCATGCCTTCCCAGTCATGATATCTGCCATCCCCAGACTGTATTGAGTAGATATCTTTCTCACTAGATATCTCTAGACTCATGTTGGATGCACTGATAGTCGACTGGGAAGCAGCTGATAAACTCTCTGTGCGGCTGGCTCTCGGCTGCCTCTCTAGCTCTCGGATACAGCCTCGGGTTTGTTCAATGTACTCAAGCAACTTTTCTAGAACAAATACAAAGATTCCTTAATGCAGGAAGATGTATATTTTGTACAGAAGACAAAAAATAGCATACCATATTCGTTCTAATTAGCACACATGCTCCAATAAGCGCACACCCTGGTCGTTTCCGAAAACAAAAAATGCATAAGCACACATCATTCGGCTAACATATTGGTATTTTTACACAAAATACCATACTGACCGCATTAAAAGGGCCTTACATGAAGAAACACTATCTTGAAACAATTTTAACACTCAGAAAGCATCATAATTGATTATTTTGACATGTTTATGTTTTGGTTCACAGTGTGCGCTTATTAGAACGATATTTTGTTACCTTATTTTTAAATTATTTTGAAAAGTTAAGCGCACTGTGTGCTAATTAGAACGAATACGGTAAATTAGAGACTCTGGCCACAGAGACATTATGCTTTGGATTTGCGCTGTTTGCCGAGTCATATATTATGCTTTGGATCTGCGCTGTTTGCTGAGTCATATATCTGTTAGAAACCCCTGAGCCATTTTTTTTTTCAAAATAAGACATTTTATCGTTAAAATAAGTCTCCACCGATATGAATATATACTAATGTTTTATGCTGTACCTGTAGCTCTATGTAGATTGTGTTTTTCATCTTGATCTGTCAAAGTTTCAGCCAATCCCAGACCATCTAACAACAAGCCATAAAGAAAATCCATAGTTGTATCCAGAATCTGCTTGGCAAACACCTGTGCTAGTTTATCCCCCATTGAGCCCCTAGCTGACTGAAGCAGCAGATGTAAGGCTGGCTCTAATTGGATAAGGTTGTCATAGTGGTCATTTTGAGAGGCCCAAGATGGGGAATCTAATGCTGTGGTAAGGTTTGATGCTGCTTCTCTGGTTGCTGTAAACACTGGAAATACAAACAAGTGATTGACAACTCGACTGGTTCATCCGAGGATTAAAGTGCCGTGTTTATGGGTCTAAAATGATAGGATTCTGATCAACAGGAATCATAGGCAACAGAGGACAACTGACTATAAAACAGATATGATGATGATGATGATTTATGATGATGATGATATGGTATTGTTGCACAAAATGAGACATCAATAAGCCAAGTAAATGGTTAATTATCTTAATTAGTCTGGAGAGGCAGATTCAGGATTTCTGGAGATGAAGTTCAAATTAACAATCAACAAAAAATAATATATTTCACCATAATTTTGATCAAAGAGGTGTCAGGTGTGTGTGTGGGGAGCGGGGGTGGGGGGGGGGGGGGGAGGGGGTGCTTGAGCAAACCAACTGCTCATCCTCTGAGCAGAATTATGTGTCCAAGCCCAAGAATTCATTTCCCAGAATGCCAAATCTGTCGCCTATGAGATCCTTGAGAACTGTTTAAACATGTATGTCAGATACTGTAAATTCCGAAATGATCATAAGAACTTAATTTTCACAAATATATGAGAATTCGCTTCCTCCTGAATGCAAAGTTCTGGCTAATAAAGAGTTCTATAAACTTTAAAGATTGATGAAGTGCTCATGAGCAAACTCAAGAACTGGCTAGAAAATGCAAAGTTTGTCGAACTTACAGCATTCAAGGAACTTACGTGTATAAGAATATCTTTGTTGAACTGATAACACTTTGAAGACATCAGGAAAACATGTCCGTGAAATGTATACCCCAGGCCATCCTTAATAAATAGTTTGTTTGCTGTCACCCGTCCAATGGTTTTAGGATTGGGTCGGTCGGTAGGCTTTTTTTTTTTTTTTTTTTTTTTTTTGGACAGAACTGAAAGATAATATTTTTGTTTGACTTTTACAGAGGATAGGTTTAAATTTCTGTTCAGAATCATATAGGCAGCTACTCTTCATACTGTAAGACTGCACAATATTGCATTCAGACTATTATTATAATAAAAAAATAAGTAATTCAGAGACTGAAATTTAAGATATTCAAATAAAAAAAAAAATCTTCTTTGAGAATGTCAATAAAAATTTTTGGGTAGGGGCAATTTTGGTGGGTCGGTCGGGTGACGGCAAACAGAGAATTTTTCAAGGTTGGCCCCAGTAAACCCAACTTTTATATAGAAAATCTGGGGTTTGCAGGGGTATACCTAATTTTCTTATTTTTGATTCAAAACATACATTGTGGGTACTCGTTAGAACCGCCTCGATGAGGCGGTTCTAACATGTACCCACAATGTATGTTTTAAGCAAACAAATTAAAAATATCAAATTTTTTCCTGGTGAAATTTTCAATTTTTACAGCTGAAAAAAATCTCTATTCATTGCATGGGCATGTTTTTGTTATGAAAAATTACTTACGATTCTCCTTGCTGTTCAGGAAGGATGCTACAGTATCGACCTGCCTATGTTTGAGCCCTATCTCCAGTGTGTGGATGGGTAAGGAGCACCTGCCCCAGTTATTGATCTGACAGACAGCATCGGCCACCGACCCACCAGCATACACCATCAACTGTAATGAAGTAAAATTAGCATTACCATAACTTGTCCAAGCTGCTCCTGTTTTTGGCCAATGACCTTTATTAAAAAATGAAGTCTAAAATATGAGAAATATACACTACAACCTCTTCATAAAACTTTTAATATGCTCTACACCTATGTCCATGTTATCTACCCATTCTCTGTTATAACATGAGCCCCATCATTAGCAAACCATCATTTTGCACCTGCGAAAACAAAGGCACAGATCAGCTTCACAGTAACCGCAAAGCTGATCTTCATGGTAACCACGAAGCTGATCAGCGCTTTTGTTTTCGCTACAGGGATAGAACAGTTCCTCTAGTTTCTAAATCCAGAATTTCCAGCCTCTAGCCATCTTTTGTGCTTGTACAGCCTGGTTTATGTCGATCCTGGTCAGATCAGAAACCACATTATTGATTTTCTCATGACGCGGCACACATGAGCAATAAAGGAAAAATATTTGAAAACAATAATGAGCACTGCAATGATCCATGCATTATAAAAACTTGCTATAATGTAACTTGAATCAGGTTGAGGTGTACTATCATACCTCTGATACAAAATGCTCCTGGTCCATTGATTGGTCAGTTAATACACACATCAGATGTGTCTCCGTGACAACAAGATGAGGCATGCTGGGACTGATAGCCAACAATATTCTCTCTCCCTCAGTAAATCTGTAATAAATAGACAATTGAAGCAGTCTGTTAGAACTTCACATAAAACCATTCATTTTCAGTGTTCTTCCAATACCACTGTGGTTAAGCTGCCCCTTACTGTGTTGGTGGTTGTGTACAGTGTTTCATGTCCCACTGAATAACAGAGGTCATATGACAATCAGACCTCTGTATAAGGTCTCAGTCAAAAAAACTAGAGAAAGCCAGTTTAGCTCATAAACCCTTGCTTTTACCACTACATCACCTGGCTTTTACTACATGGTTAAGAATTGATTAAAGCCCCGTTTACACATTCACGATTTTTGGCTACGGTGCCGCTACGATTCGCCACAATTTGTAAAATCGTCGTGTACCGTGTTGTACCGTGGTCATTCGTAGTAGAACCGTGGTGAATCGTGGTGAATCTTGATGAATCGTGATGATTCGGGAAACTCTACGGCAGCCCTACGGAAGTTTTAAACTGTTTAAAACATTCGTGGCGTACCGTGGCGAATCGTGGTGGTAATTGGGCGTGGCCTAATTCGTAGCGCAACCATAGCGGAATCGTGCTTATTCGTACTGACACTGTAGCTATATTCGCGGCTATTCGTGAGAGATCGTAGCCAATCTTGGAGCTCCGTAGCGAAACCGTGGAATCTTTGACACCACGAACTCCCACGATTCACCACGAATTGTGTACGGTTGTCCTACGAATCATCCACGGTTTCGCTACGGAGCTCCACGATTGACCCCGATGGCTACCGCCGTGAATCGTACTAGTACCGTATCGAACCGTACAAGCACCGTGAGCATTCATTGTGCCACCGTGGTTAATCCTCATTGACCGTAGCGTTGCCGTCATGAACCGTCATTGATTCGTAGCGACACCTTACAGACACCGTACTAATATCGTAGACATTCTTACTGGAATCGTAGTGACATTGAATATTTCCACTTTTCACATTCATCCCGGTCCACCCCGATTTTTCTGACCATGAGAAATCGGGGTGAATCGTGGTGAATCGTAGAGAAAACCGTGAATGTGTAAACGGGGCTTAAGACCAGGGCTTAGTTGTTACATACTTGGTTAGCTGAACACTGTTGTAAAGCCCTCAACTGGTTAACTATATATTGACTTCAACGGCATTCTCACATTATTTCAAAAAAAAATTACTGTGTATTTGTAATATTGCCGTTTGAAATTTTAACGAATCGTTAACTGTATTTGTAATTTGCCGTTTGAAATTTTAACGAATCGTTAACTAACAACATCGTTAATTTTCAACAACTGATCCCAGGTTGAAAACATCAGTACAGTGCATATTTCAACATACACTTCAACCTCATTATAATGTGCCTCACTTTAATGCAGTTTTCAATATAACACGACCATGTCATGGCTCAAAAACGAATTATTTTACTAAAGGTCTATAGTAAGTAACCTCATTATAACACGGTCTGCTTCTATGGACCCCAAAGATATCGTTATAATAAGGTTGTACTGTATTTCTACAATCAGGACATGCAAAGCCCTATTAGATACATGTGAGCTAAAAACTCAGCTTAGCTTGTTATCTCTTAATACAGTCTCAAAACTGTGATGTTTACAAAAACTAATGATACATGTACTAACCTCTGCAAAGACCATGCACCACTATGAATATCACAGAAACACAGTACAGACACATCATTGTAGGTATACACCAGAGTCAGAACTGATGAACCAATGGACACTCTCTCGACGCTATAACCCTGCAATTCTCTTGGAGCTGAAAGGGTAGTGGGGCTGTTCTGTGCTTCAATGCTTCCCTTTTGACTTTGTGGCTTAAAACCTGAAATCTTTGCCTTTGACCTTTTTTCTGGCATCCTTTTGTCAGTATCAAATCCCTTTCTCTCCCTAGCTAGTGACTTTGACATTGTCTTAATTGCAGATCCCTGGTGTAGAGATAATAGTTTCTCCCTCCATGCCGGTTCCCCTGTCTGACAGGTGTTGAGGGATGAACTTGAGTCTTGCACAGACTTTGTCTGGTCTCCAACATGTATGTTGCCATTTCTGCCTTTCTGTACAGCCCCTGACCAGCCTGGCACAAATGTTTGAAGTTCAACATGTACGAGGTCGCCTGACTGGGTGGCTAGGACTAGAACCCTGAGGTCATCCGAGAGCTGCCATGTCTGGATGGCGTCAGGGTTTATGGTGAGAAAACTAGTGTCAATTGTTGTCAATGGCCTGCCATCTAATAAACTATAGAAAACTGAGTACATGTTAAGGACTGATCCATTGGATGAGCTTTGGTTTTAAACATGACAAACCAAAAGCTATAGTTATACGAGGTCCTTTAGTTTAAAGTCTCATCCAAAGACTGTTGAAGCCTAATAAGTAATAACAAAGCCCATGACTCATGGTTTACATGTTGGATGTGGCCTTATAACAATGAGTTCAATGTAAGAACAAAAGACTGATCAGCTGTTAGACTTCCAATAAAAAATCCTGAGTGTATTCCCCTAAACCTCTCAGCCATATCAACTCTTATTGCCCTGGTTGGGAACCCATAACACTTTCTCATTTATATATTCTTGAAATGATGTATCAAACACAACTAATCACATTTCTGCCAAGGATACATATTTTCTGAGCCTCTATCTGAAATACAGCAGCTATATCCCTCAAGAGCTGGAAGTCTTTGTTACCATGGCGACAGCTTGGCATTTCAATGGCTGCCAGAGGAGTGAGGCGGCCATCTTTAAACTGAAGACTCAGAAGAATTTTCTCGTTGATTTCAAGGACAATGAGATCCTCAACAAAGTGAACAACTTCTACACACTTCAAGCAATTGCCAATATCTGTAAAAATACACAAAATTGTCGACTTCCTGTTTAACTCTTATAAGCATGGCATCCTATTAATGGGACATAGACAAGCAGTATAGCCCCAGATGTGACACCATTGAATGTCCCGTCCCATCTGGGGCTATCCTGTTTGCTTAAAGGATTTTCATCGAAAAACTGAATACATATTCAAAATCACTCCTGATACCCCTTAATTGAAAATGGGCTCATCCAAATGACGAACATGGGAAAGTCCATTCATCATTAATGGTTTAACATCCCACAAGGACAGACAGTGTAACACATCTGACCCAATTAAATGCAAACAAAGGTCCTTTTTCTACAGGGCATAGCAGAGATAATGGTGTTTTAGCTTTTAGTGAAAGCCAGACCATACAGGGACAAACTGAAGGTCAAACATTTTGTCACTGAACAGATTGGTTTTGTCAGATCTGGCCTGAAACCTAAACACAGATTTGATCTGTGTCTGCAAAAAGCCAGTTTTCTCTTGACATGGCTCATATAGTAAAACTGGGATGTACAAGGGTTTTACCGTTTACATTCTTTTTCTACTACTTAAATACTTAGAACATACAGCGCATTTCACTCGAGTTTGCCGTTTGAGCATTTAGGTCAATCAAATTTGTTCACTCGAGTTTGCCGTTTGTTTGTAAATCAGGTAACTTTTTATTCTATTTTAGAACTGAAACAGCGTCCCAGGGGCCAGGTGTTCTTAAAATCTATTCAGCATTTATGTTTAGGTAATGATGTCACCTCTATTGATAAAAACATTGTAATTGCGTGGTTAAAGCACATTTTTATTTCAAAATTCTTTGCACAACATATACAATGCATATCAAAAACACACAAATGTAACAGGATAGAGACAAAAGCAGAATTTTATCAATTTTTAAGCAGTTATCTACATGGCAAAAATTCCACATAGGAAGTTAAAAATTTCACTCGAGTTTGCCGTTTTATATACCTTTCTTTCCCAACAAGTTACCCACCTATCTCTTTTGGTAGAAGATCATTTACTGGGACTGTAGCTAGACACCACAGGTCACTATCATGGTAGCTATATATGGCTAGGTCCAGACTTGTCGTGATGACACTTAAACTAAGCTTCTTATCTGATCCTGTATGTGAGCCTTTGTTTATCTTTAAACTGAAAACAAACAATAACTTTCAATAAATAATTTGATTTCTATCCCAAATACCTGCAACTCTGACAAATCTCTGCATCGACCTTGCAAACTCATAAAAACATACGAGAAAACCAACATTTTGCACATGCTAAAACAAAGGCGCAGATCAGATTCGCAATAACTGTGAAGCTCATCAGCGCCTTTGTGTTCGCATATGCAATAGTACAATTCCTCTTCTTTCTAAATCTAAATATAAATCTAGAAGTAGAAATGAGTAAAATGTGCTGGCACTGTGATAGGGACCTATATAAGTACAGGACAGACCCGCTATACCGCACCTTGAATTAACGCGGTGTTGGATATAACGAGAGGGCACCTTGGATCCCAAAATTTCGCCCACCCACTTTTGAAAAAAAAAAAAAAAATCGCGGTGACGCAAAGGCGCCGTTTTAACCTATATATATTCCTTTATTGTATTACAGTCAAAGGCATTTATGTGTGGATGAATTCACTGTTAAAAAGATCGTTTGCAGGGAATTCGGCAAGGTTCAGTTTTCTTTCAGTTTCTCTTTATGGTAATCAAGAAAAAACAATAAAACAAAAAAAAAATATAGGCGTTTGCCAAGGTGCGATTTTCTTACAGTTTCTCTTTATGGTACAATGAGAACAATCAATGTAAATTATCTTTTGCACATTTAAAACTTAAAGATTTTCTAATCTAATTTCTAATAGAAAGCTTAATGTGCTTACGAACCGTGTCGGCTGCGTGTATATTCACTAGCGATAATTGCTATTTCAGTAATTTTTAGACTGACACAATCCACCGCTCGCGAAGCGTGAATGACACATTGTTTTCTTAAGATTAGCAATAAAAGTTGTGAAAATAAGCCAAACGCGCTAGGGGATTATCGATAGACCGTAACGAGACCGTAAACACAGGTTGCTGTAGGCTATTGATGACATCTGTTAGGCAACGTTGCTCATTTTCGACGGCGACGCAAACCAAAGATTGTCTAAGCATAGGGACACCTAAATCTTGTATAATTTCATCCAATCAGAAAATGCATTTCTACTTTCTCGCTTAAGAACAGGGAATTAAAATAATTATAAATACGATATCGGTAAAAACTTGTCCGCGTTAAATATCCGGGTGCGCCAATAAGTCAAAGGCGGGAACTCTATACGATACAACAACAGCAACATAAGTGCGGTGTCATGGACGCTTTTCACATTCAATCATATGTTGTAAATAAATGAATTTTATCGTTGTAGATCGTTTTTAACAGATTTAAATTGTCGGAACACACAAGGTTTCACTTTTTTTTATTTCATTTTAAAAGGACTCTGCGAAAAACCGCCAATTTGCTCGGTTAAGCCAATAAACACGCCGTATAGGCGCTTTTCCCCACCCATCAAAAACTACAGAAACTGCGACCAGCTTGGTCCGACTTAGTAGATTCGTATAACGCGACTCACTTATAACGCAGATGCGTCGTGGACCCCGACCAGCGCGTTATAACGGGTCTGAAGTGTATATATGAGCATATGATGTAGGCTATCAGACCGTACGGAACACAATTTAACTGTACTTAAACCACATGATCCTCGAACTACAGTAGTCACAGTCTGTGTATATTCTAGGCCAATCTGTCCTAAAAACAAATGAAAAGAACTCAAGGACACATATCAATATCCATTCAGGTAGTCCATTCCAGTAATCAGGCCCATTCTGGTAAGGAACGCACCATACTCCCATCAATCAATTTCTGATTATTCTTTGGAGGTGTACATTGCACACTCCGGTGTGTTTGCAGTACATTCTCAATTTCCAAAATATGCTTGGCCCAAACATAAGCATAAACACACTGCAAACAAGACAAGTAAATTATTTCTTTATTTACCTTGTCACATCAGTTAGAACACCATGACCATGATCCCCTGATCTGTCAAGATGAACAAATTCAATGGATCCATCCTTTTTCTGGAAGCACAAACACCTGCTTGATAAGGTTTGCTCGATCAAATGGGCATTTTTCAGAATGTTTGCCTCAGAAAACTTTGACACAAAGCATTTTAAACCTGACTTTGTGGTATTTTCGTCAATTTCGATTTCCGTTAATGACTTCTCTCCGTCGGCCATTTTTCCGGTCACATGATACACGGTGAATCCGGGTCAAGTCGGCCTCAGGTCAAGTCGGCCCGGGTCGGCTGGAATCAAGACAATTCACCGACAAGACAACTCACCGCCACGGTTTTTGAGACAATGGCTACGTTCGGGGTTCTCCCAATGGTAAAATCTGTAAATCTACCAATGGTACTGTTGGTACCATTTTTACCAATGGTAACCAGAAAACCCTGAACGTTTTTCTGCTGCCAATGGTACCATTGTTACCAATGGTACCATTGGTAGATCACATTGTGGAATTTTTATCATATTGATCAATACACCTCACTTGTTTTTGTCTTTCTTATTTACTTCATGTATATTGTGTTATTTATAACATTTACATTTGCATGTATGACAAAAATATTGATTAATTACGAAATTCTTGATATATTCTTAGGCTCGCCATATTGAATCACGTGCACTTTTCCCGCGTTGGTAGAATTACCCACGCTGTAATCTGTCTGCATCATTTGCTGCCGTATGTTGGTAACATTGGTACCAATGGTACCAATGGCATTACCAATGGTACCATTGGTAAAACCTTGAACGGAATCTGTCTACCAATGGTACCATTTTTACCATTGGAAAGAACTACGAACACACGCAATAATTCACCGACAGATTTTGAGACAATTCACCGACACTTTTGTTCAAAGTTAATGACTTGTAACTGATCCATCAATTTGGTAATCATGAGCTGAGATAAAGATGCATCTCATTCTGTATATGTCTCTGTCATAAGCAATTAAGGATAATTACTAGCTCCTGAGACAGATTATTAATTACAGATTTGATTAATATGAGGTGACTTGAAGGAACCTTAGTGTTGCTTAATTATATAAAATATCTCAAGACTAATCACCGACAGATTTTAAATACAGAATACAGAATACAGAAAGTTTATTCGGACTTAGGCATAATAGCCCATCGTCGTAACACAATAACACATAGATATACAAAGTAAACATGTGTGCACATATGCAAATACAATACATACAATACATGATGATAGTTCGTCTCTCACTAATGAGAAAGACCATCATAGGTAGTATGCGCCATATTGCACAATTTCGGGTACTGAACCCTCATCAGTGACCCTTTATAAACCGGCGCTGATAGCCAGATAAATATCCTGCAATTTCAAAAATTTACGTAAGTCTAAATCAAAGACGCATGCCTAAACGTGGTCAAATAACTGAAACAATGTTTAGAAGATGGCTCTAAACGTACAATTTTTAGAACTCTGAATATTCTAACTGATCTCAACGATCCGCCACTTGAAAAAATCACTCCAAGATAATTAAAAGAATTTATGATTTCTTTTTCTTGTCCTGCATAATACCAGTGCAAATCTTGACGTATTGTTCCGCCTTTTCTGAAAACCATTATTCTAGTTTTTTCAGTATTTACTTTTAAATTCCACTTGTTGCTATATGTGTGTAAACTATCTAAAGAACGCTGTAGACCCTCAGGTGTTTCTGATATTGAAACGGCGTCATCTGCAAATAATAATAAATATAACTGGAGGTGATCAAGAGTTATTCCATCATGCAAGTTCTGTCCTAAATGCACCTCTATATCATTTAAGAAGATTGTAAATAAACATGGTGATAAAATTTCACCCTGGAAAAGGCCAAGGTCACATGAATATAGGTCAGATAATGAGTTAAGATTTCTTACTCTAAGTTTTATTTCATAATAAAAAGAGCGGATTAATTTCAGGATTTTGCCATCAATTCCACATTTGATAAATTTATGACGTACGTGAAACAGAGTCGAAAGCTTTTTTCAGATCGATAAATGCGCAATAAAGGTTTTTCTTGTATTTTAATTTTTTATCAATTAAGTATTTCAGTATGAAAATAGCGTAAATCGTGCCGTGGTTCGTCTTAAAACCAAATTGAACATCCGTACTTATTTCTTTGCAAAACAGCTGATTAGAGTAATCCCACGGTAGTTATTTGTGCCGTCAGCATCTCCATTTTTGTATATAGGTACTATTAACCCTGTTACACACTGCGATGGGAATACACCGCTTTGCAAAATTTTGTTAAATAATAATTGAATAGACTCAACAAGTAGTTCCGCCGCATGTATGAAATATTCATTCATAATATTATCAGCACCGCAGGCTTTATTTGAAGAAAGATTTTTTTTACTGCTTTTGATCGTTTTTCATATTTCTGTTTGCGAGAAAGGATCGTCAAAATTGTTTTGTTGTTTCCCTGTCATCAATATCAAAATTTTCAATAAAAATTCGGACATCGTCTGGCAAATTTTCTTCTATTTCTGAAGATAAGTTCCGGAAATATTCAAAGAACTCTTGATCTGAAATATTATTTTCAGGACTAGATTTTCGGCTTTTAAAAATTTTCCAAAACTGTTTTGGGTTTTTCTGTCTTACTTCATTCATTTTTTTTATATCTTTCCTGATTATATTTTTGTTTGCGCTTCCTACAATGATACTTATAGTCTTTTTTACAACCGAAAACTTTATTTCGATTTTCCGCTGTTTTACACACGTTACACGCTTTCAATAGCAATCGTTATCAAACCATTTTTGTTCCTCAGAAAAATCTGCTGAACGAAATATATTTTCTTTACACTTTGAGACACATTTTAAAAAAAATATCAGCGGCCCTATCAGTGATAAATTCTGAATTTTTTTTCACCGTTACATCTGTCGAATCATTTTCTTCACAAATCGTATACAACAAATGAATATCATTTGACAAAAGCTGAATAAAATCATTTCTTTGAGTATCACCCCATTTATAATAAGTTTTTTGCGTGACATTTGACACCTTGTCACATCAGTTAGAACACCATGACCATGATCTGCTGATCTGTCAAGATGAACAGCTCATCTTGACTATCCAGGATCTAGCCTCAAGCTTGGACGATGGTGAACAGATCGATGCAGTGCTGCTGGACTTCAGCGAGGCATATGACAAAGTGCATGCCTCACCAGCGCCTTTTGCTGAAGCTCCAGCACTATGGGTTAAGAGGGCAAATTCTTTCATGGATAGAGAGTTTCCTAACCGGCAGAAGTCAGAAGGTCCTCGGGGAAGGAAAGTCATCGTCATCTGTTCCTGTAATATCCGGAGTCCCCCAAGGCAGTGTCCTCGGTCCTATGCTATTCCTCCTATACATCAATTACCTTCCGGAGAAAGTTCTATCCACCACCAGGCTTTTCGCAGACGACAGCCTCCTTTATATAAGGATTAAGACTGAAGAAGATCGCCGCGCACTGCAGGAAGACCTCTTACGTCTCGAAGCCTGGGAAAGAGACTGGCAGATGTCCTTTAATCTTATAAAATGTGAGGTCATCAGAATCAGCAATTGAAGGAAACTGATAACTGGCTCCTATTCTATTCATGGACACCAGCTTGCCCAAGTCAAGCCCGGGAAGTACCTTGGCGTCACCCTCACAGAGAATCTCTCGTGGAATGCCCATGTAGATCAAGTCACAATGAAAGACAATAACAGTCTAGCTTTCCTGAGAAGAAATCTGTCAAGCTGCCCAAGTCACATCAAAGCGAAGAGCTACCAGACAATGGTTCGCCCGGTCGTCGAGTATGCTTCCTCAGCTTTGGATCCCCACACGGACCGAAACATCACAAAGTTGGAAGCAGTACAGCGACGAGCCGCCAGATTTGTGAATGGGGATTATCGCACTACAAGCATTGTCTCTGACATGATCTCCAACTTGGGATGGGAAACTCTGCAGCATAGACGCACAGAAGCAAAACTGGTGATGATGTAAAGGATAACTTTTGGCCTGATCGACATCACAGCTACAACCCTTCTTCACCCAGCCACTCTCAGTACACGAGGAAACTCCATGCGCTATCTACAACCATACTGTAGAACAGATCCATATCGGTGCTCCTTCTTCCCATCCGGGATACGTCTCTAGAACAAGCTACCGGAGCTAGTCGTCACAGCGCCAACCTTGGAGACCTTCAAGGGAGGGCTGCCCGGTCACTACTAGATGCTGAGGAATGTTTTTAGCCTGTTTTAAACAGCTTTTACCAGTTTTAACCACGCCTCAGATGCACCTTGTAAATAGTTCACAGTGTGACAATGCTCCAGAGAGGGCCCTGCACTTAATGGGAGAAGAAGAAGAAGAACAAATTCAGTGGATCCATCCTTTTTCTGGAAGCACAAACACCTGCTTGATAAGGTTTGCTCGATCGAATGGGCATTTTTCAGAAGGTTTGCGTCAGAAAACTTTGATACAAATCATTTTAAAGCTGACTTTGTGGTATTTTCGTCAATTTCGATTTCCGATAATAAGGTACAAGTAGGCAAAGATCAGGAAAAGGCACAATCAGAAAAAGATTCCCACTCCAAAAACCGAGGTGGGAAAAAACCAAACTAACAATCAGGTACTTATACCATGAAACATATCGTAAGCCGAATGAGCAGCTATTTTCCCAATAGGTGGCCACTCAGTTACCTTAACTAAAAATATGAAAACATACATAAGGCGCCAACAGCACAAAATTTTTTTCATACACCAAGACATAAAACAAAAAGAACCACCACAGAAGTATCGACTTGGAACGATCAGTAACACATTGTTACTGTCGGGCTTAAACCGGTTTTACATGGCCATAACCTCACCCTCAGCTTCTGCACTTCTCTGCGTTGGCCATTTTTTCCGGTCACATGGTACACGGTGAATCAGGGGCCGTACTTGATATAGCCAATCCGATTGATCCGATCGACCGGAGCATAAGGATTCTAAATCAAGTAGTCGCAATGGAGCGTGACGAAGCGCTCCACCGTCCAAGGTGGTGTGGTCGGAGCAAGTCACGTGACCTGCTCTAAAAACATGATCATTTGAGAGAACCATACAGGCATAGATTTAAAGGGTTACTCATAAACATTACTCCGAATGTGACATTTGATAGTACTCTGTTCACACGACTTGTGTTGGACCATACATCAGTGTTACAACCAGACATTCTGAAAGCTATTGATTCCCACAAAGTTGAGCTATGGAGCAGAGAACTGTTGTCAAAACTTCATTTTGAGAGACTTAAATTACTTAAAAATAGAGATACAAGGACAGCCGGGTCTGGGCGTTAGAGATTTAACACCCCTTTATTTTAAGACACCAGGATTTTAGCTGTTGTACATATGTAAAAAAAGTGAACTTTTAGAACTTGTTTTATATTCATTGTACTGGATTAAGCCGCCTATCTACGCCTCATCAGGGGTGGTGCATCGAGAATATATCGGTGGAGATCTACGAGAACAACAACAACAACATGGCGTCAAAATATTTATAAGAAAAACACAATCGTACAGCGAGAGTGCGAGTGCTGGTGACTTGTGGAAGTACTCTTCATCTGAATCATCTTCAGATGAGCTGTGGAATCGCTCATAATTAGACTCGCTATGACCAAATTAAGAACATTGCTTTTCCTCACTTGCTTTAGTAATGGGAATGCACTCCGTTTGCCCACTTTCCCTTGATTTAGCGTGCTGCTCGGAGCAATCCGATCACTCTTAAAATTTCTAAATCAAGTACGCCCCGGGTCAAGTCGGCCCGGGTCGGCTGAAATCAAGACAATTCACCGACAAGACAACTCACCGCCACGGTTTTTGAGACAATAATTCACCGACAGATTTCGAGACAATTCACCGACACTTTTATTCAAAGTTAATGACTTGTAACTGATGATTATCATCAATTTGGTAATCATGAGCAATTAAGGATAATTACTAGCTCCTGAGACAGATTATTAATTACAGATTTGATTAATATGAGGTGATTTGAAGGAACCTTAGTGTTGCTTAATTATATAAAGTATCTCAAGACCAATCACCGACAGATTTTAAAATACATATGAAGGCATCTGACCAAAATTAACCGACGCGATTTTGAGGACAATTCACCGACAGATTTTGATAAGAAATCAACAAAAAAAAAAAAAAAAAAAAAAAAAAAAAGATGAAGGCATCTGGCCAAAATTCACCGTCACGATTTTTGAGACAAGTCACCGACAGACTTTGGTCAGATGCATTTTATATAAAAATCTGTCGGTGAATTGTCTCAAAAATCGTGTCGGTGAGTTTAATTGTGAGATTATGTTCCATAATGTTTAATTAAACGGTGGAAGCGAGTTGGACAGATTGTGGCGCTGGGATCCAGCCTGTGTGGCGAATATGTTTTGTAACATCCTTTTTCATTGGCTGCTTGGGAGGCGCCACTATTCTAAGATTTTCCTTTGTTCATTTTGAGCTTTAACTTAGACCTGTCAACACTAAAGCGACAGCATAGAAATTGTTTCTACCCACCCTCTTCCTCCCAATGAGCATTTAGGAGGTTTATTGCTGTGGACGGGTCTTGCTTTGCAAGTCAATCGTTTAGGCGGTGTTTTTCTTTTATTTGATAACATTTCCAAGCGATTTATAATTTACAGTCTCATTGAGATATATGGTCTTGAGTAAGAGGCCTTAATATGCATGTGATCTCACGTAATGATTGTTAAACAGCTTCATTCAGATCCTATTATTTCATTGTAAATATTGTAAAAATTAGTCCGGCAAACATTAAACATTTTTAAGTTATTAGCCTGTTTTTCTTTCCATGCCTGGAATAAGTTTAATGACACTTTAAATTTTGGTCAGATGCCTTCATATGTATTTATGAGAATCTGTCGGTGAATTGTCTCAGATATCGTGTCGGCGAGTTTAAAGTGTCGTAAAGTGACTCGGATGCGACCAGTAAAGAGATACTGTGGCTGATTCGTACGGAACTGGAGTAAATAACATGGAAATCTTGATTTAATTGGCAGTACGGCGGGACTTTGGTTCTGATTTCAAGTTACCATTGCTTACTTTTTTCAGACTCGGAAGCGGTCAGTAATGGAATATTGTGGCTGATCTATATATAATAATCATGGAATAAGCATGCCAAGGAAATATAAAATTCATAATTTTATTCAGCAATAAACGTAAATGGAACAAAATAGCACACAGTATATACGACAGTATATACACACAAACGAGATATGTTACACACATGATAATATTATGAAGAAAATGAATAAAACAAATTAGAACAAAACAAAATAGCACACACATCAACTAAATTTAATAGTAAATGTAAAACACACAAACATGAATTCTTTATATTCGTTATTCATTAACTCATATGAGCCTGGTTTCTCTTTTGTGGGACATAGGCAAAAAGTATAGCCCCAGATGATACCCCGCAGAACGCGGTGTCCCATCTAGGGCCTCGGGGGTGGGGGGTAACTACCTATATATGACGTAGTAGGGATGTGCCGCCCGAATAGCCCCCTTTTTCAGCCTCGCCAGATATATGAATAGGTTACCTTTTTCAAGTCAAAATATATGAATGGCCCCATTTTTCCAAATTAGTCTATGAATGACCAAATTTTTCGGACATCCATGTCCAGAGCACTTTTTTGCTGACATACACAGCTCAGAAAGTCGAAATATTTGTATATAATTGTGTATAGGTCAAAAGGGGGGGGGGGGGGTCTCATATGCGCCCACGCACCAATTTTGTTCTTGTTTTGCATGGTGAATGCCTTCATTCTAACACCTATAAAAATGCATTTATTCGTTTTGAAAAACAGTTTTAGGTCTCAGGATAGCACCCTGACTTACTCCACCTTTGTGACCATACCTGCATTATACTTTGCCTATATGTTATTACTTATTTAACTTTTATTAAACTAATTAAAACTGGAATTCAAAAAGGACTCCACATGGGTTACTTTGATACCAGTTTGGCTTAAATAAATAAACAGATATACTTTTTATGGAAACTTAAACTTGAAATTGCCAAAATTTTATCAAAAATATTTTCGAGAATGACATATGGTGTCTCATATTTTGATATGTTCCGGTGCTTGTCAACCTATGATACTGTCTATAAAATTGGCCAGCGGTACGCTCTTCATGCTGGTAAAGTTTTATAAATTTTCAAAACCGGTAACACTGTTGAAATGTACACGATATACATGTTGGTCAATTTTTGACAAAAATGGATTTTAATATTTTTAGCTGTTATTTCATCTAAAATCATGTTATTGAACAATTTTATCATTGAAAATGAAAAATTACATAAAAATTATGAGTATTTAATATAAAAATGTTTATTTGATTTAACAATTTTACATATCTTATAGTGACCTACCTCAAAGTGTCATATATGAATGGGTCCCTTTTTTCGATTACCAGATATATGAATAGGGTCTGTTTTAAAGTATCGGGCGGCACGTCCGTACCAAAATTACCTCCGAGTTACCCCCCCCCCCCCCGAGTCTACCTGGCTTTTCTGTTTGCACAGAGAAATTTTATCGATAAATGAGATAGAAAATAAAAATCACTCCTAACCCCCCCCTAAAAATGAAAGTGGACACCCAATTGATAATGATGGGAAAATCCATTCGTCAAATATGGGTTAACTTTGAATAAAAGTGTCGGTGAATTGTCTTCAGACGGTGTCGGTGAAACGTCTCAAAATCTGTCGGTGAATAGTCTCAAAAACCGAGTCGGTGAGTTGTCTTTTCGGTGAGTTGTCTTGTTTCCGGTCAGCTCGGCTGGGTCTGAATCTGAATCTGAATATTTTACTGGTGACACGCTAAATGACATTATTTCACCAGGAGTTCGCATGAGGGAGAAATTAGTCCCTAGATCGCACGAGTGAAGCGAACTTGGACACACGATCATCTGACATTTCAGCAGAAGAAAACAGAGAGTCAGGGAGGTCATTCCATTCCAAGCCCGCCAGTAACTTTGTGTTACTGATCGTTCCAATGCGATACTTCTGTGGTGGTTCTTTTTGTGTTTAAATTGTTTTTGTGCTGTTGGCGCCTTATGTATGTTTTCATATTTTAGTTATTAAGTTAAGGTAACTGAGTGGCCACCTATTGGTAAACTAGCTGCTCATTCGGCTTACGATATGTTTCATGGTATAAGTACCTGACTGTTAGTTTGGTTTTTTCCAACCTCGGGTTTTGGAGTGGGAATCTTTTTCTGATTGCGCCTTTTCCTGATCTTTGCCTACTTGTACCTTGATAGTCTGGGGAAAGAAACTAGATTTATAGGCCTCTATACTAGCAGATGGAGTGACTATTTCTATAACTCCTATATAAAGTCTTGAGGATAAGGTCATCTGTAGGTATTCTGGCTTTACCCTTCAGACCTTTGTATAGCAATATCGATTATCCGTCCTCCTTTTCTTGAGAGATTCCCACTTGAGTTGTTCAAGAATGCCAGTCATAATTCCTTCCTCGAAAGTATAATTCCTAGTTACAAATCTGGCGGCACGATTCTGTACCTTCTCCAATTCCTCCTGGAGGCCTTTAGTATGAGGATCCCATATTCCAGGACTGGGCACACCAGTCATTTATAAGCTGCTTCTTTAACATCTTGGGGACAAGAGAATAAGTTTCGTTTCTCCTAAAGAATCCAAGTGTTCTGTTGGCTTTAGTACAGTTATTGGTGATATTGGTATTCCAATTCAAGTCATTTGTAATTGTTACACCTAGATATTTAATACTATCAACATTTTCCAATACTGTACCTTCGAGGGTGTAGGAGGCCTGAACATTATTTATCCGCTTATTTGTCAGCTGCATCATGTTGCAACTGACAGGTTGAAATCTCATGCCCCATTTTCGGGCCCAGCTCCCTAAAAGGTCAATGTCTTTCTGAAGTTTCAATGTATCTTCTACTGTAACGTTCTAATTTCACGATAACAAACACAGTCATCAGCAAAAAGCCTGATTTGAGAGTCAATGCCAACGGGTATGTCATTTATGAACAAGGAGAACAACAATGGACCGAGAATGGGAGGGACATCGGACACGACAGGGGCCCAGTCAGATTCAACACCATTAACTACTACCCTTTGCTGCCTGAAGCACAAAAACATTTATCCGTTCCAATGTCTTTCCACTTATACCATAACTAAACAATTTGTTTTTAAGAAGTTCATGTGGAAGGTTGTCAAAAGCTTTTTCAAATTCCAAAATGAAAGTGTCAACCTGACCCTTTTTATCCAATATTTTTGCCCAATCATTTATAACTGCAATCAGTTTCACAACTATGCCATTTCCTGAATGCATGCTGTTTGTCCGACAAAAGATAATATTGGTCAAGATGACCCATGACATTTGAGCAAACAATATGTTCTAGAAGTTTGCAAGGAATACAAGCCAAAGAAACTGGGCGGTAATTGCAAGCAAAGGACCTGTCACCTTTCTTGAAAAGTGGACAAATATTAGCGAGAGACCATTCCTTTGGGCTTTCACCCGTATTGATTTATTGCTGGTAGAGATGTGCAAATACAGGTCCTAATTCTTTTGCCAATTCTTTTAGGACTCTAGGATGGAGCTCAGTTTTGTTACTCCTTCCTTTGTAACAGCAATGTCATCCATTAATGGAGCCGACCTACCCAGAAATGGGACTTGGTTGTGTACCATTTTGGTGAATACATCTGTGAACTGACCATTAAATTTTTCTGCTTTTTCGAAATCTGATTGAGCAAAACCACTTCCATTTTTCTTTTTCAAAGGAGGAATGCCTTGGGTATCTTTCCTCTGACTATTACTATACCAATAACAATCCCTGGGATTAGCCTTAACATCCCCTATCAAGTTATTGACATACAGGTCATGATGCTTCCTTATCAGCTTTGACTTCCCTTCTTAAGTTTTCAAATTTGGATCTAATTTTTGTTTCTTAGCTTTTGCACGAGTTACATTTTTTTCTGCGAATCTTCCTCTTTATCTCAGGAGTTATCCCTGTGACAGAAGAGACGGACAATGACGGAGCGACTTGTTTTTTTTATGAGATGTGCTTATCTGCCGAGTCCTGAATGAAAGATGTAATAAGATTGAAATTTTCCTAAACCGGACGGGTATCCGAGTAGCCATTGAAATACTTTTCCTTTGCAAATTTTAATGTATATGCCCTCATAGACTCATACCCACCTTTCTGGTACCGATACACCTTCCTCCAAGGTTTCTTTATTGGGGGAATAACAATTTTCAATGTTCCAGAAACAATATCATGATCAACAGGGTCAACTCGGCTAAGTCAACGGTCTACGGGTTCATGGTTGTTGGTAGATATAGACTACATATATTCACGAGGACTCACCCTGCCTATTTCGGGGAGATCATTAAAATGACGTCATACATGGTCATAGTCAGCTGTCAATCGATTTCCGCTGTGAAGTGTTCGTTTTAAAGCTTGAAACATGCGCCGTTTAGAATTTGAGGGTTTAGTAGATAAAACCCGGTATCGGATGGGAACGGGACGGATTTTTCTTCATGAACCCCTCTGAAGACCCACCACATTACGAAACAATGTTTCTGATGGTGCTTCCGTTTAACGGTACATAGCCTTTAAATGAGCAGGTTAACATGCTGATAATTTTCATTTTTAAAAATTAATGGGCTATGATGAATGTTTAAAATGAGGTAAGCCTTGTAAAGTTTCTACATGTATGTCTAGTTTTCGAGCTTGGTGACGAAACGTTATATTGTCACATATGGAAAACCTAATGATGAAGTGCAACCTATACTGATAGAGAAAGATTGCGTATGTTCGGGGTTTTCCAATGGTACCATTGGTTGTTTGGTAACATTTGTACCATTGGTACCAATTTAATTACCAATGGTACCACTGGTAAAGAAATTGGTGCAAATGGTAAAAATGGTAATAGCATTGGTACCCATGGTACAAATGTTACCAACCAATGGTACCATTAACACACGCATTATTCAGATACGGAGAATATGAACTATTATCATTTATATTCCAATATTTCGGTTATCGATAAAAATCATAACCGGGACGGAACGCACCGAAGGTTCCGGACCGGGTCTACTGAAATTTACGAAAACTAATTACGATATCTTTCGATACCGGGACCAAGATACAAGGCAAAAGCAATTTATATTTAACAAAGTTCTTCTGGGTGTTGAAAATTATTATTTATTGGAATCGAAATATGGTTAAAGCTTTGTTTGATTTAAAACTACGATAATCAATTCCTTATTTTTGACCAAAATGTGCAAAAGAATTAACCCCTTAATGAGCCGCTTTTTATGGTTGGCCGGTTGGATTATTAAGGCCTAGGTTACATTTGCCCCGATCATCGTACGATTTTTCGGTCTGCGATTTTCTCTACGATTTTTAGACATCGTAGGAGATCGTGGGCTACGACGTATGTGTTAACAATTCATACGGGCATCGTGCGATTTTTTGATCTGCCATTTGTCGACGTTCTCATACAAAAACGCAAGGCGATCGTACGGCAGTCGTATGTCTCCGCAGATAGTACGTAGATATCGTACGGATCCCGTGCGTTGTCCGTACGGAGTCCCTATACGTTTTGATACAAAACGCAAGGAGGCCGCACGGTAGTCGTAGGGTCTCCGCAGACTGTTAGTGGGTATCGTACGGAGTCCCTTGGACTTCTGACTGATGCCTTGGTTACATTTGGCCTACGATTAGCTTGCGATGATCGTACGATGCCATTTTTTGCATTTTCGTGCGGCCTCCGCATGGTGACCTTACGATGTCCCTACGATTCTACGACTTCCTACGATCTCCGTAGCCTCTACGATCTTGTAATAGTCTGCACTATTACAAATTTTAAAATCGTAAGACCGTAGACCGTAGACACGTCGTAGGGCATCATACGGGCACCGTACGGATACCCTGCGATAATCAAGCGGTAAACCGCACGATTGTTTTATGATAATTTGGAAAAAAAAATCGTACAGTGATCGTAGGGAGGCCGCAAGGGGTCATGCCTAGTAGGTTACATTTGCCCCGATCATTGTACGATTTTTCGTCCCGCGATTTCCCTACGATTTTTTAAAAATCGAATGTGATCATGGGCTACGACGTAGGTGTTTACAATTCATACGGGAATTGTTCGATTTCTTGTTCTAGCTTTCTTCGATGTCCTGAGTCGGAACTGTTTGGAGATCGTAGGGAAATCAAAGGGTCTCCGCACACTCTTTAAGTTGAAATCGTACGGAGCCCGTGCGGTAGCCGTGAGGAGTCCTTACGATTTCTTGCGGTCTCCCTACGATAGCCGTACGATGTTAGGTGTCCGTACGATTTTAATAAACTTGTGATATAACCGTACGGATGCCGCACGATCACGCTGAAGGTCTACGATTATCTTATTATTTTAGTCCCCAAATTATCATAAAACCGTGCGGTGACCGCACGATCATCGCAGGGTTTCCGTAAGGCGCCCGTACGATGATGCTACCTACGACGTGTCTACGGGCTACGGTCTTACGATTTTTAAAATTTGTAAAAGTGCAGACTACTACAAAATCGTAGAGGCTACGGAGATCGCAGGAAGCCGTAGGAAGTCGTAGGAAGCCGTAGAATCGTAGGGGCATCGTAGGGTCACCCTGCGGAGACCGCACGAAAATGCAAAAAATGGCATCGTACGATCATTGCAAGTTAATCGTAGGGCAAATGTAACCTAGGCTTAACTGGCCATCATTGCAACATCAAATTTTAAGAGGGGATTATAAATTTGTCCACAATTTATCGCCGAAGGCTCGTTTGATAAATTTCATATGAAACGACCACTCGTGTAAGATCCTCTACATAACCTTTATTGTTATTTGAGCCACCTCGCGGGAAAACCAACAATGTGGTTTCCGAACAGGTCTGACACAAACCGGCCTGGGCAGTTATAGAAAAGAGCAAGAAGCTTGAAATTTTGGAGTTAAGTAGAGGAGGAATTGCACTATCCGTGTAGCGAAAACAAAGGCGCTGTTACCGCGAAGCTGATCTGCGCCTTTGTTTTCGCCTATGCAGATTGTTGGTTTTCCCATGTGGCGGCTCATTTTATCCCCAGTCATAATCATATAATCAGTGATAATACTAATTTGCCATCCAGGACGGAGTGTTATGTCGGGTGGTCCTGTTAAAGTGTTCGACGCTCTAACATCATGTCACCGCGCTACCCATGTTTTAAGAGATTTAAGGGCCGTATATCAATCTCGCTATCATAACTTTGGTCTTAATAGCAAGATACAATCATAACATAGGTAAACCTTGAAAATGCATGTAAAAGCAATTAATTTCCGCGCTTTTTAAATGCGCATTTGATAGTCTTTTTCCGCGCATTCGTAAAAAAATCTGCGCATTTGATATATCGATTCGTGCATTCGTAAAACGCCGGATTTAAGGTTGAAAAAAATGAAGACGACCCAATTTGCACAACTCGGATGCAAAATTTGCATTTCGCGTGTAGCGCTTAATGTGTTACTGTGAATCGATCTCAAATGGAAATATAATATCTACTTTTCAAGCACGAACAGACAATCTCATTGCAATGCTGTATTAGCTGTCGTCCAAATTACGCTCAGCACTTCAATAATTCATTCCGACACCAATAATTCGCTGACTGTTCGCTTGATTTCATTCATTTTGTCCAAAGCGATAATCTCATTTGACAGAAACAAATAACTGCCGGACAAGAAATGGCACCATCGTTTCTTATAGAAGTCACGATCGATTATGGGAAAACGCACCTTAGTACTTCTATCGTGCTTTTAGAGTGTGCGTTTTATACTGTGAAAGATCAATGCCACTCCAAGTCTTTGACGTAAAATAATGGAATGTAGAGAAATGGGTTGTTCCTTTGGAAGCATTGAACGTCAATCAAGTTTCATCACGATGAGATAATGTCATGGCCTTACAATCAGCACAAAAAGACAGAAGTTGTAAACAAACCAGCATCTGGAAAGCCGTATAATGAACTAACATCACTTAGAATGGACAAAACCGAAAGTTATGGTAACATTCACCTACCTGGGAATCACTTTTTTCAGAGCAGTGCACATTGATGTTAATGTCACTGCTAGAACTGCAAAAGCCAGTGTAGCATTAAGAAGAATGAGCCGCGTCGTGAGAAAAAGGGATTATTGCCTAACTGCGAAGCTGATCAGCGCCTTTGTTTTGGCAACTCGGATAGTACAATCTCTCGTCTTCCTAAATCCGAATTTTCAAGCTTCTAGCTATCTTCTGTGACTATACAGGCCGGTTTGTGTCAGACCTTGTCGAAATCCCCAAAGACCGGTTTTCTAGCTTGGCGGCTCAAATGGATCCAAGCTTGTCACTGAGCTGAAAGTCTACAAAGCGCTGGTGCTACCAACCCTCTATAGTTTGTATGCATGTATGCATGAGACCTGGGCAGTATACCAACGACATGCTACTTATGTGACATAATCATTTCTACATAAGCTGTTTTAAAAAAACGTTAAACATCAAGTGGCAAGACAAGATCCGTGGTCCTAAAGAAGGCAGGTATGCATAACATGCATACGGAGATGGACTGTTCTGAAATGGCGATGCTATTAAAATGCCTGATGGACGGTCTTCAAAGGAAAGTTGGAGAACTACAGGAGGGAAAGCGATCTCAAAGTGGCCAGATAAAACACTACAAAGACATCCTCAAATCTTTATTGAATGTATTCAACATACATGACATATCAATTGAATCTTAGGAACGTGAGATTGACAAAACGTCACATAGAGCTACAAGTTGTGACAATTAGGTACTTATACCAAGAACACATATTGTAAGCAGAGTGAGCAGCTATTTCCCAATAGGCGGCCACTCAGTTTCCCGAACTTAACTAAAATATGAAACCGTACACAAGGTTCAAACAGCACAAAAATTCGACTCCAAAACATAAAACAAACAGAACCGTCTGAAACGATCAGTAATATAAACTTACTGGAGAGGTGGGGGGTGGGGGGGGGGGGGCTTAAACCAGCTTTAAACGTTCCGTTTTTACATTTTTGTACTTATGATCATGTCATGTTCCACTGTCGTTCCTGAATCCTCAATGACCTTTTAGGATAAGTCCTTTGACAGAATATTTTCAGCAATCGATATTGCCAATTGCTTGTATTATATAGCTGGGTGAAGTGATGCATCCTTAAATAATAATAATAATAATAATAATAATAATAAAAATATACTGAGCTACTGTTTCAAAAGGAATCCCAGTTTGGTTTACAACAAATCTTCCTAGGGAGCTCATTTGAGACACATAAAATAAATATTTTTGTATGGAAGCACAATAATCAATTAATGCATCTCATGATTGCAATGCCATTTTTAAATAGCTTCGTTCGCAAAATTATAAATGGTAACTTAGTGTCATATGAATACCACGAAATTATAAATGGTAACTTAGAGTCACATGAATACCACGAATTAGTAATAACTATAATATTCTCCGATTTGCTTAAAATGTACCAAGTATGGTCACAAACCGGCCCTTTGAGTTGGCGTCATATCATCTCTAATGTCCAACTTGCTAAATTCAGTGTTTCAGTTATTAGATAACCTTTGTACACATCGACGGTGTGGCATTTCGTCTAGTCTTAATCATTTGAGTTTTTAACTGTATTTAATGTATAACCAAATTGAAAAGTTTCACTTATTAGATAATCTACAAATCACCAGTTTGTCATCATGGCAACCAACAATCAGTGTATTATCTGCACGTCTGAAAGCTAAAGAATATGGCTGTCGAATTCCATCTACGGAAGAAAGTAGAATATTTTCTCTCATTCCCTTTGTATTTACGACATGAATATTGTTTGAATCTCCACCACACACAAGCACGTTACCCTCATCATCACAGCAAAGTCCACGTGGCCATAGCAACTCGGCATCATCATACTGGAATATAATATTCCCCTCGACACTACTCAAGCAACCGACGGTCGAGTTATACCCGTCACCAACGAAGATATTCTTTGAACTGACATCGACGGCGAGATAGTAGGGCGCTTTAAACATGAACGATCCATCATCATATATACCGAGTATTTTCGTGACGTTTCCCTCTAAGTCGAGTTTCCTGACTTCACCAACGTCGTTATTATTGCAAGTGACGTAGACGTCATTGCAGACTATATCTACGCCTATACACTCGACGTCAAGCTGAATGACACGCCCACCTGTCAGTTTAGGCAACACCTCTATAAATTGCAGCTGGTTGCTACTGGGAAGTGTGATTATCACAGTGTTATCATTGACAACTGCAATGTCGCTGATGAATGTCGGAAACTTCAGTGTATCTATAATGGTAAATGAATGATCCAGCAGCTTTACAGCGCTGTTGTTACAGTCACACAAAATTGCATATTTATCACCGATGAAAACGCATCCAGTTATTCCCGCGGTTTGTCTTTCTCCAGGCATGGCAACATTGACGAGCTTGGTATCAACAACTTTGGCTTTAGAAAAAGTTATCTTCTTGACTTTATCAGGAAGTCTGCCGTCCCCTAAGGCTGATCGAGCAACTCCCTTCAACGACATCATCCAGTTAAGTCTTCAATCTGTAGACGAAGTCACACTATAGCTAGGTGCTGTTTAGATGAAGATAAAAATAAATAAAGGTAAGCTATAAAATGTACGAATTGTTTTTTTTGTCGAAAAAATGTTCTGCATAATTTTGTTATGCATTTTCTCTTCCCATCTGGTGTCTATGTTGGGACTTAAAAAATAATGTTATCAATTCCTGGTCCCTCTTTTATTACTTTGAATGTATGTGTGTATTCGGGGATATCCGAATCAAATTATCACTGCAAAAACCTGGTGATACTTCCTAAAATACTTGAGTAACGATTTTGTTCAGACCCAGATCATCAGTGGGTCATTTCAATATTTTCATACATAACAAGGACAGAATCAGAGACTGAATAAAACTTACCAGTTCACAATTTCAGCTACAGTATATTGGGATATAAATTTGTGTCGTCTTTTTGAAATCCAGTGATCAATTCTTTAAGCATGTCAATACTCGCAGTTAGTGTATGCAATGAATATGTAAACGGAAAATCAATGAAATCGTTATTTTGTAATTTGAAATATTCAAAAGTTGGCTGGATGTTTAACCGACATTCAGGTACAAATGGATCCGATGTGGAGCCATTATGAGGGTTCCACGTCTATCCGACAGTTGCCGACGTCGGGCCCACAAAGTGAATGTGTGCGGTCAACGTCGTGCCCATGTGGGTTCAACATAAATAAAATTAAACATGTTTAAAACAGTCTTATTCGGGCGCCTTAATTTGGAATATCATTGCTCATAATTTTAATGTTTAGTGATTCTACAATTGATTCATCACATATATGTCACTTGTATTGTTGATGTTTATTGTATGTTCGATTATTATGTATATATGTTTTAGAGGGCCTCAGGGAAGATTGGTCATACCAAATGAGTCACCAGTCACCACTTACTTACTTATATCAAGGCTATCTGATTACTTCCCCTATTTATTGGAGTGTAAAGTGAGCCGTTTCATGGGGAAGCCAACAATGTGGTTTTCGAACAGGTCTGACATAAACCAGCCTGTACAGTCACAGAAGATGGCTATATAGGCTGGACGTTTTGGATTTGAAACGTAGAGGAATTTTACGATCAGTGTACCGAAAACAGTTACTACGAAGCTGATCTGCGCCTTCGGTTTCGCATATGCAGACTGTAGGTTTTCTCATTAGGCGGCTCAACTTTTTGTTTCTTCTTTTTTGTCATTTGTTTAGAATATAATCTAAGCTTCATGAAATAATAAATTTAATTAGCCCCACCAGGAAAAAGTCTGCCTTCTGTTCTTTAACCTAATAACTTCTAGTGAACTTTGATGATCATCAGAAATAGAAGTGTCTGTACTAATGCATTTGTTCCTGTCTAGGTGACCCATACATCTGGCTTGGCTTCATAACATGTAAGCTGAGGGTAGGCATATTCGAAGCAAGTCAAGGTCTACATGGTCATTGGGTTCTACGTCAAAATGCTAAAATAATGTCAAGTCCAACAAGCTATTTTGCTCAAATTGAGTGGGCAAATATTTACAAACTAGAAAGCACAAACAGTTGAGTTTGTTTTGTTGCTTGCATATATAAGAAGGTACATTTATCATACATGTAGAGTATTCACATTGGATTATATGTAGACAGACACCTCAATAATGACACTTAAGAAATATATACATTACAGTCAGTGTTCAAAAGTTATATATAAAATAATCATTTGACAAAAACAAAGAAATACTTATCAAGATAAGACCGTTTACAGCATTATTGTGTTGTGTGCACAGGACGTCAGGCTTCCACAAAAACACACCATTGTGTACAGTCATCAAGTCATCATTTATGTATGTTTCTCAATACATGCTTTCAAAATCTAGGCAGACTGAATACGGGTTCTGACGTGCTCCTTTACATAGTCATTCTCCTCTTAGCAAGGGTTTGTTTTTTTTTATATATCTCCCGGATTCAATCATAAGATTATAAGCACTAATGCATATTTAAACAGCTCGTCTGTGATAGAAATTTGTCAAAGGTTTAAAAAAAAACACACAAAAAACATATACATGTATATCCTTTAACCTATTATGAGCCGCGACGCAAGAAAACCGGTCTTCGGGGTTTCCAAACAGGTCCGACACAAACCGGCCTGTACAAGCTCAGAAAAGAGCTAGAAGCTTGAAATTTCGGATTTAAGTAGAAGAGGAATTGTACTATCCGAGTAGCGAAAACAAAGGCGCTGATCAGCTTCGCGGTTACCGCGAAGCTGATCTGCGCCTTTGTTTTCGCCTAGGCAAAAATCCGGTTTTCTCACGATGCGGCTCTTATGAAGTCTAGTATATGTTGACATTGTAATAAGCGAGAGATAATCGTATATTAATTTTCTATGTCGGATTCAACAATTAATTAACATTCATGTCATGCAATATATTTTATATTTGCACAGACAGTCAGAAGACAGTGTCCTCTCACTCTAGGCATTATAACGGTTTCAAGTTAAGCATTCCCTTTAAAACTTGTTGGTTGTCATAGATACAATGTTGATCAATGTTTTCATCAATTCATTAAACACAAATGCGACCATTTTCATTTACACAGAGCACAATAGCATGCAATAGACTACAAGCACTTGTCAAACCATATCAATGAGCTATAACACCTGTGGAAGTATGTCCCGCATAAAAGGATATTTCTCTGTTATTTTTAAGATGATGCATATTGAACAATTTGCATTTATTACCACTGGCTAAAACGACTTTGTCTTTTAAATGTGCCGATATATGAAGTATAACATACTACTATTTATTGTGCATGCCTCTCTGTCGTGCTCGATGCCTTTCATTTCGGCTGAAACTTATTCGGATGGTTACCTTGTTGGGAAAGAGCTAGTCATTGGGCTCTTCGTCTGTGTTGTTGGAAAAATGTTTTGTTGTGTATTATGTATTTTCTTTCCCATCTGGTGTCTATGTTGGGACTTTAAATTTAATTGCATCGATTCCCGGTCCCTCTATTTTTACTTTATTTATAATGGACAATGTGAATTTAAAAATTAGTGTTTTTAGATTCGCTCAGTGTTTTTAGATTCGCTCAATAAATATAGAGTTGATACAACAGAAGTCAGTAGGGTTAAAATGGTTAAAGTCAGAACGGAATTCAAGTCGAAAGTAAGACTTCATAAACTAAATCAAGATAGGGCAAAAACAAAATGACTGGTCGATGCAAAATATAAAAATGCTAAGGAATAGTGGAGGCTTTTAAAAGATGCAACACATATCAATACAAATAAAACTAAATCAGCATACAAATTTGCAGAGTATTTTAAAGCTGTAAATAATCCTGAAGATGCTTTTTACCAGCCAGATGATGTACTATTTTTCATGGGAGAAGTTTAGACAGTGAAATACAAGTCATGTTTTCTGAATTAGATGTTAAAATTACGAGAGAAGAAATTCAAAAAAACAATAAAACAATATTAAAAACAGGTAAAAGTGGTGGTCCGGACCAATTAAATGAATCTTTAATTCGGGGTCAGTATGTTCCTTTACCATGTTTACACTCTCTGTTCAATAAACTATAATTAGCAGGGTATTTTCCGAAAATATGGACAGAGGGTCATATTATACCATTGCATAAAAAGGGTGACATTAATAATGTCAATAATTACAGAGCATTACAGAGGGTCTGGATGGGGGGTCCTGGTATTCACTAATCACTAAAAATTTAGCCAATTATTCACTGTCATTAAAATTTAGGCTTATTCATTAAAAATAGCTAGATTATTCATTAAAATATGATAATTACTAGAACCGCCTTCTTCACCCAGCTAATTTCTAATAGCAAATATAGGTATTCCCCACCTAAGGCATCCCAATCTAAAGCCACAAAGACTAGTTCTATGATACTTAATTGTAGACTGCTGAGTGCAACCGTGATTTTAACATCTTGAGAGAAGCATATATTATCTGCTAGACCACAAAGCCTCATAGAAACTTTCCAAGATGTTTAAATGATTTTTTAGCAAATCCTCTTTTAAATCTGTTGGGAATGTAATCCCCTCCAAACTGTATACTGAATATGCCCTGAGTTTCATCCTGAATCTGAATCTGAATCTGCCACGTACTCCAAACACCTCATAAACAGAGTATTACATGGACACGGGTGGTAATCAGGGGAACTAGCTCCAAAAAGAGTCAACGAGATTTTGTTCCCTCGACACATCCGGGAACTCACGAGCTAGTCCTCTCGACGGAAAAACAGTAAACAAAGGTATGTCTCGAAGTATTTTATCAATATTTATTTCTTTATAAGCTGTCTGCTGCAAAATCCGGCAATGGTAGTCTGTGTAGATATGATTTAACTCCACTCGCTGATAGGATTGGTCCTTGGAATATGCACGGTGCGAATATGATTGTAAAAGAGCATTGAAGACACGAAATGAAAATATGTCAACATGAAGATTTGGGACCACTATTTTTTCATTTTTCGTCAAATATATATCCTTCCAATCGCATGAAACATCATCCCTGATAAAACTAAGCCACTGAAACCATATAAATGCAAAATAATCCGGTGGAAACATTGTTTTGGGAGGATATTGACTAAATTACCGTTCGAGCTAGTCCTCTCGACATGGAGCCAGGTGCCTCGTCAAGGAGATAGCACCCTCGTTGAGGTTTTAATGTTGGAATTAGACGGAATCCTCGCGTCGGTCATCCGTGCGTGGTGCCTCTGTGATCTATCGATCGCCGGTTTGGGCGTCAACAAAATGTATCAACGGTAAGAGGGGAGCATAATGTAAAGAAATCGATGGAGTAGATTCAAACAGAGATCAGCTGGCTAAGCTGCACCCCGTTACACTTCGGTGGCTCGTAAAAACATTTGCAGCTGGCTAACCTGCACTCCACTACACTTCGGTACCTCGTTCACTCCTAGAAAGGAGGTATCACGGAACACCGACCGAACATTTCGTCTAGTATTCCTTGTACACAAACCTTTTATATGAGGGTTTCAATGAGGTACCTCTGAAATCGCTAATCAGTAAAATTTTGGCCCAAAAATCGCTAATCAGTAAAAGTTTGGCCCAAAAATCGCTAATCAGTAAAATTTTAGCCAAAAAATCGCTAATCGGTAAAATAAATGGCCAAAAATCGCTAATCAGTTTTTATCTTTTTTACCGCATTTGAAAAACCACATGAAAATAGCGAGTTGAAATATTTTTATTATAAAATACACAAAACTCGTCAAAAAACAGAAGTGAGTATAGCTTTGGCGGCTTCAAATTTCATCTTTAGATATTCTTCACAGAAAAATGGTAACAGAGCGCCTTCGATTCAAAATTGACACGGAAACGATAGTGTAGGGTCTTTATTAGCGCCAAAATCGCAAAAAGCCGCTATTTTGATAAAAGCTATACTTTTATGAAGAATGCGTGGCAAGTTCGATTAATTCTACTATTTCCAATTAAAACAGCACATCGTGCACATTAACTGCAAAAATGGCAAAGGAAAATCGTAAAACATATAAAATACAGCAATTTTATGAATTGCACCGGTAAACGGTATACACCGGTAAATGAATGAGTCACCATATGAAGTAAAAAAAAAAAAACAGAATGCGAATTTTCAACTGAAACTTTCATTTAAACTTATGACAAATCGCTGTATTTTGTATAGGTGTGTTCGTAATGTGTTGTTTTCGTCGTATGTTTTTAGATAATACACTTAGCATAATGAAATTATTATGGTCTGCTGTCAGTTATGAAACGGTTAACATCTGTAAAACATCTGTAAAATTGCTGTTAACTATCCCATTTCTCGTGATATTTATATTGTAAATCATAATGTCCAAGTTACAAAATAGTATACCATGGCCCATGCTAATTGTGTATACAATTTATGATCATTTCCTATCTATGGTGCTAAAACCAGGAACGACTGCTATCATGAAATGATATTTTTGACTCAGTAAAACCTCAACGAGGGTGCTATCTCCTTGACGAGGCACCTAGCTCCATGTCGAGAGGACTAGCTCGGACGGTAATTTAGTCAATATCCTCCCAAAACAATGTTTCCACCGGATTATTTTGTTTTTATATGGTTTCAGGGGCTTAGTTCTATCAGGGATGATGTTTCATGCGATTGGAAGGATATACATTTGACGATAAATGAAAAAATAGTGGTCCCAAATTTTCGTGTTGACATATTTTCATTTCGTGTCTTCAACGCTCTTTTACAATCACATTCGCACCGTGCATATTCCAAGGACCAATCCTATCAGCGAGTGGAGCTAAATCATATCTACACAGACTACCATTGCCGGATTTTGCAGCAGACAGCTTATAAAGAAATAAATATTGATAAAATGCTTCGAGACATACCTTTGTTTACTGTTTTTCCGTCGAGAGGACTAGCTCGTGAGTTCCCGGATGTGTCGAGGGAACAAAATCTCGTTGACTCTTTTTGGAGCTAGTTCCCCTGATTACCACCCGTGATGGAGCTCTCATCATTGAAGTTATTCTTTTTTTGAGAGAGAGAGAAGAGAAGCCAGTGCTTGCCTTATTAATGCTGAGCGCCAAGCAAGGTAGCCACTGGTACCATTTTTAACGTCTTTGGTATGACGCGGCCCGGATTTGAACCCGCGCCTCCCGCTTCCGAAGCAAACGCTCTAACCATTACGCTATCGGAATCTTTCTCTTCAATTATGCATATCAAAGGTTAATTTAAGAAAAATTGTAACTTCAGGGGTAAAAGTTATAATAAAAAGCTGTTGTTTTTATTTAGTTAACTGGTAAGCATAGGAGTACGATGTGAAGTATGATTTTATGCTTGTGCCTGATTGAACAAAACATTTTATAAATGTCTTAAATACCGAGCGAGCGAAGCGAGCGAGGAAAAAATTATGTAGCGCCATATAAACTGCCAGTTAGATTTGCATTAACGTTCTTAGTACTGGCTTGTTTCTGATTGCAAAAGTCACCATAATTATGCTCTGTAATATAAAAAATCAAAGTGATGTCCGTCCACAGAAAAGATTATCATTATAGGATTGGAACATACATAATAAGGACAAAGTGGGGTAACAGAATAAAAAGAAAATACATATACATAAGCGAACAAAGTATCTGGCTCAGGAAATGACACATATTTTAAAAGATTCATGAAGTGAGTCCCTACATGCTATGTCTTTCCAAACATTCAAAGATTTCAGAAATATGACTATAACATTTGAGCTAAATCGGGTCTGGGGGCGAAAAAAATGAAGTTCTGGAATGTCAGGGAGGCCATCAGACAATTCCATAGCCAAATTTAGCATATTCATTATTCTTTAAAATGTTATTATTCACTATTCATTATATTATTCTGTTATTCATTAAAATTTTTCATTTATTCATTATTTTTTAGGACCTACTTATTCACTAATCATTAAATTTTTGGCTCTTTATTCACTCTCATTAAAATTTTTAGGCCATTATTCTTTAATCATTATACCCCATCCAGACCCTCATTACATTATTAAACGTTTTGGGAAAATTGTTTTCAAGAATATCAAATAATAGATCAATAGAATGGGCTGAAATGTATCAAGTTTATATCCAGTCACAGGCAAGGTTTAGAAAATGTATGAGTACAGTGGATAATATATTTGTTCTTCATGGGCTGATTACACATATTTAAACGGGGGTAAGCAATTTTATTGTGCTTTTATTGTTTAAATAAAGCGTTTCATTATGTAGTGAGGGATATTTTGTGGTACAAATTGATAAAGTCAAATACTCAAAGTTATAAATAATATGTATGAAAATATTAAGTCAATGGTAAAATGTAATAATGAGCTTTGTGACCGGCTTACATGTAGCTTAGGTGTAAGACAGGGGAATGGTTATCACCCTTCCTATGTGTGATGTATGTTAACGATATTGAAGATTTTGTCTATGCAAAGTGTACAGAAGGCGTTGATGCTACCATGTTTAAATTATTTTTGTTGCTTTATGCTGCCGACATTACAGTGTTCGCAGAAACAGCTGAAGAACTGCAAAATGGTTTGAATATTTTACATGAGTATTGTAGCAAATGGAAACTGACAGTAATTATAGAAATGTCTAAAATTATAGTATTCAGAAAGGGTGGTCTATTTTGAAGTTTTATTATAATGGTTCAGAATTGTCCGTTGTTAATTTTTTTCATACTTGGTTGTTGTTTTTACAATCGGTGGTTCGTTTAGTTCTGGTCAATAGACGCTGGCTGGGCAAGCCCAGAAAGCTATTTTTAGATTAAACAGTTACTTATATAAGTTACTTACATTTCACCTTATCATATACTCGGCAAAAAAAAGTTTTGGACTACCACCAAGTTTTTCAAATTATTTGTTTATAGTAACATATTTTGTGCCTTTCTGGATCTCAAATAATTTTTCAACTTTAAAACTCTTTAGAAAGGTATGAAACATAAGCATTAGCAAAATCAATAGTGCGTGACGGTGCTTTAAAGTACAGTGGGGTGTCAAAAAAGTGAACCAAAGTGGCAAAAATTTGCAAGGTGGTCAGGCAAGGTGATAAATCTTGCATATCACAATTTTAGGAATTTCCTTATAAACAATTGAAAATTCTGTCATTTTCTGGCGACATTGATGCAAGAGGACATCTCAGTTTAAATTTCATGCAGTTCATGACCTGAGCCTCCAGAATTCACTTCAAAATCATGATTTTTTATTGCAACCAAGGCAACTGTTTCAGCAATCTTGCATGCATTTTTTTTCTAAACTAAAAAACAAATCACTCCCAAAAGCATGCAAATTATGCTCTAAGACCAATTGAAGTTATAAGCATCAGTTCTGTGTTGCACATTCATTAACAAGATGCCTGTTAGAGGACAATACAACATGCTAAGTGAAACTGATCGCGCTAGAGCCCTAGGGTGCCTAGACGCAGGTATGAGAAGCCGTGAAGTAGCCAGAAGATTCCACACTAGCCATCAGACAATTAACAGGATACGACAACGGTACAGACAAACAGGACAGTTTAAGGACATGCCACGCTCAGGCCGACCAAAAGTTACAACGAGAGCTGAAGATCGTTACATCGCCACCACTGTTGCAAGAAATCGCTTCGTGACAGGACCACAAACTCGCAGGCGAATGTATGCAGTTAGGGGACCAGGAGCCCGGCCTGTATCTGTTCAGACTGTGAGGAATCGCATCCATGCAAGTGGATTCAAGTCAAGGGTGCCTGCAAAGAAGCCAAAACTTACCCAACGCCATAAGGATGCCCGTTTGACCTTCAGTCGTGCTCATGCAAGATGGAATAATCCACAATGGAGAAGGGTTATGTTCTCCGACGAGTCAAAGTTTTATCTCAATAGAGTTGACGGCAGGAAACGGGTCTGGCGACGACGTAGAGAGCGACATGTTCCAGCCACGGTGATCACTATGGTAGCCTTTCAGGGAGGGTGAGTTATGGTATGGGCTGGAATTTCTGCCACTGCGTTCACTTTTTTGGATGACCCCTGTAAGGATTAGCGGATTCTGACAGGAGCAAGGTGACACTTTAACATGAAATTTTCTTTTATTCTGATCCGGAATTGAATACAGAATCCATATATGTTAAATGTTTTGTGTTTGATTGCTAAATACCCCAACAGCGGTTGAAAAATGTTGCTGGTCCAAAACTTTTTTTGCCGAGTATAGATTAGAACTTTTTTGATAATTTAGTGACACCTATTTTGAATTATTCAGCGGAGGTCTGGGGATTCTGTAAAGCAGTTAAAATAGAAGTTGTCCATTTACAATTTTGTAAATAAAAATTAAAACTAAGCAGTGAACACATTAATGAGAAAGGGGACGGGCCATACCGCGGTTTCGACTATTAAAGTTTTGTCAGTTACCCTTTAGATTTGGCAACACGGAGCCAAAGAGAATTACTGAAATTTTGTAACTTTCAACAGGTTAATCGATACAAAGACTAGAATTATCTAAATGGGACCAAATATGATAAATATTGGTTAGAAAATGAATCTAAATTCTCAAAATATCCTCGCTTATCTCATAGGACCACAAAGAAAATATAACCTGTTAGCGATTATTAGGCTTAAAATGGTTTACTTAATGATTTTGTTTATGGAGAATTTGGCAGATGCTCTTTCCATTGTAGAAGATTATTTATTATTATCAGATATTGGCTTGAAGTTATTACAAATTAAAGTTATTACAAAGCATATTTATTATATAGCTATAAATATCAAATGATTAAAACATAGGGATAAAAGCCGAGTAACAAGTGTGCAGATATCAGACGATATCGGCACACTTACTTGATATTGCACACTTTGCTTAAAGCGAAAAAATCTTATTGTAAATCCTTGTCATTATTATTTACTTTAGGGTCATATTGCAAAATAGTTAATTTGGGACGTCAGCTCTAATGACGTCATCTTCATCTGACGTCGCGTGGAAAATGACGTCATACCGGTCCGAAACGTCAACTGAAGTTTGACACTTTCAGATTTAAGCAATTTAAGCCGAAAAAAGAAAAAAAACAAAAATGTCAGAAATAATGATTCAATTGCAAAATTTGCTTCTGAAAAGTAACAGTGCAAAAGTGATATCATTTGATATTGCACTAGTGCAAAAATGATATCACCTTTGAATATTATCGCAGCTATTGTGTAGATATTTAAATTTTTAATGTTTACTCTCAACAAAACATAAAACATGACACGGAAATATTTAAAGCTATATAATAAAAGGGTTATCGCACTGATATCGGTGAATATTGTCCCTCGTTGGGATATCTACGGACGCTCGCAAGCTCGCGTCCTTCGATATCCCAACTCGGGACAATATTCACCGATATCAGTGCAATAACCCTATATTATGATATGGTGCTGAGTGATATTGAATCTATACCAGATAGTGGCAATGTTATTTAAACGTTTACTTTGTTCTTTAGGCTTTAACAATATTTGGTTAGCTCGAGGGGTAGGTAATGTTAGCATCTTCTTAGTCGGGCAGTCAAGCGTGCTTCTTTCTATGGATGCTTTTATACACTTATGACAAATGTTTACTATATTGTTGATTTTTTCACATAGCTTTGCATGCAGTTGTATTTGTAGTACATGCTCAAGGGCCTTTGGTCTATTGTATTGGAATAAACATAATCTTATCTTATTTTTCTATTTTTTAATATTTCATGAATATTCATGCAAACTGAACAATTTGTATTTCTTACCACTGGCTAAAACGACAATGCATACGCTTAAAAATGATAATCAATTCAGTGGTTTCGGATTTGTAATTAATTGAGATATGATATTTTATGTTTGCATACACCCATCCGCAAGGATCACATAATAGACTGTCATATGTAGCGTTAAACATCTAATAATTTCAACACCTTTTGCAACTTAAACAACGTCCAGTATCATGGTCTTCTCTCCGAGAGTATGAATAAAATTTCTGCTTCTCACCGGCTTCCTATCACCACTGGCTGGAACCCTAGCTACCTTTATCCCCAGATCCTTAAAATATTTTTTCTCAGATCTCTGCTCCCTAAAACCCCAAAACGTTTCTTTTATTTCTCCCATCTCCCCAGCTCCCTCAAAATAAATGAACCTTCTCCCCAGATCCTCTGGTATGCCCCAATGATTTCCCATTATAGGAAGGTATGACTCTGTCAATGGGTTACAGTCATGCCACACGTCAGTTAAAGCTCGTCTTTGACTCGATTTATTTTAAATACTTTCTATACAAGGCACTTTGACTATAACTGCACTGTATAATCACAGATTGTATATATATCTTCTGCGGCTTAAAACCTTTTCGCTAGAAAATCATTTATTTTTTTAAATTATGTGTCCATCTGTTGTATTTTTTGTGATCAAAAGATTAATAAGAATACAACAGATGTGTACCGTTAGTAAGTTATCGCAACTCCCACGGTAAGATTAACCTTGATACATCGGCTATTATTTCCAAAATGCCATAAAGTAATACTGACATATTATTTGTTATAGTTACTATATTTCTTTCAATGTTTATTGTCGTGTCGAAAGTGACTTGATTTCTGTTCTGTCAACTCAACGTTCCGTTCTCGACGAGATGATTTGAACCACGTTATCTGTCTGTCTGTCTGTCTGTCTGTCTACAGATATTTATTTGATTTGCCGTCATGGTAGTCGGGTATTAACCGCATTTTCTTGTAAAACACCCGATTCATGAACGCTGTCAACTTATTTTTTATAAGTCGGTTAATATCCTATAGATTTAATAGGTCGAGCAAGGTGTTGCTCGATTTTGACCACAGGCGCGTCATAAGATTGAAGAATCCATAAAGTAGCACGTGAAAGGTAAATCAGTACGAAATGCCGCAAGTTTTCCGTTATATACGTCGGTTTCACACACGGTATTTGTACTGTTACAATCAGAATATCTTATTATGTACTACTTATGAAGAGTCATTGATCTTTTGACGTCAAAATCGAGCTATATTCAATGAGCCGCGTCATAAGAAAACCAACAATGTGTTTTTTTTTTCACAGGTCCAACACAAGGCTGAGCTGCACAAGCACAGAAGGTGGCTAGAGGCTTGAATTTTGGATTTAGAAAGTAGAGGAATTGTACTATCCGTGTAGCGAAAATAGAGGCGCTGATCAGATCTGGTCTGCGCCTTTGTTTTCACATATGCAGAATGTTGGTTTACACATTACGCGGCTCAAATGCCTTTATGTTATATAGGTTGCCGACCGCTTAAATTGAAATGGGATAGATTGTGAAAATATAATTATATAATATTTACATTTTTATTGCAATCGCCCTATAATCCAATTTTGTAAACATGTCATGTTTTTGTACTTTTAAATATCGACTAATCCTCGAAAACGGGCGTGCAGGTGAGCTGACGAAATTAGACGCGTAGTACCGGAGATTTTCGGGAAGTCCGTTATAAGTAAGTAAAGACTTTATTTAAAGAGGGTATCTACATTTAGGATATATCCATGTATAATTTATACATATACAAATGAGAATATGTGCAATAGCTAATCTTCCATGAGGCCCTCGTGAGGTAAACATGCGTATTAAGTCATGTTCGTTTTCTACATTGATTCCCAGTTAAAACGAGTCCGTCGTGCATTACAACATATTGTACAGGTATGAGGATTGAGGCTGAGGTTCGAAACCAATTTGCATTTATTTATTTTTATCTTCTGAATTTTATTTGTAATATCTCACGATTTTAATATATAATTTATAGATAACTAGTAAGCAATAGCTAATGAAAATAGTTATTCAGTTTCTGTATTAACAAGGATGATGTATGCATATATGTACATGTATATAATGTACGTGGCACTTGTATTATGGTCCAGTCATTCGTATCCCCGGCATAGCGGGGGCAAAGTGGGACTGAAGTGCCGGGATTAAACATTGGACGAGTCTCGACAGTACCGGAGATTTGCCTTAGAATTGTCAGCCCGTGGCTATTAGCAGGGATTTTATCACAAATATGACACCGCAGTGCCGGGCTTTTAGCGGCGTTTTAAAATTGTTTCCCGGTCCCTTAGGGGCCGTGGATACAAATGACTGGTGCATTACATGTACTTTTTACATGTGTAATTTATTTGAGTAAAACACCCATTTTGCTTTCCAAATCGACCTATCCAGTATCCAATGTTGTTCACATCATTCTGCGAAGTGGAACACAGGGCGACAGAACATTTATACATACAAGCAAAGAGTATATACGAGTCTTGTAGGAAAGAAGATAGAAAAAGCGGCATGTCCATATCCTTGGTAACTGAGTGGCTGTACATAAAATATTATAACTAAATATAGGCAATAGTGAACTAATCAGAGGAAAACATTCTAAAAAGAAAGAAAAAAAAAAAAGTCAAAAATGGGATTCGAACGCCTACCAAAGTTTACCTAAACACTAAATGATATACGGTCGTACTATCACGACTATGACTTCAGTTAGATAATTCTTGATTCTAAATATATTTAGCATAAAAGGGAAAACTCTTGATTCTCCGGAAAAAGGCGTACACTTTCCGGATTGCTATTTATAACATGTTTACCTGTTTCGACGCTGTAAATGGAATGTGCGACCTATTGACATGACAATCAACATTGCGCGGATTATAGATGAAAGTATCTTTCTTGATGTTCTTCATTTCCCGATGAAAAACATTATGTCACGTGATCTAGAGGCCACGCCTATGGGCGAGGCGACGTCAAAACCCATCCAGTGACGTTGTTTGTTTACTCTTGTTGTCGTGACGTTGGTCGCGTATCGCCATGACGTTAGGCGCGAAAATTTGACGTTTTGGCTGTTCCAAAATTACGTTAAGTCGGATTTGATGTAAAATAACATGAAAATGAACGGTGATATGCGTAATTAAAAATCTGATACTAGATTGATAATATAAAATGTAAATATAAGTATTGAAATTCAGATTTTAGCTTTCACTGGATGATGAAAAACATTAGCTGTTTTAATGTCTCCGAGAAGCCCTTCGGGCTTCACAGACATTAAAACAGCCTAATGTTTTTTATCATCCAGTGAAAGCTAAAATCTGAATTTCAATCCTTAATTCATTACATTTAGAAACGCAAAATAAATTTTAAAGTTAACCTTTTCAAAATGTAGGAATAATTAGCATCCATTATTGTAAACGAGCGGCTTACTGAACAGTAGTCGGTCAACGTTTATATAATGTCAACCTGTTTTTAATATACAGTTTGCATTGAGCCACCTCGTGAGAAAACCAGCAATCTGCATATGCGAAAACAAAGGCGCAGCTCATCTTCGCAGTAACTGCGAAGCTGATCAGCGCCTTTGTTTTCGCTACACGGATAGTACAGCGCTGTTAGTAAATGCTCGACCACACGAACCTTTCTGAACGACTTTCTGGTATTCTCGCAGACTTCTTGGATGCCAATGAAGTTTGACCCTGTATTTACCTTCTGGAAATAAAAATAATCTGAGAACCCATCTAGGGCCCATTGGACCTATCTGTGATTTATTGTGACAGTCTCGCAGACTTCCAGAATTCCGGTGTCAACGTCATGTTTTTGGAGTGGGGATTTCTTTCTGATTGTGCCCTTTCCTGTTCATTACCTACTTGTACCTTTTTTCAATGAAGTTAAAAACTGTTCTTTCGTTTTTGTACCCATATTGAACCGGCGTCACATTCTGACATTCTTTAAAACTTCCAGGATTCCGATGCCAATGAAATTATGCCTTTTTTAAACTATAGGACCCTTAAGACACAATCTGGCATCTTCACAGGCTCAAGGCTTCTTATTCAAATGAAGTTAAACACTTTTGAGCCACCACATAAGAAAACCAACAGCATGCATAGGCGAAAACAAAGGCGCTGATCAGCTGTGCAGTAACTGCACAGCTGATCAGCGCCTTTGTTTTCGCTTCACAGATAGTACAATCAATCTTCTTCTTCAATCAGAAATTTCAAACTTCTAGCATTCTACTGTGACTGTACAGGCTGGCTTGTGTCGGACCTGGTTGGGAACCGAATTTGTTGGTTTTCTCACGCACAGGCTTATTCGACCTTCTGGGAGTCTTATAGGGCATTATGGACCAGTCTGCGACTCATTCTGGCATTCTCAAAGACTTCTAAGATTCCGGTGCCAATGAGGTAAACACCATGTTTTTATCTTCTGGAACAGCTTCAAGACATTTTAGACCATCTGCGACACAACCTGGCATTTTCACAGCCTTCCAGGATTCCGGTGTATATGAGGTTAAACTATGTTTTGACCTCCTGGGACTCTTAAAGGATATTTTGAATGGTGATGTGACTCATTTTGTCATAATTGCAGATTTCCAGGATTCCAGTGCAAATGGAGTTTAACTCTGTTGTAACCTTCTTGGACACTTGTAGGAACTTTTCATGGGTCTGAGACACATTCTTACATTATCGCAGACTTTCAGGATTCCGTTGCCATTAAAGTTTTATCCTGTTTTGGCAATCTTGGACCCTGATATAAATTTTCGGACCGGCCTGCGACACATTCTGTAGCAATTACACTGAGCGTTATGCTGCAACGCTTACTGTCAACAGTACTATGCTTATTGTGTCACAGAATGTCTAAACAGTGTTTAACCTCATTTGCGCCGGAATCCTGGAAATCTGTGAAAATGCAAGATTGTGTCGCAGACCGGTCCAAAAGGTCCAAAACTTCTCCAGCAGGGCTATCGGTATCATAAACGTCGAAAACATTTTCTAAATTTTATCGCAGACACAATGAATAGATTTCCAAATTCAATGTTGGGCTAAGACGATTTTACGTTAGGGTCTTATGGAACCAGGATTTATGGTCTTGGTTTACAAATTTAAGAAACTTATAGGAAGGAAGGATTTTTCTTTTCAGTTCAGAAAAATCGTAATACGTTACAGACGTATAGGAGTTACAGACGTATATGATATAACTTAAATGTTATGCAACAGTCTACATGCTTAGTTTTTAACCCAATCATGGTTGATAACTATGCTGCTTTCTGTAATTGCACGCCGGTGGGTCGGGCGTCAGACTCTATGATGGCTCCGACCGAAGGCTATTCTCTTGCCAAAAACATGTTGCACGTAAACCAAACATGCGTTAGTAGTATTTCGTGAGAAATTAAAAATGGTAACATAATTCACGTAAGAATCTGGGACATTAGTAATTGAGACATTTTCGTTTCACCTCAGAACGCAATTCAAGGCGTAAAATGAAAGGCCTATGTATATGCCATTGCCTATAATAGAAAATCACCTATCCAACGAATGTATTTAAATAAAAAAGTTATTTGATAAGCTCACTATGCTGCAGCATTTTTGCTTTCTTTTCTTTTTTTCTTTGTTGTTGTTGTTGTTGTTTTTGTTGTTGTACGTCCTGTGGAGAACGTCTTACAGAGTGACTGTAGACCACTTCTGCTGCTTTTCTTTCACATTACTGTAGAATTATAACCTTATCCTACATGATACGCTTCAACACATATTGAAAAACTACGTGTTTATTTGAAAATATATATATATATATATAAATGGATGGATGGTTGTATCAAGTATCTTTGTGACGTGGGAGTTCATATTGATGATTAACTCATTTAAGCCTGGCGCCCTTTTTGAGGGACATAGGCAACTGACAACATAGCCCCAGATGTGACGCCGCAGAACGCGGCGTCCCATCTGGGGCTATTCTGTTTGCACAGAGAAATTTTTTCATCGAAAAATGGAATAAAAATTCAAAATCACTCCTGTTGTCCCTAATTATGTAAGTGGACTGACCCAAATGCTAATGATGGAAGAATCCATTGGTCAAATATGGGTTAATGTTATATAGCTGGCTGAGTTATATCAGCTTTTAAAGTTTCACGTTCTGACTACAGTAAGGATAAGTAAGTCTGCTAAAATATACTTATGTACTTTTCTTTCTTTCGTTCTCTCTTTCTTTATCAATTAAATTAATTTAACTATTTATTTTTGTCTTTCTTTCTTGGTGGTGAATCTCTAACTAGTCAATGCATAATCAAGGACAAACAAATAGATAATGATAATGACCATGATAAATGCAAAACGAGGACTCACCGACTCAGTTAGCTGCCCGACGATGGAGATCCCTGGGCGCCGAATAGCTTACTGAAATCCGGAGCAAAAGAAAAACACCAGATGAACCCCGTTGGGACAAGCAACAGGCAAGAAGCTCTGGCCCCAACCATCTAAAATAAATAGATTTAAGTCGGGGCCATCATAGAGTCTGACGCCCGACCCACCGACGTGCAATGAAAGAAGGCAGCACAGTTATCAATCATGATTGGGTTAAAATCTAAGCAATTGGGGGCTTAAATCGATTTTACAGGACTCTAACCTCACCCTCATCTTTTGCAGTGGTTCACAGTTTCGGTCCTCATGGTGACTCTCTAACTAGTCAATGAATCGTCAAAGACAAACAAATAAATTATGATAACCACCATGATGAATAAAAACGCGGGCTCACAGATACAATAAGCTGTCCGGCCATTGAGATCGCTTGGCGCCAAACAAAATCCCAGAAAATCTGGTGCTAAAGAAAAACACCAGTTGAAACACTGAGAACCTACCTTTGTATTTTTCAGTTTTTCATCTGCGTTTAAGAGCGGATCCTTTGTACTTATTAAACATGTACATGTAATAACTGCTAACCTTTGAAATTTTCTACATACATGTAAACACACATTTTTCTTTAACTTACAGGTATCTCTAGAACAATGAAATATTTCCTAGCCTTTGCAGTTGTTTTAGGGCTCGTTGGGGTTGTACTAAGCCAAGGTAAGTATACTATTGTTTTAATACTTTCATGTATTGATCAACTATCGATGCTGACTATATGTATATTTCACCGCAATGAATATTCATAATGGCGGTCAAATGTCAACATGACGTTATAATTATATCAAATGTAAATTAAACGTATCACTTGTTCTTTGATCTATTTTTACAAATTTTGGTTTGAGAAGTTCGTTTGTTTGGAAATCACTGATTTTCAACATAATTAATTGCTTTACCGTTTAATGTTAGAAATCAGATAAAAATATAAATGTCCTTCTGTTGTTTCTCTTGGTATAATAATGATTTAAACAGTATGTTGAGAGCTTTCCTCATGCATCACATGTATATCTTCCTATTGTGCGATTACATGTTCACTATTTTGTTCACTAGCGACGAATTGATAGACAGGGTACCCCACGTTTTACACGAAGATATTCAGTATGAGTTTATCGTTAGAAAGGAAAAGTTGTGGAGGACAATAATTTGAATTTCAAAAAGTCGAATATCACACAATAATGAAATATACTAATAAAAACATAATTGGGATATCCGTGCTCATTGAGCCACCCTGTGTGCTATGGTGAAAGTAATATTATTATGCCGCCAACTTTGAAAAAGTTGGAAGGGCATATTGTTTTCGGCTTGTCTGTCTGTTTGTCTGTGTGTGTTACAATAAACTTATTGTAGGTTTAGATTATCATGTCATGACTTAGAGTTTAACAGAGGTGGATTTAATGACACAGATAGGGAGAAACGAAAATGTAAATTCTGTACAGCAAAAGTTACGAATACCATTTTCTGTTAATAGAGAGGTTGAGAAAATGAACTTGTAACTTGTACGTGTACGTGTAGAACAGTTTTATCCCCAAACTTCGTCATTTATTACAAGTTCAAAATACTCGCTACACGTTGAGAATCAGTTAGGCTGTGAATGAAATAAATTTGCGACTTGTAAGTTTTCTTTATATGTTTCCATCGATAGGTCAGGTAGGTACAAGCAGAAACGAAGTTCGATGAAGCGTTGTCAAATCGTTTTGCACGTTCCATTTCTAGCTCTAAATTCCCTAGGTATACCCAGTTCAACACACAAAGGACCTCTGACGGTGGTAATGGGAGCCATAATGTATAGCTGCCTCAGATTTTGATAAAAATAAATGTTGGTCAAATGTTTCTATTTTTGTATGCATGTTTTCTGGTAGTCCATAGTTTATGATACTGGATTGAGGTTCTTGTTTCTAAAGAAGTACTGCTTTATTTTTGGGTTAAAATGGGCATATTTTGTATTAAACATATAGAAAAATAGAACAGTATTTATTTAACATTGTTCCCCCCCGAGTCCCAAGAAATCCCTTTGCATATGAATGTATTGTCATATTATACATAATATATGTGAATGGCGTTCTGGGACTCGGGGGGGAACAGTACCCTACAGCCCAAAATGTTATCTCAGTACTAGAGCCCAAGTATGTGAAAGTGTTTTTAACTTAAAATTAAAAAGAAAAGAAATTAGCAGTTAAGTTGTATGCCATATATAAAGTACAAAAAATGGATATATACATTTGTTTCCAAAAATAACCCTAATCTGTTTGATTTATAACCACTTTTTATGTTCCATTCCCCAGAAAATGAGTGTACTGTACATTCTGTGGAACAAACTTTTGTAATCATTCTATACTAATATTGTCCACTTGTTTACACGGCCAATAACCTCTTGCACCACAAACAGTAACATTGTTGGACTGTTCTCCTATTTTTTTAAACATGTATTAACTTCCAAATCCACAACTTTTCAGTCAGGTCGGTACAATGCCACCACTGTCTAGGTATTAGCCAGTACCATGGGAACGTAAAATGTCTTTGTCATTGGTACAATACAGCGACAAGTTTCAAATCATCAACTTTAAGGGTGTTTACTCAATTTTCCATTCATTCTCAAAAAAAAAATTGCTTATTATATCACGATAGGCATCAAAACAAGAATCTTTCAGTTCTTTAATGAAAGTGAATCTAAATAGAGGCCCTGGGTTTGATCCAATCGTGGGGAGCCGTGCTGTGCCTGAGACACACTATACTCCCCCCTCCCTCCCCTTGAGTACTTGGTACAAGAAGTAATACGTGGCTCAATCCCAAAATGATTGAAAAACTGTTCCTATTAAAAATGCTCGGCCATAATCTAATCGAATCAAAAATAACTTTTATGATTATAATCACTTCGACACAACCCTTATACTGAAACGAGACACATGTAAGACAAGCCAAGTTCTGTTTGCGGGTGTGCCTGGAGTTTTTTCTCTGGGTTCTCATGTTTTCGTCCACCTACTGATTGGTCAATCTCATACGAGCTGAAATAATCTTGAAAGAGACATTAAAGCGAATCAGAAAAATAAATACATTGAAGGCCGTGTTGTAACAGGTTTATACAGATAAAGCTGGTCATCGCTGATCTGGGTATAAGGTTTTGCATATAACAGATAGCAGGTTTTCATATGAGTTAACAGTGCCTTGTATAATGTTTGGTAGTACTTAGGCAATAATATTATACAGGTAACTGCTAAAGGTTTGTACCCAAAATTGTGACGTCGTAATATTTCAATTTTATTTCAATGGCATTATGCATGTTTATCGCACTTTACACAGTGTTGCATGCACAAAATCTGATACAACAGTGGAGTTAAAGGACTACAAGCAAGGAAAAGCGAAAAATCAAATTTTTCTCACCTACGAAATTTTGACCCCCACCCCCGCTAAAATCGCCTTTTTTACACTATTTGGAGGAAATAGTCAAAACTTTTAATAGTTATAGGTTCAGAATACATTGGGCTTTTGCCCTAATCATGAAATACCACCACCAGAGCCTTTGAGACATTGTTATGGTATTTTGAAAACGAGGCATAAAACCCCCAAGAATGTCACAGATTCTTACGAATGTCATCTTTATAATACCTAAAACTTGCTTTGGATTGCTCTTCCGTGTAGGTGTCTAGGTCGAAACCCTTTTCAAAAGAGGGCACATCGGAGCCGGAACAAACTTGTGACAATAAAATTAACTCATCATGGTTGTCTAAAAGTCCGGCTAACAATAAATCATCCATATTTACTTTCATATATCAACACATGTATAAACAATAAAAAATTCAGCTGTATATACTTTATGAAATCTACACGTACACGTTCGATTTTCTCAAACGATTTTACACTCAAAACGATCGTGTACGGGTAAATAAAGCTACAAGTACACGTACACGTTACAAGTTTATTTTCTCAACCTCTCTAATATTTACTAAATATTTAGATATTCGTTAAAGCCCGTCTCACACAGAACACACGGTTTACACGGTTGGCCACCCGTGTAAACCGTACATACAACCGAATAAACCGTGGTCTTATCCGACTTACACTCGGGCCATTCGAGTGTATCCGTGTAAGCCGTGTATGATTTTTAAAACTTTTAAAAAACTGGCACGGGTGCGATGTCCGTGTATAATCGTATAAGCGATCGTACAAGACCGTGGGAGACCGTGTGAGCCCGTACGAGACCGTATATACAACCGTCCATGAAGCACAAAGCACGAGTAAGCTCAACCGTGCCAAAATCGTGTATAAATCGTATGGAATATAAGTCGATGGGACCGTATATAAACCCTGTAAATGTCCAGTAAATCGTGTAAACGTCGTGTTTAATCGTACTAGGCCGTAACAGACCGACCTAGACCGTACTTGGAACCGTAAAACAATCGTATGAAAATGGTTTGCAAATCGTGTTCAAACCGTGACGAACATTGCTTGATCGAGTATATCCGTGCTTTGTTCGTACTCACTCTTGCTACATTCGAGTCTAAATCGTACCAACTCATGCTCAGGCACGGTTGGAGCTCAATACTCGTACCAGTCAATCCGTGTATAACCGAGTAAACCGTATTGGAACCGTGTGCCCAACCGTGTTCTGTGTGAGACGGCCTTAAGGTGGCGTCATACCTAGCCGATTTTGACACACGATGGCCACACGAATATGAAATTTTCAATTTCGCGCGATTTTCTTCACGAATTTGGTAAAAAGCGAATATTGAGCCGACGCATACACGAAGCCTGCCGATTGCAACACGATGGACACACGAATAGCTCACGATTATACCCGAAGGACTCGCGAAGATAGAGGAACTGGCAGTTTTGCATACGATGTTGTTGCGAATGATACACGAATGCCTCACGATGGCTTCACGATGGCTGACGACATCGTGTTAACTGTTAAATGTATTCCCGATTGTGTCCCGAAGGCATCACGTGAATCAGGAATTTATCATCGGTTAAGATTCATTTTCTTATAAATGTTTAATATGTTTGGCCCCATTTAGATAATATTAGTCTTTGTATCGACAACCCTGTTGAAAGTTGCAAAATTTCAGTAATTCTCTTTGGCTCCATGTTGCCATACCTAAAGCGTCACTGACGAGACTTTAACAGTCGAAACCGCGCTTTCTCATTAATGTGCTAGCTGCTCTTAAGGGATCTCAAGTTTTAACCTTTTTTTATGGGTTGGAGCCAAGGCTTGGAGTCTTGGAGTGGTCTTAGGCTGCCGTATTGGAGTGAATTCTTGAAGTGGAACCCTGGAGGGAATGTTGCGAGTGGCACAGGAACTACTTTTTTTTTAATACAAAGAAACTTTCCGATATGGGTGTTAATTTCAATCATAGCCATTTCAATCATAGCCATACCATGATCAAACAGATTATCTAAGATAAGGATCTACCAAAATGTACATGAATGATGTGCTAAGACATTAACAGTCAAAATAACGTTTTATCTGTTTTGTTTTGATATAGTTTTCTGCTCAGCTCCGCAGTTCCACTGCAGTCCATGTCCCCATGAAATACACGGTACCTACATATACTGTAGGCTGGTGGTTGAACGAGCCCCAGTCTCATTTGCGTGCAAACATGGTTTCTTTTGAGAAAGCATTTTTGTATGCTTTCGTTGTTGACGCCCATATAGTAATAAGTTAATTAATATCAGTAACTTTACAACACTGTTCAAGCTTCATGGTGACAGTTTTCTAGTACTTTAAATCCATCTTTCACATGAAACTGGCACAAAACTTTTTTTGTTTAAACGCTCGTTTGTCGAACTCTGCAATGGGTTTGTCTGTTAGAAGAAAAACGGGCGCTGCTTTAAAGACAGAGTAATGAACAAGCCAAATACATGTACCTGTAAGAGATGATGTTGCTCCTACAGGAGTTTTTTGTCATGCACCAGCTTGATGTATAGCAGCAGTGCTATCGGGATGTTTATCTTGATTTATATGTTTGTTCTTGATGATTCATTGACTAGTTAGAGATTCACCACGAGGACCGAAGAACTAACTATTAAATGTTATGATCCACTGCAGAAGCTGAGGGTGAGGTTAGGCGCCTGTAAAACCGGGTTAAGCCCGCCAGTAACTTTGTGTTACTGATCGTTCCAAGGCGATACTTCTGTGGTGGTTCTTTTTGTTTTATGTCTTGGTGTTTAAATTTTTTTGTGCTGTTGGCGCCTTATGTGTGTCTTCATAGTTTTAGTTAAGGTAACTGAATGGCCACCTATTGGGAAAATAGCTGCTCATTCGGCTTACGATATGTTTCATGGTATAAGTACCTGATTGTTAGTTTGGTTTTTTCCCACCTCGGTTTTTGGAGTAGGAATCTTTTTCTGATTGCGCCTTTTCCTGGTCTTTGCCTACTTGTACCTTCTTTTTCCTAATTTTTTTTTCATCGAAATACGCCATGATTTAAAAGTATTCCACTTGAGGCTTCTGAGAAAATGTTGTGTGGGTGCTAATTGTTTTTGTTTTGTATGTCCACGTTATCCAGGGAAGTATTATAACAGTTTTGGTTAATATCGTGTTTCCATCTTAGTGCCATCGTGTTCTAGATTTTTCAAATACGATGCTTATACGATGGCGTTGCGAAGGCCACCCGATGTCGTGTTGCCTTCGTAACACTATCGGGCAGCATCGTGTGTCCCTCGTAGTGCCATCGTGTAGCAAAACCTAGCCGATGGTGCCGATGACCACACGACACAAGTACGATGTAGTCCCGATGTGAGAAGATGGCCTCACGATGGCTTTACGATGGCCGAGATGTACTCGCGAACTCAACACGAAATTGAACCATCGTGTGTCCTTCCTGTATTTTTTTGGCATGTCAAAGATTTTGATGCCGCTCGCGATGGTACTGCCGAAGGCTTAAAAAATCTCCCGATGGACATACGATGGGTAACGATGCACTCACGAATAGCCCGATGTCTTCACGATCCACGCCGAATTTGAAAATTTTCATAATCGTGTGTCCATCGCGTGTTAACATCGGCTAGGTATGACGCCTACATAAAGGATATATCCCAGAAAAATATTTTTGCACCCTAATTTGCACAAATTCAATTTACTTATGTAAGCAAAATCAGAAATCTGATTCGGCAAGTCTCTTTCTATATTTATTATGCCTTTGAAGAAATAAAAAAAACGGGTCTTGTAGCGAATATTGTTTGTACATATTGACATGTTGAAATATGTGTTATACCTATTGGTTTGTATGAACTGATAGTTGTATCACACATGTACTGTATAATAACCCTGTCCAACATTGACGACGGTGAAACGGTTCCAACACCGGTTACTACGGTGCTTTCGCTATAAAATTTGATGGATGCGAATAATTTTTTTGTTTTGTTCAATGTTATATAAACGTTTGCGATGAAGTAAAACGCGCATCTAATGGAGAATTAACATGACTTTTTATTTCTGCTTGAACGAAAAACTTTTTTTGTATATTTTTTTCCAAACATTCGATCCAAAGTTGGTAAACAAGGTTCGGCCAAGGTCTATTCGGCCGATCTCTACAGAAACTGTTCGTATTTTCCAAAATACGCTCAAAACTGTAAGCAAACGAGCATTTTGCAATGACTTGGAAGCAAGATTGTGGGACGTTTGCATCGTTCTCGATAGATTTCCCCCCGAAAATCGCACAGGAAGAATTTTATGGCAACGCCGGTTACTACGGTACCAGAATTACCTGGATTGTTGGATAGATGGGCATTCTAGCTTTACAAGATGCGGATTGTGTTACTAACTCGTGCCCTGCTTCTGCATACATACCTCTTACATGTAGTTTCGGGAACTATACGTTCATTAGCATGGTTATCAACCCTAAATTGAAGAGATTCTAATGAAACAGTTCCGTATTGTTATGAGATAGGAAATCAGGGCTTGTCAAAATACCAAGGTACCTCAAAGTATAATTACGTGCTATTGGTGACTCACCAATTGCACGTAATTATATTTTGAGGTACCTTGGTATTTTAAGTTTCACCAACCTTTCTGCAACCCTTTTAAATTGAAGTACTTTCTTGCTTGTACTTACTTACTCGCTCAATGACTCTATTACTGACTCACGCATTCGGAAGTTTCGAGTCGAAACATTATCCAGTATGTTATCTAATAATAATAATAATAATAATAATAATAATAATAATAATAATAATCGTTTTCGATAATTTTTCCCCAAAAATGCACAGGAAGAATTTTATGACTTAAAGAAATGTGCATTCTAGCTTTACAAGATGCGGATTTTGTTACTTATTTGTGTCATGCTTCTGCCTACACTCCTCTTTCATGTAGGTTTCGGGAACTTTACGTTAATTGGCATGGACATCAAGTCTTTAGTGAAGATTTTTTTTATTTATTTATTTTTTATTTATGAAACGGTTCCGTATTCTTGTATTGTAATAAGATAGATCGTGTCTCATTGTTGCCGTTAGCCATATAAGACACTACTAATTTCTAATTAAACTTCTTCGTATTTTTTCTTACTTCAGAACTGACTCATTAAGATTAAGATGTTTCTAACAACTCTTAACAGACTAAAAAACAAAAATAAAAACAACATATCTTACTGTTCTGGAAAATAAACGTTCCTCTGATCAACCCGATTTTCTCCCATGAATTAGAGTTTTTAAAAAGACTTTAAAAATAGTAAAATAACTTCTTCCTGATCTTTGCATACTTGTACCTTTTTTTGTCTGCCTTATTGACAATCAATGATTAAAACGGTACGTGGACAATTCGGACCTTGGCTAATTCGGACCTGATTCGGACCTCGGCTGTGGACAATTTGGACCTTTTGAGAGCAGTGAACATATTAATGAGAAAGGGGTGGGTCATACCATGGTTTCGGATACTCAAGTGACCCTTTAGATTTGGCAACAAAGAGAATTACTGTAAATTTGTAACTTTCAAGAGGGAAGTCAACACAAAGACTAGTACTATCCAAATGGCAAAGTACCGTATTGTTTCTTGCAGAATAAGACAATATAAGTGGAGGATGCGAAAGGAGTCATCAATGACCTTTTAATAAATCAAAGATAAAAAAAAAAATCCACATTCTTTCAAACGCAAACCTTAGAGACTTTCATTGAAGACCGAGCTCCAATTGAACTAAGAAGTCCAGTATCTGCTGAAACGATAATCTTCTCCCCATTGAAAAGATTTTGTTTGGTTGAGATTTTTTACACAGACGTGATATTCCATTTTCTGACAAAAAATAAGTAAACATATACGTATCAATTTGATTATTTAGTGTATTTCGGGTATAGCATTCCAAATAACTATATGAGGCAATATACGGTTAACAGAAGGTGCATGTATGATATCACTGAGGGGAGATAAATTATTTGTTTGTATATTTGTTCTTGCTTTGACGTTCCAGTCATCAGTAACTGTTGTGGCCAGATTGGGAAGTGCTTCGACATTTTGTGGGACTGCTATTCTAGATTGGGGTGCCATTTGAAATCCATTTTTGCCCCAACACAGCATACATGTATATCTCATATTATATTTATACCGCAGAAATTACTCCGTTCATTTTACATTGCTGAAAATATTGAATATTTAAGAAATAGATCAGCTCTAGCAGTGAGGTGTGAGATCAAATCACGAGCGCGCAGCGCGAGTGATTTATCTGCGTACAACTGACTGACAAACAGTGAATTATTACTCAACAATTCAGAGCTGATCTTTTTCGATTCTTACACGCAATAAACAAAATAAAATCATTTTAAACCTTCAGTTTCTCAATAACTTTTCGACCATTGCACTGATGAAATTCCGCCAAACTTTTGACGTTACCGCAAATGTCTACACATGTTTGTTACGTTTTAACGCGTTGAAATGACGTTACATCGTCTAACGTCAAGGTGTGTTAGAATTTTCGATATTCATTAGTTTAGAATGTTTTCGATGGAAACTTATGTCATATTCAATAGTTTGCACGGGTCTAAAGAAGCAAGTTCCCGGCGGGACTACTTTCGATAGTACAGTAAGTCGCCATTGAAAAAAATATCTGGCAGCCTTTTTCCATTTCCATTTCAACTAAACGAACGACGAAACTAGAAAAAAATACAGATTTCCTCGCACAATAAATACACACTGAAACTTCATTTCAAGACAAATACCTCAAATTTTGGAAGAACAATAATTTAAAAGTGTTTGTACTCCGAATTTCTAACTTTGTTCATGAAATTTCCGATCGCAACGACGCCCAAGAGTCACGTCGACGTCATCAATTTTACTGCAACGTCACGGTTTTTGCGTACACAAAGGCGAAGCTCTGCGTGTGTTGCAATATGGTGATAAGTCGTCAGAAACGATACATTTTTACATGAAATGTGGCCAAATGAAATGTCTATCAGGACTGGAGATGCCAGGAATAAGCATTTACAAACCTTCCATTGCGTTCTTTAGGGTATATACATGTAATGAAAAAGGTTATTGAATGAAAATTGTAAAATATTCGGAACTCGTTCATTTGGGTGAGATTCACTCGCAAGCTCGTGCGTCCTCGCCATATGAACTCGTTCAGAATAGTTTTCGACATTCATTCAATAACCTATTATTATTATTATTATTATTATCATCATTATAACATATTGGATAATGTTTCGACTCGAAACTTTCGAATGCGTGAGTCAGTCATAGAGTCTTTGAGAGAGTAAGTAAGTACAAGCAAGAAAGTACTTCAATTTAAAAGGGTCGCAGAAAGGTAGGTGAAACTTATAATACGAAGGTACCTCAAAGTATAATTACGTGCAATTCGTTCAAGCAGAAATAAAAAGTCAAGTAAATTCTCCATTAGATGCGCGTTTTACTTCATCGCAAACGTTAATATAACATTGAACAAAACAAGAAATTTATTCGCATCCATCAAATTTTGTAGCGAAAGCACCGTAGTAACCGGTGTTGGGACCGTTTCACCGTCGTCAACGTTGGACAGGGTGATAATTGTATTTATGTATGTTTGCAAATTGCTTTGTGTCATAGGCCGGAGACCTTATATCACCGAATAAACTGACTCACTTACTTACTTACTTACTTTTAAAATTACTAACTTACTTACTACCTTTGAAAACAAAATTTGAAAACCTTGTGTACAAGGTATCTCTAGAAGTATTCTGGTTGACACGTATTTTTTCATGTTGGAGTTATGTCCCTTTCGAGTTATGTCACTTTCAATGCAAAAGTTTAAAATTATCGCGAATAGAATTTGAGCTAGAGCTTTCATATTTAGTATACCGATTGCGGCTGAGAAGAATATCACCTGATTGACCTTCGAGGACTCTCCGTCAAACTTTGAAAGAATGATGCAATTTTGAATTTTTACTTCATTTTTAATTTGTCTGCAAAAAACTACATTCTCTTTAATAAATACACTATGGATCGGGGTAAAACAGAGGCAACATAGCAGCTACAACAGGGAATGACATTTCACTACATTCACAATTAAGTGCGCATCTAATATAGCTGTTAGTCCTCAAGTTTGCCGAAGTCCGGGCTCCCAGTACTTGTCTTGGTCATACACGATTTTCTATCAAAACATGAATGAAATAAATGAATCATATCAACTATACCAGGTTAGACGCAAGCATGCAGTTGGGGACATATTATTTTACGGACACACATTTCTAGTTTTGTTATTCTTTTTATTGCTTTAAAATGATGAAACGCCTGCCTATTTAGAAGTGTTAACTCAATTTTCGTAATATCTGTAGTTTTAAAGAAGCGTAATATCTGTAGAAGGCCGATGAAATGTAAATAGCCTTTTAGAACTTTTGGCTAACATACAATAGGTACCACGCTTTAAATGTATTTGCAGATTGTAAAGCCGATGCGTGTTCGTTTACCGTATGCGAATCACACCCCGACTGGACATGCGTGTAAGTGAAGTTATTATAATATGAGTAATGTTTTACAGTCCCGTTTCATTTAGCTAAGGAACAAATCACTTACACAAGACGATGGGCGAAATGTTGTTCATTATTTTAGTTACATCTAAATTCATAAATACTAAACATAAAAAACACTGTTTTTGTCAGTGTTATCATTAAATGGAATGATGTTTATTTCTGATATAAGTCTTGGTCACTTCCAATATCATCTCGTTGTTTAAGCAGCAAAATGAAGAGTGTGGATGGTAATACCAAATGTTTGGGCAAAAAGGGTAAAAAAGCAAATTTGAGCAGAATTTAAAATATTCAATTTTCCTATTAGTTTTCAATATACATGTTTATGCATGTTGTCAGTATCAGCAAAATCAACAAGATCTTTAGAAGTTTAGCGAACTATTTGATTTTTAGGTCTGACATTCTCAGGTAATTAACCAGTATTTTAGGAAACAGGTCTTAAAGCTGCGACGAATGCAAACAAAACTGCAATGAAAGGTTACTGAACTAAAAACACATGTACCAAAATGAATTGTACAAACATAAGTAATTTCTGTTTGCTGTACTTCCGATGTTGAACTTTGATTTAACAGCTGTCGTTTAGTCATATTTCATCCTTTATTTTCACGTTCTTTACTGTAGATAGTACAATTTATTTGGTTATCGATTACCTTGGAAGCTAATTTGACTTAACTTGCACCACAGGAATAATTTCTCATGGAAGCCAAATCGTTCATTGTCACCCCTAACAGACAAAGATTTTTGTACTCAAAGATAAACTCATTTACACAATGAAAAAATAAATAAATAAAAAAGCATGATTTCAATGGCAACAGTTAACATGATTTTAAACATGGGGTGTATATACAACATTGTTCATATCTCTGCTGTTACTAATCCTAGACTACTGAACTTAGCCTCATTGTAAAGCTACGACATTGCCTTTTTATCTTATGTTAAGTAATGCAAATTATGTTATTTGCATATCCATGAATTTCAATGAAAACATTAGTAATTGCAGAAATAATTGTTCAAAATCCATAAATAAACTAATTTTAGGCCCACCCTATCATTGTAACACTTTGTTATCGCAGCATTAATCGCAGCATTAATACCATATGACAGATCTATTGATGCCAAGGTCCTATGTGAAAGTAACCTCATTTGCATATTCATAAATGTCAATTTAGATGTTGAAAATCAGGAGAAAATGAGAGAAAAGCTATTGCCATTGAATACATTTGGATGGGCTATCTATTTTGCATCCCTAGGACAAACTCTCTTGGCTGCCATTTAGGTCAGAGCGTGCACCTAAATGAGCCGTCTCGTGGGAAAACCAACAATGTGGTTTCCGAACAGGTCTGACACAAACCGGCCTGTACAAGCACAGAAAAGAGCTAGAAGCTTGAAATTTCGGATTTAAGTAGAAGAGGAATTGTACTATTTGAGTAGCGAAAACAAAGGCGCTGATCAGCTTCGCGGTTACCGCGAAGCTGATCTGCGTCTTTGTTTTCGCATATGCAGATTGTTGGTTTTCCCATGAGGCGGCTCAAATGTCATAAAGAATTTTCCATATGTCTATTGAGGGTCATTAGATAAGGGACAGGGCAATAAAAAAACCTAGTGCCCTGACAATGACTCAGAATACAGGTAGGGGCCAAAACAGGAAAAAAATACAATATTGATTGTAGAGGGAGGCAGTTTTATTGCACAGGTTATCAGGGACCATAAAATCAATAAACAATGGAATTACAGGTATTATCCTTTAGGGGCCTCTTTATGACCCCCTGCAAAGATGTGATAATCACCTCATTATGACAGTTCTTTGATCTAAGGACCATATTGCACCATAAGGGGTCATCAACCGAATAAACAGTGGTACCACATTTAGCTTCTTGAGAAGTAAGTCTTTAAAGACTTACATCTGAAGGAGCTATTTGTCGGAAGTTTTCCCCATTATATATGTAAGATACCACAACCATATCAATTAAACATTGATGAAGTAGGATGTTTATGGATTACATTTAAACCTTACATCTTTGGATAAACACACTGATCTCACAAAGCGGGTCTGTTTTAGCGCAAGTTCTGTGTGTTAAACAATGTCTTTGGAATGAGTTTTACAATTTTATGCTGTTTTAAGATTCAAAAATGTAAAAGAGACGTCAAGCTTACCTAGGCTGATTGTCCAGACGCCAATCAAGTCTTAATTCTTCTTTGCAGCAACAAAACGCTTTGCCAAACGTGTAATATCCGACAACTAGATACACACGAATATGTGTAATCATTGTTTGCACACGATCCACATCCGATTGAAGTACACTGATTACGTAATAAGTTAACATACTGTGAACTTGCACCACAGGAATAATTTCTCATGGGAGCCAACTCGTTCATTGTCACCGCTAACAGACAAAGATTTTTGTACTCAAAGATAAACTCATTTACACAATGAAAAAAAAAAAATAAATAAAAAAGCATGATTTCAATGGCAACAGTTAACATGATTTTGAACATGGAGTGTATACAACATTGCTCATATCTCTGCTGTTACTAATCCTAGACTACTGAATTTAGCCTCATTGTAAGGCGACGACATTGCCTTTTTATCTTATGTTAAGTAATGCAAATTATGTTATTTGCATATTTATGAATTTCAATGAAAACATTAGTAATTGCAGAAATAATTGTTCAAAATCCATAAATAAATTAATTTTAGGCCCACACTATCATTGTAACACTTTGTAACCTCATTTGCATATTCATAAATATCAATTAAGGTGTTGAAAATCAGGAGAAAATGAGAGAAAAGTTATTGCCATTGAATACCTTTGGATGGGCTGTCTATTTTGCATGGTCAGAGCGTGCACCTAAATGAGCCGTCTCGTGGGAAAACCAACAATGTGGTTTCCGAACACGTCTGACACAAACCGGCCTGTACAAGCACAGGCCTTTGATCTTAGGACCACATTGCACCATAAGGGGTCATTAACCAAATAAACAGTGGTACCACTTTTAGCTTCTTGCGAGATAAGTCTTTAAAGACTAAATCATGTGGTATATAGCTACTAAGAAGAAAGAATATGGCAGTGGTCCACTGAATAACTTTATAAATGTGCTGTTCTTCTTGATTTTGTAAGAGACTCTATTGCATCTGTTTGTATAGTGAAACGTCTTTTATTCTTATAGTTGTTTTATTTCAGGACGGTAGGCTGTGAAGCAAAATGGATTGACAATAATGGCGAAGGTCCACTAGACTGTCCAGACAACTGAGCATACTACAGCAAAATGTTTCTATACACACTAATATAAACCTTAAACTGTAATAGAACCTAATGCATTTTCATTTTTCAACATCAATATCAATATATACTGTTGACTTAAAGTTAAGCATGTTTGACATATTTTAAAATTTGTGATCATGATTTCTAGCATTAAGGTTAATTTTGAATTGTCAGAATAAACAAAAACATTCATTGTTCGTTACTTTGCCTAAAGTTCTAAACTGATAACATCCATTTGTCTAAAATGGCAACTTCTTTGCACAAACCGGAAGTTCGTCAGTATGCTTATCGTTGTGTTTTATTGTTAACACAGTAGGTGTGCACTTAAAAACTCTTTGCTATACGGTTACTGCAAAAACAATCCACATTTGACAAAGTTGTGATAAGTTCTTGCCTTCAGCTTCGTTATTTTATGTAACCTTTTGGGTAGCCTTACGTTTTGTCGTGGCAGGATCCGCCCAAGCTCACAATTTTATTTAGACATGTTTTATTTCATTGTCAGTATAGACACAAATTAATCCAAACGTCAGAAAAAGTAACTATTTCTTCTCTTCTCGGATATGTGTTAAAAGTTTTAGTTGTTGAATCTTCAACCTGAATATGCTAAACTAAATGCTAGCGGTATATAAAACCTCGGATCCAAAATAATTTATTGGATCCGAGATAAAACTGCACATAATATACGCAATTTTGGGTGATTCCCGAAATTACTATACCATGTGGTAAAATTCCATACAATATGTATGCCATTAATATAAACCATGCAGGTGGCAATACTATAAAAATCCCATTGCTCCTGATGCAAAATCAGGTCATTTCACCAACCTGTCAAATTTTGTCTGGGCTATAGTAAGCATTATGAACTGTAACATTCAGCAGACAACAACTTTATTTACAAAATATGGGGTTGTGCGGCGTTTTAGCTCACCTGAGCCGAAGGCTCACTGGTGAGCTTATAGTATAGGTAGGCACCCGGCGTCCTTTCGTCGTCGTCCACCATTTTCTTCTCCTCTGAAACCGCTTGACCAAACAAAGCCAAATTTTATATGAAGCATCTATAGGAAGGGGGAACCAATATATATGGGCCAAGATCTGATAAAAGGGGTCTTATGGCAGAAAAATGGAAATTAAGATATTAATTACATATGAAAGACCAAGTTTCTCTGAGTATTTCCTGAAAATTTGAAGAGATTATCTTTACAAATAGAAAAGATATGAACGTTGAAAGGTGTGCAGCCGATGCAATGTAAACATAAGGACATAAAATTGTTGATGACGTTTGGACGTTGATGACGTTAACGTCTTTAAATCACTGTAATTAAAAGAAGGTAGGACTAAAATTCTCGAAATTCTATGTATTTCTTGAAGTTTAACATCTATACTACTGCACAGACTATGTAATAGGCACGAATTCACAAACTGTATGATAAAACATGCAATACAAAGGGCGTACCTGGTTTTTAAAATGAAGGTAGTCCTTATGGCGTAATGGTTGCCATGGCAACATACATGATACAAATAACGTTTGACCATAAGAAAAATGTGTGTCTTGGATTGTATTACAATATAAAAGCTGTATGAAATAAATATCAGAACATGCCAAATATTTCAATTTTAGATGGTTTTTAAATTTCAATAGCATAAAATGTACTTGAATGCCCGAAGACACCACACCTTTTACCAGATCTGCGCTCATATAAAAATAATCCAGGTCACATGACCAAGATGGCCGCCACGCCCATATATGATAAAAACCTTTAAAAATCTTCTTCTCCAGGTTAAAAAAAACTTGGCATGAAGTATGGTTGACTCAAGTACTACAATGTATATATAAATCATGACCCTGTGATGACCTTGACCTATTTTACGACAAGGTCAACATAGGTCGCCAATGCATTTGAATGGGGAAAACTTTTAAAATGTCATTTAAAGTGAAATTCTTGCAGGAAATGGGCAGTTGGACTGATTATACATGTATATTACCATAATATTCAAACACCTTCTCCTCTGAAACCGCTTGGCCAATCAAAGCCAAATTTTATGTGAAGCATCTATAGAATGGGGGAATCAATGTGTATATAAATAATCTAGGTCACATGACAAGATGGCCGCCATGCCCATATATGATAAAAAAAACCTTCAATAATCTTCTTCTCCGGAACTTGTGGACCGATTTCAAAGAAACTTGGCATGAAGCATTGATGGCTTAAGTACTACAATATGTATATAAATTATGACCCTGTGGTGACCTTTACATATTCTATGACAAGGTCAACATTGGTCGCCAATGCATTTGAATGGAGAATGCTTTTAAAGCATTGATGGCTTAAGTACTACAATATGTATATAAATTATGACCCTGTGGTGACCTTTACATATTCAATGACAAGGTCAACATAGGTCGCCAATGCATTTGAATGGAGAAAGCTTTTAAAAAGTCAATGAGGTAAAAATCTTGCTGGAAATGGGTAGTAGGACTGAATATTAATGATTCTGAAAAAAAGAAATTGGACCCAAGGGGTCTTGGCTTCATGCCAAGTTTCGTTGAAATCGGCCTACCAGTTCCGGTGTAGAAGATTTTTGAAGGGTTTTTACCATATATGGGCATGGCGGCCATCTTGGTCATGTGACCTGGATTATTTATATACACATTGGTTTCCCCATCCTATAGATGCTTCATATAAAATTTGGCTTTGGTGACGGACGACGGACGGACGCCGGAGCATGGCCATCCTATAAGCCCACATTGTGAACCTTCGGCTCAGGTGAGCTGATAATCAGCAGCCTGAAAAGTTTCATTGTGTGACAGAATACTCTCCCCAAAAGAGGCGGCGCTTTCATAATGAGTGTACATAAATATTTATAGTAGAGCAACCTGCAACGCCGCACAATACTGCTAGAGAACATTGTAAATGTAGATAAATTCATAAGATCAAAAAGGTCAAATGCTAACTGGGACAATAATACCAGAACCTGGCATCTCTTGTCAACCCTGTCGCTCAACACAGTCATAGAAATACGTTTCTTGTGCTGTGATATAATAATGAATTGATTATACGCGAGGAAATGTTTTAAAGCTACTGTTCATATTACTAAGTATGATGGATATGGGTAACCATGACAGTGAAATGTCACTGAAGCAATTCTGACACATCCCATAACTTAAGTACAGTTCAGAATGAATATGAAAGATCTAAACACTAGAGTCCTCACTGCAAAGATTAGTTTATGCGATGTTAACTTAATACATGATCATAGCAAATTAAAAGATATTTAGTGATGATATATACACTTGAAAGTAAAAGTAGGCAATGATCAGGGAATGGCGCAATCAGAAAGAAATTCCCATTCCAAAAACCGAGGTGGAAAAGAACTAAACTCTAAAGTACTAAGATACGAAGAAAACATATCATTAGCCGGGTGATCAGCTATTTTCCAACAGACGGCCACTCAGTTACCCAAACATAACTAAAAATATGAAAACACACACAAGGTGCAAACAGCACAAACATTCAATACCAAAATATAAAACAATTAGAACCACAGAAGTATCGCATTTGAACGATCAGTAATATAAAATTACTAACGGGCTTAAACCGGTTTTACAGGTACCTAACCTCACCTTCTGCGTCTGCAGTGGTTCACAACATTTGGCTAGTACTCGGTCATCGTGGTGAATCTCTAACTAGTCAATGGATCATCAAGGGTAAACAAATAAATTATGATAACCACCATGATGAATCAAAATCACAGGTACAATAAACTGCCCGGCGAGATCCCTGGGCGCCAAACAGCATCACTGAAAATCTGAAGCACCCCGATGGTCCAAGCAACAGACGAGAAGCTCCGATCCCAACCAATTAAAAGGAATAACTTAAGCCGGGGCCATCATAGAGTCTGAGGCCCGACCCACCGGCGTACAATTAAAGAAGGAAGCATGTACGAGGGTTGGGATTTAAGTTCGTAGACTTTTGCCACTGATTTTATATTACGGCATGTTTCCAATATTTGATGCATTATTATAAAGAAGCAAAGTCTCCTTGTTTCGTGTTTAAAATATTTTTGAAAAATCTTGCGCAGTACACATTAAAATTGTCTCCATAGCAATCTAGGTTTCGCTACCCGGGGCACGTCGTATTTTGAAAACTTCTAACGCTATATTACTTTGAAGAACTTACCAATAATTACCATATTCTAGAGATGGGTGAAGTTAGCCGAAGTAGCCTGACCAGCCGAGGTAGGCTACTTCGGCTGGCCGGAGTAGCCTGACCAGCCGAAGTAGCAGAAACTGCTGGCCGGAGTAGCCTGAACAGCCGAAGTAGCAGAAATTGGTGGCATATGTAGCCGAAGCAGTTTTGGTTGCGAGCAGGACCAGGTGGAAATGCCTACATGAAACTTAAGGTCCATAGAAATTTTATCCCAGCCAGTTATCTACACAGCCCAAGAAAAATATGGTTAAATGTGGAAATGCAACAAATGAGTAAAAAAGAATTTTCTGAATTCAATGCCAGGTATCCATCTTCGACAGGTTCTTATCAAGGCGCCCCAGGTTTAGCGAGATCAATATCTAGAGGGAACTGAAGTTCGTCAAGGTGCCTTTGCATCACATAGGACGGCTATGCCATGAATCGCTGTTTTTTTTCTCTTTATTTTTGTTTTGGAAACGCGATTGGAAATGATCGTAGGTTAAAACTAAAAACTATAGAAGGTAGAGGTATTCATTTTGTCAAGCACTGCCGAACACACCAGTTAATTGAGCTAGCGACTAGGAAGGAGATTAATCATAACAAGAAAAATATTAAGAAGCAAGCAAAAAGCAAGACGACTAGCTCTTCCCCGACAGGGTAACCATTTGACAAACATACAAACACAAAGGTGACGAGTTCAACAAAGACAGAGAATGGGAACACAAATGGGCCATCAATAGGGACAGACACTAGAAACAGAAACTGGCCATCCTCGAATTTTAAAATACAGAAATACAAATCATAGTAGACTTACAGACATATTAAGATACAAACAACTTAAACATAAATCCCAACAGAACCGTTCTGGAACAGTCAGAAAAAAACAAATAAGTCGGCAAAATAGGGGGACAAAGATGACCGAAAATGGAAATTTCTGTATAGTATTGCAATGTGTCGGTACCAACTCGGGCTGGTTTCTCACAGAACCCCACCGAGTTTAGGGAGTTCGAGACCCAGTGGGGCTTGTAGTCCATACAAGTGCCTTTACAGCCCATAGGTCGGTTATACTGGGAAAACTCTGGTTTGTCGGAAATTTCAACTCAAACATTGGGAAACGTGAACATTCATGGGTTTGGGGGTGGGGTATGAGGCACCCCTGTCATTGACGTGCGCGGAGTTTAGGGAGCAAGCGACCTAGTGGGATTTACAGTAGAAGGGATGTACTTTCAGACCACATAAGCGGTTATGCCGGGAAAACTCTAGTTTTCGAGAAATAGGGATACAAAGATGACCGAAAATGGAAATTTCTGTATAGTATTGCAATGTGTCGGTACCAACTCGGGCTGGTTTCTCACAGAACCCCACCGAGTTTAGGGAGTTCGAGACCCAGTGGGGCTTGTAGTCCATACAAGTGCCTTTACAGCCCATAGGTCGGTTATACTGGGAAAACTCTGGTTTGTCGGAAATTTCAACTCAAACATTGGGAAACGTGAACATTCATGGGTTTGGGGGTGGGATATGAGGCACCCCTGTCATTGACGTGCGCGGAGTTTAGGGAGCAAGCAACCTAGTGGGATTTACAGTAGAAGGGATGTACTTTCAGACCACATAAGCGGCTATGCCGGGAAAACTCTAGTTTTCGAGAAATAGGGATACAAAGATGACCGAAAATGGAAATTTCTGTATAGTATTGCAATGTGTCGGTACCAACTCGGGCTGGTTTCTCACAGAACCCCACCGAGTTTAGGGAGTTCGAGACCCAGTGGGGCTTGTAGTCCATACAAGTGCCTTTACAGCCCATAGGTCGGTTATACTGGGAAAACTCTGGTTTGTCGGAAATTTTAACTCAAACATTGGGAAACGTGAACATTCATGGGTTTGGGGGTGGGGTATGAGGCACCCCTGTCATTGACGTGTGCGGAGTTTAGGGAGCAAGCGACCTAGTGGGATTTACAGTAGAAGGGATGTACTTTCAGACCACATAAGCGGCTATGCCGGGAAAACTCTAGTTTTCGAGAAATAAGGATACAAAGATGACCGGAAATGCAAATTTCTGTATAGTATTGCAATGTATCGGTACCAACTCGGGCTGGTTTCTCACAGAACCCCACCGAGTTTAGGGAGTTCGAGACCCAGTGGGGCTTGTAGTCCATACAAGTGCCTTTACAGCCCATAGGTCGGTTATACTAGGAAAACTCTGGTTTGTCGGAAATTTCAACTCAAACATTGGGAAACGTGAACATTCATGGGTTTGGGGGTGGGGTATGAGGCACCCCTGTCATTGACGTGTGCGGAGTTTAGGGAGCAAGCGACCTAGTGGGATTTACAGTAGAAGGGATGTACTTTCAGACCACATAAGCGGCTATGCCGGGAAAACTCTAGTTTTCGAGAAATAGGGATACAAAGATGACCGAAAATGGAAATTTCTGTATAGTATTGCAATGTGTCGGTACCAACTCGGGCTGGTTTCTCACAGAACCCCACCGAGTTTAGGGAGTTCGAGACCCAGTGGGGCTTGTAGTCCATACAAGTGCCTTTACAGCCCATAGGTCGGTTATACTGGGAAAACTCTGGTTTGTCGGAAATTTCAACTCAAACATTGGGAAACGTGAACATTCATGGGTTTGGGGGTGGGGTATGAGGCACCCCTGTCATTGACGTGTGCGGAGTTTAGGGAGCAAGCGACCTAGTGGGATTTACAGTAGAAGGGATGTACTTTCAGACCACATAAGCGGCTATGCCGGGAAAACTCTAGTTTTCGATCAATATGGATACAAAGATGACCGAAAATGGAAATTTCTGTATAGTATTGCAATGTGTCGGTACCAACTCGGGCTGGTTTCTCACAGAACCCCACCGAGTTTAGGGAGTTCGAGACCCAGTGGGGCTTGTAGTCCATACAAGTGCCTTTACAGCCCATAGGTCGGTTATACTGGGAAAACTCTGGTTTGTCGGAAATTTCAACTCAAACATTGGGAAACGTGAACATTCATGGGTTTGGGGGTGGGGTATGAGGCACCCCTGTCATTGACGTGTGCGGAGTTTAGGGAGCAAGCGACCTAGTGGGATTTACAGTAGAAGGGATGTACTTTCAGACCACATAAGCGGCTATGCCGGGAAAACTCTAGTTTTCGAGAAATAGGGATACAAAGATGACCGAAAATGGAAATTTCTGTATAGTATTGCAATGTGTCGGTACCAACTCGGGCTGGTTTCTCACAGAACCCCACCGAGTTTAGGGAGTTCGAGACCCAGTGGGGCTTGTAGTCCATACAAGTGCCTTTACAGCCCATAGGTCGGTTATACTGGGAAAACTCTGGTTTGTCGGAAATTTCAACTCAAACATTGGGAAACGTGAACATTCATGGGTTTGGGGGTGGGGTATGAGGCACCCCTGTCATTGACGTGCGCGGAGTTTAGGGAGCAAGCAACCTAGTGGGATTTACAGTAGAAGGGATGTACTTTCAGACCACATGAGCGGCTATGCCGGGAAAACTCTAGTTTTCGAGAAATAGGGATACAAAGATGACCGAAAATGGAAATTTCTGTATAGTATTGCAATGTGTCGGTACCAACTCGGGCTGGTTTCTCACAGAACCCCACCGAGTTTAGGGAGTTCGAGACCCAGTGGGGCTTGTAGTCCATACAAGTGCCTTTACAGCCCATAGGTCGGTTATACTGGGAAAACTCTGGTTTGTCGGAAATTTTAACTCAAACATTGGGAAACGTGAACATTCATGGGTTTGGGGGTGGGGTATGAGGCACCCCTGTCATTGACGTGTGCGGAGTTTAGGGAGCAAGCGACCTAGTGGGATTTACAGTAGAAGGGATGTACTTTCAGACCACATAAGCGGCTATGCCGGGAAAACTCTAGTTTTCGATCAATATGGATACAAAGATGACCGAAAATGGAAATTTCTGTATAGTATTGCAATGTGTCGGTACCAACTCGGGCTGGTTTCTCACAGAACCCCACCGAGTTTAGGGAGTTCGAGACCCAGTGGGGCTTGTAGTCCATACAAGTGCCTTTACAGCCCATAGGTCGGTTATACTGGGAAAACTCTGGTTTGTCGGAAATTTCAACTCAAACATTGGGAAACGTGAACATTCATGGGTTTGGGGGTGGGGTATGAGGCACCCCTGTCATTGACGTGCGCGGAGTTTAGGGAGCAAGCGACCTAGTGGGATTTACAGTAGAAGGGATGTACTTTCAGACCACATAAGCGGCTATGCCGGGAAAACTCTAGTTTTCGAGAAATAGGGATACAAAGATGACCGAAAATGGAAATTTCTGTATAGTATTGCTATGTGTCGGTACCAACTCGGGCTGGTTTCTCACAGAACCCCACCGAGTTTAGGGAGTTCGAGACCCAGTGGGGCTTGTAGTCCATACAAGTGCCTTTACAGCCCATAGGTCGGTTATACTGGGAAAACTCTGGTTTGTCGGAAATTTCAACTCAAACATTGGGAAACGTGAACATTCATGGGTTTGGGGGTGGGATATGAGGCACCCCTGTCATTGACGTGCGCGGAGTTTAGGGAGCAAGCAACCTAGTGGGATTTACAGTAGAAGGGATGTACTTTCAGACCACATAAGCGGCTATGCCGGGAAAACTCTAGTTTTCGAGAAATAGGGATACAAAGATGACCGAAAATGGAAATTTCTGTATAGTATTGCAATGTGTCGGTACCAACTCGGGCTGGTTTCTCACAGAACCCCACCGAGTTTAGGGAGTTCGAGACCCAGTGGGGCTTGTAGTCCATACAAGTGCCTTTACAGCCCATAGGTCGGTTATACTGGGAAAACTCTGGTTTGTCGGAAATTTTAACTCAAACATTGGGAAACGTGAACATTCATGGGTTTGGGGGTGGGGTATGAGGCACCCCTGTCATTGACGTGTGCGGAGTTTAGGGAGCAAGCGACCTAGTGGGATTTACAGTAGAAGGGATGTACTTTCAGACCACATAAGCGGCTATGCCGGGAAAACTCTAGTTTTCGAGAAATAAGGATACAAAGATGACCGGAAATGCAAATTTCTGTATAGTATTGCAATGTATCGGTACCAACTCGGGCTGGTTTCTCACAGAACCCCACCGAGTTTAGGGAGTTCGAGACCCAGTGGGGCTTGTAGTCCATACAAGTGCCTTTACAGCCCATAGGTCGGTTATACTAGGAAAACTCTGGTTTGTCGGAAATTTCAACTCAAACATTGGGAAACGTGAACATTCATGGGTTTGGGGGTGGGGTATGAGGCACCCCTGTCATTGACGTGCGCGGAGTTTAGGGAGCAAGCGACCTAGTGGGATTTACAGTAGAAGGGATGTACTTTCAGACCACATAAGCGGCTATGCCGGGAAAACTCTAGTTTTCGATCAATATGGATACAAAGATGACCGAAAATGGAAATTTCTGTATAGTATTGCAATGTGTCGGTACCAACTCGGGCTGGTTTCTCACAGAACCCCACCGAGTTTAGGGAGTTCGAGACCCAGTGGGGCTTGTAGTCCATACAAGTGCCTTTACAGCCCATAGGTCGGTTATACTGAGAAAACTCTGGTTTGTCGGAAATTTCAACTCAAACATTGGGAAACGTGAACATTCATGGGTTTGGGGGTGGGGTATGAGGCACCCCTGTCATTGACGTGTGCGGAGTTTAGGGAGCAAGCGACCTAGTGGGATTTACAGTAGAAGGGATGTACTTTCAGACCACATAAGCGGCTATGCCGGGAAAACTCTAGTTTTCGATCAATATGGATACAAAGATGACCGAAAATGGAAATTTCTGTATAGTATTGCAATGTGTCGGTACCAACTCGGGCTGGTTTCTCACAGAACCCCACCGAGTTTAGGGAGTTCGAGACCCAGTGGGGCTTGTAGTCCATACAAGTGCCTTTACAGCCCATAGGTCGGTTATACTGGGAAAACTCTGGTTTGTCGGAAATTTCAACTCAAACATTGGGAAACGTGAACATTCATGGGTTTGGGGGTGGGGTATGAGGCACCCCTGTCATTGACGTGCGCGGAGTTTAGGGAGCAAGCGACCTAGTGGGATTTACAGTAGAAGGGATGTACTTTCAGACCACATAAGCGGCTATGCCGGGAAAACTCTAGTTTTCGAGAAATAGGGATACAAAGATGACCGAAAATGGAAATTTCTGTATAGTATTGCAATGTGTCGGTACCAACTCGGGCTGGTTTCTCACAGAACCCCACCGAGTTTAGGGAGTTCGAGACCCAGTGGGGCTTGTAGTCCATACAAGTGCCTTTACAGCCCATAGGTCGGTTATACTGGGAAAACTCTGGTTTGTCGGAAATTTCAACTCAAACATTGGGAAACGTGAACATTCATGGGTTTGGGGGTGGGATATGAGGCACCCCTGTCATTGACGTGCGCGGAGTTTAGGGAGCAAGCAACCTAGTGGGATTTACAGTAGAAGGGATGTACTTTCAGACCACATAAGCGGCTATGCCGGGAAAACTCTAGTTTTCGACAAATAGGGATACAAAGATGACCGAAAATGGAAATTTCTGTATAGTATTGCAATGTGTCGGTACCAACTCGGGCTGGTTTCTCACAGAACCCCACCGAGTTTAGGGAGTTCGAGACCCAGTGGGGCTTGTAGTCCATACAAGTGCCTTTACAGCCCATAGGTCGGTTATACTGGGAAAACTCTGGTTTGTCGGAAATTTTAACTCAAACATTGGGAAACGTGAACATTCATGGGTTTGGGGGTGGGGTATGAGGCACCCCTGTCATTGACGTGTGCGGAGTTTAGGGAGCAAGCGACCTAGTGGGATTTACAGTAGAAGGGATGTACTTTCAGACCACATAAGCGGCTATGCCGGGAAAACTCTAGTTTTCGAGAAATAAGGATACAAAGATGACCGGAAATGCAAATTTCTGTATAGTATTGCAATGTATCGGTACCAACTCGGGCTGGTTTCTCACAGAACCCCACCGAGTTTAGGGAGTTCGAGACCCAGTGGGGCTTGTAGTCCATACAAGTGCCTTTACAGCCCATAGGTCGGTTATACTAGGAAAACTCTGGTTTGTCGGAAATTTCAACTCAAACATTGGGAAACGTGAACATTCATGGGTTTGGGGGTGGGGTATGAGGCACCCCTGTCATTGACGTGCGCGGAGTTTAGGGAGCAAGCGACCTAGTGGGATTTACAGTAGAAGGGATGTACTTTCAGACCACATAAGCGGCTATGCCGGGAAAACTCTAGTTTTCGATCAATATGGATACAAAGATGACCGAAAATGGAAATTTCTGTATAGTATTGCAATGTGTCGGTACCAACTCGGGCTGGTTTCTCACAGAACCCCACCGAGTTTAGGGAGTTCGAGACCCAGTGGGGCTTGTAGTCCATACAAGTGCCTTTACAGCCCATAGGTCGGTTATACTGAGAAAACTCTGGTTTGTCGGAAATTTCAACTCAAACATTGGGAAACGTGAACATTCATGGGTTTGGGGGTGGGGTATGAGGCACCCCTGTCATTGACGTGTGCGGAGTTTAGGGAGCAAGCGACCTAGTGGGATTTACAGTAGAAGGGATGTACTTTCAGACCACATAAGCGGCTATGCCGGGAAAACTCTAGTTTTCGATCAATATGGATACAAAGATGACCGAAAATGGAAATTTCTGTATAGTATTGCAATGTGTCGGTACCAACTCGGGCTGGTTTCTCACAGAACCCCACCGAGTTTAGGGAGTCCGAGACCCAGTGGGGCTTGTAGTCCATACAAGTGCCTTTACAGCCCATAGGTCGGTTATACTGGGAAAACTCTGGTTTGTCGGAAATTTCAACTCAAACATTGGGAAACGTGAACATTCATGGGTTTGGGGGTGGGGTATGAGGCACCCCTGTCATTGACGTGCGCGGAGTTTAGGGAGCAAGCGACCTAGTGGGATTTACAGTAGAAGGGATGTACTTTCAGACCACATAAGCGGCTATGCCGGGAAAACTCTAGTTTTCGAGAAATAGGGATACAAAGATGACCGAAAATGGAAATTTCTGTATAGTATTGCAATGTGTCGGTACCAACTCGGGCTGGTTTCTCACAGAACCCCACCGAGTTTAGGGAGTTCGAGACCCAGTGGGGCTTGTAGTCCATACAAGTGCCTTTACAGCCCATAGGTCGGTTATACTGGGAAAACTCTGGTTTGTCGGAAATTTCAACTCAAACATTGGGAAACGTGAACATTCATGGGTTTGGGGGTGGGATATGAGGCACCCCTGTCATTGACGTGCGCGGAGTTTAGGGAGCAAGCAACCTAGTGGGATTTACAGTAGAAGGGATGTACTTTCAGACCACATAAGCGGCTATGCCGGGAAAACTCTAGTTTTCGAGAAATAGGGATACAAAGATGACCGAAAATGGAAATTTCTGTATAGTATTGCAATGTGTCGGTACCAACTCGGGCTGGTTTCTCACAGAACCCCACCGAGTTTAGGGAGTTCGAGACCCAGTGGGGCTTGTAGTCCATACAAGTGCCTTTACAGCCCATAGGTCGGTTATACTGGGAAAACTCTGGTTTGTCGGAAATTTCAACTCAAACATTGGGAAACGTGAACATTCATGGGTTTGGGGGTGGGGTATGAGGCACCCCTGTCATTGACGTGTGCGGAGTTTAGGGAGCAAGCGACCTAGTGGGATTTACAGTAGAAGGGATGTACTTTCAGACCACATAAGCGGCTATGCCGGGAAAACTCTAGTTTTCGAGAAATAAGGATACAAAGATGACCGGAAATGCAAATTTTTGTATAGTATTGCAATGTATCGGTACCAACTCGGGCTGGTTTCTCACAGAACCCCACCGAGTTTAGGGAGTTCGAGACCCAGTGGGGCTTGTAGTCCATACAAGTGCCTTTACAGCCCATAGGTCGGTTATACTAGGAAAACTCTGGTTTGTCGGAAATTTCAACTCAAACATTGGGAAACGTGAACATTCATGGGTTTGGGGGTGGGGTATGAGGCACCCCTGTCATTGACGTGTGCGGAGTTTAGGGAGCAAGCGACCTAGTGGGATTTACAGTAGAAGGGATGTACTTTCAGACCACATAAGCGGCTATGCCGGGAAAACTCTAGTTTTCGAGAAATAGGGATACAAATATGACCGAAAATGGAAATTTCTGTATAGTATTGCAATGTGTCGGTACCAACTCGGGCTGGTTTCTCACAGAACCCCACCGAGTTTAGGGAGTTCGAGACCCAGTGGGGCTTGTAGTCCATACAAGTGCCTTTACAGCCCATAGGTCGGTTATACTGGGAAAACTCTGGTTTGTCGGAAATTTCAACTCAAACATTGGGAAACGTGAACATTCATGGGTTTGGGGGTGGGGTATGAGGCACCCCTGTCATTGACGTGTGCGGAGTTTAGGGAGCAAGCGACCTAGTGGGATTTACAGTAGAAGGGATGTACTTTCAGACCACATAAGCGGCTATGCCGGGAAAACTCTAGTTTTCGATCAATATGGATACAAAGATGACCGAAAATGGAAATTTCTGTATAGTATTGCAATGTGTCGGTACCAACTCGGGCTGGTTTCTCACAGAACCCCACCGAGTTTAGGGAGTTCGAGACCCAGTGGGGCTTGTAGTCCATACAAGTGCCTTTACAGCCCATAGGTCGGTTATACTGGGAAAACTCTGGTTTGTCGGAAATTTCAACTCAAACATTGGGAAACGTGAACATTCATGGGTTTGGGGGTGGGGTATGAGGCACCCCTGTCATTGACGTGTGCGGAGTTTAGGGAGCAAGCGACCTAGTGGGATTTACAGTAGAAGGGATGTACTTTCAGACCACATAAGCGGCTATGCCGGGAAAACTCTAGTTTTCGAGAAATAGGGATACAAAGATGACCGAAAATGGAAATTTCTGTATAGTATTGCAATGTGTCGGTACCAACTCGGGCTGGTTTCTCACAGAACCCCACCGAGTTTAGGGAGTTCGAGACCCAGTGGGGCTTGTAGTCCATACAAGTGCCTTTACAGCCCATAGGTCGGTTATACTGGGAAAACTCTGGTTTGTCGGAAATTTCAACTCAAACATTGGGAAACGTGAACATTCATGGGTTTGGGGGTGGGGTATGAGGCACCCCTGTCATTGACGTGCGCGGAGTTTAGGGAGCAAGCAACCTAGTGGGATTTACAGTAGAAGGGATGTACTTTCAGACCACATGAGCGGCTATGCCGGGAAAACTCTAGTTTTCGAGAAATAGGGATACAAAGATGACCGAAAATGGAAATTTCTGTATAGTATTGCAATGTGTCGGTACCAACTCGGGCTGGTTTCTCACAGAACCCCACCGAGTTTAGGGAGTTCGAGACCCAGTGGGGCTTGTAGTCCATACAAGTGCCTTTACAGCCCATAGGTCGGTTATACTGGGAAAACTCTGGTTTGTCGGAAATTTTAACTCAAACATTGTGAAACGTGAACATTCATGGGTTTGGGGGTGGGGTATGAGGCACCCCTGTCATTGACGTGTGCGGAGTTTAGGGAGCAAGCGACCTAGTGGGATTTACAGTAGAAGGGATGTACTTTCAGACCACATAAGCGGCTATGCCGGGAAAACTCTAGTTTTCGATCAATATGGATACAAAGATGACCGAAAATGGAAATTTCTGTATAGTATTGCAATGTGTCGGTACCAACTCGGGCTGGTTTCTCACAGAACCCCACCGAGTTTAGGGAGTTCGAGACCCAGTGGGGCTTGTAGTCCATACAAGTGCCTTTACAGCCCATAGGTCGGTTATACTGGGAAAACTCTGGTTTGTCGGAAATTTCAACTCAAACATTGGGAAACGTGAACATTCATGGGTTTGGGGGTGGGGTATGAGGCACCCCTGTCATTGACGTGCGCGGAGTTTAGGGAGCAAGCGACCTAGTGGGATTTACAGTAGAAGGGATGTACTTTCAGACCACATAAGCGGCTATGCCGGGAAAACTCTAGTTTTCGAGAAATAGGGATACAAAGATGACCGAAAATGGAAATTTCTGTATAGTATTGCAATGTGTCGGTACCAACTCGGGCTGGTTTCTCACAGAACCCCACCGAGTTTAGGGAGTTCGAGACCCAGTGGGGCGTGTAGTCCATACAAGTGCCTTTACAGCCCATAGGTCGGTTATACTGGGAAAACTCTGGTTTGTCGGAAATTTCAACTCAAACATTGGGAAACGTGAACATTCATGGGTTTGGGGGTGGGGTATGAGGCACCCCTGTCATTGACGTGTGCGGAGTTTAGGGAGCAAGCGACCTAGTGGGATTTACAGTAGAAGGGATGTACTTTCAGACCACATAAGCGGCTATGCCGGGAAAACTCTAGTTTTCGATCAATATGGATACAAAGATGACCGAAAATGGAAATTTCTGTATAGTATTGCAATGTGTCGGTACCAACTCGGGCTGGTTTCTCACAGAACCCCACCGAGTTTAGGGAGTTCGAGACCCAGTGGGGCTTGTAGTCCATACAAGTGCCTTTACAGCCCATAGGTCGGTTATACTGGGAAAACTCTGGTTTGTCGGAAATTTCAACTCAAACATTGGGAAACGTGAACATTCATGGGTTTGGGGGTGGGGTATGAGGCACCCCTGTCATTGACGTGTGCGGAGTTTAGGGAGCAAGCGACCTAGTGGGATTTACAGTAGAAGGGATGTACTTTCAGACCACATAAGCGGCTATGCCGGGAAAACTCTAGTTTTCGAGAAATAGGGATACAAAGATGACCGAAAATGGAAATTTCTGTATAGTATTGCAATGTGTCGGTACCAACTCGGGCTGGTTTCTCACAGAACCCCACCGAGTTTAGGGAGTTCGAGACCCAGTGGGGCTTGTAGTCCATACAAGTGCCTTTACAGCCCATAGGTCGGTTATACTGGGAAAACTCTGGTTTGTCGGAAATTTCAACTCAAACATTAGGAAACGTGAACATTCATGGGTTTGGGGGTGGGGTATGAGGCACCCCTGTCATTGACGTGCGCGGAGTTTAGGGAGCAAGCAACCTAGTGGGATTTACAGTAGAAGGGATGTACTTTCAGACCACATGAGCGGCTATGCCGGGAAAACTCTAGTTTTCGAGAAATAGGGATACAAAGATGACCGAAAATGGAAATTTCTGTATAGTATTGCAATGTGTCGGTACCAACTCGGGCTGGTTTCTCACAGAACCCCACCGAGTTTAGGGAGTTCGAGACCCAGTGGGGCTTGTAGTCCATACAAGTGCCTTTACAGCCCATAGGTCGGTTATACTGGGAAAACTCTGGTTTGTCGGAAATTTTAACTCAAACATTGGGAAACGTAAACATTCATGGGTTTGGGGGTGGGGTATGAGGCACCCCTGTCATTGACGTGTGCGGAGTTTAGGGAGCAAGCGACCTAGTGGGATTTACAGTAGAAGGGATGTACTTTCAGACCAGATAAGCGGCTATGCCGGGAAAACTCTAGTTTTCGATCAATATGGATACAAAGATGACCGAAAATGGAAATTTCTGTATAGTATTGCAATGTGTCGGTACCAACTCGGGCTGGTTTCTCACAGAACCCCACCGAGTTTAGGGAGTTCGAGACCCAGTGGGGCTTGTAGTCCATACAAGTGCCTTTACAGCCCATAGGTCGGTTATACTGGGAAAACTCTGGTTTGTCGGAAATTTCAACTCAAACATTGGGAAACGTGAACATTCATGGGTTTGGGGGTGGGGTATGAGGCACCCCTGTCATTGACGTGCGCGGAGTTTAGGGAGCAAGCGACCTAGTGGGATTTACAGTAGAAGGGATGTACTTTCAGACCACATAAGCGGCTATGCCGGGAAAACTCTAGTTTTCGAGAAATAGGGATACAAAGATGACCGAAAATGGAAATTTCTGTATAGTATTGCAATGTGTCGGTACCAACTCGGGCTGGTTTCTCACAGAACCCCACCGAGTTTAGGGAGTTCGAGACCCAGTGGGGCTTGTAGTCCATACAAGTGCCTTTACAGCCCATAGGTCGGTTATACTGGGAAAACTCTGGTTTGTCGGAAATTTCAACTCAAACATTGGGAAACGTGAACATTCATGGGTTTGGGGGTGGGGTATGAGGCACCCCTGTCATTGACGTGCGCGGAGTTTAGGGAGCAAGCAACCTAGTGGGATTTACAGTAGAAGGGATGTACTTTCAGACCACATAAGCGGCTATGCCGGGAAAACTCTAGTTTTCGAGAAATAGGGATACAAAGATGACCGAAAATGGAAATTTCTGTATAGTATTGCAATGTGTCGGTACCAACTCGGGCTGGTTTCTCACAGAACCCCACCGAGCTTAGGGAGTTCGAGACCCAGTGGGGCTTGTAGTCCATACAAGTGCCTTTACAGCCCATAGGTCGGTTATACTGGGAAAACTCTGGTTTGTCGGAAATTTTAACTCAAACATTGGGAAACGTGAACATTCATGGGTTTGGGGGTGGGGTATGAGGCACCCCTGTCATTGACGTGTGCGGAGTTTAGGGAGCAAGCGACCTAGTGGGATTTACAGTAGAAGGGATGTACTTTCAGACCACATAAGCGGCTATGCCGGGAAAACTCTAGTTTTCGAGAAATAAGGATACAAAGATGACCGGAAATGCAAATTTCTGTATAGTATTGCAATGTATCGGTACCAACTCGGGCTGGTTTCTCACAGAACCCCACCGAGTTTAGGGAGTTCGAGACCCAGTGGGGCTTGTAGTCCATACAAGTGCCTTTACAGCCCATAGGTCGGTTATACTAGGAAAACTCTGGTTTGTCGGAAATTTCAACTCAAACATTGGGAAACGTGAACATTCATGGGTTTGGGGGTGGGGTATGAGGCACCCCTGTCATTGACGTGCGCGGAGTTTAGGGAGCAAGCGACCTAGTGGGATTTACAGTAGAAGGGATGTACTTTCAGACCACATAAGCGGCTATGCCGGGAAAACTCTAGTTTTCGATCAATATGGATACAAAGATGACCGAAAATGGAAATTTCTGTATAGTATTGCAATGTGTCGGTACCAACTCGGGCTGGTTTCTCACAGAACCCCACCGAGTTTAGGGAGTTCGAGACCCAGTGGGGCTTGTAGTCCATACAAGTGCCTTTACAGCCCATAGGTCGGTTATACTGAGAAAACTCTGGTTTGTCGGAAATTTCAACTCAAACATTGGGAAACGTGAACATTCATGGGTTTGGGGGTGGGGTATGAGGCACCCCTGTCATTGACGTGTGCGGAGTTTAGGGAGCAAGCGACCTAGTGGGATTTACAGTAGAAGGGATGTACTTTCAGACCACATAAGCGGCTATGCCGGGAAAACTCTAGTTTTCGATCAATATGGATACAAAGATGACCGAAAATGGAAATTTCTGTATAGTATTGCAATGTGTCGGTACCAACTCGGGCTGGTTTCTCACAGAACCCCACCGAGTTTAGGGAGTTCGAGACCCAGTGGGGCTTGTAGTCCATACAAGTGCCTTTACAGCCCATAGGTCGGTTATACTGGGAAAACTCTGGTTTGTCGGAAATTTCAACTCAAACATTGGGAAACGTGAACATTCATGGGTTTGGGGGTGGGGTATGAGGCACCCCTGTCATTGACGTGTGCGGAGTTTAGGGAGCAAGCGACCTAGTGGGATTTACAGTAGAAGGGATGTACTTTCAGACCACATAAGCGGCTATGCCGGGAAAACTCTAGTTTTCGAGAAATAGGGATACAAAGATGACCGAAAATGGAAATTTCTGTATAGTATTGCAATGTGTCGGTACCAACTCGGGCTGGTTTCTCACAGAACCCCACCGAGTTTAGGGAGTTCGAGACCCAGTGGGGCTTGTAGTCCATACAAGTGCCTTTACAGCCCATAGGTCGGTTATACTGGGAAAACTCTGGTTTGTCGGAAATTTCAACTCAAACATTGGGAAACGTGAACATTCATGGGTTTGGGGGTGGGGTATGAGGCACCCCTGTCATTGACGTGCGCGGAGTTTAGGGAACAAGCAACCTAGTGGGATTTACAGTAGAAGGGATGTACTTTCAGACCACATAAGCGGCTATGCCGGGAAAACTCTAGTTTTCGAGAAATAGGGATACAAAGATGACCGAAAATGGAAATTTCTGTATAGTATTGCAATGTGTCGGTACCAACTCGGGCTGGTTTCTCACAGAACCCCACCGAGTTTAGGGAGTTCGAGACCCAGTGGGGCTTGTAGTCCATACAAGTGCCTTTACAGCCCATAGGTCAGTTATACTGGGAAAATTCTGGTTTGTCGGAAATTTTAACTCAAACATTGGGAAACGTGAACATTCATGGGTTTGGGGGTGGGGTATGAGGCACCCCTGTCATTGACGTGTGCGGAGTTTAGGGAGCAAGCGACCTAGTGGGATTTACAGTAGAAGGGATGTACTTTCAGACCACATAAGCGGCTATGCCGGGAAAACTCTAGTTTTCGATCAATATGGATACAAAGATGACCGAAAATGGAAATTTCTGTATAGTATTGCAATGTGTCGGTACCAACTCGGGCTGGTTTCTCACAGAACCCCACCGAGTTTAGGGAGTTCGAGACCCAGTGGGGCTTGTAGTCCATACAAGTGCCTTTACAGCCCATAGGTCGGTTATACTGGGAAAACTCTGGTTTGTCGGAAATTTCAACTCAAACATTGGGAAACGTGAACATTCATGGGTTTGGGGGTGGGGTATGAGGCACCCCTGTCATTGACGTGCGCGGAGTTTAGGGAGCAAGCGACCTAGTGGGATTTACAGTAGAAGGGATGTACTTTCAGACCACATAAGCGGCTATGCCGGGAAAACTCTAGTTTTCGAGAAATAGGGATACAAAGATGACCGAAAATGGAAATTTCTGTATAGTATTGCAATGTGTCGGTACCAACTCGGGCTGGTTTCTCACAGAACCCCACCGAGTTTAGGGAGTTCGAGACCCAGTGGGGCTTGTAGTCCATACAAGTGCCTTTACAGCCCATAGGTCGGTTATACTGGGAAAACTCTGGTTTGTCGGAAATTTCAACTCAAACATTGGGAAACGTGAACATTCATGGGTTTGGGGGTGGGGTATGAGGCACCCCTGTCATTGACGTGCGCGGAGTTTAGGGAGCAAGCAACCTAGTGGGATTTACAGTAGAAGGGATGTACTTTCAGACCACATAAGCGGCTATGCCGGGAAAACTCTAGTTTTCGAGAAATAGGGATACAAAGATGACCGAAAATGGAAATTTCTGTATAGTATTGCAATGTGTCGGTACCAACTCGGGCTGGTTTCTCACAGAACCCCACCGAGTTTAGGGAGTTCGAGACCCAGTGGGGCTTGTAGTCCATACAAGTGCCTTTACAGCCCATAGGTCGGTTATACTGGGAAAACTCTGGTTTGTCGGAAATTTTAACTCAAACATTGGGAAACGTGAACATTCATGGGTTTGGGTGTGGGGTATGAGGCACCCCTGTCATTGACGTGTGCGGAGTTTAGGGAGCAAGCGACCTAGTGGGATTTACAGTAGAAGGGATGTATTTTCAGACCACATAAGCGGCTATGCCGGGAAAACTCTAGTTTTCGAGAAATAAGGATACAAAGATGACCGGAAATGCAAATTTCTGTATAGTATTGCAATGTATCGGTACCAAGTCGGGCTGGTTTCTCACAGAACCCCACCGAGTTTAGGGAGTTCGAGACCCAGTGGGGCTTGTAGTCCATACAAGTGCCTTTACAGCCCATAGATCGGTTATACTAGGAAAACTCTGGTTTGTCGGAAATTTCAACTCAAACATTGGAAAACGTGAACATTCATGGGTTTGGGGGTGGGGTATGAGGCACCCCTGTCATTGACGTGCGCGGAGTTTAGGGAGCAAGCGACCTAGTGGGATTTACAGTAGAAGGGATGTACTTTCAGACCACATAAGCGGCTATGCCGGGAAAACTCTAGTTTTCGAGAAATAGGGATACAAATATGACCGAAAATGGAAATTTCTGTATAGTATTGCAATGTGTCGGTACCAACTCGGGCTGGTTTCTCACAGAACCCCACCGAGTTTAGGGAGTTCGAGACCCAGTGGGGCTTGTAGTCCATACAAGTGCCTTTACAGCCCATAGGTCGGTTATACTGGGAAAACTCTGGTTTGTCGGAAATTTCAACTCAAACATTGGGAAACGTGAACATTCATGGGTTTGGGGGTGGGGTATGAGGCACCCCTGTCATTGACGTGCGCGGAGTTTAGGGAGCAAGCAACCTAGTGGGATTTACAGTAGAAGGGATGTACTTTCAGACCACATAAGCGGCTATGCCGGGAAAACTCTAGTTTTCGAGAAATAGGGATACAAAGATGACCGAAAATGGAAATTTCTGTATAGTATTGCAATGTGTCGGTACCAACTCGGGCTGGTTTCTCACAGAACCCCACCGAGTTTAGGGAGTTCGAGACCCAGTGGGGCTTGTAGTCCATACAAGTGCCTTTACAGCCCATAGGTCGGTTATACTGGGAAAACTCTGGTTTGTCGGAAATTTCAACTCAAACATTGGGAAACGTGAACATTCATGGGTTTGGGGGTGGGGTATGAGGCACCCCTGTCATTGACGTGCGCGGAGTTTAGGGAGCAAGCAACCTAGTGGGATTTACAGTAGAAGGGATGTACTTTCAGACCACATAAGCGGCTATGCCGGGAAAACTCTAGTTTTCGAGAAATAGGGATACAAAGATGACCGAAAATGGAAATTTCTGTATAGTATTGCAATGTGTCGGTACCAACTCGGGCTGGTTTCTCACAGAACCCCACCGAGTTTAGGGAGTTCGAGACCCAGTGGGGCTTGTAGTCCATACAAGTGCCTTTACAGCCCATAGGTCGGTTATACTGGGAAAACTCTGGTTTGTCGGAAATTTTAACTCAAACATTGGGAAACGTGAACATTCATGGGTTTGGGGGTGGGGTATGAGGCACCCCTGTCATTGACGTGTGCGGAGTTTAGGGAGCAAGCGACCTAGTGGGATTTACAGTAGAAGGGATGTACTTTCAGACCACATAAGCGGCTATGCCGGGAAAACTCTAGTTTTCGAGAAATAAGGATACAAAGATGACCGGAAATGCAAATTTCTGTATAGTATTGCAATGTATCGGTACCAAGTCGGGCTGGTTTCTCACAGAACCCCACCGAGTTTAGGGAGTTCGAGACCCAGTGGGGCTTGTAGTCCATACAAGTGCCTTTACAGCCCATAGATCGGTTATACTAGGAAAACTCTGGTTTGTCGGAAATTTCAACTCAAACATTGGAAAACGTGAACATTCATGGGTTTGGGGGTGGGGTATGAGGCACCCCTGTCATTGACGTGCGCGGAGTTTAGGGAGCAAGCGACCTAGTGGGATTTACAGTAGAAGGGATGTACTTTCAGACCACATAAGCGGCTATGCCGGGAAAACTCTAGTTTTCGAGAAATAGGGATACAAAGATGACCGAAAATGGAAATTTCTGTATAGTATTGCAATGTGTCGGTACCAACTCGGGCTGGTTTCTCACAGAACCCCACCGAGTTTAGGGAGTTCGAGACCCAGTGGGGCTTGTAGTCCATACAAGTGCCTTTACAGCCCATAGGTCGGTTATACTGGGAAAACTCTGGTTTGTCGGAAATTTTAACTCAAACATTGGGAAACGTGAACATTCATGGGTTTGGGGGTGGGGTATGAGGCACCCCTGTCATTGACGTGTGCGGAGTTTAGGGAGCAAGCGACCTAGTGGGATTTACAGTAGAAGGGATGTACTTTCAGACCACATAAGCGGCTATGCCGGGAAAACTCTAGTTTTCGAGAAATAAGGATACAAAGATGACCGGAAATGCAAATTTCTGTATAGTATTGCAATGTATCGGTACCAAGTCGGGCTGGTTTCTCACAGAACCCCACCGAGTTTAGGGAGTTCGAGACCCAGTGGGGCTTGTAGTCCATACAAGTGCCTTTACAGCCCATAGATCGGTTATACTAGGAAAACTCTGGTTTGTCGGAAATTTCAACTCAAACATTGGAAAACGTGAACATTCATGGGTTTGGGGGTGGGGTATGAGGCACCCCTGTCATTGACGTGCGCGGAGTTTAGGGAGCAAGCGACCTAGTGGGATTTACAGTAGAAGGGATGTACTTTCAGACCACATAAGCGGCTATGCCGGGAAAACTCTAGTTTTCGAGAAATAGGGATACAAAGATGACCGAAAATGGAAATTTCTGTATAGTATTGCAATGTGTCGGTACCAACTCGGGCTGGTTTCTCACAGAACCCCACCGAGTTTAGGGAGTTCGAGACCCAGTGGGGCTTGTAGTCCATACAAGTGCCTTTACAGCCCATAGGTCGGTTATACTGGGAAAACTCTGGTTTGTCGGAAATTTCAACTCAAACATTGGGAAACGTGAACATTCATGGGTTTGGGGGTGGGGTATGAGGCACCCCTGACATTGACGTGCGCGGAGTTTAGGGAGCAAGCAACCTAGTGGGATTTACAGTAGAAGGGATGTACTTTCAGACCACATAAGCGGCTATGCCGGGAAAACTCTAGTTTTCGAGAAATAGGGATACAAAGATGACCGAAAATGGAAATTTCTGTATAGTATTGCAATGTGTCGGTACCAACTCGGGCTGGTTTCTCACAGAACCCCACCGAGTTTAGGGAGTTCGAGACCCAGTGGGGCTTGTAGTCCATACAAGTGCCTTTACAGCCCATAGGTCGGTTATACTGGGAAAACTCTGGTTTGTCGGAAATTTTAACTCAAACATTGGGAAACGTGAACATTCATGGGTTTGGGGGTGGGGTATGAGGCACCCCTGTCATTGACGTGTGCGGAGTTTAGGGAGCAAGCGACCTAGTGGGATTTACAGTAGAAGGGATGTACTTTCAGACCACATAAGCGGCTATGCCGGGAAAACTCTAGTTTTCGAGAAAAAAGGATACAAAGATGACCGGAAATGCAAATTTCTGTATAGTATTGCAATGTATCGGTACCAAGTCGGGCTGGTTTCTCACAGAACCCCACCGAGTTTAGGGAGTTCGAGACCCAGTGGGGCTTGTAGTCCATACAAGTGCCTTTACAGCCCATAGATCGGTTATACTAGGAAAACTCTGGTTTGTCGGAAATTTCAACTCAAACATTGGAAAACGTGAACATTCATGGGTTTGGGGGTGGGGTATGAGGCACCCCTGTCATTGACGTGCGCGGAGTTTAGGGAGCAAGCGACCTAGTGGGATTTACAGTAGAAGGGATGTACTTTCAGACCACATAAGCGGCTATGCCGGGAAAACTCTAGTTTTCGAGAAATAGGGATACAAAGATGACCGAAAATGGAAATTTCTGTATAGTATTGCAATGTGTCGGTACCAACTCGGGCTGGTTTCTCACAGAACCCCACCGAGTTTAGGGAGTTCGAGACCCAGTGGGGCTTGTAGTCCATACAAGTGCCTTTACAGCCCATAGGTCGGTTATACTGGGAAAACTCTGGTTTGTCGGAAATTTCAACTCAAACATTGGGAAACGTGAACATTCATGGGTTTGGGGGTGGGGTATGAGGCACCCCTGTCATTGACGTGTGCGGAGTTTAGGGAGCAAGCGACCTAGTGGGATTTACAGTAGAAGGGATGTACTTTCAGACCACATAAGCGGCTATGCCGGGAAAACTCTAGTTTTCGATCAATATGGATACAAAGATGACCGAAAATGGAAATTTCTGTATAGTATTGCAATGTGTCGGTACCAACTCGGGCTGGTTTCTCACAGAACCCCACCGAGTTTAGGGAGTTCGAGACCCAGTGGGGCTTGTAGTCCATACAAGTGCCTTTACAGCCCATAGGTCGGTTATACTGGGAAAACTCTGGTTTGTCGGAAATTTCAACTCAAACATTGGGAAACGTGAACATTCATGGGTTTGGGGGTGGGGTAAGAGGCACCCCTGTCATTGACGTGCGCGGAGTTTAGGGAGCAAGCGACCTAGTGGGATTTACAGTAGAAGGGATGTACTTTCAGACCACATAAGCGGCTATGCCGGGAAAACTCTAGTTTTCGAGAAATAGGGATACAAAGATGACCGAAAATGGAAATTTCTGTATAGTATTGCAATGTGTCGGTACCAACTCGGGCTGGTTTCTCACAGAACCCCACCGAGTTTAGGGAGTTCGAGACCCAGTGGGGCTTGTAGTCCATACAAGTGCCTTTACAGCCCATAGGTCGGTTATACTGGGAAAACTCTGGTTTGTCGGAAATTTCAACTCAAACATTGGGAAACGTGAACATTCATGGGTTTGGGGGTGGGGTATGAGGCACCCCTGTCATTGACGTGTGCGGAGTTTAGGGAGCAAGCGACCTAGTGGGATTTACAGTAGAAGGGATGTACTTTCAGACCACATAAGCGGCTATGCCGGGAAAACTCTAGTTTTCGAGAAATAAGGATACAAAGATGACCGGAAATGCAAATTTCTGTATAGTATTGCAATGTATCGGTACCAAGTCGGGCTGGTTTCTCACAGAACCCCACCGAGTTTAGGGAGTTCGAGACCCAGTGGGGCTTGTAGTCCATACAAGTGCCTTTACAGCCCATAGATCGGTTATACTAGGAAAACTCTGGTTTGTCGGAAATTTCAACTCAAACATTGGAAAACGTGAACATTCATGGGTTTGGGGGTGGGGTATGAGGCACCCCTGTCATTGACGTGCGCGGAGTTTAGGGAGCAAGCGACCTAGTGGGATTTACAGTAGAAGGGATGTACTTTCAGACCACATAAGCGGCTATGCCGGGAAAACTCTAGTTTTCGAGAAATAGGGATACAAAGATGACCGAAAATGGAAATTTCTGTATAGTATTGCAATGTGTCGGTACCAACTCGGGCTGGTTTCTCACAGAACCCCACCGAGTTTAGGGAGTTCGAGACCCAGTGGGGCTTGTAGTCCATACAAGTGCCTTTACAGCCCATAGGTCGGTTATACTGGGAAAACTCTGGTTTGTCGGAAATTTCAACTCAAACATTGGGAAACGTGAACATTCATGGGTTTGGGGGTGGGGTATGAGGCACCCCTGTCATTGACGTGCGCGGAGTTTAGGGAGCAAGCAACCTAGTGGGATTTACAGTAGAAGGGATGTACTTTCAGACCACATAAGCGGCTATGCCGGGAAAACTCTAGTTTTCGAGAAATAGGGATACAAAGATGACCGAAAATGGAAATTTCTGTATAGTATTGCAATGTGTCGGTACCAACTCGGGCTGGTTTCTCACAGAACCCCACCGAGTTTAGGGAGTTCGAGACCCAGTGGGGCTTGTAGTCCATACAAGTGCCTTTACAGCCCATAGGTCGGTTATACTGGGAAAACTCTGGTTTGTCGGAAATTTTAACTCAAACATTGGGAAACGTGAACATTCATGGGTTTGGGGGTGGGGTATGAGGCACCCCTGTCATTGACGTGTGCGGAGTTTAGGGAGCAAGCGACCTAGTGGGATTTACAGTAGAAGGGATGTACTTTCAGACCACATAAGCGGCTATGCCGGGAAAACTCTAGTTTTCGAGAAATAAGGATACAAAGATGACCGGAAATGCAAATTTCTGTATAGTATTGCAATGTATCGGTACCAAGTCGGGCTGGTTTCTCACAGAACCCCACCGAGTTTAGGGAGTTCGAGACCCAGTGGGGCTTGTAGTCCATACAAGTGCCTTTACAGCCCATAGATCGGTTATACTAGGAAAACTCTGGTTTGTCGGAAATTTCAACTCAAACATTGGAAAACGTGAACATTCATGGGTTTGGGGGTGGGGTATGAGGCACCCCTGTCATTGACGTGCGCGGAGTTTAGGGAGCAAGCGACCTAGTGGGATTTACAGTAGAAGGGATGTACTTTCAGACCACATAAGCGGCTATGCCGGGAAAACTCTAGTTTTCGAGAAATAGGGATACAAAGATGACCGAAAATGGAAATTTCTGTATAGTATTGCAATGTGTCGGTACCAACTCGGGCTGGTTTCTCACAGAACCCCACCGAGTTTAGGGAGTTCGAGACCCAGTGGGGCTTGTAGTCCATACAAGTGCCTTTACAGCCCATAGGTCGGTTATACTGGGAAAACTCTGGTTTGTCGGAAATTTCAACTCAAACATTGGGAAACGTGAACATTCATGGGTTTGGGGGTGGGGTATGAGGCACCCCTGTCATTGACGTGTGCGGAGTTTAGGGAGCAAGCGACCTAGTGGGATTTACAGTAGAAGGGATGTACTTTCAGACCACATAAGCGGCTATGCCGGGAAAACTCTAGTTTTCGATCAATATGGATACAAAGATGACCGAAAATGGAAATTTCTGTATAGTATTGCAATGTGTCGGTACCAACTCGGGCTGGTTTCTCACAGAACCCCACCGAGTTTAGGGAGTTCGAGACCCAGTGGGGCTTGTAGTCCATACAAGTGCCTTTACAGCCCATAGGTCGGTTATACTGGGAAAACTCTGGTTTGTCGGAAATTTCAACTCAAACATTGGGAAACGTGAACATTCATGGGTTTGGGGGTGGGGTATGAGGCACCCCTGTCATTGACGTGCGCGGAGTTTAGGGAGCAAGCGACCTAGTGGGATTTACAGTAGAAGGGATGTACTTTCAGACCACATAAGCGGCTATGCCGGGAAAACTCTAGTTTTCGAGAAATAGGGATACAAAGATGACCGAAAATGGAAATTTCTGTATAGTATTGCAATGTGTCGGTACCAACTCGGGCTGGTTTCTCACAGAACCCCACCGAGTTTAGGGAGTTCGAGACCCAGTGGGGCTTGTAGTCCATACAAGTGCCTTTACAGCCCATAGGTCGGTTATACTGGGAAAACTCTGGTTTGTCGGAAATTTCAACTCAAACATTGGGAAACGTGAACATTCATGGGTTTGGGGGTGGGGTATGAGGCACCCCTGTCATTGACGTGCGCGGAGTTTAGGGAGCAAGCGACCTAGTGGGATTTACAGTAGAAGGGATGTACTTTCAGACCACATAAGCGGCTATGCCGGGAAAACTCTAATTTTCGAGAAATAGGGATACAAAGATGACCGAAAATGGAAATTTCTGTATAGTATTGCAATGTGTCGGTACCAACTCGGGCTGGTTTCTCACAGAACCCCACCGAGTTTAGGGAGTTCGAGACCCAGTGGGGCTTGTAGTCCATACAAGTGCCTTTACAGCCCATAGGTCGGTTATACTGGGAAAACTCTGGTTTGTCGGAAATTTTAACTCAAACATTGGGAAACGTGAACATTCATGGGTTTGGGGGTGGGGTATGAGGCACCCCTGTCATTGACGTGTGCGGAGTTTAGGGAGCAAGCGACCTAGTGGGATTTACAGTAGAAGGGATGTACTTTCAGACCACATAAGCGGCTATGCCGGGAAAACTCTAGTTTTCGATCAATATGGATACAAAGATGACCGAAAATGGAAATTTCTGTATAGTATTGCAATGTGTCGGTACCAACTCGGGCTGGTTTCTCACAGAACCCCACCGAGTTTAGGGAGTTCGAGACCCAGTGGGGCTTGTAGTCCATACAAGTGCCTTTACAGCCCATAGGTCGGTTATACTGGGAAAACTCTGGTTTGTCGGAAATTTCAACTCAAACATTGGAAAACGTGAACATTCATGGGTTTGGGGGTGGGGTATGAGGCACCCCTGTCATTGACGTGTGCGGAGCTTAGGGAGCAAGCGACCTAGTGGGATTTACAGTAGAAGGGATGTACTTTCAGACCACATAAGCGGCTATGCCGGGAAATCTCTAGTTTTCGAGAAATAGGGATACAAAGATGACCGAAAATGGAAATTTCTGTATAGTATTGCAATGTGTCGGTACCAACTCGGGCTGGTTTCTCACAGAACCCCACCGAGTTTAGGGAGTTCGAGACCCAGTGGGGCTTGTAGTCCATACAAGTGCCTTTACAGCCCATAGGTCGGTTATACTGGGAAAACTCTGGTTTGTCGGAAATTTTAACTCAAACATTGGGAAACGTGAACATTCATGGGTTTGGGGGTGGGGTATGAGGCACCCCTGTCATTGACGTGTGCGGAGTTTAGGGAGCAAGCGACCTAGTGGGATTTACAGTAGAAGGGATGTACTTTCAGACCACATAAGCGGCTATGCCGGGAAAACTCTAGTTTTCGAGAAATAAGGATACAAAGATGACCGGAAATGCAAATTTCTGTATAGTATTGCAATGTATCGGTACCAACTCGGGCTGGTTTCTCACAGAACCCCACCGAGTTTAGGGAGTTCGAGACCCAGTGGGGCTTGTAGTCCATACAAGTGCCTTTACAGCCCATAGATCGGTTATACTAGGAAAACTCTGGTTTGTCGGAAATTTCAACTCAAACATTGGAAAACGTGAACATTCATGGGTTTGGGGGTGGGGTATGAGGCACCCCTGTCATTGACGTGCGCGGAGTTTAGGGAGCAAGCGACCTAGTGGGATTTACAGTAGAAGGGATGTACTTTCAGACCACATAAGCGGCTATGCCGGGAAAACTCTAGTTTTCGAGAAATAGGGATACAAAGATGACCGAAAATGGAAATTTCTGTATAGTATTGCAATGTGTCGGTACCAACTCGGGCTGGTTTCTCACAGACCCCACCGAGTTTAGGGAGTTCGAGACCCAGTGGGGCTTGTAGTCCATACAAGTGCCTTTACAGCCCATAGGTCGGTTATACTGGGAAAACTCTGGTTTGTCGGAAATTTTAACTCAAACATTGGGAAACGTGAACATTCATGGGTTTGGGGGTGGGGTATGAGGCACCCCTGTCATTGACGTGTGCGGAGTTTAGGGAGCAAGCGACCTAGTGGGATTTACAGTAGAAGGGATGTACTTTCAGACCACATAAGCGGCTATGCCGGGAAAACTCTAGTTTTCGAGAAATAAGGATACAAAGATGACCGGAAATGCAAATTTCTGTATAGTATTGCAATGTATCGGTACCAACTCGGGCTGGTTTCTCACAGAACCCCACCGAGTTTAGGGAGTTCGAGACCCAGTGGGGCTTGTAGTCCATACAAGTGCCTTTACAGCCCATAGGTCGGTTATACTAGGAAAACTCTGGTTTGTCGGAAATTTCAACTCAAACATTGGGAAACGTGAACATTCATGGGTTTGGGGGTGGGGTAAGAGGCACCCCTGTCATTGACGTGCGCGGAGTTTAGGGAGCAAGCGACCTAGTGGGATTTACAGTAGAAGGGATGTACTTTCAGACCACATAAGCGGCTATGCCGGGAAAACTCTAGTTTTCGAGAAATAGGGATACAAAGATGACCGAAAATGGAAATTTCTGTATAGTATTGCAATGTGTCGGTACCAACTCGGGCTGGTTTCTCACAGAACCCCACCGAGTTTAGGGAGTTCGAGACCCAGTGGGGCTTGTAGTCCATACAAGTGCCTTTACAGCCCATAGGTCGGTTATACTGGGAAAACTCTGGTTTGTCGGAAATTTCAACTCAAACATTGGGAAACGTGAACATTCATGGGTTTGGGGGTGGGGTATGAGGCACCCCTGTCATTGACGTGTGCGGAGTTTAGGGAGCAAGCGACCTAGTGGGATTTACAGTAGAAGGGATGTACTTTCAGACCACATAAGCGGCTATGCCGGGAAAACTCTAGTTTTCGATCAATATGGATACAAAGATGACCGAAAATGGAAATTTCTGTATAGTATTGCAATGTGTCGGTACCAACTCGGGCTGGTTTCTCACAGAACCCCACCGAGTTTAGGGAGTTCGAGACCCAGTGGGGCTTGTAGTCCATACAAGTGCCTTTACAGCCCATAGGTCGGTTATACTGGGAAAACTCTGGTTTGTCGGAAATTTCAACTCAAACATTGGGAAACGTGAACATTCATGGGTTTGGGGGTGGGGTATGAGGCACCCCTGTCATTGACGTGCGCGGAGTTTAGGGAGCAAGCGACCTAGTGGGATTTACAGTAGAAGGGATGTACTTTCAGACCACATAAGCGGCTATGCCGGGAAAACTCTAGTTTTCGAGAAATAGGGATACAAAGATGACCGAAAATGGAAATTTCTGTATAGTATTGCAATGTGTCGGTACCAACTCGGGCTGGTTTCTCACAGAACCCCACCGAGTTTAGGGAGTTCGAGACCCAGTGGGGCTTGTAGTCCATACAAGTGCCTTTACAGCCCATAGGTCGGTTATACTGGGAAAACTCTGGTTTGTCGGAAATTTCAACTCAAACATTGGGAAACGTGAACATTCATGGGTTTGGGGGTGGGGTATGAGGCACCCCTGTCATTGACGTGCGCGGAGTTTAGGGAGCAAGCAACCTAGTGGGATTTACAGTAGAAGGGATGTACTTTCAGACCACATAAGCGGCTATTCCGGGAAAACTCTAGTTTTCGAGAAATAGGGATACAAAGATGACCGAAAATGGAAATTTCTGTATAGTATTGCAATGTGTCGGTACCAACTCGGGCTGGTTTCTCACAGAACCCCACCGAGTTTAGGGAGTTCGAGACCCAGTGGGGCTTGTAGTCCATACAAGTGCCTTTACAGCCCAAAGGTCGGTTATACTGGGAAAACTCTGGTTTGTCGGAAATTTCAACTCAAACATTGGGAAACGTGAACATTCATGGGTTTGGGGGTGGGGTATGAGGCACCCCTGTCATTGACGTGTGCGGAGTTTAGGGAGCAAGCGACCTAGTGGGATTTACAGTAGAAGGGATGTACTTTCAGACCACATAAGCGGCTATGCCGGGAAAACTCTAGTTTTCGATCAATATGGATACAAAGATGACCGAAAATGGAAATTTCTGTATAGTATTGCAATGTGTCGGTACCAACTCGGGCTGGTTTCTCACAGACCCCACCGAGTTTAGGGAGTTCGAGACCCAGTGGGGCTTGTAGTCCATACAAGTGCCTTTACAGCCCATAGGTCGGTTATACTGGGAAAACTCTGGTTTGTCGGAAATTTTAACTCAAACATTGGGAAACGTGAACATTCATGGGTTTGGGGGTGGGGTATGAGGCACCCCTGTCATTGACGTGTGCGGAGTTTAGGGAGCAAGCGACCTAGTGGGATTTACAGTAGAAGGGATGTACTTTCAGACCACATAAGCGGCTATGCCGGGAAAACTCTAGTTTTCGAGAAATAAGGATACAAAGATGACCGGAAATGCAAATTTCTGTACAGTATTGCAATGTATCGGTACCAACTCGGGCTGGTTTCTCACAGAACCCCACCGAGTTTAGGGAGTTCGAGACCCAGTGGGGCTTGTAGTCCATACAAGTGCCTTTACAGCCCATAGGTCGGTTATACTAGGAAAACTCTGGTTTGTCGGAAATTTCAACTCAAACATTGGGAAACGTGAACATTCATGGGTTTGGGGGTGGGGTAAGAGGCACCCCTGTCATTGACGTGCGCGGAGTTTAGGGAGCAAGCGACCTAGTGGGATTTACAGTAGAAGGGATGTACTTTCAGACCACATAAGCGGCTATGCCGGGAAAACTCTAGTTTTCGAGAAATAGGGATACAAAGATGACCGAAAATGGAAATTTCTGTATAGTATTGCAATGTGTCGGTACCAACTCGGGCTGGTTTCTCACAGAACCCCACCGAGTTTAGGGAGTTCGAGACCCAGTGGGGCTTGTAGTCCATACAAGTGCCTTTACAGCCCATAGGTCGGTTATACTGGGAAAACTCTGGTTTGTCGGAAATTTCAACTCAAACATTGGGAAACGTGAACATTCATGGGTTTGGGGGTGGGGTATGAGGCACCCCTGTCATTGACGTGTGCGGAGTTTAGGGAGCAAGCGACCTAGTGGGATTTACAGTAGAAGGGATGTACTTTCAGACCACATAAGCGGCTATGCCGGGAAAACTCTAGTTTTCGATCAATATGGATACAAAGATGACCGAAAATGGAAATTTCTGTATAGTATTGCAATGTGTCGGTACCAACTCGGGCTGGTTTCTCACAGAACCCCACCGAGTTTAGGGAGTTCGAGACCCAGTGGGGCTTGTAGTCCATACAAGTGCCTTTACAGCCCATAGGTCGGTTATACTGGGAAAACTCTGGTTTGTCGGAAATTTCAACTCAAACATTGGGAAACGTGAACATTCATGGGTTTGGGGGTGGGGTATGAGGCACCCCTGTCATTGACGTGCGCGGAGTTTAGGGAGCAAGCGACCTAGTGGGATTTACAGTAGAAGGGATGTACTTTCAGACCACATAAGCGGCTATGCCGGGAAAACTCTAGTTTTCGAGAAATAGGGATACAAAGATGACCGAAAATGGAAATTTCTGTATAGTATTGCAATGTGTCGGTACCAACTCGGGCTGGTTTCTCACAGAACCCCACCGAGTTTAGGGAGTTCGAGACCCAGTGGGGCTTGTAGTCCATACAAGTGCCTTTACAGCCCATAGGTCGGTTATACTGGGAAAACTCTGGTTTGTCGGAAATTTCAACTCAAACATTGGGAAACGTGAACATTCATGGGTTTGGGGGTGGGGTATGAGGCACCCCTGTCATTGACGTGCGCGGAGTTTAGGGAGCAAGCAACCTAGTGGGATTTACAGTAGAAGGGATGTACTTTCAGACCACATAAGCGGCTATTCCGGGAAAACTCTAGTTTTCGAGAAATAGGGATACAAAGATGACCGAAAATGGAAATTTCTGTATAGTATTGCAATGTGTCGGTACCAACTCGGGCTGGTTTCTCACAGAACCCCACCGAGTTTAGGGAGTTCGAGACCCAGTGGGGCTTGTAGTCCATACAAGTGCCTTTACAGCCCATAGGTCGGTTATACTGGGAAAACTCTGGTTTGTCGGAAATTTCAACTCAAACATTGGGAAACGTGAACATTCATGGGTTTGGGGGTGGGGTATGAGGCACCCCTGTCATTGACGTGTGCGGAGTTTAGGGAGCAAGCGACCTAGTGGGATTTACAGTAGAAGGGATGTACTTTCAGACCACATAAGCGGCTATGCCGGGAAAACTCTAGTTTTCGATCAATATGGATACAAAGATGACCGAAAATGGAAATTTCTGTATAGTATTGCAATGTGTCGGTACCAACTCGGGCTGGTTTCTCACAGAACCCCACCGAGTTTAGGGAGTTCGAGACCCAGTGGGGCTTGTAGTCCATACAAGTGCCTTTACATCCCATAGGTCGGTTATACTGGGAAAACTCTGGTTTGTCGGAAATTTCAACTCAAACATTGGGAAACGTGAACATTCATGGGTTTGGGGGTGGGGTATGAGGCACCCCTGTCATTGACGTGTTCGGAGTTTAGGGAGCAAGCGACCTAGTGGGATTTACAGTAGAAGGGATGTACTTTCAGACCACATAAGCGGCTATGCCGGGAAAACTCTAATTTTCGAGAAATAGGGATACAAAGATGACCGAAAATGGAAATTTCTGTATAGTATTGCAATGTGTCGGTACCAACTCGGGCTGGTTTCTCACAGAACCCCACCGAGTTTAGGGAGTTCGAGACCCAGTGGGGCTTGTAGTCCATACAAGTGCCTTTACAGCCCATAGGTCGGTTATACTGGGAAAACTCTGGTTTGTCGGAAATTTCAACTCAAACATTGGGAAACGTGAACATTCATGGGTTTGGGGGTGGGGTATGAGGCACCCCTGTCATTGACGTGCGCGGAGTTTAGGGAGCAAGCGACCTAGTGGGATTTACAGTAGAAGGGATGTACTTTCAGACCACATAAGCGGCTATGCCGGGAAAACTCTAGTTTTCGAGAAATAGGGATACAAAGATGACCGAAAATGGAAATTTCTGTATAGTATTGCAATGTGTCGGTACCAACTCGGGCTGGTTTCTCACAGAACCCCACCGAGTTTAGGGAGTTCGAGACCCAGTGGGGCTTGTAGTCCATACAAGTGCCTTTACAGCCCATAGGTCGGTTATACTGGGAAAACTCTGGTTTGTCGGAAATTTCAACTCAAACATTGGGAAACGTGAACATTCATGGGTTTGGGGGTGGGGTATGAGGCACCCCTGTCATTGACGTGTGCGGAGTTTAGGGAGCAAGCAACCTAGTGGGATTTACAGTAGAAGGGATGTACTTTCAGACCACATAAGCGGCTATGCCGGGAAAACTCTAGTTTTCGAGAAATAGGGATACAAAGATGACCGAAAATGGAAATTTCTGTATAGTATTGCAATGTGTCGGTACCAACTCGGGCTGGTTTCTCACAGAACCCCACCGAGTTTAGGGAGTTCGAGACCCAGTGGGGCTTGTAGTCCATACAAGTGCCTTTACAGCCCATAGGTCGGTTATACTGGGAAAACTCTGGTTTGTCGGAAATTTTAACTCAAACATTGGGAAACGTGAACATTCATGGGTTTGGGGGTGGGGTATGAGGCACCCCTGTCATTGACGTGTGCGGAGTTTAGGGAGCAAGCGACCTAGTGGGATTTACAGTAGAAGGGATGTACTTTCAGACCACATAAGCGGCTATGCCGGGAAAACTCTAGTTTTCGAGAAATAAGGATACAAAGATGACCGGAAATGCAAATTTCTGTATAGTATTGCAATGTATCGGTACCAACTCGGGCTGGTTTCTCACAGAACCCCACCGAGTTTAGGGAGTTCGAGACCCAGTGGGGCTTGTAGTCCATACAAGTGCCTTTACAGCCCATAGGTCGGTTATACTAGGAAAACTCTGGTTTGTCGGAAATTTCAACTCAAACATTGGGAAACGTGAACATTCATGGGTTTGGGGGTGGGGTATGAGGCACCCCTGTCATTGACGTGCGCGGAGTTTAGGGAGCAAGCGACCTAGTGGGATTTACAGTAGAAGGGATGTACTTTCAGACCACATAAGCGGCTATGCCGGGAAAACTCTAGTTTTCGAGAAATAGGGATACAAAGATGACCGAAAATGGAAATTTCTGTATAGTATTGCAATGTGTCGGTACCATCTCGGGCTGGTTTCTCACAGAACCCCACCGAGTTTAGGGAGTTCGAGACCCAGTGGGGCTTGTAGTCCATACAAGTGCCTTTACAGCCCATAGGTCGGTTATACTGGGAAAACTCTGGTTTGTCGGAAATTTCAACTCAAACATTGGGAAACGTGAACATTCATGGGTTTGGGGGTGGGGTATGAGGCACCCCTGTCATTGACGTGTGCGGAGTTTAGGGAGCAAGCGACCTAGTGGGATTTACAGTAGAAGGGATGTACTTTCAGACCACATAAGCGGCTATGCCGGGAAAACTCAAGTTTTCGAGAAATAGGGATACAAAGATGACCGAAAATGGAAATTTCTGTATAGTATTGCAATGTGTCGGTACCAACTCGGGCTGGTTTCTCACAGAACCCCACCGAGTTTAGGGAGTTCGAGACCCAGTGGGGCTTGTAGTCCATACAAGTGCCTTTACAGCCCATAGGTCGGTTATACTGGGAAAACTCTGGTTTGTCGGAAATTTCAACTCAAACATTGGGAAACGTGAACATTCATGGGTTTGGGGGTGGGGTATGAGGCACCCCTGTCATTGACGTGCGCGGAGTTTAGGGAGCAAGCGACCTAGTGGGATTTACAGTAGAAGGGATGTACTTTCAGACAACATAAGCGGCTATGCCGGGAAAACTCTAGTTTTCGAGAAATAGGGATACAAAGATGACCGAAAATGGAAATTTCTGTATAGTATTGCAATGTGTCGGTACCAACTCGGGCTGGTTTCTCACAGAACCCCACCGAGTTTAGGGAGTTCGAGACCCAGTGGGGCTTGTAGTCCATACAAGTGCCTTTACAGCCCATAGGTCGGTTATACTGGGAAAACTCTGGTTTGTCGGAAATTTCAACTCAAACATTGGGAAACGTGAACATTCATGGGTTTGGGGGTGGGGTATGAGGCACCCCTGTCATTGACGTGCACGGAGTTTAGGGAGCAAGCAACCTAGTGGGATTTACAGTAGAAGGGATGTACTTTCAGACCACATAAGCGGCTATGCCGGGAAAACTCTAGTTTTCGAGAAATAGGGATACAAAGATGACCGAAAATGGAAATTTCTGTATAGTATTGCAATGTGTCGGTACCAACTCGGGCTGGTTTCTCACAGAACCCCACCGAGTTTAGGGAGTTCGAGACCCAGTGGGGCTTGTAGTCCATACAAGTGCCTTTACAGCCCATAGGTCGGTTATACTGGGAAAACTCTGGTTTGTCGGAAATTTCAACTCAAACATTGGGAAACGTGGACATTCATGGGTTTGGGGGTGGGGTATGAGGCACCCCTGTCATTGACGTGTGCGGAGTTTAGGGAGCAAGCGACCTAGTGGGATTTACAGTAGAAGGGATGTACTTTCAGACCACATAAGCGGCTATGCCGGGAAAACTCTAGTTTTCGATCAATATGGATACAAAGATGACCGAAAATGGAAATTTCTGTATAGTATTGCAATGTGTCGGTACCAACTCGGGCTGGTTTCTCACAGAACCCCACCGAGTTTAGGGAGTTCGAGACCCAGTGGGGCTTGTAGTCCATACAAGTGCCTTTACAGCCCATAGGTCGGTTATACTGGGAAAACTCTGGTTTGTCGGAAATTTCAACTCAAACATTGGGAAACGTGAACATTCATGGGTTTGGGGGTGGGGTATGAGGCACCCCTGTCATTGACGTGCGCGGAGTTTAGGGAGCAAGCGACCTAGTGGGATTTACAGTAGAAGGGATGTACTTTCAGACCACATAAGCGGCTATGCCGGGAAAACTCTAGTTTTCGAGAAATAGGGATACAAAGATGACCGAAAATGGAAATTTCTGTATAGTAATTTGGGGGTGGGGTATGAGGCACCCCTGTCATTGCCGTGTGCGGAGTTTAGGGAGCAAACGACCTAGTGGGATTTACAGTAGAAGGGATGTACTTTCAGACCACATAAGCGGCTATGCCGGGAAAACTCTAGTTTTCGATCAATATGGATACAAAGATGACCGAAAATGGAAATTTCTGTATAGTATTGCAATGTGTCGGTACCAACTCGGGCTGGTTTCTCACAGAACCCCACCGAGTTTAGGGAGTTCGAGACCCAGTGGGGCTTGTAGTCCATACAAGTGCCTTTACAGCCCATAGGTCGGTTATACTGGGAAAACTCTGGTTTGTCGGAAATTTCAACTCAAACATTGGGAAACGTGAACATTCATGGGTTTGGGGGTGGGGTATGAGGCACCCCTGTCATTGACGTGTGCGGAGTTTAGGGAGCAAGCGACCTAGTGGGATTTACAGTAGAAGGGATGTACTTTCAGACCACATAAGCGGCTATGCCGGGAAAACTCTAGTTTTCGATCAATATGGATACAAAGATGACCGAAAATGGAAATTTCTGTATAGTATTGCAATGTGTCGGTACCAACTCGGGCTGGTTTCTCACAGAACCCCACCGTGTTTAGGGAGTTCGAGACCCAGTGGAGCTTGTAGTCCATACAAGTGCCTTTACAGCCCATAGGTCGGTTATACTGGGAAAACTCTGGTTTGTCGGAAATTTCAACTCAAACATTGGGAAACGTGAACATTCATGGGTTTGGGGGTGGGGTATGAGGCACCCCTGTCATTGACGTGTGCGGAGTTTAGGGAGCAAGCAACCTAGTGGGATTTACAGTAGAAGGGATGTACTTTCAGACCACATAAGCGGCTATGCCGGGAAAACTCTAGTTTTCGAGAAATAGGGATACAAAGATGACCGAAAATGGAAATTTCTGTATAGTATTGCAATGTGTCGGTACCAACTCGGGCTGGTTTCTCACAGAACCCCACCGAGTTTAGGGAGTTCGAGACCCAGTGGGGCTTGTAGTCCATACAAGTGCCTTTACAGCCCATAGGTCGATTATACTGGGAAAACTCTGGTTTGTCGGAAATTTTAACTCAAACATTGGGAAACGTGAACATTCATGGGTTTGGGGGTGGGGTATGAGGCACCCCTGTCATTGACGTGTGCGGAGTTTAGGGAGCAAGCGACCTAGTGGGATTTACAGTAGAAGGGATGTACTTTCAGACCACATAAGCGGCTATGCCGGGAAAACTCTAGTTTTCGAGAAATAAGGATACAAAGATGACCGGAAATGCAAATTTCTGTATAGTATTGCAATGTATCGGTACCAACTCGGGCTGGTTTCTCACAGAACCCCACCGAGTTTAGGGAGTTCGAGACCCAGTGGGGCTTGTAGTCCATACAAGTGCCTTTACAGCCCATAGGTCGTTTATACTAGGAAAACTCTGGTTTGTCGGAAATTTCAACTCAAACATTGGGAAACGTGAACATTCATGGGTTTGGGGGTGGGGTATGAGGCACCCCTGTCATTGACGTGCGCGGAGTTTAGGGAGCAAGCGACCTAGTGGGATTTACAGTAGAAGGGATGTACTTTCAGACCACATAAGCGGCTATGCCGGGAAAACTCTAGTTTTCGAGAAATAGGGATACAAAGATGACCGAAAATGGAAATTTCTGTATAGTATTGCAATGTGTCGGTACCAACTCGGGCTGGTTTCTCACAGAACCCCACCGAGTTTAGGGAGTTCGAGACCCAGTGGGGCTTGTAGTCCATACAAGTGCCTTTACAGCCCATAGGTCGGTTATACTGGGAAAACTCTGGTTTGTCGGAAATTTCAACTCAAACATTGGGAAACGTGAACATTCATGGGTTTGGGGGTGGGGTATGAGGCACCCCTGTCATTGACGTGTGCGGAGTTTAGGGAGCAAGCGACCTAGTGGGATTTACAGTAGAAGGGATGTACTTTCAGACCACATAAGCGGCTATGCCGGGAAAACTCTAGTTTTCGATCAATATGGATACAAAGATGACCGAAAATGGAAATTTCTGTATAGTATTGCAATGTGTCGGTACCAACTCGGGCTGGTTTCTCACAGAACCCCACCGAGTTTAGGGAGTTCGAGACCCAGTGGGGCTTGTAGTCCATACAAGTGCCTTTACAGCCCATAGGTCGGTTATACTGGGAAAACTCTGGTTTGTCGGAAATTTCAACTCAAACATTGGGAAACGTGAACATTCATGGGTTTGGGGGTGGGGTATGAGGCACCCCTGTCATTGACGTGCGCGGAGTTTAGGGAGCAAGCGACCTAGTGGGATTTACAGTAGAAGGGATGTACTTTCAGACCACATAAGCGGCTATGCCGGGAAAACTCTAGTTTTCGAGAAATAGGGATACAAAGATGACCGAAAATGGAAATTTCTGTATAGTATTGCAATGTGTCGGTACCAACTCGGGCTGGTTTCTCACAGAACCCCACCGAGTTTAGGGAGTTCGAGACCCAGTGGGGCTTGTAGTCCATACAAGTGCCTTTACAGCCCATAGGTCGGTTATACTGGGAAAACTCTGGTTTGTCGGAAATTTCAACTCAAACATTGGGAAACGTGAACATTCATGGGTTTGGGGGTGGGGTATGAGGCACCCCTGTCATTGACGTGCACGGAGTTTAGGGAGCAAGCAACCTAGTGGGATTTACAGTAGAAGGGATGTACTTTCAGACCACATAAGCGGCTATGCCGGGAAAACTCTAGTTTTCGAGAAATAGGGATACAAAGATGACCGAAAATGGAAATTTCTGTATAGTATTGCGATGTGTCGGTACCAACTCGGGCTGGTTTCTCACAGAACCCCACCGAGTTTAGGGAGTTCGAGACCCAGTGGGGCTTGTAGTCCATACAAGTGCCTTTACAGCCCATAGGTCGGTTATACTGGGAAAACTCTGGTTTGTCGGAAATTTCAACTCAAACATTGGGAAACGTGGACATTCATGGGTTTGGGGGTGGGGTATGAGGCACCCCTGTCATTGACGTGTGCGGAGTTTAGGGAGCAAGCGACCTAGTGGGATTTACAGTAGAAGGGATGTACTTTCAGACCACATAAGCGGCTATGCCGGGAAAACTCTAGTTTTCGATCAATATGGATACAAAGATGACCGAAAATGGAAATTTCTGTATAGTATTGCAATGTGTCGGTACCAACTCGGGCTGGTTTCTCACAGAACCCCACCGAGTTTAGGGAGTTCGAGACCCAGTGGGGCTTGTAGTCCATACAAGTGCCTTTACAGCCCATAGGTCGGTTATACTGGGAAAACTCTGGTTTGTCGGAAATTTCAACTCAAACATTGGGAAACGTGAACATTCATGGGTTTGGGGGTGGGGTATGAGGCACCCCTGTCATTGACGTGCGCGGAGTTTAGGGAGCAAGCGACCTAGTGGGATTTACAGTAGAAGGGATGTACTTTTAGACCACATAAGCGGCTATGCCGGGAAAACTCTAGTTTTCGAGAAATAGGGATACAAAGATGACCGAAAATGGAAATTTCTGTATAGTAATTTGGGGGTGGGGTATGAGGCACCCCTGTCATTGCCGTGTGCGGAGTTTAGGGAGCAAACGACCTAGTGGGATTTACAGTAGAAGGGATGTACTTTCAGACCACATAAGCGGCTATGCCGGGAAAACTCTAGTTTTCGATCAATATGGATACAAAGATGACCGAAAATGGAAATTTCTGTATAGTATTGCAATGTGTCGGTACCAACTCGGGCTGGTTTCTCACAGAACCCCACCGAGTTTAGGGAGTTCGAGACCCAGTGGGGCTTGTAGTCCATACAAGTGCCTTTACAGCCCATAGGTCGGTTATACTGGGAAAACTCTGGTTTGTCGGAAATTTCAACTCAAACATTGGGAAACGTGAACATTCATGGGTTTGGGGGTGGGGTATGAGGCACCCCTGTCATTGACGTGTGCGGAGTTTAGGGAGCAAGCGACCTAGTGGGATTTACAGTAGAAGGGATGTACTTTCAGACCACATAAGCGGCTATGCCGGGAAAACTCTAGTTTTCGATCAATATGGATACAAAGATGACCGAAAATGGAAATTTCTGTATAGTATTGCAATGTGTCGGTACCAACTCGGGCTGGTTTCTCACAGAACCCCACCGAGTTTAGGGAGTTCGAGACCCAGTGGGGCTTGTAGTCCATACAAGTGCCTTTACAGCCCATAGGTCGGTTATACTGGGAAAACTCTGGTTTGTCGGAAATTTCAACTCAAACATTGGGAAACGTGAACATTCATGGGTTTGGGGGTGGGGTATGAGGCACCCCTGTCATTGACGTGCGCGGAGTTTAGGGAGCAAGCGACCTAGTGGGATTTACAGTAGAAGGGATGTACTTTCAGACCACATAAGCGGCTATGCCGGGAAAACTCTAGTTTTCGAGAAATAGGGATACAAAGATGACCGAAAATGGAAATTTCTGTATAGTATTGCAATGTGTCGGTACCAACTCGGGCTGGTTTCTCACAGAACCCCACCGAGTTTAGGGAGTTCGAGACCCAGTGGGGCTTGTAGTCCATACAAGTGCCTTTACAGCCCATAGGTCGGTTATACTGGGAAAACTCTGGTTTGTCGGAAATTTCAACTCAAACATTGGGAAACGTGAACATTCATGGGTTTGGGGGTGGGGTATGAGGCACCCCTGTCATTGACGTGCGCGGAGTTTAGGGAGCAAGCAACCTAGTGGGATTTACAGTAGAAGGGATGTACTTTCAGACCACATAAGCGGCTATGCCGGGAAAACTCTAGTTTTCGAGAAATAGGGATACAAAGATGACCGAAAATGGAAATTTCTGTATAGTATTGCAATGTGTCGGTACCAACTCGGGCTGGTTTCTCACAGAACCCCACCGAGTTTAGGGAGTTCGAGACCCAGTGGGGCTTGTAGTCCATACAAGTGCCTTTACAGCCCATAGGTCGGTTATACTGGGAAAACTCTGGTTTGTCGGAAATTTTAACTCAGACATTGGGAAACGTGAACATTCATGGGTTTGGGGGTGGGGTATGAGGCACCCCTGTCATTGACGTGTGCGGAGTTTAGGGAGCAAGCGACCTAGTGGGATTTACAGTAGAAGGGATGTACTTTCAGACCACATAAGCGGCTATGCCGGGAAAACTCTAGTTTTCGAGAAATAGGGATACAAAGATGACCGAAAATGGAAATTTCTGTATAGTATTGCAATGTGTCGGTACCAACTCGGGCTGGTTTCTCACAGAACCCCACCGAGTTTAGGGAGTTCGAGACCCAGTGGGGCTTGTAGTCCATACAAGTGCCTTTACAGCCCATAGGTCGGTTATACTAGGAAAACTCTGGTTTGTCGGAAATTTCAACTCAAACATTGGGAAACGTGAACATTCATGGGTTTGGGGGTGGGGTATGAGGCACCCCTGTCATTGACGTGCGCGGAGTTTAGGGAGCAAGCGACCTAGTGGGATTTACAGTAGAAGGGATGTACTTTCAGACCACATAAGCGGCTATGCCGGGAAAACTCTAGTTTTCGAGAAATAGGGATACAAAGATGACCGAAAATGGAAATTTCTGTATAGTATTGCAATGTGTCGGTACCAACTCGGGCTGGTTTCTCACAGAACCCCACCGAGTTTAGGGAGTTCGAGACCCAGTGGGGCTTGTAGTCCATACAAGTGCCTTTACAGCCCATAGGTCGGTTATACTGGGAAAACTCTGGTTTGTCGGAAATTTCAACTCAAACATTGGGAAACGTGAACATTCATGGGTTTGGGGGTGGGGTATGAGGCACCCCTGTCATTGACGTGCGCGGAGTTTAGGGAGCAAGCAACCTAGTGGGATTTACAGTAGAAGGGATGTACTTTCAGACCACATAAGCGGCTATGCCGGGAAAACTCTAGTTTTCGAGAAATAGGGATACAAAGATGACCGAAAATGGAAATTTCTGTATAGTATTGCAATGTGTCGGTACCAACTCGGGCTGGTTTCTCACAGAACCCCACCGAGTTTAGGGAGTTCGAGACCCAGTGGGGCTTGTAGTCCATACAAGTGCCTTTACAGCCCATAGGTCGGTTATACTGGGAAAACTCTGGTTTGTCGGAAATTTTAACTCAAACATTGGGAAACGTGAACATTCATGGGTTTGGGGGTGGGGTATGAGGCACCCCTGTCATTGACGTGTGCGGAGTTTAGGGAGCAAGCGACCTAGTGGGATTTACAGTAGAAGGGATGTACTTTCAGACCACATAAGCGGCTATGCCGGGAAAACTCTAGTTTTCGAGAAATAGGGATACAAAGATAACCGAAAATGGAAATTTCTGTATAGTATTGCAATGTGTCGGTACCAACTCGGGCTGGTTTCTCACAGAACCCCACCGAGTTTAGGGAGTTCGAGACCCAGTGGGGCTTGTAGTCCATACAAGTGCCTTTACAGCCCATAGGTCGGTTATACTAGGAAAACTCTGGTTTGTCGGAAATTTCAACTCAAACATTGGGAAACGTGAACATTCATGGGTTTGGGGGTGGGGTATGAGGCACCCCTGTCATTGACGTGCGCGGAGTTTAGGGAGCAAGCGACCTAGTGGGATTTACAGTAGAAGGGATGTACTTTCAGACCACATAAGCGGCTATGCCGGAAAAACTCTAGTTTTCGAGAAATAGGGAAACAAAGATGACCAAAAATGGAAATTTCTGTATAGTATTGCAATGTGTCGGTATCAACTCGGACTGGTTTCTCACAGAACCCCACCGAGTTTAGGGAGTTCGAGACCCAGTGGGGCTTGTAGTCCATACAAGTGCCTTTACAGCCCATAGGTCGGTTATACTGGGAAAACTCTGGTTTGTCGGAAATTTCAACTCAAACATTGGGAAACGTGAACATTCATGGGTTTGGGGGTGGGGTATGAGGCACCCCTGTCATTGACGTGCGCGGAGTTTAGGGAGCAAGCGACGTAGTGGGATTTACAGTAGAAGGGATGTACTTTCAGACCACATAAGCGGCTATGCCGGGAAAACTCTAGTTTTCGAGAAATATGGATACAAAGATGACCGAAAATGGAAATTTCTTTATAGTATTGCAATGTGTCGGTACCAACTCGGGCTGGTTTCTCACAGAACCCCACCGAGTTTAGGGAGTTCGAGACCCAGTGGGGCTTGTAGTCCATACACGTGCCTTTACAGCCCATAGGTCGGTTATACTTGGAAAACTCTGGTTTGTCGGAAATTTCAACTCAAACATTGGGAAACGTGAACATTCATGGGTTTGGGGGTGGGGTATGAGGCACCCCTGTCATTGCCGTGTGCGGAGATTAGGGAGCAAACGACCTAGTGAGATTTACAGTAGAAGGGATGTACTTCAGACCACATAAGCGGCTATGCCGGGAAGACTCTAGTTTTCGAGAAATAGGGATACAAAGATGACCGAAAATGGAAATTTCTGTATAGTAATGCAATGTGTCGGTACCAACTCGGGCTGGTTTCTCACAGAACCCCACCGAGTTTAGGGAGTTCGAGACCCAGTGGGGCTTGTAGTCCATACAAGTGCCTTTACAGCCCATAGGTCGGTTATACAGGGAAAACTCTGGTTTGTCGGAAATTTTAACTCAAACATTGGGAAACGTGAACATTCATGGGTTTGGGGGTGGGGTATGAGGCACCCCTGTCATTGCCGTGTGCGGAGTTTAGGGAGCAAGCGACCTAGTGGGATTTACAGTAGAAGGGATGTACTTTCAGACCACATAAGCGGCTATTCCGGGAAAACTCTAATTTTCGAGAAATAGTGATACAAAGATGACCGGAAATGCAAATTTCTGTATAGTATTGCAATGTATCGGTACCAACTCGGGCTGGTTTCTCACAGAACCCCACCGAGTTTAGGGAGTTCGAGACCCAGTGGGGCTTGTAGTCCATACAAGTGCCTTTACAGCCCATAGGTCGGTTATACTGGGAAAACTCTGGTTTGTCGGAAATTTCAACTCAAACATTGGGAAACGTGAACATTCATGGGTTTGGGGTGGGGTATGAGGCACCCCTGTCATTGACGTGCGCGGAGTTTAGGGAGCAAGCGACCTAGTGGGATTTACAGTAGAAGGGATGTACTTTTAGACCACATAAGCGGCTATGCCGGGAAAACTCTAGTTTTCGAGAAATAGGGATACAAAGATGACCGAAAATGGAAATTTCTGTATAGTATTGCAATGTGTCGGTACCAACTCGGGCTGGTTTCTCACAGAACCCCACCGAGTTTAGGGAGTTCGAGACCCAGTGGGGCTTGTAGTCCATACAAGTGCCTTTACAGCCCATAGGTCGGTTATACTGGGAAAACTCTGGTTTGTCGGAAATTTCAACTCAAACATTGGGAAACGTGAACATTCATGGGTTTGGGGGTGGGGTATGAGGCACCCCTGTCATTGACGTGTGCGGAGTTTAGGGAGCAAGCGACCTAGTGGGATTTACAGTAGAAGGGATGTACATTCAGACCACATAAGCGGCTATGCCGGGAAAACTCTAGTTTTCGAGAAATAGGGATACAAAGATGACCGAAAATGGAAATTTCTGTATAGTATTGCAATGTGTCGGTACCAACTCGGGCTGGTTTCTCACAGAACCCCACCGAGTTTAGGGAGTTCGAGACCCAGTGGGGCTTGTAGTCCATACAAGTGCCTTTACAGCCCATAGGTCGGTTATACTGGGAAAACTCTGGTTTGTCGGAAATTTCAACTCAAACATTGGGAAACGTGAACATTCATGGGTTTGGGGGTGGGGTATGAGGCACCCCTGTCATTGACGTGTGCGGAGTTTAGGGAGCAAGCGACCTAGTGGGATTTACAGTAGAAGGGATGTACTTTCAGACCACATAAGCGGCTATGCCGGGAAAACTCTAGTTTTCGAGAAATATGGATACAAAGATGACCGAAAATGGAAATTTCTTTATAGTATTGCAATGTGTCGGTACCAACTCGGGCTGGTTTCTCACAGAACCCCACCGAGTTTAGGGAGTTCGAGACCCAGTGGGGCTTGTAGTCCATACACGTGCCTTTACAGCCCATAGGTCGGTTATACTTGGAAAACTCTGGTTTGTCGGAAATTTCAACTCAAACATTGGGAAACGTGAACATTCATGGGTTTGGGGGTTGCTTATGAGGCACCCCTGTCATTGCCGTGTGCGGAGTTTAGGGAGCAAACGACCTAGTGGGATTTACAGTAGAAGGGATGTACTTTCAGACCACATAAGCGGCTATGCCGGGAAAACTCTAGTTTTCGATCAATATGGATACAAAGATGACCGAAAATGGAAATTTCTGTATAGTATTGCAATGTGTCGGTACCAACTCGGGCTGGTTTCTCACAGAACCCCACCGAGTTTAGGGAGTTCGAGACCCAGTGGGGCTTGTAGTCCATACAAGTGCCTTTACAGCCCATAGGTCGGTTATACAGGGAAAACTCTGGTTTGTCGGAAATTTTAACTCAAACATTGGAAAACGTGAACATTCATGGGTTTGGGGGTGGGGTATGAGGCACCCCTGTCATTGCCGTGTGCGGAGTTTAGGGAGCAAGCGACCTAGTGGGATTTACAGTAGAAGGGATGTACTTTCAGACCACATAAGCGGCTATTCCGGGAAAACCCTAATTTTCGAGAAATAGTGATACAAAGATGACCGGAAATGCAAATTTCTGTATAGTATTGCAATGTATCGGTACCAACTCGGGCTGGTTTCTCACAGAACCCCACCGAGTTTAGGGAGTTCGAGACCCAGTGGGGCTTGTAGTCCATACAAGTGCCTTTACAGCCCATAGGTCGGTTATACTGGGAAAACTCTGGTTTGTCGGAAATTTCAACTCAAACATTGGGAAACGTGAACATTCATGGGTTTGGGGTGGGGTATGAGGCACCCCTGTCATTGACGTGCGCGGAGTTTAGGGAGCAAGCAACCTAGTGGGATTTACAGTAGAAGGGATGTACTTTTAGACCACATAAGCGGCTATGCCGGGAAAACTCTAGTTTTCGAGAAATAGGGATACAAAGATGACCGAAAATGGAAATTTCTGTATAGTATTGCAATGTGTCGGTACCAACTCGGGCTGGTTTCTCACAGAACCCCACCGAGTTTAGGGAGTTCGAGACCCAGTGGGGCTTGTAGTCCATACAAGTGCCTTTACAGCCCATAGGTCGGTTATACTGGGAAAACTCTGGTTTGTCGGAAATTTCAACTCAAACGTTGGGAAACGTGAACATTCATGGGTAAGGGTGTGGGGTATGAGGCACCCATGTCATTGACGTGCGCTGAGTTCAGGGAGCAAGCGACCTAGTGGGCTTTACAGTAGAAGGGATGTAATTTCAGACCACATAAGCGGCTACGCCGGGAAAACTCTAGTTTTCGAGAAATAGGGGTACAAAGATGACCGAAAATGGAAATTTCTGTATAGTATTGCAATGTGTCGGTACCAACTCGGGCATAGCCGCTTATGTGGTCTGAAAGTACATCCCTTCTACTGTAAATCCCACTAGGTCGCTTGCTCCCTAATTTCCGCGCACGTCAATGACAGGGGTGCCTCATACCCCACCCCAAACCCATGAATGTTCACGTTTCCCAATGTTTAAGTTGAAATTTCCCACAAACCAGAGATTTCCCAGTATAGCCGACCTATGGGCTGTAAAGGCACTTGTATGGACTACACGCCCGACTAGATCTCGAACTCCCTAAACTCGGTGGGGTTCTGTGAAAAACCAGCCCGAGTTGGTACCGACACATTGCAATACTATACAGAAATTTCCATTTCCGGTCATCTTTGTACCCCTATTTCTCGAAAACTAGAGTTTTCCCGGCATAGCCGCTTATGTGGTCTGAAATTACATCCCTTCTACTGTAAATCCCACTAGGTCGCTTGCTAACTCAACTCCGCGCACGTCAATGACAGGGGTGCCTCATACCCCACCCCTAACCCATGAATGTTCACGTTTCCCAATGTTTGAGTTGAAATTTCCGACAAACCAGAGTTTTCCCAGTATAACCGACCTATGGGCTGTAAAGGCACTTGTATGGACTACAAGCCTCACTGGGTCTCGAACTCCCTAAACTCGGTGGGGTTCTGTGAGAAACCAGCCCGAGTTGGTACCGACACATTGCAATACTATACAAAAATTTCCATTTTCGGTCATCTTTGTACCCCTATTTCTCGAAAACTAGAGTTTTCCCGGCATAGCCGCTTATGTGGTCTGAATGTACATCCCTTCTACTGTAAATCCCACTAGGTCGCTTGCTCCCTAAACTCCGCGCACGTCAATGACAGGGGTGCCTCATACCACACCCCCAAACCCATGAATGTTCACGTTTTCCAATGTTTGAGTTGAAATTTCCGACAAACCAGAGTTTTCCCAGTATAACCGACCTATGGGCTGTAAAGACACTTGTATGGACTACAAGCCCCACTGGGTCTCGAACTCCCTAAACTCGGTGGGGTTCTGTGAGAAACCAGCCCGAGTTGGTACCGACACATTGCAATACTATACAGAAAATTCCATTTTCGGTCATCTTTGTACCCCTATTTCTCGAAAACTAGAGTTTTCCCGGCATAGCCGCTTATGTGGTCTGAAATTACATCCCTTCTACTGTAAAACCCACTAGGTCGCTTGCTCCCTAAACTCCGCGCACGTCAATGACAGGGGTGCCTCATACCCCACCCCCTAACCCATGAATGTTCACGTTTCCCAATGTTTGAGTTGAAATTTCCGACAAACCAGAGTTTTCCCAGTATAACCGACCTATGGGCTGTAAAGGCACTTGTATGGACTACAAGCCCCACTGGGTCTCGAACTCCCTAAACTCGGTGGGGTTCTGTGAGAAACCAGCCCGAGTTGGTACCGACACATTGCAATACTATACAGAAATTTCCATTTTCGGTCATCTTTGTACCCCTATTTCTCGAAAACTAGAGTTTTCCCGGCATAGCCGCTTATGTGGTCTGAAATTACATCCCTTCTACTGTAAATCCCACTAGGTCGCTTGCTCCCTATACTCCGCGCACGTCAATGACAGGGGTGCCTCATACCACACCCCAAAACCCATGAATGTTCACGTTTCCCAATGTTTGAGTTGAAATTTCAGACAAATCAGAGTTTTCCCAGTATAACCGACCTATGGGCTGTAAAGGCACTTGTATGGACTACAAGCCCCACTGGGTCTCGAACTCCCTAAACTCGGGGGGGTTCTGTGAGAAACCAGCCCGAGTTGTTACCGACACATTGCAATACTATACAGAAATTTCCATTTTCGGTCATCTTTGTATCCCTATTTCTCGAAAACTAGAGTTTTCCCGGCATAGCCGCTTATGTGGTCTAAAAGTACATCCCTTCTACTGTAAATCCCACTAGGTCGCTTGCTCCCTAAACTCCGCGCACGTCAATGACAGGGGTGCCTCATACCCCACCCCCTAACCCATGAATGTTCACGTTTCCCAATGTTTGAGTTAAAATTTCCGACAAACCAGAGTTTTCCCGGTATAACCGACCTATGGGCTGTAAAGGCACTTGTATGGACTACAACCACCACTGGGTCTCGAACTCCCTAAACTCGGTGGGGTTCTTTAAGAAACCAGCCCGAGTTGGTACCGACACATTGCAATACTATACAGAAATTTCCATTTTCGGTCATCTTTGTACCCCTATTTCTCGAAAACTAGAGTTTTCCAGGCATAGCCGCTTATGTGGTCTGAAATTACATCCCTTCTACTGTAAAACCCACTAGGTCGCTTGCTCCCTAAACTCCGCGCACGTCAATGACAGGGGTGCCTCATACCCCACCCCCTAACCCATGAATGTTCACGTTTCCCAATGTTTGAGTTGAAATTTCCGACAAACCAGAGTTTTCTCAGTATAACCGACCTATGGGCTGTAAAGGCACCTGTATGGACTACAAGCCTCACTGGGTCTCGAACTCCCTAAACTCGGTGGGGTTCTGTGAGAAACCAGCCCGAGTTGGTACCGACACATTGCAATACTGTACAGAAATTTCCATTTTCGGTCATCTTTGTACCCCTATTTCTCGAAAACTAGAGTTTTCCCGGCATAGCCGCTTATGTGGTCTGAAAGTACATCCCTTCTACTGTAAATCCCACTAGGTCGCTTGCTCCCTAAACTCCGCGCACGTCAATGACAGGGGTGCCTCATTACCCTGCCCCAAACCCATGAATGTTCACGTTTCCCAATGTTTGAGTTAAAATTTCCGACAAACCAGAGTTTTCTCAGTATAACCGACCTATGGGCTGTAAAGGCACTTGTATGGACTACAAGCCTCACTGGGTCTCGAACTCCCTAAACTCGGTGGGGTTCTGTGAGAAACCAGCCCGAGTTGGTACCGACACATTGCAATACTATACAGAAATTTCCATTTTCGGTCATCTTTGTACCCCTATTTCTCGAAAACTAGAGTTTTCCCGGCATAGCCGCTTATGTGGTCTGAAAGTACATTCCTTCTACTGTAAATCCCACTAGGTCGCTTGCTACCTAAACTCCGCGCACGTCAATGACAGGGGTGCCTCATACCCCACCCCCCCCCCCCAAACCCATGAATGTTCACGTTTCCCAATGTTTGAGTTAAAATTTCCGACAAACCAGAGTTTTCCCAGTATAACCGACCTATGGGCTGTAAAGGCACTTGTATGGACTACAACCACCACTGGGTCTCGAACTCCCTAAACTCGGTGGGGTTCTTTGAGAAACCAGCCCGAGTTGGTACCGACACATTGCAATACTATACAGAAAATTCCATTTTCGGTCATCTTTGTACCCCTATTTCTCGAAAACTAGAGTTTTCCAGGCATAGCCGCTTATGTGGTCTGAAATTACATCCCTTCTACTGTAAAACCCACTAGGTCGCTTGCTCCCTAAACTCCGCGCACGTCAATGACAGGGGTGCCTCATACCCCACCCCCTAACCCATGAATGTTCACGTTTCCCAATGTTTGAGTTGAAATTTCCGACAAACCAGAGTTTTCCCAGTATAATCGACCTATGGGCTGTAAAGGCACTTGTATGGACTACAAGCCTCACTGGGTCTCGAACTCCCTAAACTCGGTGGGGTTCTGTGAGAAACCAGCCCGAGTTGGTACCGACACATTGCAATACTGTACAGAAATTTCCATTTTCGGTCATCTTTGTACCCCTATTTCTCGAAAACTAGAGTTTTCCCGGCATAGCCGCTTATGTGGTCTGAAAGTACATCCCTTCTACTGTAAATCCCACTAGGTTGCTTGCTCCCTAAACTCCGCGCACGTCAATGACAGGGGTGCCTCATACCACACCCCCAAACCCATGAATGTTCACGTTTCCCAATGTTTGAGTTGAAATTTCCGACAAACCAGAGTTTTCCCAGTATAACCGACCTATGGGCTGTAAAGGCACTCGTATGGACTACAAGCCCCACTGGGTCTCGAACTCCCTAAACCCGGTGGGGTTCTGTGAGAAACCAGCCCGAGTTGGTACCGACACATTGCAATACTATACAGAAATTTCCATTTTCGGTCATCTTTGTTCCCCTATTTCTCGAAAACTAGAGTTTTCCCGGCATAGCCGCTTATGTGGTCTAAAATTACATGCCTTCTACTGTAAATCCCACTAGGTCGCTTGCTCCCTAAACTCCGCGCACGTCAATGACAGGGGTGCCTCATACCACACCCCCTAACCCATGAATGTTCACGTTTCCCAATGTTTGAGTTGAAATTTTCGACAAACCAGTTTTCCCAGTATAACCGACCTATGGGCTGTAAAGGCACTTGTATGGACTACAAGCCTCACTGGGTCTGGAACTCCCTAAACTCGGTGGGGTTCTGTGAGAAACCAGCCCGAGTTGGTACCGACACATTGCAATACTATACAGAAATTTCCATTTTCGGTCATCTTTGTACCCCTATTTCTCGAAAACTAGAGTTTTCCCGGCGTAGCCGCTTATGTGGTCTGAAAGTACATCCCTTCTACTGTAAATCCCACTAGGTCGCTTGCTCCCTAAACTCCGCGCACGTCAATGACAGGGGTGCCTCATACCACACCCCCAAACCCATGAATGTTCACGTTTCCCAATGTTTGAGTTGAAATTTCCGACAAACCAGAGTTTTCCCAGTATAACCGACCTATGGGCTGTAAAGGCACTTGTATGGACTACAAGCCCCACTGGGTCTCGAACTCCCTAAACTCGGTGGGGTTCTGTGAGAAACCAGCCCGAGTTGGTACCGACACATTGCAAAACTATACAGAAAATTCCATTTTTGGTCATCTTTGTACCCCTATTTCTCGAAAACTAGAGTTTTCCCGGCATAGCCGCTTATGTGGTCTGAAATTACATCCCTTCTACTGTAAATCCCACTAGGTCGCTTGCTCCCTAAACTCCGCGCACGTCAATGACAGGGGTGCCTCATACCCCACCCCCTAACCCATGAATGTTCACGTTTCCCAATGTTTGAGTTGAAATTTCCGACAAACCAGAGTTTTCCCAGTATAACCGACCTATGGGCTGTAAAGGCACTTGTATGGACTACAAGCCCCACTGGGTCTCGAACTCCCTAAACTCGGTGGGGTTCTGTGAGAAACCAGCCCGAGTTGGTACCGACACATTGCAATACTATACAGAAATTTCCATTTTCGGTCATCTTTGTATCCCTATTTCTCGAAAACTAGAGTTTTCCCGGCATAGCCGCTTATGTGGTCTGAAAGTACATCCCTTCTACTGTAAATCCCACTAGGTCGCTTGCTCCCTAAACTCCGCGCACGTCAATGACAGGGGTGCCTCATACCACACCCCCTAACCCATGAATGTTCACGTTTCCCAATGTTTGAGTTGAAATTTCCGACAAACCAGAGTTTTCCCAGTATAACCGACCTATGGGCTGTAAAGGCACTCGAATGGACTACAAGCCCCACTGGGTCTCGAACTCCCTAAACTCGGTGGGGTTCTGTGAGAAACCAGCCCGAGTTGGTACCGACACATTGCAATACTATACAGAAATTTCCATTTCGGTCATCTTTGTACCCCTATTTCTCAAAAACTAGAGTTTTCCCGGCATAGCCGCTTATGTGGTCTGAAATTACATCCCTTCTACTGTAAAACCCACTAGGTCGCTTGCTCCCTAAACTCCGCGCACGTCAATGACAGGGGTGCCTTATACCCCTTCCCCTAACCCATGAATGTTCACGTTTCCCAATGTTTGAGTTGAAATTTCCGACAAACCAGAGTTTTCCCAGTATAACCGACCTATGGGCTGTAAAGGCACTTGTATGGACTACAAGCCTCACAGGGTCTCGAACTCCCTAAACTCGGTGGGGTTCTGTGAGAAACCAGCCCGAGTTGGTACCGACACATTGCAATACTATACAGAAATTTCCATTTTCGGTCATCTTTGTACCCCTATTTCTCGAAAACTAGAGTTTTCCCGGCGTAGCCGCTTATGTGGTCTGAAAGTACATCCCTTCTACTGTAAATCCCACTAGGTCGCTTGCTACCTAAACTCCGCGCACGTCAATGACAGGGGTGCCTCATACCACACCCCCTAACCCATGAATGCTCACGTTTCCCAATGTTTGAGTTGAAATTTCCGACAAACCAGAGTTTTCCCAGTATAACCGACCTATGGGCTGTAAAGGTACTTGTATGGACTACAAGCCCCACTGGGTCTCGAACTCCCTAAACTCGGTGGGGTTCTGTGAGAAACCAGCCCGAGTTGGTACCGACACATTGCAAAACTATACAGAAAATTCCATTTTCGGTCATCTTTGTACCCCTATTTCTCAAAAACTAGAGTTTTCCCGGCATAGCCGCTGATGTGGTCTGAAATTACATCCCTTCTACTGTAAAACCCACTAGGTCGCTTGCTCCCTAAACTCCGCGCACGTCAATGACAGGGGTGCCTCATACCCCACCCCCTAACCCGTGAATGTTCACGTTTCCCAATGTTTGAGTTAAAATTTCCGACAAACCAGAGTTTTCCCAGTATAACCGACCTATGGGTTGTAAAGGCACTTGTATGGACTACAAGCCCCACTGGGTCTCGAACTCCCTAAACTCGGTGGGGTTCTGTGAGAAACCAGCCCGAGTTGGTACCGACACATTGCAATACTATACAGAAATTTCCATTTTCGGTCATCTTTGTACCCGTATTTCTCGAAAACTAGAGTTTTCCCGGCATAGCCGCTTATGTGGTCTGAAAGTACATACCTTCTACTGTAAATCCCACTAGGTCGCTTGCTCCCTAAACTCCGCGCACGTCAATGACAGGGGTGCCTCATACCACACCCCCAAACCCATGAATGTTCACGTTTCCCAATGTTTGAGTTAAAATTTCCGACAAACCAGAGTTTTCCCAGTATAACCGACCTATGGGCTGTAAAGGCACTTGTATGGACTACAAGCCTCACTGGGTCTCGAACTCCCTAAACTCGGTGGGGTTCTGTGAGAAACCAGCCCGAGTTGGTACCGACACATTGCAATACTATACAGAAATTTCCATTTTCGGTCATCTTTGTACCCCTATTTCTCGAAAACTAGAGTTTTCCCGGCATAGCCGCTTATGTGGTCTGAAATTACATCCCTTCTACTGTAAATCCCACTAGGTCGCTTGCTCCCTAAACTCCGCGCACGTCAATGACAGGGGTGCCTCATACCACACCCAAAAACCCATGAATGTTCACGTTTCCCAATGTTTGAGTTGAAATTTCCGACAAATCAGAGTTTTCCCAGTATAACCGACCTATGGGCTGTAAAGGCACTTGTATGGACTACAAGCCCCACTGAGTCTCGAACTCCCTAAACTCGGTGGGGTTCTGTGAGAAACCAGCCCGAGTTGGTACCGACACATTGCAATACTATACAGAAATTTCCATTTTCGGTCATCTTTGTACCCCTATTTCTCGAAAACTAGAGTTTTCCCGGCATAGCCGCTTATGTGGTCTGAAAGTACATCCCTTCTACTGTAAATCCCACTAGGTCGCTTGCTCCCTAAACTCCGCGCACGTCAATGACAGGGGTGCCTCATACCCCACCCCCCCAAACCCATGAATGTTCACGTTTCCCAATGTTTGAGTTAAAATTTCCGACAAACCAGAGTTTTCCCAGTATAACCGACCTATGGGCTGTAAAGGCACTTGTATGAACTACAACCACCACTGGGTCTCGAACTCCCTAAACTCGGTGGGGTTCTTTGAGAAACCAGCCCGAGTTGGTACCGACACATTGCAATACTGCACAGAAAATTCCATTTTCGGTCATCTTTGTACCCCTATTTCTCGAAAACTAGAGTTTTCCAGGCATAGCCGCTTATGTGGTCTGAAATTACATCCCTTCTACTGTAAAACCCACTAGGTCGCTTGCTCCCTAAACTCCGCGCACGTCAATGACAGGGGTGCCTGATACCCCACCACCTAACCCATGAATGTTCACGTTTCCCAATGTTTGAGTTGAAATTTCCGACAAACGTAGCCGCTTATGTGGTCTGAAAGTACATCCCTTCTACTGTAAATCCCACTAGTTCGCTTGCTCCCTAAACTCCGCGAACGTCAATGACAGGGGTGCCTCATACCACACCCGCAAACCCATGAATGTCACGTTTCCCAATGTTTGAGTTGAAATTTCCGACAAACCAGAGTTTTCCCAGTATAACCGACCTATGGGCTGTAAAGGCACTTGTATGGACTACAAGCCCCACTGGGTCTCGAACTCCCTAAACTCGGTGGGGTTCTGTGAGAAACCAGCCCGAGTTGGTACCGACACATTGCAAAACTATACAGAAAATTCCATTTTTGGTCATCTTTGTACCCCTATTTCTCGAAAACTAGAGTTTTCCCGGCATAGCCGCTTATGTGGTCTGAAATTACGTTCCTTCTACTGTAAATCCCACTAGGTCGCTTGCTCCCTAAACTCCGCGAACGTCAATGACAGGGGTGCCTCATACCACACCCCAAACCCATGAATGTTCACGTTTCCCAATGTTTGAGTTAAAATTTCCGACAAACCAGAGTTTTCCCAGTATAACCGACCTATGGGCTGTAAAGGCACTCGTATGGACTACAAGCCCCACTGGGTCTCGAACTCCCTAAACTCGGTGGGGTTCTGTGAGAAACCAGCCCGAGTTGGTACCGACACATTGCAATACTATACAGAAATTTCCATTTTCGGTCATCTTTGTACCCCTATTTCTCGAAAACTAGAGTTTTCCCGGCATAGCCGCTTATGTGGTCTGAAATTACATCCCTTCTACTGTAAAACCCAGTAGGTCGCTTGCTCCCTAAACTCCGCGCACGTCAATGACAGGGGTGCCTTATACCCCTTCCCCTAACCCATGAATGTTCACGTTTCCCAATGTTTGAGTTGAAATTTCCGACAAACCAGAGTTTTCCCAGTATAACCGACCTATGGGCTGTAAAGGCACTTGTATGGACTACAAGCCTCACTGGGTCTCGAACTCCCTAAACTCGGTGGGGTTCTGTGAGAAACCAGCCCGAATTGGTACCGACACATTGCAATACTATACAGAAATTTCCATTTTCGGTCATCTTTGTACCCCTATTTCTCGAAAACTAGAGTTTTCCCGGCGTAGCCGCTTATGTGGTCTGAAAGTACATCCCTTCTACTGTAAATCCCACTAGGTCGCTTACTCCCTAAACTCCGCGCACGTCAATGACAGGGGTGCCTCATACCACACCCCCTAACCCATGAATGTGCACGTTTCCCAATGTTTGAGTTGAAATTTCCGACAAACCAGAGTTTTCCCAGTATAACCGACCTATGGGCTGTAAAGGCACTTGTATGGACTACAAGCCCCACTGGGTCTCGAACTCCCTAAACTCGGTGGGGTTCTGTGAGAAACCAGCCCGAGTTGGTACCGACACATTGCAAAACTATACAGAAAATTCCATTTTCGGTCATCTTTGTACCCCTATTTCTCGAAAACTAGAGTTTTCCAGGCATAGCCGCTGATGTGGTCTGAAATTACATCCCTTCTACTGTAAAACCCACTAGGTCGCTTGCTCCCTAAACTCCGCGCACGTCAATGACAGGGGTGCCTCATACCCCACCCCCTAACCCATGAATGTTCACGTTTCCCAATGTTTGAGTTGAAATTTCCGACAAACCAGAGTTTTCCCAGTATAACCGACCTATGGGTTGTAAAGGCACTTGTATGGACTACAAGCCCCACTGGGTCTCGAACTCCCTAAACTCGGTGGGGTTCTGTGAGAAACCAGCCCGAGTTGGTACCGACACATTGCAATACTATACAGAAATTTCCATTTTCGGTCATCTTTGTACCCGTATTTCTCGAAAACTAGAGTTTTCCCGGCATAGCCGCTTATGTGGTCTGAAAGTACATACCTTCTACTGTAAATCCCACTAGGTCGCTTGCTCCCTAAACTCCGCGCACGTCAATGACAGGGGTGCCTCATACCACACCCCCAAACCCATGAATGTTCACGTTTCCCAATGTTTGAGTTAAAATTTTTCGACAAACCAGAGTTTTCCCAGTATAACCGACCTATGGGCTGTAAAGGCACTTGTATGGACTACAAGCCTCACTGGGTCTCGAACTCCCTAAACTCGGTGGGGTTCTGTGAGAAACCAGCCCGAGTTGGTACCGACACATTGCAATACTATACAGAAATTTCCATTTTCGGTCATCTTTGTACCCCTATTTTTCGAAAACTAGAGTTTTCCCGGCATAGCCGCTTATGTGGTCTAAAAGAACATCCCTTCTACTGTAAATCCCACTAGGTCGCTTGCTCCCTAAACTCCGCGCACGTCAATGACAGGGGTGCCTTATACCACACCCCCAAACCCATGAATGTTCACGTTTCCCAATGTTTGAGTTGAAATTTCCGACAAACCAGAGTTTTCCCAGTATAACCGACCTATGGGCTGTAAAGGCACTCGTATGGACTACAAGCCCCACTGGGTCTCGAACTCCCTAAACTCGGTGGGGTTCTGTGAGAAACCAGCCCGAGTTGGTACCGACACATTGCAATACTATACAGAAATTTCCATTTTCGGTCATCTTTGTACCCCTATTTCTCGAAAACTAGAGTTTTCCCGGCATAGCCGCTTATGTGGTCTGAAATTACATCCCTTCTACTGTAAAACCCACTAGGTCGCTTGCTCCCTAAACTCCGCGAACGTCAATGACAGGGGTGCCTCATACCCCACCCCCTAACCAATGAATGTTCACGTTTCCCAATGTTTGAGTTGAAATTTCCGACAAACCAGAGTTTTCCCAGTATAACCGACCTATGGGCTGTAAAGGCACTTGTATAGACTACAAGCCTCACTGGGTCTCGAACTCCCTAAACTCGGTGGGGTTCTGTGAGAAACCAGCCCGAGTTGGTACCGACACATTGCAATACTATACAGAAATTTCCATTTTCGGTCATCTTTGTACCCCTATTTCTCGAAAACTAGAGTTTTCCCGGCGTAGCCGCTTATGTGGTCTGAAAGTACATCCCTTCTACTGTAAATCCCACTAGGTCGCTTGCTCCCTAATCTCCGCGAACGTCAATGACAGGGGTGCCTCATACCACACCCCCTAACCCATGAATGTTCACGTTTCCCAATGTTTGAGTTGAAATTTCCGACAAACCAGAGTTTTCCCAGTATAACCGACCTATGGGCTGTAAAGGCACTTGTATAGACTACAAGCCTCACTGGGTCTCGAACTCCCTAAACTCGGTGGGGTTCTGTGAGAAACCAGCCCGAGTTGGTACCGACACATTGCAATACTATACAGAAATTTCCATTTTCGGTCATATTTGTACGCCTATTTCTCGAAAACTAGAGTTTTCCCGGCGTAGCCGCTTATGTGGTCTGAAAGTACATCCCTTCTACTGTAAATCCCACTAGGTCGCTTGCTCCCTAAACTCCGCGAACGTCAATGACAGGGGTGCCTCATACCACACCCCCTAACCCATGAATGTTCACGTTTCCCAATGTTTGAGTTGAAATTTCCGACAAACCAGAGTTTTCCCAGTATAACCGACCTATGGGCTGTAAAGGCACTTGTATAGACTACAAGCCTCACTGGGTCTCGAACTCCCTAAACTCGGTGGGGTTCTGTGAGAAACCAGCCCGAGTTGGTACCGACACATTGCAATACTATACAGAAATTTCCATTTTCGGTCATCTTTGTACCCCTATTTCTCGAAAACTAGAGTTTTCCCGGCGTAGCCGCTTATGTGGTCTGAAAGTACATCCCTTCTACTGTAAATCCCACTAGGTCGCTTGCTTCCTAAACTCCGCGCACGTCAATGACAGGGGTGCCTCATACCACACGCCCAAACCCATGAATGTTCACGTTTCCCAATGTTTGAGTTGAAATTTCCGACAAACCAGAGTTTTCCCAGTATAACCGACCTATGGGCTGTAAAGGCACTTGTATGGACTACAAGCCCCACTGGGTCTCGAACTCCCTAAACTCGGTGGGGTTCTGTGAGAAACCAGCCCGAGTTGGTACCGACACATTGCAATACTATACAGAAATTTCCATTTTCGGTCATCTTTGTACCCGTATTTCTCGAAAACTAGAGTTTTCCCGGCATAGCCGCTTATGTGGTCTGAAAGTACATACCTTCTACTGTAAATCCCACTAGGTCGCTTGCTCCCTAAACTCCGCGCACGTCAATGACAGGGGTGCCTCATACCACACCCCCAAACCCATGAATGTTCACGTTTCCCAATGTTTGAGTTAAAATTTCCGACAAACCAGAGTTTTCCCAGTATAACCGACCTATGGGCTGTAAAGGCACTTGTATGGACTACAAGCCTCACTGGGTCTCGAACTCCCTAAACTCGGTGGGGTTCTGTGAGAAACCAGCCCGAGTTGGTACCGACACATTGCAATACTATACAGAAATTTCCATTTTCGGTCATCTTTGTACCCCTATTTCTCGAAAACTAGAGTTTTCCCGGCATAGCCGCTTATGTGGTCTAAAAGAACATCCCTTCTACTGTAAATCCCACTAGGTCGCTTGCTCCCTAATCTCCGCGCACGTCAATGACAGGGGTGCCTCATACCACACCCCCAAACCCATGAATGTTCACGTTTCCCAATGTTTGAGTTGAAATTTCCGACAAACCAGAGTTTTCCCAGTATAACCGACCTATGGGCTGTAAAGGCACTCGTATGGACTACAAGCCCCACTGGGTCTCGAACTCCCTAAACTCAGTGGGGTTCTGTGAGAAACCAGCCCGAGTTGGTACCGACACATTGCAATACTATACAGAAATTTCCATTTTCGGTCATCTTTGTACCCCTATTTCTCGAAAACTAGAGTTTTCCCGGCATAGCCGCTTATGTGGTCTGAAATTACATCCCTTCTACTGTAAAACCCACTAGGTCGCTTGCTCCCTAAACTCCGCGAACGTCAATGACAGGGGTGCCTCATACCCCACCCCCTAACCAATGAATGTTCACGTTTCCCAATGTTTGAGTTGAAATTTCCGACAAACCAGAGTTTTCCCAGTATAACCGACCTATGGGCTGTAAAGGCACTTGTATAGACTACAAGCCTCACTGGGTCTCGAACTCCCTAAACTCGGTGGGGTTCTGTGAGAAACCAGCCCGAGTTGGTACCGACACATTGCAATACTATACAGAAATTTCCATTTTCGGTCATCTTTGTACCCCTATTTCTCGAAAACTAGAGTTTTCCCGGCGTAGCCGCTTATGTGGTCTGAAAGTACATCCCTTCTACTGTAAATCCCACTAGGTCGCTTGCTCCCTAATCTCCGCGAACGTCAATGACAGGGGTGCCTCATACCACACCCCCTAACCCATGAATGTTCACGTTTCCCAATGTTTGAGTTGAAATTTCCGACAAACCAGAGTTTTCCCAGTATAACCGACCTATGGGCTGTAAAGGCACTTGTATAGACTACAAGCCTCACTGGGTCTCGAACTCCCTAAACTCGGTGGGGTTCTGTGAGAAACCAGCCCGAGTTGGTACCGACACATTGCAATACTATACAGAAATTTCCATTTTCGGTCATATTTGTACGCCTATTTCTCGAAAACTAGAGTTTTCCCGGCGTAGCCGCTTATGTGGTCTGAAAGTACATCCCTTCTACTGTAAATCCCACTAGGTCGCTTGCTCCCTAAACTCCGCGAACGTCAATGACAGGGGTGCCTCATACCACACCCCCTAACCCATGAATGTTCACGTTTCCCAATGTTTGAGTTGAAATTTCCGACAAACCAGAGTTTTCCCAGTATAACCGACCTATGGGCTGTAAAGGCACTTGTATAGACTACAAGCCTCACTGGGTCTCGAACTCCCTAAACTCGGTGGGGTTCTGTGAGAAACCAGCCCGAGTTGGTACCGACACATTGCAATACTATACAGAAATTTCCATTTTCGGTCATCTTTGTACCCCTATTTCTCGAAAACTAGAGTTTTCCCGGCGTAGCCGCTTATGTGGTCTGAAAGTACATCCCTTCTACTGTAAATCCCACTAGGTCGCTTGCTTCCTAAACTCCGCGCACGTCAATGACAGGGGTGCCTCATACCACACGCCCAAACCCATGAATGTTCACGTTTCCCAATGTTTGAGTTGAAATTTCCGACAAACCAGAGTTTTCCCAGTATAACCGACCTATGGGCTGTAAAGGCACTTGTATGGACTACAAGCCCCACTGGGTCTCGAACTCCCTAAACTCGGTGGGGTTCTGTGAGAAACCAGCCCGAGTTGGTACCGACACATTGCAATACTATACAGAAATTTCCATTTTCGGTCATCTTTGTACCCGTATTTCTCGAAAACTAGAGTTTTCCCGGCATAGCCGCTTATGTGGTCTGAAAGTACATACCTTCTACTGTAAATCCCACTAGGTCGCTTGCTCCCTAAACTCCGCGCACGTCAATGACAGGGGTGCCTCATACCACACCCCCAAACCCATGAATGTTCACGTTTCCCAATGTTTGAGTTAAAATTTCCGACAAACCAGAGTTTTCCCAGTATAACCGACCTATGGGCTGTAAAGGCACTTGTATGGACTACAAGCCTCACTGGGTCTCGAACTCCCTAAACTCGGTGGGGTTCTGTGAGAAACCAGCCCGAGTTGGTACCGACACATTGCAATACTATACAGAAATTTCCATTTTCGGTCATCTTTGTACCCCTATTTCTCGAAAACTAGAGTTTTCCCGGCATAGCCGCTTATGTGGTCTAAAAGAACATCCCTTCTACTGTAAATCCCACTAGGTCGCTTGCTCCCTAATCTCCGCGCACGTCAATGACAGGGGTGCCTCATACCACACCCCCAAACCCATGAATGTTCACGTTTCCCAATGTTTGAGTTGAAATTTCCGACAAACCAGAGTTTTCCCAGTATAACCGACCTATGGGCTGTAAAGGCACTCGTATGGACTACAAGCCCCACTGGGTCTCGAACTCCCTAAACTCAGTGGGGTTCTGTGAGAAACCAGCCCGAGTTGGTACCGACACATTGCAATACTATACAGAAATTTCCATTTTCGGTCATCTTTGTACCCCTATTTCTCGAAAACTAGAGTTTTCCCGGCATAGCCGCTTATGTGGTCTGAAATTACATCCCTTCTACTGTAAAACCCACTAGGTCGCTTGCTCCCTAAACTCCGCGAACGTCAATGACAGGGGTGCCTCATACCCCACCCCCTAACCCATGAATGTTCACGTTTCCCAATGTTTGAGTTGAAATTTCCGACAAACCAGAGTTTTCCCAGTATAACCGACCTATGGGCTGTAAAGGCACTTGTATAGACTACAAGCCTCACTGGGTCTCGAACTCCCTAAACTCGGTGGGGTTTTGTGAGAAACCAGCCCGAGTTGGTACCGACACATTGCAATACTATACAGAAATTTCCATTTTCGGTCATCTTTGTACCCCTATTTCTCGAAAACTAGAGTTTTCCCGGCGTAGCCGCTTATGTGGTCTGAAAGTACATCCCTTCTACTGTAAATCCCACTAGGTCGCTTGCTCCCTAAACTCCGCGAACGTCAATGACAGGGGTGCCTCATACCACACCCCCTAACCCATGAATGTTCACGTTTCCCAATGTTTGAGTTGAAATTTCCGACAAACCAGAGTTTTCCCAGTATAACCGACCTATGGGCTGTAAAGGCACTTGTATAGACTACAAGCCTCACTGGGTCTCGAACTCCCTAAACTCGGTGGGGTTCTGTGAGAAACCAGCCCGAGTTGGTACCGACACATTGCAATACTATACAGAAATTTCCATTTTCGGTCATCTTTGTACCCCTATTTCTCGAAAACTAGAGTTTTCCCGGCGTAGCCGCTTATGTGGTCTGAAAGTACATCCCTTCTACTGTAAATCCCACTAGGTCGCTTGCTTCCTAAACTCCGCGCACGTCAATGACAGGGGTGCCTCATACCACACGCCCAAACCCATGAATGTTCACGTTTCCCAATGTTTGAGTTGAAATTTCCGACAAACCAGAGTTTTCCCAGTATAACCGACCTATGGGCTGTAAAGGCACTTGTATGGACTACAAGCCCCACTGGGTCTCGAACTCCCTAAACTCGGTGGGGTTCTGTGAGAAACCAGCCCGAGTTGGTACCGACACATTGCAATACTATACAGAAATTTCCATTTTCGGTCATCTTTGTACCCGTATTTCTCGAAAACTAGAGTTTTCCCGGCATAGCCGCTTATGTGGTCTGAAAGTACATACCTTCTACTGTAAATCCCACTAGGTCGCTTGCTCCCTAAACTCCGCGCACGTCAATGACAGGGGTGCCTCATACCACACCCCCAAACCCATGAATGTTCACGTTTCCCAATGTTTGAGTTAAAATTTCCGACAAACCAGAGTTTTCCCAGTATAACCGACCTATGGGCTGTAAAGGCACTTGTATGGACTACAAGCCTCACTGGGTCTCGAACTCCCTAAACTCGGTGGGGTTCTGTGAGAAACCAGCCCGAGTTGGTACCGACACATTGCAATACTATACAGAAATTTCCATTTTCGGTCATCTTTGTACCCCTATTTCTCGAAAACTAGAGTTTTCCCGGCATAGCCGCTTATGTGGTCTAAAAGAACATCCCTTCTACTGTAAATCCCACTAGGTCGCTTGCTCCCTAATCTCCGCGCACGTCAATGACAGGGGTGCCTCATACCACACCCCCAAACCCATGAATGTTCACGTTTCCCAATGTTTGAGTTGAAATTTCCGACAAACCAGAGTTTTCCCAGTATAACCGACCTATGGGCTGTAAAGGCACTCGTATGGACTACAAGCCCCACTGGGTCTCGAACTCCCTAAACTCAGTGGGGTTCTGTGAGAAACCAGCCCGAGTTGGTACCGACACATTGCAATACTATACAGAAATTTCCATTTTCGGTCATCTTTGTACCCCTATTTCTCGAAAACTAGAGTTTTCCCGGCATAGCCGCTTATGTGGTCTGAAATTACATCCCTTCTACTGTAAAACCCACTAGGTCGCTTGCTCCCTAAACTCCGCGAACGTCAATGACAGGGGTGCCTCATACCCCACCCCCTAACCCATGAATGTTCACGTTTCCCAATGTTTGAGTTGAAATTTCCGACAAACCAGAGTTTTCCCAGTATAACCGACCTATGGGCTGTAAAGGCACTTGTATAGACTACAAGCCTCACTGGGTCTCGAACTCCCTAAACTCGGTGGGGTTTTGTGAGAAACCAGCCCGAGTTGGTACCGACACATTGCAATACTATACAGAAATTTCCATTTTCGGTCATCTTTGTACCCCTATTTCTCGAAAACTAGAGTTTTCCCGGCGTAGCCGCTTATGTGGTCTGAAAGTACATCCCTTCTACTGTAAATCCCACTAGGTCGCTTGCTCCCTAAACTCCGCGAACGTCAATGACAGGGGTGCCTCATACCACACCCCCTAACCCATGAATGTTCACGTTTCCCAATGTTTGAGTTGAAATTTCCGACAAACCAGAGTTTTCCCAGTATAACCGACCTATGGGCTGTAAAGGCACTTGTATAGACTACAAGCCTCACTGGGTCTCGAACTCCCTAAACTCGGTGGGGTTCTGTGAGAAACCAGCCCGAGTTGGTACCGACACATTGCAATACTATACAGAAATTTCCATTTTCGGTCATCTTTGTACCCCTATTTCTCGAAAACTAGAGTTTTCCCGGCGTAGCCGCTTATGTGGTCTGAAAGTACATCCCTTCTACTGTAAATCCCACTAGGTCGCTTGCTTCCTAAACTCCGCGCACGTCAATGACAGGGGTGCCTCATACCACACGCCCAAACCCATGAATGTTCACGTTTCCCAATGTTTGAGTTGAAATTTCCGACAAACCAGAGTTTTCCCAGTATAACCGACCTATGGGCTGTAAAGGCACTTGTATGGACTACAAGCCCCACTGGGTCTCGAACTCCCTAAACTCGGTGGGGTTCTGTGAGAAACCAGCCCGAGTTGGTACCGACACATTGCAATACTATACAGAAATTTCCATTTTCGGTCATCTTTGTACCCCTATTTTCCCGACTTATTTGTTCTTTTCTGACTGTTCCAGAACGGTTCTGTTGGTATTTATGTTTAAGTTGTTTGTATCTTAATATGTCTGTAAGTCTACTATGATTTGTATTTCTGTATTTGAAAATTCGAGGATGGCCAGTTTCTTTTTTCTAGTGTCTGCCCCTATTGATGGCCCATTTTTGTTCCCATTCTCTGTCTTTGTTGAACTCGTCACCTTTGTGTTTGTATGTTTGTCAAATGGTTACCCTGTCGGGGAAGAGCTAGTCGTCTTGCTTCTCGTTTACTTCTTAATATTTTTCTTGTCATGATTAATCTCCTTCCTAGTCGCTAGCTCAATTAACGGGTGTGTTCGGCAGTGCTAGACAAAACGAATACCTCTACCTTCTCTAGTTTTTAGTTTTAACCTACGATCATTTCCAATCGCGTTTCCAAAACAAAAATAAAGAAAGAAAAAACAGCGATTCATGGCATAGCCGTCCTGTGTGATGCAAAGGCACCTTGACGGACTTCAGTTCCCTCTAGATATTGACCTCGCTAAACCTGGTGTGCCTTGATAAGAACCAGTCGAAGATGGATACCTGGCATTGAATTCAGAAAATTCTTTTTTGCTCATTTGTTGCATTTCCACATTTAACCATATTTTTCTTGGGCTGTGTAGATAAACTGGCTGGGATCAAATTTCTATGGACCTTAAGTTTCATGTAGGCAGTTTCACCTGGTCCTGCTCGCAACCAAAACTGCTTTGGCTGTTTTGGCTACATATGCCACCAGTTTCTGCTACTTCGGCTGTTCAGGCTACTCCGGCCAGCAGTTTCTGCTACTTCGGCTGGTCAGGCTACTCCGGCCAGCCGAAGTAGCCTACCTTGGCTGGTCAGGCTACTTCGGCTAACTTCACCCATCTATATTCTAGACCAAAATTTGAGCTTAGTCAATTTGAGGCTTCGTAGTATCATGGTGTTATCTCTTTTTGAATTTTGAAGCATTATGTGAATGACTCCTTTAGTAATTTGAGAAAATGTATAGCGTTTCGTAACTGAAAACATGGCTTTAACAGGCAACGTCGAAACAAGAGCAATGATCCTATCTTATGTTTGATTGGCAAAAATGCCCACAGAATCATTCAAAGTGATAATGATTTGATGTATAGATGTAGAACAGATACTGCAGTGGTATTTAAATGGCATGTGAGATGTTAGATGGTCGCACTTGAATTTTACAAGGTGAGAAATATACACGGCTACAATTAATCTACAATCGCCATGGCCAACATTCTTATTTGAAAACATGGATATGCATAATACACATAAAATAGAGTGTAACAGCTATTTCTGATGATTGCAGTATTTAGGTAAGAACAATTAACAAATCCCTGATGGAGAATTTGCAGATAACTAAAGGTAGGACATGTTATTTGGTTCAAAAACAGACGTTTAAATGCCGGTATTGATTTAAATTTGACGTAGTTTCGAAGTCAAAGTTTCCACGGCGTGCCCCGGGTGATGGCGGGTCATTGTGTTTAATTCATTGTTGTGCTGAAAATATATTGAGTAGAAATGTGCTTAATACCTCATGTGATAGGTAAAAGAATGTATTTTCAGATGATATAATTTTAATTTCTATAAAACAGACATCTGAACTTTTATAAAGAAAGTCTAAGAACTTAAATCCCAACCCACGTATAAATTGTAGTTATCAACCATGATTGGGTTATAGGTAAAAGTTCGCAATGATCAGGAAATGGCGCAATCAGGAAGAAGTTCCCACTGGCAAAAAACTAAACCAACAATCAGGTACTTATACTAAGAAAGCATATCGTAAGCCGAGTGAGCAGCTATTTTTCCAATAGGTGACTACTCTGTTACCCAAACATTACTGGAAATATGAAAACGTACATAAGGAAGACATAAAACAGTAAGAACCTACACAGAAATATCGCCTTGGAACGATCAGTAATATAAAATTACTGGCGGGTTTAAAAACTAAGCATACATACTGTCGCATCACATTTAACTTATATCCTATACGTTTGTGACGTATAATGACTTTTCTGAACTGAAGCGAAAAATCATTCCTTCCTATAAGTTTCTTAAATTTATAAACCAAGTAAAGTAATCATAATATTCTAGTTCTGAAAGGCCCTCACGTAAAAGTGTCTTTAAACAAACAGTAAATTTGGAAATTAATTCATAGTGTCTGCGATAAAATCTAGAAAATGTTTTTCAAAGTTTATGATACCGATAGCCCTGTTGAAGAAATTTGGCTGTTAAATATTTCTTTCGCGCGTAGAACTCCGTAACATGATTGCAGACTCTAGCAAACCTAATAAGTTTCGACATGTAATGTAAGAACATGCAATGTAACATCATAAGAAGCACGGCGATGAACGTTTCCACCCAAAATTATGATAAGCGCGATGACTTTGATTTTGTACTGTATCAAAATCAAAGTCATCGCGCTTATCATAAATCTTAGAAGAAAAATCACATTTACAACGGAAAGATGTAAAAGGGAGCTTCGATATCTGCGATGTTGGCGTTTATTTAATATTACATGTCTATTAATGCCCTTAATGCTTACAGACCTAATACTAGAGGACCATTGGTCCTGTAGCTCACCTGAGAGATTATCACATTGTAAGCTCATGAGATTTAAATTAATTGAGAATCGACCAATGAAAGTCTATGCATGGACACTATTGACCCCCGAGGCATGGCCAAATTTTACCCAGGGGCATGACTGGCACAATTTATAATGGGGACTACCAAACATTGCTACTTACAAAATATAGAAGCTCTGGGCCTTTTGGTTTCAGAGAAGAAGATTTTTTTAGTTTTTCCCATTGCAAGTCTATGGAGACTATCTACCCCCGGGGCGTGGCCAAATTTGACCCCAGGGGCATGGCTGGCACAATTTATGTAGAGGACCATTAGCCATTGCCACATACAAAATATCAAAGCTGTGTACCCTGTGGTTTCAGAGAAGAAGATTTTTGAATTTTTTTCCCATAGCAAGTCTATTGAGACTATCAACCTCCGGGGCCTGGCCAAATTTGACCCCAGGGGCATGAATGGCACAATTTATGTAGAGGACCATTAGCCATTGCTACATACCAAATATCAAAGCTGTGGGCCTAGCGGTTTCAGAGAAGAAGATTTTTTTAGTTTTTCCCATTGTAAGTCTATGGAGACTATCTACCCCCAGGGCGTGGCCAAATTTGACCCCAGGGGCATGGCTGGCACAATTTATGTAGAGGACCATTAGCCATTGCCACATACAAAATATCAAAGCTGTGGGCCCTGTGGTTTCAGAGAAGAAGATTTTTGATTTTTTTTCCCATAGTAAGTCTATGGAGACTATCAACCCCCGGGGCGTGGCCAAATTTGACCCCAGGGGCATGAATTGCACAATTTATGTAGAGGACCATTAGCCATTGCTACATACCAAATATCAAAGCTGTTGGCCTAGTGGTTTCAGAGAAGAAGATTTTTTTAGTTTTTTTTCCTATTGTAGGTCTATGGAGACTATCGACCCCCGGGGCGTGGCCAAATTTGACCCCAAGGGCATGATTGGCACAATTTATGTAGAGGACCATTAGCCATTGCCACATACAAAATATCAAAGCTGTGGGCCCTGTGGTTTCAGAGAAGAAGATTTTTGAATTTTTTTCCCATAGTAAGTCTATGGAGACTATCAACCCCGGGGCGTGGCCAAATTTGACCCCAGGGGCATGAATGGCACAATTTATGTAAAGGACCATTAGCCATTGCTACATACCAAATATCAAAGCTGTGGGCCTAGTGGTTTCAGAGAAGAAGATTTTTTCAGTTTTTCCAATTGTAAGTCTATGGAGACTATCGACCCCCGGGGCGTGGCCAAATTTGACCCCAGGGGCATGGCTGGCACAATTTATGTAGAGGACCATTAGCCATTGCCACATACAAAATATCAAAGCTGTGGGCCCTGTGGTTTCAGAGAAGAAGATTTTTTATTTTTTTTCCCATAGTAAGTCTATGGAGACTATCAACCCCCGGGGCGCGGCCAAATTTGACCCCAGGGGCATGAATGGCACAATTTATGTAGAGGACCATTAGCCATTGCTACATACCAAATATCAAAGCTGTGGGCCTAGTGGTTTCAGAGAAGAAGATTTTTTTAGTTTTTCCCATTGTAAGTCTATGGGACCTATCTGTTGCCATGGAAACCACAATTTTGATACAATCTGCTCCAAAACCTAATGCCATCAATCCCCCAACCCAATTATGGTTCACATTAAATTTGATCAAGATCGGCCTACTAGCTTCAGAAATATTCTTCTTTGAAATTGTGGACGGACGACGACGACGGACGACGACGACGCCGACGACGACGGACGCCGGATGCCTGCCTATCCTATAAGCTCACCTGTGAGCCTTCGGCTCAGGTGAGCTAATAATGGCTTATTGTTTTAAAATTACTTACATGGTATTGCCCTGTTTTTGCAAATATCGGTTAAGAAGATGCCAAAATCATTTTAACGCCTTTTATCCTGGTCCGGGCTCGTTGGCATGACGTACCACTCTCGAAGAGGCCGCTCTATCCACTGAGATGTTGAGAGCGATTGATTACTTTTATTCATTCGACGACTGATTTCGTCAATGAGTTCTTGTAAACATCGCTGGCGGACACGGACGCTATTATAATCACTTGCAGGTATACTTCATTCGCACGATTGTTATCAGTGGGGCTTGTTTTCCCCGCATCTGTCAACAGGATAGTTCATGTTTGTGAAACTCCTTAACCCCTATATGTATCACTGGATTAAGGAAACTAAGTTTGACCGTGCCAGTTGACTTTAAGTTAAATGTAAATGCCAGAAAAAGGGATACTTTTTTACTGGACACATTTTCCGGTGTCATGCAGTGTGAAGCACGTGGACAAGTCTTGTTGTTCTTAATAGAGTCGCATCATTGAGAACATGTCCATTTCAAGCAGTCCGATCAACAAAAGAGGTAAACCGATGAAACCAATCAGACTATATACAGTGGTTCTCTTCGTCCCGAAATGACTGAAAAAATGTTGACTGGGACGTTAAGCCTCAATACAAACAATTATTTGTCTCATTCACTAGGGTCATTGTTTTCTCCAAACCTTATTGTTTTCTCCAAACCTTTGCCCGTTTGTAACGTGTACTGACTCGTATAAGTCTACTTTTATCGTAGAAGATACGACGGAATATATGAGATGCAGGAGATGTTACTTTCTCACATACTGGCCTAATTTGATTTTTTTTCATATTTAGTTATGCGTTCCTTTCAAGATTATTTCAGGACCAATCAGTAGGTGGGGCGAAAACGGTAGAACCCCGAGAAAAAACACCTGGCACACCCGCATGTCTCACATGTAGCTAGTGCGGGGCTAGAACACACACCAGACACAGCGGTGAGATAGCGCTGAGATGTCATTCATATTATAACGACAAATCTGTGACCCGAGTCTACTACGATAAAAACAAAAGTATACCTAAAATTTGTGTTTAGAGCAAACGAACATAAAACAAAAATACCAAACGTATGCACTTTTCTGGTTCTATACAGTGTGAGCTGGCCTAACAAAAATCGCTGATACCACTGTGACATTCAATTTTATAAATCGGAAGGAAGTCATGTACAGGGAGGTCAAATGTTCTGCTTACTAGAATAATTCAACAAGAAATAAACGTTTTGTCATTTATTATCTACTTTGACGTGTTCAAATAATCACACAACACGTACAATAAAAAGGAATTAACAAGAAAGAATACTAAAATGAAACAATGCCCAAAGACAATTGAGCCACCTCATGAGAAAACCAACAATTTGCATAGTCGAAATCAAAGGCGCAGATCAGCTTCGCAGTAACTGCGAAGCCGATCGGCGCCTTTGTTTTCGCTACACGGATAGTACAGTTCCTCTACTTTCTAAATCCAATCTGTGCTTGTACAGCTCGGTTAGTGTCGGACCTGTTCGAAAAACACATTGTTGGTTTTCTCATGAGACGGCTCATTTATTATATCTACTTTAACGCGTTCAAATAACCACAACACGTACAAATACTGAAATGAAACAACTCCCAAAGACAATTTACAAAGAAAGAACTAGCTGTCAACGCGTAAGAAAATACATGTTAATATGAATATGCTGAAATCAACATGGAGTTATGTTTGCAATTAATCAGATGTTCAGTCAATAGCGTATAAGCTTTGCCTGGAGGCACAAGTCTTCTTTTCGACCCAATGGGCGGCGGCCGTTATGCCCATCCGAACACCTTAAACGGTTAAAAAAGTTTTAAATTTCGACAAATAATGGTCACGTTAACGTTTGTAGCCATGTTATCGTTTTTGGACAGCGACCGTTGGCAGGACTTAGCCTTAAAACGATAAGTCTAAGTTTGCCGAAAGGTAAGAAAGTAATATATCTTTGTTACTTTCTCACTAATCATTGCCCGAAATGGTTTTATCCTCCAGGTATTTATTATGGGATTGAAGCCGCTGTTAAGCATTGCCATGGCTACAAATACGAATCTCACATCACGTGACAGGGGACCATCAATAATCATTTCAATTATGACCATAGAACTTAATGGTCCCATGAAAACATTAAGTGACAAAACCAAGATTCCAAATGTAACTAGCACGCGGTTTTGCTTTTCCCATCCTAAACGATTGATTTTCGCTCGGCTCCTCTCAGTCCCGTTTTCATCCCTTTTGCTAGTTTCGATAGCCTCTTTCTTGACATGCGTGTCTATGTGAGCATCAGTGCTCATACAGTCTTTTAAATCGTTGGCTGTTGAGGGACCGGCTGTTTGTTCTTCGATTATAGAAACACACATTGTCTGGGTCATTTTAGGCCGTGTCCTCTCAAAAGGCACTATCTGGATTGTGTGCGCAACTCCTACAGTTTTTAGATTTTGCGTTTGTTTTTCTTGCGTGGTATAACTCGCTAACTTATCACCTTCTGTAAGATGATTTGGTATCGCCTTTACCACACCTACAGACCTCAATTGCCTTCTGATATAAATGAACAAGTAGACATATATGATGTTGGTACATAAATGAGGGGGGACGAGCAACGTGTATGATAGAAGCCCCAAAGCTAATGGTTCATTGTCTTCAAAAAGCCGTGTAGTTGAGCACTGTGGAACAGTTGCGCCAAATCGAGCAAAGGCTATATAGTGAATGACAAAGCCCAAGAGGCAGCAGCCCCAGATTGCAAATATTTGCATTAAGATTGTCCTAAACGTTCCACTGGTGTTTGCATTCACGCTCGATCTCCGCCTAATGGTCAGTAGGCGGTTGACACAAATCAGGAGCGTATGGAACAGTGTTGCAGACTGTGCTAGAAGGTACAAGTATAGTAAAAAGGCACATGTTTCATACTTACTGTTGGGCATCATTTTTGGCATCAATGATAGGGGAACAGTGATTATACCAACTAGGGTGTCGGTTAAGCTTAAACCTAAAAGCTGAACATTTACATTGTTTTTCAAGACATTTCGGCTAGTAACAAGACACAAAAATACCAAGCCATTGGCTACAATAATCCATGCAGCTATAATTAGCATAACAATGACTAGCCATAGTGGCGCACTAAAAAATCTGGCGTCAAATTTGTTTAAGTTAACATGATATAAGATCGCGTCACTGGCATTTCCATAGGCACTCGTACTTGGTATAAGAGTTGTATTCATGGTGACATAGACATATTCATAAGTTACACCAGTTATGCATCTATCAATTTCTCTCCCAGTCTGGGTTTACAGTGGGAGCCAAACAACTGAAACACGAAATTCTTAGACAAATGAGAAACTTCAGATAATAGACAAATAGATCTAACAAAGTCCAATAGCAACTGAATTTGGTCCCCAGTTCTTTCTCTAAATTTTCTTATGTCTGTTAGATAACCTACCGCTAATATTGATAAGTACATAACATCTCTTCATAAGATAAAATCAAAACGATACAAAAATCGGTTTTGCTTAGTTATTTCTGTTGTCAATTCTCAGAGTCCAAAAACTTTGTTTTTCTTTAATTTATCATTTTATCCTAGTTTTTCAAAACGAGATTAAAATGATAGGTTGCATAAACGTGTTATGATCATGAATATCCCTGCTACGAACGCAGTCAAACCCCCATCACGGTAAGGTACATTCTCCACTGTGACATCTCCATCACGTTTAATGTCATTGTTCTGATAGAAAGCATTTACATCCCGTAGTTCTTTTCTCATCACAATTGCAACAACGGGTACTGAAAAGGAAAGGAATGCAAAATGTTTTTATTTTTCAAATCTTAGAATTCAATAGTTGAGCTTGGTAATGAATGAATATTGGGGTAGCAGACCAGACCAGACTACCCCTGATATAATTTCTACGTGCCTGTAGATCTACAGAAGATAGCAAGGGGCTTGGACAGTGGCATGGAGAGAGATTTATACAAAACAATATCATTGCCCACCACTCTGACACTTGAAATTCAATATTCCAATGAAATAATGTACAAAATGCACTGCATGTTTGAGCCTCTTTATAATAATAATAATAATAATAATAATAATAATAATAATGATGATGATGATGATGATGGTGATATTATTATTATTATTGTTGTTGTTGTTGTTCATTGGAAAGAAACGTATTCTATATTCCGCGCAACTCTAGAAGATAAAATCCAAAACTTCTGTTGTGGTTCTAATTATTCAATGTTTTGGTGTTGATTTTTGTACTGGCTGCTTCTTATCTACGTGTTCATATATTTAGTCCGTGTAACTGAGTGGCCACCTAATCGGAAAAAGCTGCTCATTCGGCTCACGATATTTTCTATTTGTGTAAGTACCATAATTGTCAACTTTTGCGCCATTTCCTGATCATTGCTTTTACCTTTCTATAGCAACAACCATTGGTCGCTGTCATTTCTCTGGGACACTTAGACTGGGAAATACCTGAAGTTTATAATCACACGTGCACGATAGCAGCGTCCCTCTGGAGAGTCTTCTTACACCCAACCCAGGAGTTGCCAAAGTTGTTTACGTTATGCAAGTATGTAGCATCTACTGTGTTTAATCTGTGCTGTAAGTTAGAGTTAAAGTACCGAGTAGAAAAAATAAGTAAAATAAAGCGAGTCGAAGACGAGCTGTTTTTACTTATTTTTTCTACGAGGTCTTTAACTAACTTGTAGTATGACACAAAACAAATTGGCAGATTCGTACTGTAACTTCCAATATCAAGAAGTTATTGTACGGTCTTCATCCCGCCTCTTTGCTTAGTATTAATATCTGGGCCCGCCTCTTTTGATATTTACTTGTATTGGATTTAATTTTACAAAAACTTCAAAGGAAAAACAGAAAGTCATACTACAAATCAAAAGTTAAGATTTATTATATACAACTTCAATTATAAGAATTATAGGTTATTGAATGAATATCGTAAAATATTCGGAACGAGTTCATATGGCGAGGACGTACGAGCTTGCGAGTGCGTCTCCGCCATATGAACGAATTCCGAATATTTTACGATATTCATTCAATAACCTTTTTATTATATACCCTTTAATAAGCAAAGGAGGGATTTCAAATACTAATTCCTGGCATCTCCAGGCCTGGTCGACCTTTAATTTGGTCACCAACTTGCGAAAGTAGTCCCGCCGGGAACGTGCTTCCTTAATACTTGGACCCGTGCAATATGACAGAACGTTCCTTGCACCCGTGCAATATGACAGAAGTTTCCATGGAAAACATTCTAAACTATTGAATATGGGAAAACATTCAATGCTTTCAGCAATGCAAAGTGAACGGGACAATACCTTGGGTATATAATAATTACAGTTTACCTTTCTGGCACTGATCCTGTGACATATTTGTGCGAATTTGACTGGCTCACAGGCATTGTACTCATCTAATATGAACCTGAATGAACCGACTGGTATAAATGTTCTTGGAGGTGGCAGTATATTTCCTGAAGTCATATGCAGTAATTTAGGACTTCTGCTATGATGAAAATCTCTAAATTCAAATTTGCTGAGAATTACTTGCACATACAAATTGCTGAATATGTATAGTAGGTGTAAATACAAAATTAAATCATCTTTATTTCTTATTAAGAATTGTGTAACTGTAAATTTACATATTGTTTTGTGTGCAAACAAAATGGCTGGATTTAACAGAACATGAAGCCAGTCCATAGTGGAAAGGTGAGAAAATGATCAATGATGGTGTTGTTCCAAGGAAGTCTCAGGCTTTTCAGATAGTTCAACTCTCACAAAGACTTGAATAATCTAAACACTTGCCTGAGATACCCTTGTCTTGGCCTCAACACCATCATAGATTCTGTTAGAGACACGCAGTGTCCATGCGTCTTCTGTTTTGAGTTCAGAACTAGTGTTTTGTCTTGCGAACGCCTCAAGACATAATAAAATGACAGTCATTTTCAGATACTTTTCAAGAAACAATGCCGTCACAATTTAAGTATGGTGCTTTAGAAATTTGTTTGCACGAGTGTCGCATGTTTCCTTTATGATCAACGTCTGTTGGGAACTTTATCGTTCTATGGGTCTTCGAAAATGATTAATCCGGCACAATTGGAATGTACAAGGAGAACAGCAATAAACCGAGAACGGTGCCCAGTCAGATTTAACACCATACTACCCTTTGCTGCCTGAAGCATAAACAAGCGTTTATCCATTCCGATGACTTTCCACCTATACCATAACTAAATAATTTGCTTTTAAGAAGTTCACATGGAGGGGTGTCAAAAGCTTTTTCAAAGTCCAAAATAAAAGTGTTAAGCTGACCCTTTTTGTCCAAGACTTTTTGCCCAATTATTTATTACTGTGGTCAGCTGTGTTTTACAACTGTACCATTTCCTGAATACACGCTGTTTGTCCGACAAAAGATTATGTTGGTCAAGATGGCCCATGATATTTGTTCAAGAAGTTTACAAGGAATACAAGTCAAAGAAACTGGTAATGATAATCTCTGTGTCTTTGGTTGGGATTTTAACTTAATTACATCAATTACATCAATCCGTCCCGACATGACTGAAAAAATGTTGACTGGAACGTTAAGCCTTAACACACACACACACACACAAATAATTACATCAAAAGTTTTTGTTACATGTGTTCGCCAGTTGAACACTATTTTTGTTTTTATATGTATTTTCTTTCTTTATTATTATTATTATTATTATTATTATTATTATTATAATAATAAAAGTATAATAAAAACGCTCTCATAATCTATTTCAATAATAAAATATGAGCCGCCTCGTGGGAAAACCAACAATGTGGTTTCCGAACAGGTCCGACACAAACCGGGCTGTACAAGCACAGAAGATGGTTAGAGGCTTGAAATTTTGGATTTAGAAAGTAGAGAAATTGTCCTATCCGTGTAGCAAAAACAAAGGCGCGAAGCTGATCTGCGTCTTTGTTTTCGCATATGCAGGTTGTTGGTTTATCATGAGGCGGCTCATATAATTGTATCTATTATGTATTAGTGCGAAATAAGCAGATAAATATTTACCTTTCATATAAAATCCTGTATTTATTCTCAAAAGCAAACTACTAGAATGTGTCTGCATATTCATCTACCAATACCTATCTGTACATGTGACATGCCTTCGTTTGATCACATGTGATCCGCCACACAGGAAATTTGGTGAAAAAGAATGTTGGTTTTATACCATGAGGATACGTTTGAATCTTCTAAATCCAATTTTTTAAGTTTTAGCCACCTTCTTTCGTTGTAAGCCGCCCTTGTTTAACAAAATTTGAGACCCTACAGTAATTTAAGTGTTCAGAAGATTTTTTTTTCCATGACGAAGTTCTGAAATTCCTAAGTTTTAGGATCTACTTTTCTCATTAGATATTCACATGATTCAGCAGCGGGGGAAAACACGCATACCAAATATGGAAAAGTTCTCCACACCCAAATCGTTTGAGCCGCCTCGTGGGAAAACCAACAATGTGGTTTCCGACCAGGTCCGACACAAACCAAACTGTGCAGCCAAAGAAAATAGCTAGAAGCTTGAAATTTCGGATTTCGGAAGAAGACGAGTTGTACTATCCGTGTAGCGAAAACAAAGGCGCTGATCAGCTTTGCAGTTACTGCGAAGCTGATCTGCGCCTTTGTTTTCACGTAGGCAAAAATCCTGTTTTCTCATGATGCGGCTCAATAATGTTTAACTTGGTCAGTTGCTGTAACTGGTTACCATGGTAAGTGAAATATGTACTTTCAAGAATAGTGATTGTCCTTGCGAATAGGCACCGTAGTGTCTGTAGACCTGGTTTGAATCAAAAAGCAGATTTGAGAAATACATGACAAAATCTAGTGTCAAATGTCATTTCCATGCAGTGTACGTATGCTGCGCATCCTGTTAGTAGGGAGTAAAAATGTAAAAGGCAATGATTAGGAAATGGCGCGATCAGAAAGAAATTCAAACTCCAAAAACCAAGGTAGGAATAAACTAATTAGGTTTTTAAACCGAGAAAACATATCGAAATCCGAGTGAGCAGCTATTTCCCAACAGGCAGCCACTCTGTTACATACATGAGGTACACACAACACGAAAATTCAACACCAACACATACAGCAATTAGAACCACAACAGAAGTATCGCCTTGGGACGAGCAATAACATAAAAGCCTGACATAACAAAGATTCCATTTCTATGTTGGGAACGAACTAGAATTTAATATTTTATTTTATTGCTTTTAATACTTATCATACAGAATGATGCAAGCCATGGCCATATGTCCTATTAAAGTGCAGTTCTTAGCAAAGATGACCTGTCATTGACCAGACTGAGGCACACGTGAGCCACAAACTGTTAAGCAAACAGAAAATGAGGTTGCACATATCAAAGTTGTATAGCAATCCAGGGTTTCCTGTCTTCCTCTTCCCTATAGTCACGACGTTACTGAGACTGTTGGCCATTGTTCCTTCGTCTCGTCTTGAGGGACACAAGGCTTGCTAAAGGTCCCGGTACTGACGTGATTTCATTGGTCACACATGCCATTTAATTATTGATGTCTTGAAGATGAAGCAGCTGCAAGAAAAATAAGGGGAAACAGTTTATTAAAGTATTCCGGAAAGATGGCTAGATTCTTGACTTTTCCAAGTCATATGTAAAACTGACTAATTTTCCAAGTCATATGTAAAACTGACTAACCACTATAAAGCAGATGCGCCCTTTCATGAAAGCGGATGCTTAACGTAGTTTTTCTGATGGCAAGGCGCATTTAGTTCCTGTTTTTCTGCGAATGAAACTAAGAATGATATACATGTTTATAAAGCTATCCTTATTTGCCCAATTAACGACGGTGTTTTTACTGAAAGAGCAGATATTTGTATGCATGCCAATTGTGGTGCTTTAGGCGTATCAACCAAATTACTAAATGCCATTTGCTATCTAAATTATCATGAACGTTGTAAAATAATTATGTACAAATGCACCGATGGACTTCATTAAATTCCTGAACAGAAATTGTTGTCGTCTTCGAAACACACACACACAGAGAGAGAGAGAGAGAGAGAGAGAGAGAGAGAGAGAGAGAGAGAGAGAGAGACGCTAAAGTGTTTTGGTACCCTTAATTGATATGTACTTCAAATTAAAGGGCTTTCAAGACCGTGAATTTTGATATAAAGATGACAAAAATCGGACGAAAAATAAGAAAGTTATAGGCAATGTCACATGCAAAGAAGCGACTGTTTGGGCGCCGCCATTTTGTTTACTTTGTTACGGTTTTCATATTTTATTAAAATCCGAATAAGCATTAAACCGAATTAGAATGAACACTTCATAAGTTCTTCAAGCATTGGGACCAGCTAGTTATACATTCTGGAGAAAGAATTTTCGAAATCGTCCTAGAAACTGAGCAAAATCAGCAGTTTGAAAATATTCAAAATGGCCCTCAGGAGTCTTCTTTTGGTAATGCATGGAGTCTAAACCAAAATGATTAAAATCTAATAAAATAGTTCTTTCTTTTTTTTTCAAATATTTTTGTATCAAACTTTTGACAGGTGTTTATTTCTAGAAGCAAATAATATTGTTAAGACAAATGGCACACATTCTATGGTAACGGAATCCTTTAATATTTTGATTTTATCCTAAATTTTTAATCTCAACTAGAAAACAAAATGGCGGCGGTACATGTTTCATACTTAATTACCCATAGCTTTCATATGAGACAACCGATTTTCGTCAACTTTATATCAAACTGCTTGGTTTGCTAAGATTTTTTTAAAACACTCTCATTTAACCAGTATAAAAAATATGTTTCATATCATAACCTGGTGGAAAAAAGACTAAGTCCGAATTGTCAACTGTCAACTGACTTTACGTTCATAGGGTATGTAAATAATTATGAGAAAAATCGCTACCCATAAAACTTTTGTGAAGCACCTTCAAACCCGAAGAAGCACGAGAAATGTGCATGGACAGCATGGATTTACCTTTGCTTTTTACGGGTGCTAAAATGACAGTTTTCAGATTGTTTTCAGAATGTTTTCTCAAAACACAGATTGTGAGGTCTCATCAATTACGTAACACACGAATAAATTGTTACGATCTTTAGGAAGCAGTAAAACATTGAAAGGGTTCTATCGAGTACCCACAATCTATATTTTGGATTTGCGTTCAGTTAGTAATATACCCCTGCGATATTCAGAAATAAATTGACAACTCTTCTTGTTTTTGAACAATCGTCACTGGCAAAAATGGACAACTGGAAGAATTTGTTTATATATTTTGTTAAGTGCGAGTGTAAATGTTTACTCAGTCTCTGTATACAAAACGTCCAGATAGTATGATGCTGCATGCCTAAATTGATTACATAATAAAGGAGTCCATTTTTTAACAAAACAATCGCCGGTATTCGAGTTTCAAAGGGTTCCTTGTAACCATGGTCAATGGGTTTATGATTTGTAATTTATGAAAGAATTACCATTTTTGTACTAAGGCTGAAAATTTGATGTCTATATGAGCACTCTAGACAAAGTTACACCCTGATTTTAATCGATGTGCATTTTAGAATTTCATGGTAAAGCGGTTGTTACAATATAAAACAAGCATGTCAGTGTTATTTTGCAAGCTGTAGGTATACCCCTGAATACCCCAGGTTGACAGTATAAAAGTGGGGTTCAAGGAGATATACATTTCATGGACATGTTTTCCTGGTGATGAGCTATATTGTATAATGTCGGGAAATTAACCCTCATCAATTACACCTACAAACTGGCAATGAAAACTATACACGTGTGCAGTAATTTCAATAATTTACATCAGTCTAAATCCAAGACTCGTCTTCCCATTAAAACAAACAAACAAAAAACAAAATGCGTTTTTTAGAAGTTTCTTAAGAAAGAACCTATTTTAAATACTCGAAATGCATATTATTACCGTTTTTAATCTCCACTATGGAGACGTATGGGAGGACGTTTAGGTCCGCCAGATGGTCAGTGCAACATCCGCTGCAGTAATGCCATTTTTTAAAAAGGGAGAATATAACATTACTTTTACGTACAAATGTACGATACTGACGAAACCGCGGTATGACCCATTCCCCGAGTCATTAAAATTGAAACTGTTCCTAGGGTGTTTAAGATTTCAAACAGCGTATTACATCAGCAGTCTAAACCGCGCTTCGTTACATTTTGTGACCTCGCACCACTTCCATGACGGGTCCTTCATAGAACTTCTCCAGCAGGGCTATAGGTATCATAAACTTCTAAATTTTATCGCAGGCACTATGAGTTGATTTCCAAATTTAATGTTTGGCTAAAGACGTTTTTACGTGAGGGACTTTCGGAACAAGAATTTTATGGTGACTTGGTTTACAAATTTAAGAAACTGATAGGAAGGAAGGATTTTTCTTTTCAGTTCAGAAAAATCATTACACGTTTAACAGACGTATAGATTATAACTTGAATGTTATGCGACAGTTTGCATGATTACTTTTAAACCCAATCATGGTTGATAATTATGCTTGCTTTTTTTAATTGCACGCCGGTGGGTCGGGCGTCAGACTCTATGATGGCCTTGGCATAAAGCTATTCATTTTAGTTGGTTGGGGCCCGGATCTTCTTGACTGTTGCTTGGCCGTTATTTTTCTTTTGCTCCGGGTTTCAGTAAGTTTTTCGGCTTCCAGGGATCTCCATCGTGGGGCAGGTTAACGAATCTGTTAGAGTTCGTTTTTTTATTCATCAGGGTGGTTATCATGATTTATTTGTTTGTCCTTGATAGTTCATTGACTAGTTAGAGATTCACCACGAGGACCGAGCGACTAACTAAATGTTGTGAATCACTGCAGAAGATTAGGGTGAGGTTAGGCGCCTGTAAAACTGGTTAAAGGCGATACTTCTGTTGTGGTTCCATTTTTTTTGTGTTTGGAGTCGAAGTTTTGTATTGTTTGAACCTTATGTACGTTTTCATATTTTTATTTAAGTTCGGGTAACTGAGTTGCGGTCTTTTGGGGAATAGCTGCTCACTCGGCTTACGATATGTTTTCTTAGTACAAGTACCTAATTGTCAATTTAGTTTTTCCCACCTCGGTTTTTGGAGTGAGAATTTCTTTCTGATTGCGCTTTTTCCTGATCATTGCTGCTGACTAATTATAATGTGACGCAATTGCATTTCCCACAGCATAGGATAGATATTTCTAGTCCTAACAAATCATTTTGGAAACTGCAATACTTTCTACATTGGGTCGATTCTCGCCTTCAACAGGCACGATATATCTCAATATATTATTAGCTTCAAGTATCATGGGACGTTTCAATTTCCTACTCTATTATTGTTTTATAAGATCAGGAGACGTTCCAGCTGCCCATTCAACGGAAAAAGCCAATAGACACTTGTTGAATGGGATATTTCTACGGCTACAGTGTAGGAAACAATTATCCGGGATAATCTGGCTTCTTAAGAGGTAATTCCGTCAATGCTTTACTATATCTGATCATATCTTGTTCCGTCGTCTGTCTTTCTGTCAAATTTGGAATTCGCTTAATTGGATAGCATATTTCGTAATATGAGTTTTATTTTTTCTTGCATATTTCAATATTGACTGTGAGTAGTCTCTATTATTACGTTTCTGGGGCTTCACAGTAAAGGCGAAAAGGGTAAAAATAAGCAATGATCAGGAAATAGCGCAATTAGAAGGAAATTTCCACTCCAAAAACCGAGGTGGGAAAAAAACTGAATTGACAATCAGGCACTTATACAAAGAGAACATATAAAAAGCCGAGTGAACAGCTACTTCCCAATAGGCGGTCACTCAGTTGCCTGAACTTAACTAAATGTGAAAACGTACATAAGTAGCAAATAGCACAAAACACCAAAACATAAAACAGTTAGAACCACAATAGAAATATCGCCTTGGAACGGTTGGTAATACAAAATTACAGGGGACTTAAATCGATTTTAGAGGCGCCTAAAATCAGCTGCAAAGCTTAATACAACATCGAAGGCTCCTCTATTTCATTTTGAGTTTTAATTATAGTTACATTAAAGGAGATGCTCTCTTCGCTTTGGTATGTATTTTCAGGGTCGGATTTTATCTAACGTTGTCAGAACATGTACCCTATCCTGCTTTACTTTTTCTATGGCAATTTAATATGTTTAAACCATATACTTATATATATTTCAGAAACATAATTTAAGTCATGAGAGCGCGAATAACCATTAGAAGTCTACACTGGATCATTAATATCACGTTGTGATATTTAGAACAGGATAGTACATTACTGTCAGACGCTTTGTATAAAAATGAAAATTATTCAAAAGTTTGTGCATCATTACATGAAACTTACATACCACCGACATACGGCTTTCCCCATTTGTATTTTACTCTTTGTGTTCTTTGTCGTGGTAAATCTCAACAAACATTTACATATAGGAGGACACAATAGAAATGACGGGACTCGTATTGGACAAAGCACAAAGTTTACAGTCATAAATGTTGGTAGGAAAGGATTCAGCTTGAGTTCAGTTCCATGGGAAAACAGAACTTCCGTTGCCAAATCTCCGCTACAGAGACACCATCAGTTCAGACCAATTATTTCTACAGAAGAACATACGAAGCTGCTAGAGATATTCCGAGTGTTCAGGACGATTTGTGATTGGTCAAATTTGACCTATTTTCTATACGGAGGCTCTCTGCTCGGATCATACAGACACCATGGATTGGTTCCCTGGGACGATGATATAGATGTGTTAATGAACGAATCAGAACAACTCCAAATATATATGCATTTAACAAATTTACCGGGGTACGCTCTTTGCACACCTCGAAATAAACAATGGAAATTGTACCAAAGTGATAATAAAACAAAGAGACATTGCTCAGAAATTATGTGGCCTTATGTTGATATCTTCTTCTTCTCTGAAAATGATACACATATATGGGATAACAACGAAATGTACCAGTTTGTTTATAATTTTGCGAAAGACGACATATTTCCATTGACAACAAGAATATTTGAAGGTGAATTAGTAGTGGTTCCAAGAAATACACATAATGTTCTACAAAGGAGTTACGATGTCAATTTATGCGTTAGTGCTCTATATTCTCACAAAAATGAAAGTGTTCGTGAACAAAAGATTGTCTCATTGCCATGTAAAAGACTGTTGCCCTATTTTCCTTTTGTACTCAGATCTTGTGAAAATGGTACAATTTGGGAGTATATGGTTGACAAATCAGTGACGTTATATAAGATTGTTACAGATCATAAATGCGATTATAACACACCATAAAAGTAAAAGGATTATGAAAATTTCACAACCTACAAATGTCATACTGTATCAGGTTATGAAGAAACTATCTGTGCGTTTATATCACCAAAATGACCTGTGTAAAACATAAATATGCATTAAAAAGTGCTTTCTTCAACCATCGACCAAAAATCTAAAGAAATAGAACTGTTACATTGAAACGGTTAGTAAACAGACACTTAGACACATTAGACGCACATAAGCACATGTCAGATTTCAACAAATGTAACTGTCGCGATTGATATTCATATGTATATTGCTCAACTTGCTTCAGACATATTGATCCTAGAACCTCTGTTTGTCAGTGTTATTATGTCGATATCTGGCGAGCGGAAAGCTGAGATCATCTGTTATATTTGACATTCTTATTAATTTTGCTATCAATAATTCTGTAGGAATTGAAATTGCATGTAGCGATTTTAACAAGTGGCAAGTTGTCTATCAGTTAGCTATACAACACTAATTCTAACGGATACCGATAAAATACGGTACTTTCTTATTGCAATTACTGTCACACCAGTGTATAATGTCTAAAATAATTCGGAACCAAACTTTTCTTGTCGGTTGCTCGGCCCTGTTATTCATCTTGTGGTTTTCAACAAATGCAACTTCCGCGATTGATATTCATATGTTTATTGTTCAACTTGCTCCAGACAAAAAGGTACAAGTGGGCAACGATAAGGAAAATGCGTTCTCGTTCTTGATTCATCAGGGTGTTTTTTATGATTTATTCGATTGTCCTTGATTGGCTAGTTAGAGATTCACCACTAGGACCGAACAACTAACTGAATGTTGTGAACCACTGCAGAAGATGAGGGTGAGGTTAGGCGCCTGTAAAAACGGTTTAAGCCTCTCCCCAATACTTTTATATTACTGATCGTTTTAAGGCGATACTTCTATTGTGATGCTTATTGTTTTGTGTTTTGGAGGCGAATTTTGTGCTGTATGAGCCTTATGTACGTTTTCGTGTTTTGTTGGGTTCGGGTAATTGAATGACCGCCTATTGGAGAATATCTGCTCACTCGGCTTACGATATGTTATCTTGGTATAAGTACCTAAATGTCATTTTGGTTTTTTCCCACCCCTCGGTTTGTGGAGTGGGTTTTTTTTTCTGATTGGGCCTTCTTCTTATCATTGCCTACTTTTAACTTTCTGTTGCTCAGCTTGTGGTTTTCTTTTTCTCCATATTTTTAGTGGTGGTGTTTGACTTCCCTGGGACCTAGTTGCTATTTAGGCAGCTAACTCATTCTGTGAGTCCTCGTTTTTGATTCATCATGGAGTTTATCAAAATTTATTTCTTTGTCCATGATGATTCGTTGACTAGTTAGAGATTCACCTCGAGGACCGAACAACTAACTAAATGTTGTGAACCACTGCATAAGATGAGGGTGAAGGTAGGTACCTGTAAAACCGGTTTAAGCCCGCCAAGGATTTTATATTACTGATCGTTCCAAGGCGATACTTCTGTGGTGGTTCTTATTGTTTTATGCCTCGGTGTTCAAAATTTTTATGCTGTTGGCGCCTTATGTATGTTATCATATTTTTAATTAAGTATAGGTAACTGAGTGGCCACCTATTGGGAAATAGCTACTCATTCGGCTTACGATATGTTTTCATGGTGTAAGTACCTGATTGTTAATTCAGTTTTTTCCCACCTCGCATTTGGAGTGGGAATTTTTTTTCTGATTGCGCCTTTTCCTGATCGTTGCCTACTTTTACCTTTTTAGTAGCAAAATGCGTCTACCGAGTCCTCGTTTTTGGTTCATTTTGTCGTTTGTTATAATTTATTTATCTGGCCCTGATGATTCGCTGACTAGTTAGAGATTTACCATGAGAACAATCAACTAAATGTTTTACTGCTTCCAAAGGGCCTTATATATTGAAATTATAAATACGACAACATAGAGCCAGGTAAAATAACTACAACTATACACATTTCAAATGGGCAATCAATACAAAGACATGTAGGAACAAACAGAACCAAACAATTAAAAAATGTCCAAATAAATGTGTCTGTACCTGTGGAACCTGAGTTCTAGGGACACGCCAGATTTATTCCGACATTTAATTTTTATTTGCTATTACTGCAGCTGGTGTCGTGCCGTGTGGCGGCCCTAAAAAGTCTCCCCGTACATCATCCATAGTGCAGGTTATATTTTCGTTTTGGTCCTTTGAGATCAGCGAGTATATTCTGAAAAATCAGAAACTTATTATCGGTCAATAATCATTTTCTAACCAATGTTTGATATATTTGGTCCCATTTAGATAATACTAGTCTTTGTATCGACCACCTTGTTGAAAGATGCAAAATTTCAGTTATTCTCTTTGGCTCCATGTTGCCAAATCTAAAGGGTCACTGACGAGACTTTATTAGTCGAAACCGCGGTATGGCCCATCCCCTTTCTCATTAATGTGTTCACTGCTCTTAAAGGATCTCAGATTTAATTTTTATTTGGAATTGCGAATATATTGACGGAAACTTCTTTCAACAACTATGAAGCGCGAAGGTTTTTTGCTGGACGTTTACATTTCTAGATAGGCACAATTTTAGCTTTTAAAGACGTTTGGGAAAACAATGACTTATAATCGGCGTAGCAGAGGGTTTTCGTGACGCAGTGTGTTTGATATCCTTTGAGAAAATCGCTATTATTAACGTATTTATAGTAATCATAGTATCATTAATGTAGTTTAGAGGCATATTGAACATCTTTCGCCGTCATAATCATATCTATTATGGTCTGCTGTGAGTTATCATTAAGCTGATTGTTTATTATGCTGCCTGTCCCATTGTCGCACTAATCATCATTTTTGGATGATACTATCTGAATGTTTACTTCGCTAGGAATTGGCTAGCCTTCTTTCTCTTCATGTGTGATGCTTAATTAATTGAATGCCGTGTTGTGTCATTTCGTTTCTGCCAAGTGTTCTTTATCAACCCCCATCAATGACACCTACAAACTGGCGAAGAAAGCCGGACACTTGTCACAGCAATTTCAATAATTTACATCAGGGTAGTCTAAATTAGGGACTCAACAACATAATCAAAGTACTGTTCAGATGATTCTTAACAGAGTACCTATTTTAAATACTCTTAATATTATTACTGATTTTAATCTCCACTATGGATGACGTACGGGAGGACTGTATGGCCGCCACATGGTACAACATCAGCTGCAGTAACGTCATTTAAAAGGGAGAATATAACATTAATTTTAAGATACAAATGCACAATGCTGACGATACCGCGATATGGCCCATTCATATTGTAATTGCCCCCCAGGGGAATTAAGGTTTCAAACAGTGTATTACATCAGCTGGCTTTACCGCTCTTCGTTACATTTTGTGACCTCGAACCACTTCCATGACGGGGTCTAAAAGAACAAGAACCTGAACCTGAATCTGATTATTATACTGGTGGCCCACCAAATGACATTATTTCACCAGTGTTTCCGATGGGGGGAGGGGAAATCAGTTCCTAGAACGCACAAGCAAAGCGAATCTTGTAGAGGATAATCACAGGCCTAGCCTACATCTAATCCCTTGACCCATGTATATGTATATATAATATGCTCATATGTGAAATGTTTTTGAAAATTGCCATTAGTATATATATATATATATATATATATATATATATATATATATATATATATATATATATATATATATATATATATATATATATATATATATATATATATATCCCTGATGGTCTGGGGAAAGAAATTACATTTATAGGACTCTGTACTAGCAGATGGTATCTGAAATGCCATGGAGTAATATTTCTACAACGCCTAGTCTTGGGGATATGGTGATCTGTAGGTATTCTGGCTTTACCCTTCAGACATCTGTATTGCAATATAAGCCGATCCTTTCGTTGACATAGGTGACATATATATTTATAAATTGTGGCATTTTAAGCATGGTCGTAAATAATGTCTTTTATTCTTACTACCGGAATTATAGATACATTTTCTGTTTCTCAAATTACATTCAGTTCCACAACCTAAGACCTCGCTTATAATGCAGATACCAAATCTGCCGTCACTTCGTTTACTTTCATTAACTTTCTCTAGGACGGTAATCTAATTTGACAGACAATAGATGAGACATGTTATGACTAAACCCGTCTTAAACGATACGATCAGGGGAGACGCTCAGCGGCGCACAACCACAGAAAATCACCTGAAAATGAAAAAATATCAACGCTTGAAAAAACAAAACCGATGGTGGTTCTTTTATTTTATATTGTAAATGTTTAAATATAGTTTATGATAAAGATAAAATTCCAATGTGACACAAGACAAAGTATTGCAGACAAAGATGGCGCCACTGTTTCTAATTCATTATATTTAACAACATGATTTTGATGATCCTGAAACGACAGATTACGTGTGTAGCTGGTTATGTTGTTTAACAGTTTTGGCATTGAATACAAAGTATACTCCTGGTCTAGACAGTGACTCCAACAACAACAACTACTACTACATATACTATATTATACTACAACTACTACTAGCGTAGATGTTTTAAGTTTTGGCAATGAAAGCAAAATATCAACCGGTTCTACTTAATGATGCTGCTACTACTACTACCACTTCTACTACTAATAATAATGCTCTTGCAGATATAGGTCATACTAAGCAATTCTGAGTAAACGTTTGTACGATAATGTATGTAGTTTCATCAACTTCATTCACAAAACGTACACATATCTATGTTGCAGGAAAAGCACTACTGTTTTTCATCTTTTTATCCCTGTTTGAATTAACTATCTTTCTTTGTAATTCAATGTTTATGATGATTTATAATGAGTTGAAGGAATAAATAAATTGACCAAATTCTGTTTCTCAGGCACCGAATGCCTTGTGGTGTGGGAGAATGAGAGAGCTATAACACCGCCGTGCCTGGAAGGTGACTATCGAACCATTCAGTAATTGATACATGTCGCTGCAGGAACAAATGATATGATTTCAAATTTCAAACATTTTATCGACGTTGTCAATGGGAGACGAACTTGCACGGAAGACATATAGCTAGTCAGAAGCCATGAGCTATCTCGGCACTCCTTAAGCTATTCGGGTGTCGTTATAAAAACGACAAAAAGAAGAACAGCACTTCGTACCCATGTTACCTTCTACATGGCCCCTCTTGAGCATCAGAACAAACCCAAATGCCCGAACATAAGCGCATGAGAACTGGCACGCCTTCAACAGGCACGATATATCGTAATATATTATTAGCTTCAAGTATCATGGGACGTTTCAATTTCCTACTCTATTATTGTTTTATAAGATCAGGAGACGTTCCAGCTGCCCATTCAACGGAAAAAGCCAATAGACACTTGTTAAATGGGATATTTCTACGGCTACAGTGTAGGAAACAATTATCCGGGATAATCTGGCTTCTTAAGAGGTAATTCCGTCAATGCTTTACTATATCTGTTCATATCTTGTTCCGTCGTCTGTCTTTCTGTCAAATTCGGAATTCGCTTGATTGGATAACATTAGTTTTCGAAAATTGAACTTATGTCGCTTATTTGCGAGTACACGCACCTTTAAGTGTAGAGTTTGCGCTATTTAAAAAAGCAATACTACGGATCAAAATGCTGTACCAAGTGGGGACATTTCTTTTGCGTGCTTGTATTTCAATATTGAATTAGTAATCGCTAGTAAAACGTTATTGGGACTACACAGTAAAAGCTGAAAAAGGTTAAGATAAGCAATGATTAGCCAATAACGCTATCAGAAACTCCCACTCCCAAAACCGAGGTAGGAAAAACTAAATTGTCAATCAGGTACATGTACTTATACAAAGAAAACATATCAGAAGCCGAAGAACATAAGCCGAGTGAGCAACTATTCTCCAATAGGTGGCCAATCAGTTACCCGAACTTAAATAAATGTATGAAAACGTACATAAGGTGCAAACAGCACAAAAGTTCGACACAAAACATAAAGCAATTACAACCACAACAGAAGAATCTTCTCAGTAATGCAAAATAACTTGGGGCTTAAATCGGTTAAACCAGTTGCAAAACTTTAATCAACATTGAAGGCACCTACATGTATATTCTATTTTGATTTTTAATTATCGTTAAATTAAAGCGGGTGCTCTTTTCGCTTTGGCATGTATTTTCAGGGGATGGAATGTAACTAACGTAACAATAACTTGTACCCCAGCCCCTTTTACATTTATATGGCAATAAAATGTTTTATGATCTATTTATATTTCAGATTGTTAAAATTTTGAACATTCAGAGTATTAAAATTTTACGTTTAGAGCCATTTTCTAAACAATGTTCTAATTTTTGACCTCGTTTAGGTAATAGACTTTGGCCTCGTTTGTGTGTTTGATTTAGACTTACCTTGTGTAAATTTTCGAAATTGCAGAATACTTATCTGGCTATCGTCGCCGGTTTATAAAGGGTCACTGATGAGGGTTCAGTACCCGAAATTACGCAATATGGCCCATACTACCTCACTTTGAACGTTTTCACTGCTTCCAAAGGATCAAACTTTTTATATTTTATTTACTATATATTTCAGGAACAGAATTCAAGTCATGAGAGCGCGAAAAACAAGTAGAAGTGTACACTGGATCATTAATATCACGTTGTATACTCTTCATTTTAGAATAGGATGGCACATTACTGTCAGACGCTCTGTATAAAAATGAAAACTATTCAAAAGTTTGTGCATCATTACATGAAACTTACATACCAACGACATACGGCTTTCCCCATTTGTATTTTACTCTTTGTGTTCTTTGTCGTGGTAAATCTCAACAAACATTTACATATAGGAGGACATAATAGAAATGACGGGACTCGTATTGGACAAAGCACAAAGTTTACAGTCATAAATATGATTAATAAAATTGTTGGTAGGAAAGATTTCAGCTTGAGTTCAGTTCCATGGGAAAACAGAACTTCCGTTTCCAAATCTCCAATACAGAGACACCATCAGTTCCGACTAATTATTTCTACAGAAGAACATACGAGGCTGCTAGAGATATTCCGAGTGTTCAGGACGATTTGTGATTGGTCAAATTTGACCTATTTTCTATACGGAGGCTCTCTGCTCGGATCATATAGACACCATGGACTGGTTCCCTGGGACGATGATATAGATGTGTTAATGAACGAATCAGAAAAACTCCAAATATATACGCATTTTACAAATATACCGAGGTACGCTCTTTGCACACCTCGAAATAAACAATGGAAATTGTACCAAAGTGATGATAAAACAAAGAGACATTGCTCAGAAATTATGTGGCCTTATGTTGATATCTTCTTCTTCTCTGAAAATGATACACATATATGGGATAACAACGAAATGTACCAGTTTGTTTACAATTTTGAGAAAGAAGACATATTTCCATTGACAACAAGTATATTTGAAGGTGATTTAGTAATGGTTCCCAGAAATACACATAATGTTCTACAAAAGAGTTACGATGTCAATTTATGCGTTAGTGCTCTATATTCTCACAAAAATGAAAGTGTACGTGAACAAAAGATTGTCTCATTGCCATGTAAAAGACTGTTGCCCTATTTTCCTTTTGTACTCAGATCTTGTGAAAATGGTATAATTTGGGAGTATATGGTTGACAAATCAGTGACGTTATATAAGATTGTTACAGATCATAAATGCGATTATAATACACCATAAAAGTAAAAGGATTATGAAAATTTCACAACCTACAAATGACATACTGCATCAGCTTATGAAGTAACTATCTGTGCGTTTATATCACCAAAATGGCCTGTAAAATGGCCTGTAAAATGGCCTGTATGTGTAAAACATAAATATGCATTAAAAAGTGCTTTCTTCAACCATCGACCAAAACAAAAGAAATAGAAAATTGTAACGGTTAGTAAAAAGACACTTAGACACATTAGACGCACATAAGCACATGTCAGATGTCAACAATTGTAACTGTCGCGATTGATATTCATATGTATATTGCTCAACTTGGTTCAGACATATTGATCCTAGAACCTCTGTTTGTCAATGTTGTAACGTCGATATCTGGCGAGCGGAGAGCTGAGAGCAACTGTTATATTTGACATTCTTATTAATTGTGCTATCAATAATTCTGTAGGAATTGAAATTGCATGTAGCGATTTTAACAAGTGGCAAGTTGTCTATCAGTTAGCTATACAACACTCATTCTAACGGATACCCATAAAATACGGTACTTTCTTATTGCAATTACTGTCACACCAGTGTATAATGTCTAAAATAATTCGGAACCAAACTTTTCTTGTCGGTTGCTCGGCCCACTCAAGTTGAACTGGTGGTGGTGGTTTTCTATTATTCAGCTTGTGGTTTTCAACAAATGCAACTTCCGCGATTGATATTCATATGTTTATTGTTCAACTTGCTCCAGACAAAAAGGTACAAGTAGGCAACGATAAGGAAAATGCGTTCTCGTTCTTGATTCATCAGGGTGGTTTTTATGATTTATTCGATTGTCCTTGATTGGCTAGGTTAGAGATTCACCACTAGGACCGAACAACTAACTAAATGTTGTGAACCACTGCAGAAGATGAGGGTGAGGTTAGGCGCCTGTAAAAACGGTTTAAGCCTCCCCCAATACTTTTATATTACTGATCGTTTTAAGGCGATACTTCTATTGTGATGCTTATTGTTTTGTGTTTTGGAGGCGAATTTTGTTCTGTTTGAGCCTTATGTACGTTTTCGTGTTTTGTTGGGTTCGGGTAATTGAATGACCGCCTATTGGAGAATATCTGCTCACTCGGCTTACGATATGTTTTCTTGGTATAAGTACCTAAATGTCATTTTGGTTTTTTCCCACCCGAGGTTTGTGGAGTGGGATTGTTTTTTTGATTGGGCCTTCTTCTTATCATTGCCTACTTTTAACTTTCTGTTGCTCAGCTTGTGCTTTTCTTTTTCTCCATATTTTTAGTGGTGTTGTTTGACTTCCCTGGGACTTAGTTGCTATTTAGGCAGCTAACTCATTCTGTGAGTCCTCGTTTTTGATTCATCATGGAAAGGTACAAGTAGGCAAAGATCAGGAAAAGGCGCAATCAGAAAAAGATTCCCACTCCAAAAACCGAGGTGGGAAAAAACCAAACTAACAATCAGGTACTTATACCATGAAACATATCGTAAGCCGAATGAGCAGCTATTTTCCCAATAGGTGGCCACTCAGTTACCTTAACTTAACTAAAAATATGAAAACATACATAAGGCGAGTTTATCATAATTTATTTCTTTGTCCATGATGATTCGTTGACTAGTTAGAGATTCATCTCGAGGACCGAACAACTAACTAAATGTTGTGAACCACTGCATAAGATGAGGGTGAGGGTAGGTACCTGTAAAACCGGTTTAAGCCCGCCAAGGATTTTATATTACTGATCGTTCCAAGGCGATACTTCTTCGGTGGTTCTTATTGTTTTATGTATCGGTGTTCAAAATTTTATGCTGTATGTATGTTATCATATTTTTAATTAAGTATAGGTAACTGAGTGGCCACCTATTGGGAAATAGCTACTCATTCGGCTTACGATATGTTTTCATGGTGTAAGTACCTGATTGTTAATTTAGTTTTTTCCCACCTCGGTTTTGGAGTGGGAATCTTTTTATGATTGCGCCTTTTCCTGATCGTTGCCTACCTTTACCTTTTTACTAGCAAAATGCGTCTACTGAGTCCTCGTTTTTGGTTCATTATGTCGTTTGTTATAATTTATTTATCTGACCCTGATGATTCGCTGACTAGTTAGAGATTTACCATGAGAACAATCAACTAAATGTTTTACTGCTTCCAAAGGGCCTTATATATTGAAATTATAAATACGACAACATAGAGCCAGGTAAAATAACTACAACTATACACATTTCAAATGGGCAATCAATACAAAGACATGTAGGAACAAACAGAACCAAACAATTTAAAAATGTCCAAATAAATGTGTCTGTACCTGTGGAACCTGAGTTCTAGGGACACGCCATATTTATTCCGTACATTTAATTTTTATTTGCTATTACTGCAGCTGGTTTCGTGTCGTGTGGCGGCCCTAAAAAGTCTCCCCGTACATCATCCATAGTGCAGGTTATATTTTCGTTTTGGTCCTTTGAGATCAGCGAGTATATTCTGAAAAATCAGAAACTTATTATCGGTCAATATTCATTTTCTAACCAATGTTTGATATATTTGGTCCCATTTAGATAATACTAGTCTTTGTATCGACCGCCTTGTTGAAAGATGCAAAATTTCAGTTATTCTCTTTGGCTCCATGTTGCCAAATCTAAAGGGTCACTGACGAGACTTTATTGGTCGAAACCGCGGTATGGCCCATCCCCTTTCTCATTAATGTGTTCACTGCTCTTAAAGGATCTCAGATTTAATTTTTATTTGGAATTGCGAATATATTGACGAAAACTTCTTTCAACAGCCATGAAACGCGAAGGTTTATTGCTGGACGTTTACATTTCTAGATAGGCACAATTTTAGCTTTTAAAGACGTTTGGGAAAACAATGACTTATAATCGGCGTAGCAGAGGGTTTTCGTGACGCAGTGTGTTTGATATCCTTTGAGAAAATTGCTATTATTAACGTATTTATAATATCATAATCATAGTATCATTAATGTAGTTTAGAGGCATATTGAACATCTTTCGCCGTCATAATCATATCTATTATGGTCTGCTGTGAGTAATCATTAAGCTGATTGTTTATTCTGCTGCCTGCCACATTGTCGCACTAATCATCATTTTTGGATGATACTATCTGAATGTTAACTTCGCTAGAAAAGGCCAGTTCTAATCTGTAGCCTGACCTGCCTGGTCTGTCTTGGCCTGATTATGTAATATGATGTAACAACAAAATTGATGACATAACACTTGAGGCCAAGCCAGCCCAGACCAAAGTTCAACTGAAAGTTCTAATCTATGACATATGCCACTCATTGCTAATTAGTATTCTCAAGAAGATTCTGCACACATTCTGGATTTGATAGAGTGGACCTTCAAAAGGGCATTAAAAAACTATGGTTCACTTTATTTGGCATGTAATGACAGAAAGGCTTTTTTCACTTCCTCTGACCAAAGTCGGTATACCCTTTGGTCATGTCAGAATGTGTGCGACGCCTTATCCTATCTCCTTGATAATATTTATATTAGATTTGGGACCAAGTTATACAGACAAATTGTTGGAATTCCGATGGGTACAAATTGCGCACCTCTCGTAGCTGATTTATTTTTATACTGCTACGAAAGAGATTTCATGGATTCTCTTAACCATGATAATCAAGCTGATGTTATCGAGGCTTTTAATTCCACATCTAGGTACCTCGATGACCTTTTGAACATTGACAACCCTTATTTTGAAGGTATGGTCAATCAAATTTATCCACCTGAACTTCAGTTGAACAAAGCTAATATCTCAGATACCGAAGCCCCCTTTTTAGATCTACATCTTTCTGTTGCAAATGGATTTGTTTCTTCTAAAATTTATGATAAGCGCGATGACTTTGATTTTGATATAGTAAATTTTCCTTTTTTGGATGGTGACGTTCCTCGTCGTGCTTCTTATGGTGTATACATTTCGCAACTTATTAGGTTTGCTAGAGTCTGCAATCATGTTACAGACTTCAACGCTCGAAATAAATGTTTAACGGCAAAACTTCTCCAACAGGGCTATCGGTATCATAAACTTCGAAAAACCTTTTCTAAGTTTTATCGTAGACACTATGAATTGATTTCCAAATATAATGTTGGGTTAAAGACACTTTTAAGTGAGGGCCTTTCGGAACCTGAATTTTATGGTGACTTGGTTTACAAATTAAAGAAACTTAAAGGAATAAATGATTTTTCTCTTCAGTTCGGAAAAATCATATCACGTTACAGACGTATAGGTTATAACTTGAATGTTATGCGACAGTCTGCATGCTTAGTTTTTAACCCAATCATGGTTGATAACTATGCTGCCTTCTTTAATTGCACGCCGGTGGGTCGGGCGTCAGACTCTATGATGGCCCCGACTTAAAGCTATTCATTTTAGTTGGTTGGGGCCGGAGCTTCTTGTCTGTTGCTTGGCCCACCGGGGTCCAACTGGTGTTTTTCTTTTGCTCCGGAGTTAGTAGGTTATTCGGCGCCCAGGGATCTCCATCGTCGGGCAGCTTACTCAATCTGTGAGTCCTGGTTTTTGATTCATCAGGATGTTTATCATGATTTATTTGTTTGTTCTTGATGATTCATTGACTAGTTAGAGATTCACCACGAGGACCGAAGAACTAACTAAATGTTGTGAACCACTGCAGAAGCTGAGGGTGAGGTTAGGTACCTGTAAAACCGGTTTAAGCCCGCCAGTAACTTTGTGTTACTGATCGTTCCAAGTCGATACTTCTGTAGTGGTTCTTTTTGTTTTATGTCTTGGTGTTTAAATTTTTTTGTGCTGTTGGCGCCTTATGTATGTTTTCATATTTTTAGTTAAGTTAACGTAACTGAGTGGCCACCTATTGGGAAAATAGCTGCTCATTCGGCTTACGATATGTTTCATGGTATAAGTACCTGATTGTTAGTTTGGTTTTTTCCCACCTCGGTTTTTGGAGTGGGAATCTTTTTCTGATTGCGCCTTTTCCTGATCTTTGCCTACTTGTACCTTTTGGTGAAGTACACTACCCTGAAATAAGCCACGCCATGAGGAAATATATGGACAACACTTCGTAATTCTCTTTAATGTATTTTTACATAGTTGAAGAAAATATGAGACATTATGAAGAAAATATTTTGTTTTTCTTCTCCAGAAAATATTGCAAATCGTCTTTCCATAGTGTGCAACATACAGCGTCTTTACTAGCTTTGTCATTTTTGTTAGATTATTAACATACCGACATAACCATTGCTGTTGACTGGGACGTAAAGCATCAATTCAAACAAACAAACAATAAAACGCCTGTCACACCAGGGTAGCGTTGTCACGGCGCTCTTTTGGACGCTGTAGAAGCACCACGAACGGAGAGGGTTGGCATTCATTTTGAACATCCTCAAAACTAAGCAAGGACTAAGCAAGGACCCAGTGGGCTCGGCGTTCTAAAATAGTGCCAAATGCACGCTGTGGCAAAGCAGTAAAGTCTCCATCAATGCAACAAGAACTCCGATCGCCATCACACTGTGTCTATACCACGCTTATAATGCACGTTTGCGACACTTGTAATCTATTCTAAGCTACTGACACAGAGAGCTTCTTTTTTGGGAGGTAAAACTCATCCTTGGGCAATGGCAAATATTTTCTAAGCAGACAAACACATTTATTGCATAAATAGTGACATTGAACTACTGTCCTGATACTAGTGTGTCAGTTAAGGTCATCTTATATAATATTTGCATGGGCTTTAGCCTTGGTAATGGAAAGGTACAAGTAGGCAAAGATCAGGAAAAGGCGCAATCAGAAAAAGATTCCCACTCCAAAAACCGAGGCGGGAAAAAACCAAACCAACAATCAGGTACAGCACAAAAATATTTTAAACACCAAGACATAAAACAAAAAGAACCACCACAGAAGTATCGACTTGGAACGATCAGTAACACAAAGTTACTGGCGGGTTTAAATCGATTTTACATGGCCATAACCTCACCCTCAGCTTCTGCAGTGGTTCATAACATTTAGTTAGTTCTTCGGTCCTCGTGGTGAATCTCTAACTAGTCAATGAATCATCACGAACAAACAAATAAATCATGATAAACATCCTGATGAATCAAAAACCAGGACTCACAGATTCAGTAAGCTGCCCGACGATGGAGATCCCTGGGCGCCGAATAACTTACTAACTCCGGAGCAAAAGAAAAACATCAGTTGGACCCCGGTAGGCCAAGCAACAGACAAGAAGCTCCGGCCCCAACCAACTAAAATGAATAGCTTTAAGTCGGGGCCATCATAGAGTCTGACGCCCGACCCACCGGCATGCAATTAAAGAAGGCAGCATAGTTATCAACTGTGATTGGGTTAAAAACTAAGCATGCAGACTGTCGCATAACATTCAAGTTATAACCTATACGTTTGTAACGTGTTATGATTTTTCTAAACTGAAAAGATAAATCATTACTTCCTATAAGTTTCTTAAATTTGTAAACCAAGTCACCATAAAATTCTGGTTCCGAAAGGCCCTCACTTAAAAGCGTCTTTAACCCAACATTATATTTAGAAATCAATTCATAGTGTCTACGATAAAATTTAGAAAAGGTTTTTCGAAGTTTATGATACCGATAACCCTGTTGGAGAAGTTTGGCCGTTAAACATTTATTTCGAGCGTTGAAGTCTGTAACATGATTGCAGACTCTAGCAAACCTAATAAGTTGCGAAATGTATACACCATAAGAAGCACGACGAGGAACGTCACCATCCAAAAACGGAAAATTTACTATATCAAAATCAAAGTCATCGCGCTTATCATAAATTTTAGAAGAAACAAATCCATTTTCAACAGAAAGATGTAGATCTAAAAAGGGGGCTTCGGTATCTGAGTATTTGGCTTTGTTCAAGATGGATAAATTTGATTGACCATACCTTCAAAATAAGGGTTGTCAATGTTCAAAAGGTCATCGAGGTACCTAGAAGTGGAATTAAAAGCCTCGATAACATCAGCTTGATTATCATGGTTAAGAGAATCCATGAAATCTCTTTCGTAGCAGTATAAAAATAAATCAGCTACGAGAGGTGCGCAATTTGTACCCATCGGAATTCCAACAATTTGTCTGTATAACTTGGTCCCATAATAAGGATAAGTCTGATAATAAGGAATTTATGACCCACAAAGCATGTTTGACTCTGCAATATATCTTCACGAGAAAATCTGCTTTTGCATTAACTTTTTAGTTATATTAATTTACATGCTTCTTCGCGACAATTTCGTACATAGATTGAAGGTTGAAATAATTGCACTTGCGCATCCGAATAATATGAATGACATAATATGAATGACAAGATCATCCAGGCTATTATGTAGAAAAACCAGCACCTATTTTTTTTTTCTTTCCCACTTCCCTGCATACTTAACTCGAAATTAACAAAATTAATGGATTTAGAAATAGTCTGGATAAAGGCCTAGGGTGTTAAAGCCTTTTAAAGGCCTGTTTTTGGCCTCCGATGTCCGCTGTCCAGATTAAAACTAATGTCGCCGTGACACTATTACGTATCGACTGGCGTACATCACTCCACTGCCTTACATATGAAAGCAACTTAGCAGGTACCCTGTAGGAATCGAGCACGTATTTCAGATACGCCACGGGTACGTTGCAGTAAACATACTTGTCTCCATATTCCTTTTTTATTTATTTCTTTCATATGATTTTGAAATTAATTGAATTGCCTCTAAGATAGAAATGTTTCTGACTGGCTGTATATACATCTCGCCATAAGTTTAGCATATTCTAGTTTTAGAGTGCAAAAATTAAATGACCGCAAAAGTTTTAAAAATCATAAAACAAATTCAAAATTCATGGATTTAGAAAGGAAGCATGTCGTAGCAAAGAACCAATGAAAGATTTTGTCTCGGCCTATCAGATTTTTAAAAATTGTGTATCGTTTTAATGTGCATTATTTTAATGATAAGCCGTATTTCTTAAATCTGATTTCTGTATTCCATACGTCACGTGTGTACAAAATTCACCCCAAGTCAATGAAGTGTATGTGGGAACAACCTGTTACACACAAAAAATGAGAACTGAAAGTAAAAATCTGACATTTCTGGAAAGAACAAAAATGTTAAGAATATATAGCAAAATTGCAATGTTAAACAATGTCAAAACAAATTTGTCGCCAATGACGTCTAATGTCTGCATCTCAAATGACAAGATAAAAATGTCTATACCACATTGTTATTCAATCTGTGGACTAATGATTTTACTAAGTTTCGTTCTATCATATTGAATATGGGTGCTTTTGTAAGTTTTAAAAATGTGTCCAAAAACACTCTTTCAAAGCAGTAGCCTTATCTTTTGTCAGTCAGTATCTAAATAACTGCCGATTTTGAATCAGAAAAAGACAGATTATTTCTGCTGTAACCATGGCGTCGATTAGGGACGATTGCATCAACATATTTATATTCACTGGGGTAAGTTTTTACCAGATGAGTTTTCTTCATATAGTATATATAATTATGCTAAATTTTTGGCGAAGAGTATAATATATTGATGTCAAGACAAGGGATAGCACCAGCAGAATGGTATCAAAACGAAGACAATAATATATTTTGCAAGGATTCACAAATACATGTACATGTACATCAAGGTCCAGGAGCTAACATGCTTTAAGCTTGCCTCATGTAAGGCGTACCTTCATATTTGTGGCATATCTGTGGCGTATGCGTGACTTAAAAACTGTTAACATGTTTCCTTGACTCTCTTTTCATATCTACCGAGCATCTTTAGCTCAATTATGAACTAACTTGTGCATCAACGACGTATGTACTAGAGACACTCATGGTCAGGTTAGACGATTTTATGGGAGGAACCATATGATATTATGATGGGGGGGGGGGCATGTGTTCGAGCATGGAAACTTTTAAAAAGTTACTTTTCATCAGGGACACTCTTTACCTGTTTCGTTCATTTTTATAGTATGCAATAGAATTTACAGTCCTGGCTTCATCATCGCCTAATGATTAATGATTGTCCACCACTAAAATCAAGTGTGTACTGGTTGCATCCAATAGTCAACAGCAAAAAAAATCAACAGCAGCGAAATATTGAAACCACTTACTTAAATTTAGGAAATTCTATGTCAGCAATGTTTGAGCAGACTTTTATTTATGGACAGGCTCACCTCTTTCAAACGTATAGTGTTTTTCAGCAGTGCAATCTGACTGCAAACCATTAGGCCTTTATTTTGTGATACATATGGTAACTGGAATGGCTATAAACGCCCTACTGATATATGGTATTTATTCTCCAATCAGAACGGTAACATGGCAGATGAAAATGGGAGAAACATTATGACAGGAGAACCCATTATATGTTTCATGGGGCATACATGAATTTGCCAAGGAAATAGTGAATGTCAGCCTTCGCATGAGAAAACAATCAATCTGGTTTCAGACCAGACTTGTCAGAAACCGGCATGTACAATCACAGACGAAAGCTAGAAGCTTGATATTTTGTATATAAGTAGAAAAACAATTGTACTAGGCTTGTAGTGAAAACATTAGTTGTGCAGTTACGGCACACAGCTGATCTGCGCCTTTGTTTTCGCCTATGCGTGTTGCTGGTTTTCTTATGCGGTGGCTTAAATTTAATTTTGAGCTATTCTTGACAGACTGACTTTGTCATGAGAAAATGTATTTCACACAATACCCAAGCTGAGACACAGATTAGATATACTATCAAGCAAGTGGTTCTTACATGTTTTACATTGATGGAAGCGCATTAAAACCGATTTTCTTGTGATAAGAACCTTTTATATTACATGTACTTTCATGCAACTGCTACTTATATGTTTTAAGCTTTATTCATCATCCCATTTGCTCACAAAGGGCTACACTTGCATCGGGGGTCATGAGCAGCTGACTTGAACCTGTGTGTCATCACCTCTGTTATTTTTGTAAACACATCTGATGAGTGAGATCACTACAGTTATATGGCTGATATTCTAATTTTGGTCTGGGCTGGTCTTGTCCCAAGTGTTATGTCACCAGATTAGTTGTTACATCATATAACATAATCGGGCCAGGACAGACCAGGCAGGCCAGGCTACAGATTAGAACATGCCGCTAGAAAATGGCTAGCCATCTTTCTCTTCATGTGTGATTCTTAATTAACTGAATGCCATGTGTTGTTATTTCGTTTCTGCCAAGTGTTCCTTATCAACCCTCATCAATGACACCTACAAACTGGCGAAGAAAGCCGGGCACTTGCGCAGCAATTTCAATAATTTACATCAGGGTAGTCTAAATTAGGGACTCATAATCCCATAATCAAAGTACTGTTCAGATGATTCTAAACAGAGTACCTATTTTAAATACTCTTAATATTATTATTGATTTTGATCTCCACTATGGATGACGTACGGGAGGACTTTGGCCGCCACATGGTACAACATCAGCTGCAGTAACGTCATTTAAAGGGAGAATATAACATTAATTTTAAGATACAAATGTACAATGCTGTCGAAACCGCGATATGGCCCATTCCCCAAGTCATTGTAATTGCCCCCAGGGGATATAAGGTTTCAAACAGCGTATTACATCAGCTGGCTATACCGCTCTTCGTTACATTTTGTGACCTAGCACCACTTCCATGGGCGGCCCCCGTGGCCGAGCGGTTAAGAGCGCTGTTTCTTAATCACTCGATCATCTCACCGCTGCGACTGGTGTAGGTTCGAGCCCCGCTCTGGCCACATGTGAGACAAGCCAAGTTCTGCTTGCGGGTGTGTCAGGTGGTTTTTCTCGGGGTTCCACCTACTGATTGGCCCGTCTCATATGAGCTGAAATAATCTTGAAAAGGGACGTTAAACTGAATTTAAAAAAAAAAACACTTCCATGAACGGGTCTAAAAGAACAAGAACCTGAATCTGAATCTGAATATTATACTGGTGGCCCGCCAAATGACATTATTTCACCAGTGTTTCCGATGGGGGGGGGGGGATCAGTTCCTAGAACGCACAAGCAAAGCAAATCTGGGAGAGGATAATCACAGGCCTAGCCTACATCTAATCCCTTGACCCATGTATATGTATATATGATATGCTCATATGTGAAATGTTTTTGAAAATGTATATACCAGCAGATGGTATCTGAAATGCCATGGAGTGATATTTCTACAACGCCTAGGCTTGGGGATATGGTCGTCTGTAGGTATTCTGGCTTTACCCTTCAGGCATCTGTATTGCAATATAAGCCGATCCTTTCGTTGACATAGGTTAAAGATTTCGTTGACATATATATTTATAAGTTGTAGCATTTTAAGCATGATCGTAAATAATGTCTTTTATTCTTACTACCGGAGGTCTCGCCTTCGAAGATGTTGATTGAAGAAATTAGCAGCCTGGAAACGCATTTGTTTGTCAAATAATTGCGATACATTATAGATACATTTTCTGTATCTCAAATTACATTCAGTTCCGCAACCTAAGACATCGCTTATAATGCAGACACCAAATCTGCAGTCACTTCGTTTACTTTCATTAACTTTCTCTAGGACAATAATCTCATTTGACAGACAATAGATGAGACATTTTATGACAAAACCCGTCTTAAACGATACGATAATGGGAGACACTCAGCGGCGCGTAACCACAGAAAATTACCTGAAAATGAAAAAATATCAACGCTTGAGAAAACAAAACCGATGGTGGTTCTTTTATTTTAGATTGTAAATGTTTAAATTATAGTTTATGATAAAGATAAAATTCCAATTTGACACAAGACAAAGTATTGCAGACAAAGATGGCGCCACTGTTTCTAATTCATTATATTAAACAACATGATTCTGTGATCCTGAAACGACAAATTACGTGTGTAGCTGGTTATGTTGTTTAACAGTTTTGGCATTGAATACAAAATATACTCCTGTTCTAGACAGTGATTCCAACAACAACAACAACTACTACTACTACTACTACTACTACTACTATATTATACTACAACTACTACTTGCGTGGATGTTTTTAGTTTGGGCATTGAAAGCAAAATATCATTTGGTTCTACTTAATGCTGCTGCTACTACAACTACCACTTCTACTACTAATAATAATGTTTTTGCAGATATAGGTCATACTAAGCATTTCTATGATAATGATTGTAGTTTCATTAACTTCATTCACAAAACGCACACATATCTATGTTGCAGGAAAAGATTTAACCCTGTTTGAATTAACTATCTTTCTTTGTTATCACTACCATACTTTTAGCTTTGTTCTTTTCATGACCCTGACGCGCAGTGCCTGCCAAAAATGCTCACGAGGGCGTAGGCAGTATTCGAAGATAGATACATAATGTAAATGATGATTTACATTGAGTTGAAGGAATAAATAAATTGACCAAATTCGGTTTCTCAGGCACCGAATGCCTTGTGGTGTGGGAAAATGAGAGAGCTATAACACCGCCGTGCCTGGAAGGTGACTATCGAACCATTCAGTAATTGATGCATGTCGCTGCAGGAACAAATGATACGATTTCAAATTTCAAACATTTTATCGACGTTGTCAATGGGAGTCGAACTTGCGCGGAAGACATATAGCTAGTCAGAAGCCAAACACATTCCAAATGAGCTATCTAGGCACTCCTTAAGCTATTCGGGCTTCGTTATAAAAACGACAAAAAGAAGAACAGCATTTCGTATCTATGTTACCTTCTATATGGCCCCTCTAGAGCACCAGAACAAACCTAAATGCCCGAACATAAGCTCATGCTTATGAAACTAGAGTCAATAGTCATATTTCGTGGGTTGACAACTTCGAAACATTTTGTTGACTAATTTCAAGTGTGACGATATTGTATTTCACACTGCTCAGGATAGATATTTCTGGTCCTAACAAATCATTTTGGAAACTGCAATACTTTCTACATTGGGTCGATTCTCGCCTTCAACAGGCACGATATATCGCAATATATTATTAGCTTCAAGTATCATGGGACGTTTCAATTTCCTACTCTATTATTGTTTTATAAGATCAGGAGACGTTCCAGCTGCCCATTCAACGGAAAAAGCCAATAGACACTTGTTGAATGGGATATTTCTATGAATTCAGTGTAGGAAACAATTATATAGGATAATCTGAATTCTTAAGAGGTAATTCCGTCAATGCTTTACTATATCTGATCATATCTTGTTCCGTCGTCTGTCTTTCTGTCAAATTCGGAATTCGCTTGATTGGATAGCATTAGTTTTCGAACATGGAACTTATGTCGCTTATTTGCGAGTACACACACCTTTAAGTGTAGAGTTTGCGTTACTTAGAAAGGCATTACTACGGATCAAAATGCTGTACTAGGTGATAGTGTACATGCGAACATTTCTTTAGCGTACGAAAACATTGTACTTGTATTTCAATATTGAATTAGTAATCGCTATGAAAACGTTAATATTGGGACTACACAATAAAAGCTGAAAAAGATAAACATAAGCAATTATTAGGCAACAACGCAATCAGAAACTCCCTATTCAAAAACCGAGGTAGGAAAAACTAAATTGTCAATCAGGTACATGTACTTATACAAAGAGAACATATCAGAAGCTGAAGAACATATCAGATGCCGAGTGAGCAGCTATTCTCCAATATGCGACCAGTTAACTAATGTACGAAAACGTACATAAGGTGCAAACAGCACAAAAGTTCAACACAAAACATAAAGCAATTACAACCACAACAGAAGAATCTTCTCAGTAATACAAAATAACTTGGGGCTTAAATCGGTTAAACCAGTTGCAAAACTTTAATAAACATCGAAGGCACCTACATACATATTCTATTTTGATTTTTAATTATAGTTAAATTAAAGCGGGTGCCTTTTCGCTTTGGCACGTATTTTCAGGGGATGGAATGTAACTAACGTAACAAGAACTTGTACCCCAGCCCCTTTTACTTTTATATGGCAATAAAATGTTTTATGATCTATTTATATTTCAGAGTGTTAAAATTTTGAATATTCAGAGTATTAAAATTTTACGTTTAGAGCCTTTTTCTAAACAATGTTCTAATTTTTGACCTCGTTTAGGTAATATACTTTGACCTCGTTTGTGTCTTTGATTTAGACTTACCTTGTGTAAATTTTCGAAGTTGCAGAATACTTATCTGGCTATCGCCGCCGGTTTATATCACTGATGAGGGTTAAGTACCCAAAATTACGCAATATGGCCCATACTACCTCACTTTGAACGTTTTCACTGCTTCGAAAGGATCAAACTTTTATCTTTTATTTACTATATATTTCAGGAACAGAATTCAAGTCATGAGAGCGCGAAAATTAAGTAGAAGTATACACTGGATCATTAATATCACGTTGTATACTCTTCATTTTAGAATAGGATAGCACATTACTGTCAGACGCTCTGTATAAAAATGAAAACTATTCAAAAGTTTGTGCATCATTACATGAAACTTACATACCAACGACATACGGCTTTCCCCATTTGTATTTTACTCTTTGTGTTCTTTGTCGTGGTAAATCTCAACAAACATTTACATATAGGAGGACACAATAGAAATGACGGGACTCGTATTGGACAAAGCACAAAGTTTACAGTCGTAAATATGATTAATAAAATTGTTGGTAGGAAAGAAATCAGTTTAGGTTCAGTTCCATGGGAAAACAGAACTTCCGTTGCCACGTCTGCAATACAGAGACACCATCAGTTCAGACCAATTATTTCTACAGAAGAACATACGAAGCTGCTAGAGATATTCCGAGTGTTCAAGAAGATTTGTGATTGGTCAAATTTGACCTATTTTCTATACGGAGGCTCTCTGCTCGGATCATACAGACACCATGGACTGGTTCCCTGGGACGATGATATAGATGTGTTAATGAACGAATCAGAACAACTCCAAATATATACGCATTTTACAAATATACCGGGGTACGCTCTTTGCACACCTCGAAATAAACAATGGAAACTGTACCAAAGTGATAATAAAACAAAAAGACATTGCTCAGAAATTATGTGGCCTTATGTTGATATCTTCTTCTTCTCTGAAAATGATACACATATATGGGATAACAACGAAATGTACCAGTTTGTTTATAATTTTGCAAAAGAAGACATATTTCCATTGACAACAAGTATATTTGAAGGTGAATTAGTAATGGTTCCCAGTAATACATATAATGTTCTACAAAGGAGTTACGATGTCAATTTATGCGTAAGTGCTCTATATTCTCACAAAAATGAAAGTATTCGTGAACAAAAGATTGTCTCATTGCCATGTAAAAGACTGCTGCCCTATTTTCCTTTTGTACTCAGATCATGTGAAAATGGTGTAATTTGGGAATATATGGTTGACAAATTGATGACGTTATATAAGATTGTTACAGATCATAAATGCGATTATAATACACCATAAAAGTAAAAGGATTATGAAAATTTCACAATCTACAAATGCCATACTGTATCAGCTTATTGAGAAACTGCGCGTTTATATCACCAAAATGACCTGTGTAAAACATAAATATGCATTTAAAAGTGCTTTCTTCAGCCATCGACAAAAAAAAAAAAAAAAAACACTTTAGACGCACATCATGTACATGTCAAATTTCAAACAAGTGTAACAGTCGCGATTGATATTCATATGTATATTGCTCAACTTGCATCAGACATATTGATCCTAGTACCTCTGTTTGTCAGTGTGTTTATGTCGATATCTGCCGAGCAGAGAGCTGAGATCATCAGTTATATTTGACAATCTTATTAATTTTGCTATCAATAATTCTGTAGGAATTGAAATCGCATGTAGCTATTTTATCTAACGGCATGGCGTCGAGCCGCGACGCGAGAAAACCGGTCTTCGGGGTTCCGATCAGATCCGGCACAAACCGGCCTGTGCAACTACAGAAGCAAGTTAGAAATTTGAAATTTCATACTCATGAAGAAGAGGGATTGTACTATCCATATAGCGAAAACAAAGGCGCTGATCAGCTTCGCATTTACTGCGAAGCTGATCTGCGCTTTTGTTTTCGCATACTCATTACGCCGCTCAATTCGCCATACAACACTAATTCTAACGAATACCCATAAAATAAATTCCTTTCTAATTGCATTTACTGTCACACCAGTGTCACTCGCCTAAATGATTTGGCTTGTCTAGGGTTCAGCTTATGTTTTCCGGTTTTTTTTTTTTTTTTTTTTTTTTTTTTTTTTTTTTCAGATTTTCACTGGCATTGTTTGGCTTCCCTAGGGTCCACTTACTATGTAGCATAGTGTATTGAGTAAAGTAGTGCATTGAGTGCCTTGAGTCCTCGTTTTTGATTTATCATGGCGTTTATTATTATTTATTTGTTTGACCTTTATGATTCATTGACTAGTTAAGATTCACCATGAGAACCGAACAACTCACTATATGTTTTGATCCAATGTAGTAAATGAGGGCAAGGCTGGATCCGTTAGACCGACCTAAGCCCATCCCTACCCAGTAATTTCGAATTTAACGACTGAATATTTCAAAACGGTGCTTCACATCAGGAAAACATGTCCGTCGTTCCACCTACCTAAGGATGATCCACATGAAGTTTGGCTTTGATTGACCAATCGGTTTCAGAGAAGATCTTTGAAATTGTAGACGGACGATGACGGACGACGGAGCATGGCCATCCTATAAGCTCACCTTGAGTGAGCTAAAAGGGTAAAATTGATGTTTAAATCACACTCAGCAGACGAATGAACGCCCCAGGCCGTGTAGAAGTGCAGCAAAAAATAGGGTGCTAGCCAGCATCCAAGGACGGTATATTTCGCAGCTTAGGGACACCCCAAAATCGCTCGACAATGAAAAAAGGATTATTCAAAAATCACTTCATCCGCAATTTGTCCATTGTATGGCAAAACAGCAGCTGATCAAATCTGTCATATCTGGTAGGGTCAAAATACATGGTCTGATTGCCAGGATAAGTTCTGATCTGATAAAAACCTAATGGAGGCAGCCAGATGGGAATAATGTATATTATAGAGCGCGCATTCAGTGTATTATTTGATGCACATACTAATTTGGAAAAATATTTTATTGGAAACAAAGTGCAAATATATTATCAAAATGAATAAAAAGTACATCCAAACGATTTCAATGTAAACACTTGTTTAATCACTGTGTATATCGGTAACCGACATTTTAGTGTCAACAATACAATAACAAGTATTTTTAAAAGTACAAAAACGCACAGATAAACATGCTGAACAACTTCAAGTATCTAAATTAATGATCCGCAATACATAATGTTTTACATTTCTCTACCACCCATAATTCATTTGGTGCCACATTGCCGCCTGCTGTTGCGCCATTGCATTTTGTTGCATCATGAACATGTGTTGCTGCTGTGCTGCTCTCTGCTGTTGCATCTGTCGTTGTTGTGCCGCTCTCCTCTGTGCCGCCTCTCGCTCTGCCTTCCAGGCCTGAGCTTTCTTTTTGTCATAGTAAACTACGTTAGTTTCACTGTCACTACTATCACTGTCATCCTTAGGTTTACTTGCAGGTTTAGATTTTGCTTCACTTTTAGGTTTTTGTTTGTCCTTTACTGTCTTTGAATTTTTATCAGAATCGCTATCACTGTTAGCGATATAATATCTTGTTTTTGGCTGTTCTCGTTTTTGTTTCGCTGCTTGTTCTTTCTTTTTCTTCTCTTCCTCTCGTTTCTTTTCCGCTTTCTTAGCCTGATCTAACTGTTTCTTATAAGCGTCTTTCTGCATTTTTGCTAGTTGTTTGTTTTGTTTTTCCATCTCCTTTAACTGCATTTTCATCATTTTTGTCTGCATCTCCATAACGTCAAGGTTCCCCTCTCCGTTATCATACACGGGTATGTCTACAGGATTGTAATTATTGAAGTCTCCTCCAGCGTCCATCCCGCCACCTTGTAACACATCAGGAACACCGGCCTGGTAGAACCCCGAGGGGTCGGGGAGACCGGGTCCAGCACCACCCAGGCTGTCGTACCCTCCTCCACCACCAAAGTCACCGCATCCAAAGTCTCCTTCCATTGTGTGTTGGTTTTAGTAGATTCTGCAAATAATAAGAAACGTTTATTCGTCAATATGATGCAGCAGACTGAGAATGTATGGTTGCGGAACTGTCTGGCGAGAAATTACAGACAGCTTAATACAAATGGACCTATCTCAGTACGAATATAACAAGGAACCATAATTTGTGTTTCAGAGGATAATTAACCCATATTTGACGAATGGATTCTCCCATCATTATCAATTGGGTGAGTCCACTTTCATTTTAGGGGTGTAAAGCGGCGGCGTCACATCTGGGGCTATGCTGTTTGCCTATGTACCACAAAAAGGAAGCCAGGCTTACTGGCTCCTGAAAATATTGTCTTGGTATTTTATTGAAGCAGTTCAAACTATGTAAGACTATGAATGGCTGGAAACAACAAGGGTACTGGTCAAAATTGAGACGAGAATCTGACGATACCAACAACACCTGTGCACAGGCCTACATTACGAAAACTTGCCCATGCAATATACAGAAATTTTTTGAGCTTTAAAAATTTTAAATTTTCAGCTGAAAATTTTTGATATTTTTCTTATTTTTGCTCCAAACATAGATTGTGGGTACACGTTAGAACCGCCTCGCCGAGGCGGTTCTAAAGAGTACCCACAATCTATGTTTTGGAGCAAAAATAAGAAAAATAGGTATACCCCTGCATACCCCAGTTTTACTATATATAAGTGGGGTTTAAGGGGGTATTGATTGCACGGACATGTTTTCCTTTGTAAAGTTTGTAAAAGTTTTAATTGCTAAGTCAAACAGTTGTTGACCAAACAATAGTTGAAACTAGAGTACATCACAGCTATCACTAGAGATTACTCAACGAGATTTGTCTAGAATGGACCCGGTTTTCCTATTATACGTAAAACGTATTATTGTGTAGCCTAAATGACCTGACGGTGGATCCAAAGGCTCATCTTTATAATCATAATATGTTTTAATAAAGCAAAAAAAAAAATATCTTACTATAATAATTCAAATAGTCCTTTTCAAAATAGTGAAATAACAATATGTATGAATTTTCGCTAATTTGCTGTCTGTATACTTTTATCTCCAACAAATATCCACTTTTATAGAAAAATCGGCGAAATTGCAAGCTTTTACAGGTAGACTGAATCCTGGATTAGCATTGAAAATATTAACATAAGCTGGGAAACAATCTGAAATGCGTGTAATTTAAATAATAGCTTTTGTACAAACATGACATTGCCCTCAAACGCACCCAGCTTTACAGTAAATAGGATGTATGTATGTAATACAACCCAGATGTCCGCATTCTGGGCCCTACATATATAAACGCCTACATTGAAGTATCGAGTCATTGGCCGCTTATAAAGTAATTGTTGAATCATCATTAAAGAGTGCGGAAATGGCACTTAATAACCGTTGATTGAAACAAAAAGTACAACTTCAAGTAGGCAATAATCAGGAAAAGGCGCAAGCAGAAAGAAATTCCCACTCCAAAAAACCGAGGTGGCAAACACTAAATTGACAATTAGGTACTTATACTAAGAAAACGTGAGCTATTTCCCAATAGGCGGTCATTCAGCCACCCGAACTTAACCAAAAATATGAAAACAATATTTGAAGACGGTATTGTATAATTGCCGATGGTACTAGTAAAAAGGTACAAGTAGGCACTGGGCAATGATCAGGAAATGGCGCAATCACAAAGAAATCCCCACTCCACAAACCGATGGGTGGGAAAAACTAAAATGACACTTAGGTACTTATACCAAGAAAACATAAGGTAAGCCGAGTGAGCAGCTATTCGCCAATAGGCGGCCACTCAGTTACCCGAACTTAACTAAACATATGAAAACGTACATAAGGCTCAAACAGCACAAAATTCGACTCCAAAACACAAAACAATTAGAACCACAACAGAAGTATCACATTGGAACGATCAGTAATATAAAATTACTGGGGGGCTTAAACCGGTTTTACAGGGCCCTAACCTCACCGTCACCTTCTGCAGGGGTTCACAACATTTAGTTAGTTGTTCGGTCCTCGTGGTGAATCTCTAACTAGTCATGGACAAACAAAAAACAAACATCTCTTATTTCATCGTTGTCCTTATTTCAAAATCCGTCCCGACATAAGTGCGAAAAGTTTGACTAGAAAGTTAAACGACGGTACTGTCAAGTGAGCAATAAAATCATTCACGCATTTATCATTTAAAGATACATGATTGCAAAAGCACATATAACCAACGCTGTTACATCGTCCCAGTCCTTGAGAACGATCTTTAATTTATAGCTGGACCGTGATGTCAGCTGATGTACTGCGTCGTTTCCAAGCCAATATTCACCAGACGCATCACCAAATCCGCTAATCGACTGACTAGACCATCATAGATCATTTGTATGACGGCCCACCGTCCATCACAAGTAGAGACACAGTTGACCATTTATAGCAGGTTTGGTTTCCGAATCATATATGGTGTGACTGGCGGTTTTGTCAATTACCGGCAAGAAAACCGGATTTTTGCCTATGCAGTTACTGCGAAGCTAATCAGCGCCTTTGTTTTCGCTACACGGATAGTACAATTTCTCTTCATTCTTAAATCCGAAATTTCAAGCTTCTAGCCATCTTTTTGGCTGCACAGGCCGGTTTGTGTCAGACCTTGTCGGAAACACCGAAAATTGGTTTTCTCGCGTCGCGGCTCCGATACTTATAGTAGAATTCGTCCTTGAGGTGGAATCTTGGATTGTCCGCTCAGCCATGGCAGACGTTAAAAACCTCAGTTAAAACCCAACTGTCTACTACTGCTACTACTATAGGACAGTCTACAGTTCCGGTTGTTTCAATCAGCTATATGAGAACATAAATAGTATTTGTTTGTTCATCGTAATTAGGTGTTTTACGTCCCAGTGAACAGCTATGACCATGTAGGAAGGTTGCCCATTTTACTAAGCATTGGGATATCATGGCATGCGAGATTTCCTTAAAGTAAAATCATGCAAGTAAACAACAGATGTTTATATGTATGGTTGGTTTGAATTCAGAGCGATACCCCAGAAATCAGGCGGTCAGTCAGTCGGTTACATGTATAAACTTAATGGACTTTGTTTTCATGGTATAAGTACCTGATTGTTGGTTTGGTTTTTTCCCACCTCGGTTTTTTGGAGTGGGAATCTTTTTCTGATTGCGCCTTTTCCTGATCTTTGCCTACTTGTACCTTTTTGTATCGACTACCTTGTTGAAAGATGCAAAAACATAGATTTATGTTCACTGCTCTTAAGTGGAACAAGCAGCTCATCTATTTCTCACAGCCCACACGGGCGGGACCCCACAAATAGGCATATTTACTTCTCGGGAGTTTAAAGTACCAATCAGTAGAGCACAACCGTTAAATCGAAATATAATATTTCCTTTTTAATATAGTATCTAAAACTAGATATCATGTCTAAATCTAGATATAACACAAAATACTTGAATTTACATATAGTATCTCCTTCTAGATATATAACTCTACATCCGGTTTATCTATACTTCGTTTTACATATTATATCTAAATTGACATATATTGTCAAAATATCCCCTTTTTAATATAGTATCTAAAACTAGATATCATATCTTAATCTAGATATAAACACAAAATATTCGAATTTAAATATAATATCTACTTCGAGATATACAGCTCTACATCCGATTAAAATATATATTTCGTTTGACATATTATGTCTCAATTGACAAAAATTTTCAAACTTTTTCGCCTCATAGCAACATGTATACGTAATTTGTAGTCAGGATGTTCCCATCGGTGCCTCATAGCAACATGTATACGTAATTTGTAGTCAGGATGTTCCCATCGGTGTTCCTTGATAACTCTCCACACCACGCGGAAGTAGAGCTAGGTGACAAAGTGAAACGGATTGCGGCTTATCTAGCTGATCTACGTAATTTGTTGATTTAGATATACCATGGATTGGAATATGCCCGCAACTTAGTCTGCAACTAACATGGCCTAGTTCAACCTGGCGACGGACAAACATCTTAAATATCATCTTGTTGGTGTTTAAACGATTCCGTGTGTTCAGATTTTATCTGACAGTCAGGTCTGAAGACTAGGTCCCTTGGACTTAACAAAAGTAGCCTCGTCACAATACGTCCTTGTCATCTGTTTATTATGGAAGATTGTCGTGGGACCTCGGCTTAAAGTCTCACCCGGAGGAGTGGAGAAGGATGGGATCGAACTCATGACTCCTTTTTTACAGTGCATTTAGCTTATCCGCTGTGCCTTAGAGGACTGTATTATCCCGCCACGCGAACACGATCATCGAATTGCTTATTTTTGAAAACAGTGTGCTAGAACTCGCCAAGATACATGAACCATCTCATCGTATGAAGCTTTGCCACCGGTAAACAAGTCCCCACTCCGTTAATAATGCTGGTTCATGACCTACTTGTTTTTTAGCAATCATTCTTATATATTTTCTTCTCTCGTTTCAATATGTCAGAGATGTTTCGGGATATCAAAAAGTTGAGGCATCCAGACGCAGGAAGCATAAATTTGAATTGGTTCACCGGTACCAGCACCATTCCAATAACGTGTTGATGCTCTCGACATGGATGATAGCCTTGCTGAACCGCTTTTTTTAATTTCACATTTGTGTAAAAATCGGTACCAACAAGGCACATTTTGGAAGTGTGACATTTGTGTATGTTAAATTTCGATGGCGGGGTGGAGGCGGTGAAATTAATACTAAAACTTCAAATGTCTTCAAGATCGTTTCAAGGCGATACTTCTGTTGTGGTTCTAATTGTTTTGTGTTTTGGAGTCGAATTTTTGTGCTGTTTGAGCCTTATGTGCGTTTTCATATTTTTAGTTCAGTTCGGGTAACTGAGTGGCCGCCTATTGGGGAATAGCTGCTCACTCGCCTTACGACATATTTTCATGGTATAAGTACCTAAGTGTCATTTTAGTTTTTCCCACCCCTCGGTTTATGGAGTGGGAATTTCTTTCTGATTGCCCCATTTCCTGATCATTGCCTTTTCGTATTTTTTTCTGTTTCTGACGGTACGAATCTATATAACGTCTGTGAAGAACTGGTATGATTTTTTCTAGATGTGTAGAATTGACACAAATCGGTACTAAATCTTCTAACACACGAAAACACGTTCTTGAACCACAATTTTCACATTTCGCAAAGTTCTTATGTGAATTATTAGTACCAAATCCTCCCAGCCGGCGAAGAATTGGTAACAAATTGGTATGTAACGAATTTCATTCCATTTCACACGCATGTGATCAAATTTCATGTACGTATTCTTCGCACTCACGAAAACCACCCATGTGAAGTGGTTTTGCCTTCAGTTCCACTGATTCCTCAATATTTATAGCATTATATGTGAACATTTAGTACCAAGCTGTCACATCTGAGTAAAATTGATACCAGTTCTGCAAAGATGTGATGAATCCAAACCAATATTTCACACGTCAAAACACTGACTCGTCCCACATGTGAAAATTCACATATGAAAATAATACCAGATATTCACCGATTCTGCGATTCAACAACGCTTTGAAAACGTAGATAAAAGGAGCAAAACATATAACAAGTAGGACTACAACAGAAGTACCGCATCGGAGCGGTCAGTAATATAAATTTACTGGGTGGTACAAACAGTTTTATATATTTTCCATTATCTTTGTTGAACTAGAGCCACAAGATAAGCTTTTCTTCTCGGTCTGATACAAAATGCATGATTTTGCAAGCACCGGGCGGTCTCGGGAGATACAACGTTATAATTGATAAATCCGTGGTTTCCTGCAGATAGAACATAAGCGTATAGCCCAAACGCGCCCCGGGTGTATGAAAAATCTCAACACGCTGAAGATTTTTGACGTATAAAAATAATTTGTTTCTTAAACTCGTTTTAGCAGTCACACATTAGCCCGTGACTAAAGCGTCTGCCAGACGTATGAAAAAAAATCTCAAAACGCCAAAAAAAAAAAAAAAAAAAAAAAAAAAAAAAATAAAAAAAAAAAATAAAAATAAAAAAAAAATAAAATAAAGTACGTTTTGTGTTACGTCGCAGACACACTAAGCAGGAAGACCCCGCCCATTGCGACTTAAAGAAATAGATGGGCTGCTTGGGCCTCCAGGCAAAGCTTGTTCCACTAACCGAGTGACGGTGATTTCCAGCTTAGACACACGACCGATTCACGCCGAGATTCGAGAAAATTTTTAAGCATGCTTAAAAAGTCTATTGAGCCCATACGCGCGTGGAGTGCGCACCGACCTACAGCGACGTCCCAGCAGGCACATGACGTCAAGTTGACGCCACATTAGGGTTATATTATGGTGGTCACGTCGTACGACGTTATAACTACATAAGTGTGACGAAAATATGATGACCTAAAGTGACGTCAGGCGTATAACCTTCATGCAACGTCAATATGACAAAAATATAATGACCTAATGTGATGTCATAATTATACCCTACATGTAACGTATTTTCATGGTTGCATTTATGTCATGAGCAATCACCTGGCGTGTGAAATGCATATACTATATCAACGTACACCGAGGCGTACGCCAAGCGTACAAAGCGCGCATGTAACGCGTTTCTTACGTGCCTCCGATGTGCTCCTGACGTATGTTGAATTTTACATTATTGTCAACGCACCCGGCGCGCGTTTGGCTTATATGCTAATGTGTGTCAGCTATTTTCCTCGTTTCCTGTGTGTTGAGACCTCGTTTACTGTCCTTTCATTGGGACATAAAAGAAATATATGGGCTGCCTGTGCCTCCAAGCAAAGCTTCTTCGCTACTGACTGACCATCTGATTATTGGTTAACCGCTCAGGTCTGAGCCTGCCCAGAAAAGTGGTTCGTTTGGTGGATATATTCGAAGCCCTTATTGGATGTCATGACGTCCTAATTTTTCGAGAGGTCATGGGATCGATCACCATGGCACTGGCAGCACCGTGTTGTCCTTGAGCAAGGCATATTAACTCCCCGGAGGACAAGGAGCCATGCAAATAATGTACCCATCGCCATTTAGCGTAACTGCAACCGAGTTTGACTGTCCCTTGCCGAGTTGCATCATGGTACCGCTCTGGCCAGTGTTGATTCGAGCCCCGCGCCGAGCATTTGTGAGACGAGTGTGAATATGTTGTTTGATCCCGGGATTCGATCATATAGGCTTATTGTTTGAATGTGTTGCTTTACGTTCGAGTCAACATCCATGTTCATATTGGGATGTTGCTTCCTTTCAATGGGACTTCTACCCAACATTGTGATGTCGTGATATGCTTAAAAATACGTGCTAAAGACATATAACCACACAACAACTAAAGCTTATAACTTCACAAAGGATAATGTTAAAACCCTTGGGATCCATCATGGATACAACATAGATGAAACTGCAATATGGTTAGAGAAAATCAATAAAATGAAAAATTGCATTAAAATATGGAAAAGTAGAGACTTGACATTGATAGGAAAAGTATTAGTTATTAAAACCTTACTTCTATCACAAATAGGCTTTTTAACGGAATCACTTATCATTCCAGAAAAATTTGTGAAAGAGATAGAGTCATTATTTTGGTCATTCCTATGGAACAGCAAACAAGCTTTGGTCAGTAGAAACACTATGTATCTTAATAAAGAACTCGGAGGGGTTAATGTGCCAAATTTACGTAACATTTTGATATCCAAACAAATTAATTTTATTCATAATATCATTGAATCCAAAAAGGCCCACTGGAACATGATAGGAAAGAACTGGCTTCGAAAATTTGATTTAGAATATAATGACAGTTTCTTTCTTTGCAAAGTTTCAAATATAAAAGGCCTAGATACTTCGGACCTCCCTGTTTTTTACCAAAGGGCCATTTATTCTTGGATTGTTTTTAGAGGCAGAATAAAGATAACTGATAAAAGTTCCATTCTGGAGTCAAACCTGTTCGGTAACAATAGCATCTCTGTTAGAAATACGCCTCTTCTTTATCAAAATTTTTGCAAAAGTAATATTAAAACGGTAAATGACATATGGAATAAAAACACAAATACTTTTTATGATGAAAATTATATAAAAGATAGGCTGGTAGATAAAACAAATTGGCGACAAAGATATAATAAAATAAAAATCAGCATACCGAATTCATGGGTCAGTATATTAAGAGAAACATGTACCTCAGAACCTGCTTGTATTTCTTTTTGCATTAATCAAAATTTACAGATATACATGAATGGAAAATATGTAGAACCTGATAAATTAAAGCTTAAATTTTTGCACAACTTTTTGTTAGATGGAACTTATCAACCAAAATGTCAAATAAAGTGGAACACTTTACTCAACAAAGATTTTGATTGGAAAATGATATGGCGCACATCCCTTGAAACACCCTGTAGCAATAAAGAAAAACAATTTCACTGGAAACTTCTTCACAATGCAATATTTACTGAGCACAGGCTTCAACTTATGAATTTCTCTGACGGTGTCTGCCATTTATGTAAGATAGAAACTGAAGACGTAAAACACCTTTTTGTATTATGTTCTGTTTCCAAAGAAATTATTAGACGTCTGAAAAATGAAATTAACAATATAATAAACATGTATTTTGATTGCAGTATACTGCTTCATTCATGGGCAAATATTACTGGATACTCAAACAACAACAAAATCATTAGAATCTTTGTAAATTTTATACTGCATATTTTCAAATGGGAAATCTGGAAAATAAGAAATCTCATGAAACATGAAAATAAAAGTTTCACATCAGATCAGGTTTTTGATACAATCGTTCGTAAAATAGCAAATGCAGCTAGGTTCATCGATCTGACAAAAGCTGAACCAAAGTTCAGAAAAATTATTTGCATGCTTAAACACTTTGAATAGTCATGTCATAGATATTACATCTGTACGCTTTCTCATCATTCATACTTCTGTTCTACTCCCTTTCCACTAAATACCATCGTATGCATATACCCGAACATAATGACCGCGATTTAGTCTTCAAACCTTCTCCTAAATCGTGTGTCTATGCGAGGGTACTGCATCATACTTCTATCTTCCTTCGACACTTAATTTATGTTTTCTGTTGTAAGTATATTGCAGTTAATCAAAGGCAGACAACTCCTCAATCCTCTAAAACGGTAAATTAAAACCTGTTTCTGGAAGTCTTGGCGAGCTTTATAGTCATGAAGTTCACCGCGGCAGCCAGAATCAGTGAATAACTATGGTTTTCAACTGATAAATTTAAATATTACTATTTATGAATTAAATTGGAATTATCATAATGAATTTACATAATGTTGTTCAGTGCTATAAACTCTATCACCTCTAAACAAGTATGCTTTCAATATGTATAGTTTTGTGTGAAATGTCAAACAAGAAAATAAAAACAATGGATATCATCATTCAACCAGCATATCATCTTCTTTCTGTCATATCACTCATCCTTCGGAGAAGCCTGCAAACAAAAAAAAAAAAAAAAAAAAAAAAAAAAAAAAAAAAAAAAAAAAAAGCTTATAACTTTTCCTAGGCAGTTTCAGACCTAAGTGGTTAACCAGTTATCGTGTGGTCGATCACTCAGTAATAAGCTCCGTCTGGCAGCCCATCTAATTCTCACGGCTCCAATGGGCGGGGATGGGCAAAGTCGCATCGGTTTGCCGCCCTTATCCGTTTAGTTTAGTAACATTGAGAGATCGCTGGTTTCATTTGCAGTCACGCTCTCATTGAACAGTCTGTTCATCGAGGTAAATACTTGTCGCCTGGCATTGTGGTAGAGTCACTCTTTCAAAGAAGATGAAGAAGAAGAAGAAGAAGAAGAAGAAGAAGAAGAAGAAGAAATAGAAGAATGATTTATTTACGTACAGAGAGGTCCCCGGCGAGATCGTACGTTATCTTGTCGTGAAGAGCTATTGGGCAAAATTTTAAGCTCCCTTGACTTCTGGTTTACATACAGAAAGCGTTGGCTCCTTCCCAATATGACTGAAAAATTGCTGATATGGACGTTAAGTCATATAATCTAACCAGTCCAAACATTTTAGATATAATTAACACTTCTTGGAGCTTCCCTAGTGCTTTATGTCGTTATGTTGAGCAAGCAAAATAGTGTTTACTCATGTAAATCGGACGACGAGCATTAAAAAATGCAAACTGTACATAACTTTCCTGGTGAACTTTTCGATGACGCTGGATTTTTTGTTGGAAATTTGTTTCTGCACAAAATTCAAACCTTCGATCTATGCGAAACTCGATGAGAGACTGCGCATTACGCAAAATGATCACGTGTTCAGATGAAGGAAATAATATATCTCGATCGAAATATATAATGATATTTAGATTGACATATTATATGTCAATTTAGATATATTATAATAGGGTATAAATCGTTCGAAATATATGGTAATAAGGCATATCTCGTTTTAGATATTGTATTTCGATTTAACGGTTGTTGGTTGGTTGATTCGGGTTTAACGTCCCACCAACAGCTAAGGTCATATGGAGACGGGACCTCGGTTTATAGTCCCATCCGACAGACTGGAGAAGCCCGGGATTGAACCTGCGATCCCTGGTTTACCAGGCGAGTGACATAACCACTGCACCACAGAGGCTTCTGATTTAACGGTTGTGCTCTACTACCAATAGTACAAACGTTACGAGCAAGCGTAACTAGACAGCACAGGTACAGCGAAAAACAACCAAATAACAACTTTAATTTAACAAATAAACAAATAAATGCAGTAAATACATACAAACAAATGAACAAATAAGTAAATAAATAAATAACTTGCACATTAAAAACTGTTCAAATATATCCATGTCCCTCAAATGTTAGTCCACAGGTATCCTCAATCCAGTATCTAGAATATGAGCAAAAGGTCATTGGATTCTTCGAGAACTCAGTAGTGTACATAGTTTAAATATATTTTTATCTAATGGTAAAAAAATATTCATTCCAGTTTCATCTGGAATTGTCTATGAGGTGCTCATAGAATTTTCTATACTTCTAAATTATATAACAGTGATAAAAAAATAATCAATGACATTCTTCTACAAAGTTCTAGACAATGAATTCTAGAAGCATAAATATATATTAATCAAGGTTACTCCCCTTTGATTATATATAAACAACAAGTAATAGGTTTACAAAGAATCAATATTATTGAATCAATCATATATATAACAAAGAGCATAAATCTTAAATTCATATCGTATTTCAATAAAAAAAAAACTTCTGAAGGTTAAATGTTTCAATTTTAAAAAGATAACAATAAAGCTCATGTAGGTTTATTTCAATGTTTATTTTCAGTCTTCAAACATTGAAACATTATATTAAAAGAGACGACAAATGTAGTCCAACGCCACTATTTATGCTGTGTTCTTTCTTCTATCTTTGAAAATGAAGCTCATCATTCTTTTTTGTTATATTTTGACTTCCAACAACTTATATTTCGATTTCTATTTACTTTTTTCCCCATGTAAACAAACGTACATTAATTCATATATGCTTCTTTATCTTGAAAAGAATGAATTATCACTGCTGTTAAAGAAAATATGCTCTAAAATTTGTACTTAGGAACCGTCCATGTTGCTACATTAAACATTGAAGAAAGGTTTTTAGAAGCTACTTTTGTTAAACCACGCAATGGAGGCTCCAAGCGTCCAAGTGCCAGTTCGGTCAAAATTTCTCTATTTTAGCATCATGGCTCTAGTATCTATAGCGATATCGACTACAAGCGTACTAATTTATGACAAAGTAAGTTGTTACTTCTTAGCCTCTTTTCTTACTATTCAATTAGAAGTTTCAAGTTCAAGTTGACCAAATCGCAGTCTTTTATTGGTCTCATCGCGAAATCTTGTCCATGCATAATACATTTTTTAAGGGGGTGGGTGGGTTCTGTAACAGTTGTGACACTATTAATAAAAGTAAAATTTGGGTGATTGAAGAGCTCTAGCCTATAATAGTATTCAGGCTCAACAGCACATTAAAAATATGGCATTATATAGTCACAGCTGGCTTGAGCCAATTTGTAGCCACATTAAGCTTTTTGCGAACAGCTGCTAATAAGTTCACTTATAAGTTCACTTATCAGACTGAAATAGTAAATAAATTGACAATGTCAGCAATAGACATATTTGATTTTTGGTTTCAGATTCAGGGAAAAGATGTACACACAGAAGGTGACCCAAGACCGGATGGGCAAAATCTTGCAAATGGAGCAAACGTCTCATTCACCACAGGAACACCAACTACAGGATTGCCAATCCCAACGACAGCGGAAGTAATTGGTACGAAAACTCCTACCTCGACATCCGTTGAACAAACAACAACAGAAACAAAACCAGCTTCATCGCACACCTCGACCCCGTCAGGCGTCACAATGTCGACCGCAGCTCAAACGGATAATGCTCCATCAACGGAGAGCACAACTTTAGATGCTACATCACCCTGTCAGCCAAACATGTCCAACACGACCGTGATTGCAGACTATCCTACAGACTGTTCTGACTTTTATATCGCAGTTGGGCAAAACGCCTTTCACTCAATCTATCCATCTGGTTCCGCAACCGAAGCTGTTCTTGTCAACTGTCTGTCTTCTTGTGATGGACTATGGACGGTCATACAAAGAAGATTCGATGGGTCTATGGACTTCTATCGCAATTGGGCGGATTAAAAGAAGGGTTTTGGCAATGCATCTGGTGAATATTGGCTTGGAAACGACGCAATACATCAGCTGACATCACGATCCAGCTATAAATTAAAGATCTTTCTCAAGGACTGGGACGATGTAACAGGGTACGCCATCTACGATCCTTTCCAAATTTCTGACGAAAGTGACGGTTACCGCCTCACTATCGGAGACTACCATGGAAATGCAGGAGATTCACTGGGCCAACACAACGGTCATAAGTTCTCTACTCTGGACCGTGAAAACGACGTGTCTAGTAGCTTTCATTGTGCAGAACTTTACACGGGGGCCTGGTGGTATTATAGCTGCCTTGATTCGAATCTGAACGGACGTTACTTTAATGAAGGTGTACAGACTAGAGGCCGCATTTTATGGGCCGCGTTTAATTATGCATCTCTTAAAGAGACGACGATGATGATGCAAAGAGTCTGAGCCACCTCGTGGGAAAACCAACAATGTGGTTTCCGAACAGGTCTGACACAAACCAGCCTGTACAGTCACAGAAAAGAGCTAGAAGCTTGAAATTTTGGAGTTTACTTAAGTAGAGGAGGAATTGTACTATCCGAGAAGCGAAAAGAAAGGCGCTGATCAGCTTCGCGGTTACCGCGAAGCTGATCTGCGCCTTTGTTTTCGCCTATGCAGATAGTTGGTTTTCCCATGGGGCGGCTCAGTCTAAAAAGCAAATCATACCGGAGATACAGGGACCAAATTTAATATGGAAGAGACAAACTGACGACTTTCTTTTGCACTCAGACTACATCGTTCTTTACAAAGAAAACTACAACGTTCTCTGCAGATATACTGTACCAAACCAGCCCAAAGTTCAATCCGATCACACTGAAAAACACGATACTTCATGATAACGGCTTGAAATTGACATCAATCTATGTTTTGAGCAAACATCAGATAACTATCAAACATTTTCTACTGAACATGTTCAATTTTTACAACTTGGGGAAAAACATGTATATAACATGGGATTGTTTTCGTAGAGGACATCAAAATTCGTAAACACCGTAGTAATTCACTTCTGCTAACGTTTCACATTTCAATTTCGTTTTGGGCATGTGTTCGCTGCCAATGAAACAGCATTTTAACAATTTATTTTTGCTTCCGAATTTAAAAGAAGTCATTTGAACGCAAAATTGCTGTATAGGGTATTTTGTGTTTTTAGGCCACATATATCTGAATGAACGCTGAAACAGAAATATGCTAGAATCCAGCCAAAGTAATTTTTTAAGTAGGTGACATCTTCTGCTATAGTTGGTTTGAATGCATTTTTGATAGTTTTAACCTTCCCATAATGGTTTAGGTGGGCTGCTCTGGAAAATGGCAGATAGGTTTACACATGCCACGTTAGCAGGTACCCTACAGAATACATTTACAACATTTATGGGGTAAATGTGCGTTTTTGGTTATAAAATAATGAATAGTTATGCAGATGCTTTGCCTGTGCCGAATGAATTCACCTATTTCAAAATACATTTAAATATAATAATAAATAGAGGATATTTGCTTTTTTGAGGTGAATACTAAATATATTTCATCGAGTGAGTTGAATACATCAGAAAATTTTTTCATCTCACGAGATGAAATATATTTTGTATTCACCGAAACAAAAAACAATTGTTCTTTTTATTTTATACAATAGACGGGCATTTTCCAATTCACAAGACAGGCGGTGGAAATGCAAAAACCAAAAATTTTTGAAAACACAAATAATTTTGGTACCACATTGTTCCTTATGTTCTAACTAAGAAAATGAATACCAACACTTTATGTTTTCGTTCATAAATATTGAATTTCTGAAGTGAGACACATTTAATGACGTCAAGTAAATGGAAACGTCAGAAGTAATCCAAACTCTACAGTGAAGATATAGGCTGATATCAGTCACTAGTGACTTTTGATGTCAGTGAGATTTGATATCAAGTGTAATTTCATATCAATGAAAATGCCAATTTTATCAAGTTTTGATATACATTGGCCTTCACTGTAAAAAAGTATAAGTAGGCAAAGATCAGGAAAAGGCGCAATCAGAAAAAGATTCCCACTCCAAAAAAAAGCGAGGTGGGAAAAAACTAAATTAACAATCAGGTACTTATACCATGAAAACATATCGTAAGCCAAATTAGCAGCTATTTGTAAAGTATGAAATAAAGTGGATTAACTGCTTTACGATACAGGGTTTTGTCATGCCAAATTACTCCAGCCACTTTCAAGCTTGGTGTGTTTTCCAAATTGCTTTTCTGACAATTTTATTTCACTGACGTTTCATGAGACACTATATCCCAGACATGCTAGACGCCGTAGGTTCACTTTTTAAGTTGCAATAAACTTTTTCAGAAATACCCTTTAACTGTTGTTCTGACGTTCAAATAAACATTTGCTTTTAGCTCTATGATTGTTTCAAATGAGTTAGACACAAAATAAAAGTGTCAAGTTTCAGGATAACATGCCCATGAAATGTTTCCCCCTTACACTCCATTTTTATATAGTTCCACTGACATTTTTCTTATTTTCGATTCAAAACGTAGATAAGGGGTACACGTTAGAACCGCCTCACCGTGTACCCATGATCTATGTTTTGAATAAAAACATGAAGTTATCAAAATGGAAACATGTGAAAAATACAGAATGCACATGAGCGTATATGGTACAAACTCACTTGATGCAGTTCCATCCAGCTCTACTCAGGATCTGGAAAGATGGCTAGACCAGAGATTACAACTCGGGTGCATAGACACCGTATGTAGTCAACCACCTGACAGAACAGAGAGAGATGAAGCACAGAATGGAGAGAGAGCTACCAGTCTTTGGTGGAATGGGATTGGGAGCTCGAGGATGGACATTGGGAGCTAAAGAATTAATGTGGGGAGAGTTGGGAATCCAAGGGAGATAATGTTGATTCCGGCAAAAAAAAAACAAGCATCCAGCGAAGAGAATTTGGAGTTTAACTCCGACCTGACCTTTGTACAGCAATGATGCAGAGAAAGGCAAGAGCTTGACTCCGTTGAACAGATTGGTGACAACTTGGAGCTTGAGTTTGACTCCGACATCTTTGCACGGCGGTGCGGTGAGAGGGAGCTGGAGCTGAGCTGGACTCCGAATATATCATTGATTATTTGGAGCTGGAGTTTAACTCCGACATCGTTGTGCCGCAGCGCTGTGGGAAGGGGCTGGAGCTGGACTCTGATCATATCAGCTTGATTCCTGGTATTCAGTGCCAGGAACTTCACAAGATGGAAGAGGAGCTTGGCTCCGACATAAGGTGCAAAATTATTGGCCTAATACCTGCTATGGTAATCAGTGCATCAGCTGAACTTTCTACCCCCACTCCTGTTGAAATCAGCATTAGTGTTGGTATTACGAACGGCCAGCCATATTTTTCGTTAATGCAAGGAGCATCTGTAGCATGTGAGTTAAAGGTCAAGACTAATGGGCAATTAGCCCGATTGCAACAGGACATCAACCACTTAGATGGTCATTCTAGCACTGCATCCAAAATTGAGCCTGCTGCTTGAAAGACTGATTGTTCCGGTTTTGGGCTCAGACCTGGGTCCACAACAGATAAACTCTAATGTGATTCATGCATCCGGTGTGTGAAATCATCACATGAAAAATGGTCTCATGTAATGTCCGATGGTCAGCATTGGCCGTGGGACCCTGGGGGGCATTAAAGTGTTTAATAACTATAGCCGAGTAGACCTTTACAAGCCCAAATAATAGATTTCAGGGCTAGTTTCCAAATTAAAGGTCTCCGGAATAACAGGGCATGAGCCCGGAAGATTCAGGATGCTGTATACATGTATGTAGAGTTCGTCCACAACAGGAGCAGTGCTCCGCCGGTATCAATTGGTCAGCTGTTGGAGGTCACAGTGACCTACACCCAACAACTGTATCCACAATCAGTAGATGTCAGGGACACAACCCAACATACTTTAGAGATAAATCCCAACTTATTCCAATTTTACGGGAGCTTTAATCAGGGCTATGACCCCGTTGGTGTTTCTTACTATTCTTGGAGCATATGTAATTTGCTGAAAAGAAATTGCAAGCATGTACCTACTTGTCATCTGTTAGACAATTGAGACTTAAGAGTGGGTCAACTTTTTATCAGAGATTGTGACAATTCCTTTTGGTTGAGTCATTTACTCACATGACCCACGCCTTTTTTGGTGAACACATGATTATACTTGTGTCTTTTTTGGATTTAGTTGTTGGTGGTCATAGTGACCAGTACCCAGAAGCTGTTTCAGTTTCCTTGATTGCTAGGGGTTAGCCCCGCATTCGTCAGGGATGAATCCCTATTTATTCCAACCGCTACCTATGCTACCATCAGGAGTATGGCCCCGATTGTGTGTATCGCAGTTCTTGTGGGTATGTCCGACTCCAAGAAAATAAAAGGGGGGAGAAGGTGGGAAAATATATCCCCATTTAGTGAGACCAGTTTGATAACTATGCCAATAGTCGCCAATAGCACAGGAGATTGGATTCCCCCCCCCCCCCCATAATTGAATCTTGGGAATAGAGAAGCTCTGTTACACGTGAATTTCTATCTGGAGCAAACCTGAGATCTTCTAGACAGGATATCATCTATCTACAGCAGCGTAGCAGTAGAAATAGGTGAGTATATCTTTTCTACCCATCATAAAAAATCTCTACAGTATCTTTAAACTAATATGCGAGCCGCTGCATCAGAAAACCAACAATCTGCATATGCGAAACCAAAGGCGCAGATTAGCTATGCAGTATTAATACAAAGATACAAGTAGGTAAAGATCAGGAAAAGGCGCAATCAGAAAAAGATTCCCACTCCAAAAACCGAGGTGGGAAAAAACCAAACTAACAATCAGGTACTTATACCATGAAAACAATTTCACTTCTACTTCAATCCAAAGTTTATCCTGGATTGTGTCAGACCTGGTCGGAAACCCCTATTGTTGGTTTCCTATGCAAAGGTTCATTCCAAAGCTCAAGTTCCTTCCACGAGGCTTGAAAACTCGATCGGATAAGTCACCAAAACAGTACGAATAAATAAATAAATAAATAAATAAATAAATAAATAAATAAATAAATAAAATTTAATCAATATGAACAGAATGAATAAATAAATGATAATCATGAGGCGTTGGCCGGTTCGATCCTCGAGTCCCGCACATCACCTTCCACACGATAAAGCCGTCCAAAATGAATGGGTGTACGTATTTATTTTTATTTACACCAGCTTTCTGGAAATTCTATGAATTCATTTGTCTTTATGTCACCAGTTTTAATCTAAAATAAAGAAATATGCATGAAATTGGAAACTGCATTCGACTATCGCCGTTATCTTTTTCTGGACCTTTTTTTCTCTCTATTAATGCATCTGTTCGTAAATTAACAATAAAAACGATCCGCTTCTTTGTTTCTGTCGATATTTACTGTGTGTTCGGACCGCACATCTACAGCCGACGCCATATTGATAACGACGTCATTGGCGCGACGTTATGGCATTTCGTCCTTCGCGACGCACGGACTTTTAAGGGCCATGTTTTTTATGGTTCTTTACCTTAAGAAGAAGATGAATTGTAATATCCGTGTAGCGAAAGCAAAGACGCAGATCAGCTCCGCAGTAATTGCTAAGCTGATCTGCGCCTTTGTTTTCGCATAGGCAAAAATCCAGTTTCTCGTGATGAGGCTCAATTTATAGCTAGACCATATTTACCAGACGCTTCACCAAAACCCTCCTTGTAATCCGCCAAGAAGTCGACAGGCCCATCGAATCGTTTTTGTATGACCGTCCAAAGTCCATCACAAGTCGACAGACAGTTGACAATTATAGCAGGTTTGGTGTATATTTTCCAGTCCTCAAATATTGACACATTACATCCGAAGAGTCGAACGAAAAGTAGTTCAATGCCACTATTCATTTGCGTTTCTTTCTTCCTCCTTTGGAAATGGAGCTCATCATTATTATTTATTGTTATTTTGACTTCGCGTACCATCTTATGAAATTTATATTTATTCTTTTTCATATGTGCCTCTCTGACTTTTAAAAAATAAATTATCACTGCTGTTTAAGAAACTATACTCTAGAACCATCCAGGTTGCTACGTACATTAAACGTTGAAGAAGGGTTTTTTTGAAACTACTTTTGTTAAACCACGCAATGGAGGCTCCAAGCTTCCTAGTGCCAGTTCGGACAAAATTTCTCTATTTTAGCATCATGGCTCTAGTATCTATAGCGATATCGACTACAAGCGTACTAATTTATGACAAAGTAAGTTGTTACTTCATTAGCCTATTTTCTTACTATTCAATTAGAAGTTTCATGTTCAAAAATGTACAAGTAGGCAAAGATCAGGAAAAGGCGCAATCAGAAAAAGATTCCCACTCCAAAAACCGAGGTGGGAAAAAACCAAACTAACAGTTAGGTGATAGTTCGTCTCTCACTAATGAGAAAGACCATCATTATTTCTTGAATAGTGCTGATGTGTGTTGGTGAGTTCTTTGATGGCTGACTAGGCCAATTCTGGCTCTAAACTGTCGGTTGCAAGTAGAGCAAGTCAATATCATAGAGTCTGATGGTGGCACATTTGTTTTGGCTTTGCGCTCTCTTCGCTTTCTTTCAGCTTCACAGATTCTCTTCTTTTCATAAAGAGCTGCTCCTTTGTTGATGAGACCTCGCCACTTTGATCGCTCCTGTGCAGTCTGTTCCCAGGACCCCATTGGTATTTCGAAATCCTTCAGAGAGGCTTTTGAGGGTGTCTTTGTAGCGTTTCTTCTGGCCACCTTGAGAGCGCTTTCCCTCCTGTAGTTCTCCATAGAAAACTTTCTTTGGAAGTCGCGCATCAGGCATTCTTATAACATGGCCAGTCCATCTTAGCTGTGCTAGCTTTAAGACTGTATGCATGCTTTGCATCCCTGCTTTCGTCAGGACCTCTGTGTCTGGAATCTTGTCCTGCCACTTGATTTTTAACAACTTTCTCAAACAGCTTAAGTGAAAATGGTTAAGTCTCTTTGCATGGCGTTGGTATACTGTCCAGGTCTCACATGCATACAAGAGGGTTGGCAGTACCACAGCCTTGTAGACTTTCAGCTTGGTGTCAAGCTTGATTCCATTTCGCTCCCAGACATTTGCACGGAGTCGTCCGAATGCCACACTAGCCTTTGCAATTCTGGCAGTGAAAACATCATCAATATGCACTGCTCTGGAGAGAGTGCTTCCCAGGTAGGTGAACTTGTCAACAACTTTCAGTTTTTGCCCATTCACAGTGATGGTTGGTTCATTATATGGCTTTCCGGGCGCTGGTTGGTGTACAACCTCTGTCTTTTTTGTGCTGATTGTGAGATCATAGTTATCACATGACTGTGAGACTTGATCCATGGCTCTTTGCATTTTTGCCTCTGTGCTGGCATTCTTATCCATATCGTCTGCATAGAGGAGCTCATCTAGCACATCAGTCCGGACCTTAGTTTTGGCTTGCAACCTTCTGAGGTTGAATATGTTGCCATCAAAACGGTACCTGATTGGAAAACCAGTGTCACTGTCCTAAAAAGCATCCATAAGCATGGCAGAAAACATCATGCTAAACAGTGTTGGTGCCAGAACACAGCCTTGTTTGACCCCATTTGTTACTTCAAATGGTTCAGAGAACTCTCCATCATTTTGCACACGTGCCTGCATGCCATCATGAAACTGCCGCACCATTGCTATGAATCTGGATGGACAGCCAAACTTGGCCATGATTTTCCAGAGTCCATCACGACTAACAGTGTCAAAAGCTTTGGTGAGGTCAACAAACGTCATGTATAGATCTACATTCTGTTCTTGGCATTTCTCCTGAAGCTGTCTTGCTGTGAATATCATGTCTATTGTCCCTCTGTCTTTTCTGAATCCACATTGACTTTCTGGGATAAGTCCAGTCTGATCAAGATGAACATTCAGACGATTCAACAGAATTTTTGCAAGTATCTTCCCAGCAATTGATAGGAGGGAGATGCCTCTGTGATTGTCACAGACTTGAGGATTTCCTTTCCGCTTGTATAGGTGGATTATGAATGCATCCTTAAATTCTTGTGGGATACCCTCCTTTCTCCACATACAGTGAAACAACTCTGTCAGTTTCTCTGCCATGGGTAGCCCCCCAGCCTTGTAAACTTCGGCAGGAATTGCATCTGCACCTGGGGCTTTGCCAGATGATAGTTGTTGAACTGCTTTTCTTGTTTCCGTAACGGTAGGAAATTCATCTAACAGAACATTGCACTCTATCTGTGGAAGTCTGTCGATTGCATCCTCATTGATGCTTGATGGTCGATTAAGCACACTATTGAAGTGTTCTGCCCACTTTTCCAAGATAGCTTCTTTATCTGTGAGAAGAGTGTTTCCATCTGCACTGAGCAATGTGGTGGCTCCAGAACTCTTTGGACCATAAATGGTTTTCAGTGCATCATGAAATTTCTTCATGTCCTTTCTATCCGCAAAAGACTGAATTTCTTTTGTTTTCTTCCTCAGCCAGGAATCTTGCATGTCCCTAAGCTTGGTCTGGACTGTCTTACAAATGTTGCTGTAGGCTGCTTTCTTTGATACTGAGCTAGTATCATCTTGATGTGCCTTGTGCAATCGGTGCTTTTCTTCAAGAAGCCTCTGAATTTCGTCATCATTCTCATCGATGTTTGCAAGATGGATGGCCTAAGGTGCTTGCAGCTGAAGAAAGAACTGTTTTATGGAAAACTGTCCAGTTTTCTTCGGGGTCCTCTGAACTGAGATTCATTGCATCCAGTTGGTTGCAAATGTCTGTTAAGAAATCTTGTCTCATGCTGTCTTTATTCAGCTTTGAGACATCCAGTCTCTTAGGAGCTTTCTTGCCTTGAGGTCGCCTCGCAGGCTGTATTCTTAGGTTGAGTTTGCTGACAACCAGTCTATGATCTGTCCAGCAGTCTGCACCACACATAGTCTTTGTCACTTTAACATCCTGCCTGTCTGTTCTCCGCACTATGACATAGTCTATGAGATGCCAGTGTTTGGAACGGGGATGCATCCAGGATGTTTTGTTCCTATTAGGTAGACGGAAGACTGTGTTGGTGATTAGAAGGTCATGTTCAGCACACTTCCTGAGAAGCAAGAGACCATTGCTGTTGCACTTTCCAACCCCTTCTGGACCTATAACTCCTTCCCAGGTCTGGTGGTCTGTACCCACTCTGGCATTAAAGTCGCCAAGAAGGATAAGCTTGTCTGTGCGGGGTGTTGCAGAAATAACATTGTCTAGGTCATCATAGAACTTGTCCTTGACCTCATCTGGATTGGTCATTGTGGGTGCATAAGCACTGACAATAGTTGCATGTTTATTGCCTGACAGAGGAAGTCTCAATGTCATTAGACGGTCATTAATGCCTTTTGGCAATCCTGACAGCTTACCAACAAGTTCTGTTTTGATGGCAAAGCCAACTCCTGCTTCACGCCTCTCTTCACTTTTGCGTCCACTCCAGAAGAAGGTGTATCCAGCACCAACTTCTTTGATCTCCCCAACATCTGCGAACCGAGTCTCACTCAATGCAGCTATCTGTATATCATACCTCCCAAGTTCTCTGCCCACAAGGGCCGTTCTACGCTGTGGTCTATCTGACCCAGCATTGTCCATTAAAGTACACACATTCCATGCGCCAATCCGTAAGGGAATTACTCTAGCTTTTTTCTTTGTATTTCGACCGCTTAAGGGGATCCCCGCTAATTGCGGTTAACCAGCCAGGGGGTTTGAAGCAGGCAATTGTTTAGGGCACCTTTTCTAGCCCCTTCCCCATGCTACGGGGGTGAGCAGTGCGGTCCTAAATAGGTCTGCTCAGTCGCTCAGCCGACTGCCGAATTCTGCTTACTGCTTCTCCTCACAGAAAGCGACCATTAGAACTGAGCCGCCTGTGTGCAGGTCTGCAACTACAGCTCCCAGTGTGTCCTACACCTGCTGCTTCGCTACTCGCCCATCGCCACAGGACTTTGTAGGTATGTGGGTGCAAGTGTGATGAAATTGTTGTGTATGCAAGTGCTTGTGTGTTGAGAAATAAGATGACATGCGCTATGAAATTGGATTATAGTGAGGAAGAGGTGCGCAACGTCAGCCTCACTCTCTAGTCCTCGCCCAGCTGCGCCCAGAGGCAAGACACAGGTCAAGACGTCTGGAGTTGGGTTTGGATGCAGTGGATGACCGTAACATCTTTTCGGTAGATGGAGCGGAAGAAATCACCTGATTCAACGGTTCAGAAAGCGATACAGCAACATGTTGTGGAACATGCAGAGCGTGACAAGGCACTAAAGATGTTACAATTAGGTACTTATACCATGATAACATTTCGTAAGTTGACCAAATCCCAGTCTTCTATTGGTCTCATCGCGAAATCTTGTCCATGCATAATACAGTTTTTTTTTCAAGGGGGGGGTGGGGGCGGAGGGTTCTGTAACAGTTGTGACACTATTAATAAAAGTAAAATTTGGGTGATTGAAGAGCTCTAGCCTATAATAGTATTCAGGTTCAACAGCTGACTTCGACAAAAACATTAAAAATATGGCAGTTTATAGTCACAGCTGGCTTGAGCAAATTTGTAGCCACATTAAGCTTTTGTGAACAGCCGCTAATAATTTCACTTATCAGACTGAAATACGATGCTAAACTAGTAAAACAATTTCAGCAATAGACATTTTTGATTTTTCGTTTCAGATTCAGGGAAAAGATGTACACACAGAAGATGGCCCAAGACCGAATGGTCAAAATCTTGCAAATGGAGCAAACATCTCATTCACCACAGGTACACCAACTACAGGATTGCCAATCCCAACGACAGCGGAAGTAATTGGTACAAAAACTCCTACCTCGACATCCGTTGAACTAACAACAACAGAAACAAACCAAGCTTCATCGCACACCTCGACCCCGTCAGGCGTCACAATGTCGACCGCAGCTCAAACTGATAATGCTCCATCAACGTAGAGCACAACTATAGATGATACATCACCCTGTCAGCCAAACATGCTCAACACAACCGCGGCTGCAGACTATCCTTCAGACTGTTGTGACTTTTATATCGCAGTTGGGCAAAACGCCTTTCACTCAATCTATCCATCTGGTTCCGCAACCGAAGCTGTTCTTGTCAACTGTCTGTCTTCTTGTGATGGACTATGGACGGTCATACAAAGAAGATTCGATGGGTCTGTGGACTTCTATCGCAATTGGGCGGATTACAAGAAGGGTTTTGGCAATGCATCTGGTGAATATTGGCTTGGAAACGACGCAATACATCAGCTGACATCACGGTCCAGCTATAAATTAAAGATCGTTCTCAAGGACTGGGACGATGTAACAGGGTACGCCATCTACGATCCTTTCCAAATTTCTGACGAAAGTGACGGTTACTGCCTTACTATCGGAGACTACCATGGAAATGCAGGAGATTCACTGGGCCAACACAACGGTTATATGTTCTCTACTCTGGACCGAGACAACGACGTGTCTAGTAGCTTTCATTGTGCAGAACTTTACACGGGGGCCTGGTGGTATTATAGCTGCCTTGATTCGAATCTGAACGGACGTTACCTTCATGAAAGTGTACAGACTAGAGGCCGCATTTTATGGGCCGCGTTTAATTATGCATCCCTTCAAGAGACGACGATGATGATACAAAGAGTCTGAGCCACCTCGTGGGAAAACCATCAATGTGGTTTCCGAACAGGTAAGACAAAAACCAGTCTGTACAGCTACAGAAGCAGGCTAGACGCTTAAAATTTTGGAGTTTACTTAAGTAGAGGAGGAATTGTACTATCCGAGTAGCGAAAAAAAAAGGCGCTGATCAGCTTCGCGGTTACCGCCTTTGTTTTCGCTTATGCAGATTGTTGGTTTTCCCATGGGGCGGCTCAGTCTAAAAAGCAAATCATACCGGAGATACAGGGACCAATTTAGTATGGAAGAGGTAAACTGACGACTTTCTTGTGCACTCAGACTACATCGTTCTTTATTACAAAGAAAACTACATCGTTCTCTGCAGATATACTGTACCATACCAGCCTAAAGTTCAATCCGATCACACTGAAGAACACGATACTTTTTTTCCGTTTAAGCATGATAACGGCTTGAAATTGACATCAATCTATGTTTTGAGCAAACATCAGATAACTATCAAACATTTTCTACTGAACATGTTCAATTTTTACAACTTGGGGAAAAAACATGTATACATATAACATTGGATTGTTTTCGTAGAGGACATCTTAATTAGTAAACACCGTAGTAATTCACTTCTGCTAACGATTCACATTTCAATTTCATTTTGCGCATGTGTTCGCTGCCAATGAAAAAGCATTTTAACAATTTATTTTTGCTTCCAAATTTACAAGAAGTCATTTGAACGCAAAATTACTATATTTTTAGGCCACATGCCTCTGAATGAACGTTTATGAAACAGATGATAACATCATGTAATAGGCTAGAATCCAGCTAGAGTAATTTTTGAAGGAGGTGACATCTTCTGCTATAGTTGGTTTGAATGCATTTTTGATTGTTTTAACCTTCCCATAATGGTTTTGGTGGGCTGCTCTGGAAATGTAATGGCAGATAGGTTTACACATGCCATGTTAGCAGGTACCGTACAATATACATTTACAACATTTTTACAACATTTATGGGGTAAATGTGCGTTTTTGGTTAATAAAATAATGAATAGTTATGCAGATGCTTTGCCTGTGCCGAATGAATTCACCTATTTCAAAATACATTTAAATATAATAATAAATAGAGGATATTTGCTTTTTTGAGGTGAATACCAAATATATTTCATCGAGTGAGTTGAAAACATCAGAATTTTCACGAGTGCACAGGACGAGTGAAAATATTTTATGTTTTCAACTCACGAGATGAAATATATTTGGTATTCACCGAAAAAAAGCAAATTTTCTTTTTATTTTATACAATACACGGACATTTTCCAATTCACAAGGCAGGCGGTGAAAATGCAAAAACCAAAAATTTTTGAATACACAAATAATTTTGGTACCACATTATTCCTTACGTTCTAACTAAGAAAATGAATACCCACACTTTGTGTTTTCGTTCATAAATGGCGTTTGAATTTCTGAAGTGAGACACATTTAATGACGTCAAGTAAATGGAAACGTCAGAAGTAATCCAAAATCTACAGTGAAAATATAGGCTGATATCAGTCACTAGTGACTTTTGATATCAGTGAGATTTGATATCAGCGAAATTTCCTATCAATAAAAATACCAATTTTATCAAGTTTTGATATACATTGGTTTTCACTGTAAAGTATAAAATAAAGAAGCATTGACCATTTCTATTTAAAAATGCCTATGATTTTTGGAAAAACAAAAAGCTGGTAATCTGTCTTCTTATGCACATGTTAACTTCCCTGAATAATGCACTACAGTATAACAGAATTTGTTTTCCATGTTTCGTACCACAGGATCGGGATTTTCGGCTAGAACAATCATTTTTTGTATGAAATATATAGTAATTAGGGAAAAGTTTTATAGAGTATTGTTCCCCCCCGAGAACCAACAAAAGCTTTTGCATGCATATGTGTTGCCATGTAATACACAATATATGAAAGTGGCGTGTTGGTTCTTTGGGGGGAACGATACTGTAGAGCCCAAAAACCAGAGCCCAAATATTATAAACAGTTATAGCTACTCATTCAGTCAAAGCTAACATATTATAACTAATGGAAAATGAAATAGTATATCATGGTCATAATATGCACTAATGGAAATGTTATTTACTTGAAATCGGATGCTGCAGAATCAACTTTCATCAGTTGGGCAACGAGCATTAATAGTGTGCATCATTTTGTGGTACAAAATTTTGGAGACACACTGTACAAATATTCCCTTGTTTTTGCACGGCCTCTAATCTATAACACTTGTATCTCTCTGTTTTATTATTTCCATACTGTGAGGGCAGGTTTTCAGATCTGATTTTACTAGTTTATGGTTTTTGCTTAATACATCATAAATGGGTTTGGCTAGCATATGGTAAGTCCAGTCCAATTAATCTATTTTTGTTGCATTCTATACTTGATCTTTTGAAGATGCATTTCTTTGTTGAACTATGGAGATAGGTAGCCGTGTTAGCTTAGCCGGTGTAAATGGCTGTAATGCTACATTGGCTATGACCAACTAGGTAGAATTTATCATACATATTTGGCCACAATAATTCAATTGTACATGATGAATGTCAAACAAATTATTTGCAAACTTGCTTTTTAAAGCCAAATAGAGTTTTAACTTCTTAAAGAGTTTTTAATGGTTCCAGATTGGAAACAGCACTTTTTGCAACTTTTATTTTTAGAATATATATGGTAATCTAATATTCAATATGCAGAAATGCTATACAGGTACCTCCTAAAAGTTTTCTTAACAATATTTCATACTGCAAATATTTAAACATTTTCGGTGCATTTTTACATGATTCATGCATGTTTCTGTCGACTGGATTCTCTAAAACCCAATCATTAGTAACAACAATCGTCACCATCCAAGAAAAAAACAAAATTTCTACCTTTTTGTAGTCATGAAATTTTGACCCCAACCCCACGGAAACCTTAATTTCTACCAAATAATGACAGAATTTGTAAATATCTTAACACATATCACTTCATAAGACATGGAACTATTGTCCTCAGTTTACAGGATCAGCATCTGTAGCTTAATATAAGTGTTCTGGGCCGCTAAAGTATAGGCATATACAGGCCATATAGTCAATTCTCCTTTGGTATTCACCGAAAACTAATTTTGGTACCACATTGGGTCACAAGACGTTTCGCTCCCAAGACGTTTCCCCCCTAGTCGTTTCCCCCTAGTCATTTCGCCTCTATTTTCTTTATGTTTTCGTTCAAAAATAACGGAGTTATAGGCGTTTGAATTTCTGAAGTGAGACACATTTAATGACGTCAAGTAAATGGAAACGTCAGAAGTAATCCAAAATCTACAGTGAAGATATAGGCTGATATCAGTCACTAGTGACTTTTGATATCAGTAAGATTTGATATCAGTGTAATTTCATATCAATGAAAATACCAATTCTATCAAGTTTTGATATACATTGGTCTTCACTGTAAAGTATAAAATAAAGTGGATTAACTCCTTTACGATATAGGATTTTGTCATGCCAAATTACTCCAGCCACTTTCAAGCTAGGTGTTTTCCAAATTTCTTTTTTGACAATTTTATTTCACTGACGTTTCATGAGGCACTATATCCTAGTCATGCTAGACGCCGTAGGTTCACGTTTTAAGTTGCAATCAACTTTTTCAGAAATACCCTTTAACTGTTGTTCTGACGTTCAAATAAACATTTGCTTTTAGCTCTATGATTGGTTTCAAATGAGTGAGACACAAAATAAAAGTGTCAAGATTCAGGATAACATGCCCATGAAATGTTTTCCCCTTACACTCCATTTTTATTTAGTTGCACCGACATTTTTCTAATTTTCGATTCAAAACATAGATAAGGGGTACACGTTAGAACCGCCACATCGTGTACCCATGATCTATGTTTTCAGTTTAACGTCCCTTTCAAGATTATTTCAGCTCATATGAGCCGGGCCAATCGGTAGGTGGGGCGAAAACGGGAGAACCCCGAGAAAAACCACCTGACACACCCGCAAGCAGAACTTGGCTTGTCTCACATGTGGCCAGAGCGGGGCTCGAGATCTATGTTTTGAATAAAAAAAAATGAAGTGATAAAATGTTTTAGATGAAAATGAAATTTTGACTTTTTAACCATAAATTGACTGTGCCTGTTTTCTTCATGTGCCAATACTATTCCTCCTGTAGCCTTTATCTTCAGTGACCAGTTTTATTGTGAAAATACGCAATATTGGCAATGAAGTGCGAACAATAGCCTTCTATAAATTGCAAAAATTGCAATAATTATTGATAGCAATGTCCCACATGAATCATTGACTCAGTCCAATGAGTTATACCGAGATGATTGAATTAAATGCATGGCTACCAAAAGAAAATGTTACAAAGGATCTTAGTGTTAAGTGAGCAATTTAAATCATTTACGCATTTGTCTTTTAAATAACTAGGTAAATGATTGTAATAGCACACTTAACAATCATAGATGCTCTTGCATCGTCCCAGTCATTGAGAACGATCTTTAATTTATAGCTGGAACGTGATGTCAGCTGACGTATTGCGTCGTTTCCAAGCCTCTTCATCAAAACCCTCCTTGTGATCCGCCCAACCGCGATAGAAGTTCGTCACAGGTTTGGGATTTAGTTTCCGAATCATGTGGGTAGATAGTGTGACCGACGTTTTGCTCAACTGCCACAGATATAAAATTAGGAACAGTCTGTAGGATAGTCTGCAGTCACAGTTGTATCAATCAACTATATGAGAACAGAAATAAGTACTTGTTTGTTTATCGTAGTTTGGTATTTTACGTCGCAGTCAACAGCAATGGTCATGTAAGAACGTTGCCCATTTTACCAAACATTGGGATGTCATGATGACATGGACCACTCCCTATAAGACAGTCTCTCGACACATACCATCTGTTCGGCTGTTTCTGTAAATCTTTTATATTAGATAATGTGGAGTTTAGGTTCGCGGGGGTGGGTGATGCGAGACGCAAAATTGTTATTTTTCTACTCGTTTATTTGAACTGTTATATGTATTATATATTATATGTATAATAGAAGTGTATATAGAGATGCATTTTAAAACATCTTTCAGCATAGCATAAAATAGCATGTGGATCTGGAAAAGTTTGAGCTGTACAGTAACAGTATATTGTTATAACGTGTACATAGGAACAAGGCTTTTTAAGAGATTTACTGATCGTGATGGTCGTTTATACGCGTGTCTGGTGGAACCGGAAATCCCTAGTAGATAGGGAAAGCACCCATTTGGGGCACGACTCACTCGGGTGACTCATACACCAGGCACAAGGGAAAGAAAACATGTTTTTGAATTATGTATATATGTATTTTTTTATCCATCTGAACTACAGTTGAACAAAGCCAATATCTCAGATACCGAAGCCCCCTTTTTAGATCTACATCTTTCTGTTGCAAATGGATTTGTTTCTTCTAAAATTTATGATAAGCGCGATGACTTTGATTTTGATATAGTAAATTTTCCGTTTTTGGATGGTGACGTTCCTCGTCGTGCTTCTTATGGTGTATACATTTCGCAACTTATTAGGTTTGCTAGAGTCTGCAATCATGTTACAGACTTCAACGCTCGAAATAAATCTTTAACGGCCAAACTTCTCCAACAGGGCTATCGGTATCATAAACTTCGAAAAACCTTTTCTAAATTTTATCGTAGACACTATGAATTGATTTCCAAATATAATGTTGGGTTAAAGACGCTTTTAAGTGAGGGTCTTTCGGAACCAGAATTTTATGGTGACTTGGTTTAAAAATTTAAGAAACTTATAGGAAGTAATGATTTTTCTTTTCAGTTTAGAAAAATCATAACACGTTACAGACGTATAGGTTATAACTTGAATGTTATGCGACAGTCTGCATGCTTAGTTTTTAACCCAATCACGGTTGATAACTATGCTGCCTTCTTTAATTGCACGCCGGTGGGTCGGGCGTCAGACTCTATGATGGCCCCGACTTAAAGCTATTCATTTTAGTTGGTTGGGGCCGGAGCTTCTTGTATGTTGCTTGGCCCACCGGGGTCCAACTGATGTTTTTCTTTAGCTCCGGAGTTAGTAAGTTATTTGGCGCCCAGGGATCTCCATCGTCGGGCAGCTTACTGAACCTGTGAGTCCTGGTTTTTGATTCATCAGGATGTTTATCATGATTTATTTGTTTGTTCTTGATGATTCATTTACTAGTTAGAGATTCACCACGAGGACCGAAGAACTAACTAAATGTTATGAACCACTGCAGAAGCTGAGGGTGAGGTTACGGCCGTGTAAAATCGATTTAAACCCGCCAGTAACTTTGTGTTACTGATCGTTCCAAGTCGATACTTCTGTGGTGGTTCTTTTTGTTTTATGTCTTGGTGTTTAAAATATTTTTGTGCTGTTGACGCCTTATGTATGTTGGCATATTTTTAGTTAAGTTAACCCAATCACGGTTGATAGCTATGCTGCCTTCTTTAATTGCACGCCGGTGGGTCGGGCGTCAGACTCTATGATGGCCCCGACTTAAAGCTATTCATTTTAGTTGGTTGGGGCCGGAGCTTCTTGTCTGTTGCTTGGCCCACCGGAGTCCAACTGATGTTTTTCTTTTGCTCCGGAATTAGAAAGTTATTCGGCGCCCAGGGATCTCCATCGTCGGGCAGCTTACTGAATCTGTGAGTCCTGGTTTTTGATTCATCAGGATGTTCATCATGATTTATTTGTTTGTTCTTGATGATTCATTGACTAGTTAGAGATTCACCACGCGGACCGAAGAACTAACTAAATGTTATGAATCACTGCAGAAGCTAAGGGTGAGGTTATGGCCATGTAAAATCGATTTAAACCCGCCAGTAACTTTGTGTTACTGATCGTTCCAAGTCGATACTTCTGTGGTGGTTCTTTTTGTTTTATGTCTTGGTGTTCAAAATATTTTGTGCTGTTGGCGCCTTATGTATGTTTGCATATTTTTAGTTAAGTTAAGGTAACTGAGTGGCCACCTATTGGGAAAATAGCTGCTCATTCGGCTTACGAAATGTTTTCATGGTATAAGTACCTGATTGTTAGTTTGGTTTTTTCCCACCTTGGTTTTTGGATTGGGAGTCTTTTTCTGATTGCGCCTTTTCCTGATCTTTGCCTACTTGTACTTTTTTTTCAAATAAAGTATAAACTGCGATCTTTGCTTAAAAGTCAAATCATCAAGTATGAGTGGTTTGATTAAACCACTTTCCTGATCAGGCTCAGAATTCTAAGCGATAACCAGGTTGCAATGTATTTAAGGAACATCTTGCAAAGCAGTACATCTACACTGTGGGCTTATCAGATGATTCATTGCATGTTTATACAAATTAACCAGTTGCTAGTTACCCGGCACTCAGACTTGTTGTAGTCTTAAAAACCAACGAACACAACATGGTGTCAGGTGCGGAGCGGGCTTACGTCTACAGCAGGAATATATTTTAAAACGATAGATGACCAAACTGGACACTCTTTTGTAAAAAGAAAGAGGTAAAGGCGTGCTGAGAAAAATGATTATTTTCAAAGGATAATCAGTGAATAAATTGACTAAAATGGATGAACAAAATGCTAAATATCTGTGGATGGACTGGGAAGCAAAGGATTTGGACACTGCCTATAAATCGTTCAAAGAACATTGTGAATTCATGTTTGGAGGACCTTTAAAAAGTAAATCTGAAGAAGAAAAATATAATTATTTGATGTTGTGGGCTGGTGAATAAGGACGGAGCATTTATATTCAACATGGAATCTAACACCAGATCAAAAGAAACTATTAGAAAGGTACAAGTAGGCAAAGATCACGAAAAGGCGCAATCAGAAAAAGATTCCCACTCCAAAAACCGAGGTGGGAAAAAACCAAACTAACAATCAGGTACTTATATCATGAAAACATTTCGTAAGCCGAATGAGCAGCTATTTTCCCAATAGGTGGCCACTCAGTTACTTTAACTTAACTAAAAATATGCAAACATACATAAGGCGCCAACAGCACAAAATATTTTGAACACCAAGACATAAAACAAAAAGAACCACCACAGAAGTATCGACTTGGAACGATCAGTAACACAAAGTTACTGGCGGGTTTAAATCGATTTTACATGGCCATAACCTCACCCTTAGCTTCTGCAGTGATTCATAACATTTAGTTAGTTCTTCGGTCCGCATGGTGAATCTCTAACTAGTCAATGAATCATCAAGAACAAACAAATAAATCATGATGAACATCCTGATGAATCAAAAACCAGGACTCACAGATTCAGTAAGCTGCCCGACGATGGAGATCCCTGGGCGCCGAATAACTTTCTAACTCCGGAGCAAAAGAAAAACATCAGTTGGACTCCGGTGGGCCAAGCAACAGACAAGAAGCTCCGGCCCCAACCAACTAAAATGAATAGCTTTAAGTCGGGGCCATCATAGAGTCTGACGCCCGACCCACCGGCGTGCAATTAAAGAAGGCAGCATAGCTATCAACCGTGATTGGGTTAAAAACTAAGCATGCAGACTGTCGCATAACATTCAAGTTATAACCTATACGTCTGTAACGTGTTATGATTTTTCTGAACTGAAAAGAAAAAAACATTACTTCCTATAAGTTTCTTAAATTTGTAAACCAAGTCACCATAAAATTCTGGTTCCGAAAGGCCCTCACTTAAAAGTGTCTTTAACCCAACATTATATTTGGAAATCAATTAATATTCATAGTGTCTACAATAAAATTTAGAAAAGGTTTTTCGAAGTTTATGATACCGATAGCCCTGTTGGAGAAGTTTGGCCGTTAAACATTTATTTCGAGCACTGAAGTCTGTAACATTATTGCAGACTCTAGCAAACCTAATAAGTTGCAAAATGCATACACCATAAAAAGCACGACGAGGAACGTCAACATTTCAAAAGATTCAAAGAATACTGTAAGCCAAAGTCAAACAAAATATATTCAAAAGACGTTTTCAAATCCATAGTTCAGGAAACAGTAGAACCACTTGAACAATTTGTGACAGACTTAAGATTGTTAATAAAGGAATGTGATTATGATGCAGGAGAGCAAGAAAAAATGATAAGGGACCATATTGTTTTTGGAATTAGATCGTCCAAGGTAAGAGAAAAACTCATCAGTGAAGGTGATGATTTGACATTGGAAAAATGCATGAACATTGCAAGAACTCATGAGCTGTCTCAAAAAAGTACAAGTAGGCAAAGATCAGGAAAAGGCGCAATCAGAAAAAGACTCCCACTCCAAAAACCAAGGTGGGAAAAAAACAAACTAACAATCAGGTACTTATACCATGAAAACATTTCGTAAGCCGAATGAGCAGCTATTTTCCCAATAGGTGGCCACTCAGTCACCTTAACTTAACTAAAAATATGCAAACATACATAAGGCGCCAACAGCACAAAAATATTTTAAACACCAAGACATAAAACAAAAAGAACCACCACAGAAGTATCGACTTGGAACGATCAGTAACACAAAGTTACTGGCGGATTTAAATCGATTTTACACGACCGTAACCTCACCCTCAGCTTCTGCAGTGGTTCATAACATTTAGTTAGTTCTTCGGTCCTCGTGGTGAATCTCTAACTAGTAAATGAATCATCAAGAACAAACAAATAAATCATGATAAACATCCTGATGAATCAAAAACCAGGACTCACAGGTTCAGTAAGCTGCCCGACGATGGAGATCCCTGGGCGCCAAAAAATAACTTACTAACTCCGGAGCTAAAGAAAAACATCAGTTGGACCCCGGTGGGCCAAGCAACAGACAAGAAGCTCCGGCCCCAACCAACTAAACTGAATAGCTTTAAGTCGGGGCCATCATAGAGTCTGACGCCCGACCCACCAGCGTGCAATTAAAGAAGGCAGCATAGTTATAAAAAGCAGCTTAAGTCAATGAATGCAGGTGAGGATCCAAACGTGTATGCGGTTAAAAGCAAGAATCATCCGAGGCAACGCTCTTCGTGGAAGCAACACTATGGAAAAAGTCACAGTCAAAAGCCAAAACATGACACAAATGCTGTAAAATCAAGTGGTCGGTCAATCGGTTATAAACTTTGTCTGAAGAAACAAGCACCTTATCTATGTTTCTCACGGCCACACGGGCGGGACCCCTGCAATTCGGCACATTTACGCCTTGAGCGTTTTTAATACCTAATGGTGCAAGAGCTTAAATTTATATTATATTATGAAAAATTTACCTAAATAAAATAAAACGTTTCAATATAAAAATATAACAAATGAAGTTCATGCAAGTATTTTCTAGTCCTCAAATATTGACACATTACATCTGAAGAGTCGAAAAAGTAGTTTTGCCACTATTCATAGACGTTTCCTTCTTCTTTCTTTGAAAATTGAGCTCATCACTGTTATTTACTTTATTTGACTTCGGAAGACTTCGAAAGACATCGGTTTTGAATTTATATTTATTCTTTCCCAAGTAAACAAGTGTATATCACATCATACATGTATGTGCTTCTTTAACTTGAGAAGAATTAATTATCACTGCTGCTAAAGAAACAATACACTATAATCTGTGCTTAGGAACTGTACATGTTGCTAAATTTAACACTGAAGAAGGGATTCTTTTAGACCGGCGTCAAGTTGGATGAAAATTTCATCCGGTGAAAATTTCATCTAGCAGAAGAAAAAAAAAAGTGGATGAAAATTTCATCAGGACCTGCCCAGTAAAAGTGGTTCATGTCAAAACAAATCCTGCTCCCGTACTAGCTCTTATTTAGGCAAGCAGCTTATACTGCAATATAGATACATGTTGTATGAAGGTTTGTGGTAAGCCTCAGTAGTCTGGGCGACAAAAGTCAGAGGGGGGGGGGTCAAAATGTTTCTTTCAATATTTCTCGAGATTCTGTTCCGAAACCAGCTCTTATGCCAGCAAGCCGCTTATACTGCGATATAGATAAATGTTCTATAGAGGTTTGTGGCAAATTTCATCAGGATTGAAAGAGGATCCGAAGGGTAGTCAGGTCGCCAAAAGTCAGAGGGGGGGGGGGTGTTTAAAATGCGGTTTTTGATATTCCTCGGTCTCCTGCTCCCAAACCAGCTCTTGTGCCAGCAAGCCGCTTATGCTTGAATATAGGTATATGTTCTATGAAGTTTTGTTGCAAGTCTCATCAGGATTGAAAGAGGATGAGATGGATAGACAGGGCGCCAAATATCAGAGGGGTGTCCATAATGCTGTTTTCAACATTTCTCGATCTCCAGCCCCCAAACCAGCTCTTGTGTCACCAAGCCGCATATACTGCGATATAAGCGTATGTTCTAAGAAGGCCTTAAACAAGTCTCCTAAGGATTGGAAAAGGATGAGAATAATAGCCAGGGCGCCAAAAGTCAGTAGAGTGTCCAAAGTGCTGTTTTAAACATTTCTCGATCTCTAGACCCCAAACCAGCTCTTGTGCCACTAAACCGCTTATACCACCATATAGGTAGATGTTGTATGAAGGGACGAGGCAAGTCTTATTATGATTGAAAGAGGATGAGAAGGGTAGGCAGGGTGCCAAATATCAGAGGGGTATCCAAATAATGATTTCAAAATTTCACTAACTTCAGCCCCCAAGCCAGCTCTTTTGCCAGCATTCGGCTTATACTGTGAACGTGTTGTACAAGATTTTTGTTTGTTTTCGAGTTTAAAATCTTAATTATTGATTTTCTATTTAAAGCAATAAAATTTTGTAAGACATTTTTTGAGCGTGTCCCCATAGAAACGTGCTGGCCATCCACGATTTTTAGAATAAGGCAAACCAAACCATCCGGACATTATGGTTTGTGTCTATGGTTCTTTAAATGATGATATATGAATGTATGTGGCAAGTCTCATTAGGATTGAAAGAGGATGAGGAGGGTAGCCAGGCCCCCCAACGGCTCTAGGGTCATATTTTCCTGTACAGAATTGGCTATTTTCGACACTTCTAGGTCTACTGCTCCGAAACTAGCTCTTGTGCCAGGAAGCCGCTAGTACTGTGATCAATGTATATGTTATATAAAAGTATGTGGCAAGTCTCATCAGGATTGAAAGAGGATGAGATGGGTAGCCAGGGCCCCCAATATCATGGGGGGTGTCAAAAAAATTCCATTTTCGATAGTTTTCGGTCTCCTGCTCCCAAACTAGCTCTTGTGCCAGGAAGCCGCTAGTACTACGACATAGATGTATAGTATATACAAGTATGTGGCAAGTCTCATCAGGATTGAAAGAGAATGAGATGGGTAGCCAGGGCCCCCAATGTCATGGGGGGTGTGTCAAAAATTCCATTTTCGAGAGTTTTCGGTTTCCTGCTCCCAAACTAGCTCTTGTGCCAGGAAGCCGCTAGTACTACGACATAGATGTATAGTATATACAAGTATGTGGCAAGTCTCATCAGGATTGAAAGAGGATGAGATGGGTAGCCAGACCCCCCACTATGTCAGAGGGGGGTGCAAAAAATTATTTTCGATCTTTCTCGGTCTCTTGCTCCCAAACTAGCTCTTGTGCCAGGAAGCCGCTTATACTGCAATAAAGGTATATGAATCCTGATGACACTTGCCACATACTTGTATATACTATACATCTATGTCGTAGTACTAGCGGCTTCCTGGCACAAGAGCTAGTTTGGGAGCAGGAAACCGAAAACTCTCGAAAATGGAATTTTTGACACCCCCCCCCATGACATTGGGGGCCCTGGCTACCCATCTCATCCTCTTTCAATCCTGATGAGACTTGCCACATACTTTTATATAACATATACATTGATCACAGTACTAGCGGCTTCCTGGCACAAGAGCTAGTTTCGGAGCAGTAGACCTAGAAGTGTCGAAAATAGCCAATTCTGTACAGGAAAATATGACCCTAGAGCCGTTGGGGGGCCTGGCTACCCTCCTCATCCTCTTTCAATCCTAATGAGACTTGCCACATACATTCATATATCATCATTTAAAGAACCATAGACACAAACCATAATGTCCGGATGGTTTGGTTTGCCTTATTCTAAAAATCGTGGATGGCCAGCACGTTTCTATGGGGACACGCTCAAAAAATGTCTTACAAAATTTTATTGCTTTAAATAGAAAATCAATAATTAAGATTTTAAACTCGAAAACAAACAAAAATCTTGTACAACACGTTCACAGTATAATCCGAATGCTGGCAAAAGAGCTGGCTTGGGGGCTGAAGTTAGTGAAATTTTGAAATCATTATTTGGATACCCCTCTGATATTTGGCACCCTGCCTACCCTTCTCATCCTCTTTCAATCATAATAAGACTTGCCTCGTCCCTTCATACAACATCTACCTATATGGTGGTATAAGCGGTTTAGTGGCACAAGAGCTGGTTTGGGGTCTAGAGATCGAGAAATGTTTAAAACAGCACTTTGGACACTCTACTGACTTTTGGCGCCCTGGCTATTATTCTCATCCTTTTCCAATCCTTAGGAGACTTGTTTAAGGCCTTCTTAGAACATACGCTTATATAGCAGTATATGCGGCTTGGTGGCACAAGAGCTGGTTTGGGGGCTGGAGATCGAGAAATGTTGAAAACAGCATTATGGACACCCCTCTGATATTTGGCGCCCTGTCTATCCATCTCATCCTCTTTCAATCCTGATGAGACTTGCAACAAAACTTCATAGAACATATACCTATATTCAAGCATAAACGGCTTGCTGGCACAAGAGCTGGTTTGGGAGCAGGAGACCGAGGAATATCAAAAACCGCATTTTAGACACCCCCTCTGACTTTTGGCGACCTGACTACCCTTCGGATCCTCTTTCAATCCTGATGAAATTTGCCACAAACCTCTATAGAACATTTATCTATATCGCAGTATAAGCGGCTTGCTGGCACAAGAGCTGGTTTCGGAACAGAATCTCGAGAAATATTGAAAGAAACATTTTGACCCCCCCCCCTCTGACTTTTGTCGCCCAGACTACTGAGGCTTACCACAAACCTTCATACAACATGTATCTATATTGCAGTATAAGCTGCTTGCCTAAATAAGAGCTAGTACGGGAGCAGGATTTGTTTTGACATGAACCACTTTTACTGGGCAGGTTCAGATGAAATTTATATCCAACTTTTTTTTTCTTCTGCTAGATGAAATTTTCACTGGATGAAATTTTCATCCAACTTGACGCCGGTTTCTTTTAGAAACTACTTTTAGTAAACCACACGATGGAAGCTCCAAGTGTACAAGTGCCAGTTCGGACAAAATTACTCTATTTTAGCATCATGGCTCTAGTATCTATAGCGATATCGACTACAAGTGTACTAATTTATGACAAAGTAAGTTGTTACTTTAGTAAAGTCTTTTCTTCTTTATCATTCAATTAGAAGTTTTATGTTCAAGTTGACCAAATCGATCCAGTATACTATTGGTCTCGCTGAGAAAATTCGCCCATGCATAATTCATTTATTTTATCAGTTATTTATTGTATTTCTTTTTTTTCGCTTAGAACTGTATTTCTTAAGTAAAATGTGGTTGGTTGAAGAGATCTAGCCCATCCAGGCTCAACAGCTGACTACGACAAAAATATGACATTCTAATATAGTCACAATTAACATTCACTCATTACAGACTGAGTTACGATGCTAAACTAGTAAATAAATTGACAATATCAGCAAATAAAAATTTAAACTGAGATCCTTTAAGAGCACAGGGAACAAATAAATGAGAAAGGAGTGGGTCAAACCGCGGTTTCGGCTACTCAAGCTTCATCAGTGACCTTTAGATTTGGCAATATGGAGCCAAAGAGAATTTACAGACAGTTTTGATTTTTTGTTTCAGATTCAGGGAAAAGATCTACACACAGAAGATAGCCCAAGACCGGATGGTCAAAATCTTGCAAATGGAGCAAACGTCTCAGTTGGCACAGGTACAAGAACGACAGGACTGTCTATCCCGACAGCGGGAGTAAATGACACCACGGTTTTTATCAAAACTCCTATGTCGACCTCCGTTGAACGCATAGAAACAGCAACAAAACCAGTTTCATCTCATACCTCGACTCCGTTGACGTCAGGCGTCACAATGTCGACCCCAGCTCAAACGTATACTGGTCAATCAACGGAGAGCACAGCTATAGATGATACATCACCCTGTCAGCCAAACATGTCCAACACGACCGTGACTGCAGAATATCCTACAGACTGTTCTGACTTTTATATCGCAGTTGGGCAAAACGCCTTTCACTCTATCTATCCATCTGGTTCCGCAACCGAAGCTGTTCTTGTCAACTGTCTGTCTACTTGTGATGGACTATGGACGGTCATACAAAGACGATTCGATGGGTCTGTGGACTTCTATCGCAATTGGGCGGATTACAAGAAGGGTTTTGGCAATGCATCTGGTGAATATTGGCTTGGAAACGACGCAATACATCAGCTGACATCACGGTCCAGCTATAAATTAAAGATCGTTCTCAAGGACTGGGACGATGTAACAGGGAACGCCATCTACGATCCTTTCCAAATTTCTGACGAAAGTGACGGTTACCGCCTCACTATCGGAGACTACCACGGAGATGCAGGAGATTCACTGGGCCAACACAACGGTCATAAGTTCTCTACTCTGGACCGAGACAACGACGTGTCTAGTAGCTTTCATTGTGCAGAACTTTACACGGGGGCCTGGTGGTATTATAACTGCATTGATTCGAATCTGAACGGACGTTACTTTCATGAAAGTGTACAGACTAGAGGCCGCATTTTATGGGCCGCGTTTAATTATGCATCTCTTAAAGAGACGACGATGATGATACAAAGAGTCTGAGCCACCTCGTGGGAAAACCAACAATGTGGTTTCCGAACAGGTCTGACACAAACCAGTCTGTACAGCTACAGAAGCAGGCTAGAAGCTTGAAATTTTGGAGGAATTGTACTATCCGAGTAGCGAAAAGAAAGGCGCTGATCAGCTTCGCGGTTACCGTGGAGTTGATCTGCGCCTTTGTTTTCGCATAGGCAAAAATCCGGTTTTCTCACGATGCGGCTCAAATCATACCGGAGATACAGGGACCAAATTTAGTATGGAAGAGGTAAACTGACGACTTTCTTTTGCACTCAGACTACATCGTTCTTTACAAAGAAAACTACATCGTTCTCTGCAGATATACTGTACCATACCAGCCTAGTTCAATCCGATCACACTGAAGAACACGATACTTTTTTCCGTTTAAGCATGATAACGGCTTGAAATTGACATCAATCTATGTTTTGAGCAAACATCAGATAACTATCAAATATTATCTACTGAACATGTTCAATTTTTTACAACTTGGGGGAAAAACATGTATATAACATGGGATCTACGAAAATCTAAATTCGTAAACACCGTAGTAATTCACTTCTGCTAACGTTTCACATTTCAATTTCATTTTGCGCATGTGTTCGCTGCCAATGAAAAAGCATTTTAACAATTTTTGCTTCCGAATTTAAAAGAAGTCATTTGAACGCAAAATTACTATAAAGGGTATTTTGTGTTTTTAGGCCACATGCCTCTGAATGAACGTTTATGAAACAGATGATAACATCATGTAATAAGCTAGAATCCAGCCGGAGTAATTTTTGAAGGAGGTGACATCTTCTGCTATAGTTGGTTTGAATGCATTTTTGATAGTTTTAACCTTCCCATAATGGTTTAGGTAGGCTGCTCTGGAAATGTAATGGCAGATAGGTTTACACATGCCATGTTAGAAGGTACCATACAATATACATTTACAACATTTATGGGGTAAAAGTGCGTTTTTGGTTAATAAAATAATGAATAGTTATGCAGATGCTTTGCCTATGCCGAATGAATTCACCTATTTCAAAATACATTTAAATATAATAATAAATAGAGGATATTTACTTTTTTGAGATGAATACCAAATATATTTCATCGAGTGAGTTTAAAACATCAGAATTTTCACGAGTGCGCAGCCTGAGTGAAAATATTTTATGTTTTCAACTCACGAGATGAAATATATTTGGTATTCACCGAAAAAAAGCAACTTTTCTTTTTATTTTATACAATAGACGGGCATTTTCCAGTTCACGGGACAAGCGGTGAAAATGCAAAAACCAAACATTTTTGATAACACAAATAATTTTGGTACCACATTGTTCCTTATGTTCTAACTAAGAAAATGAATACCCACACTTTATGTTTTCGTTCATAAATAACGGAGTTATAGGCGTTTGAATTTCTGAAGTGAGACACATTTAATGACGTCTTGAGTAAATGGAAACGTCAGAATTAATCCAAAATCTACAGTGAAGATATAGGCTGATATCAGTCACTAGTGACTTTTGATATCAGTGAGATTTTATATCAGTGTAATTTCATATCAATGAAAATACCAATTTTATCAAGTTTTGATATACATGTACATTGGTTTTCACTGTAAAGTATAAAATAAAGTGGATTAACTCCTTTACGATATAGGTTTTTGTCATGCCGAATTACTCCAGCCACTTTCGAGCTAGGTGTGTTTTCCAAATTGCTTTTTTTTGACAATTTCATTTCACTGACGTTTCATGAGGCACTATATCACAGACATCACTTTTTAAGTTGCAATAAACTTTTTCAGAAATACCCTTTAACTGTTGTTCTCACGTTCAAATAAACATTTGCTTTTAGCTCTATGATTGTTTCAAATGAGTGAGACACAAAATAAAAGTGTCAAGTTTCAGGATATCATGCCCATGAAATGTTTCCCCCTTACACTCCATTTTTATATAGTTCCACTGACATTTTTCTTATTTTTGATTCAAAACGTAAGTAAGGGGTACTCGTTAGAACCGCCTCACCGTGTACCCATGATCTATGTTTTGAATAAAAAAATGAAGTTATCAAAATTTTCAGATGAAAATGAAATTTTGTCTTTTTAACAATATATTGACTGTGCCTGTTGCCTGTTTTCTGATTGCGCCTTTTCCTGGTCTTTGCCTACTTGTACTTTTTTTTCTTCATGTGCAAATACTATTCCTCCTGGAGCCTTTATCTTCAGTGACCAGCTTTATTGAGAAAATTTGCAATATTGGCAGTGATGTGCGAACAATAGCTTTCTATAATTTGCAATTGATATCCATGTCCCGGATGAATCATTGACTCGGTCCAGTAAGTTATACCGAGATGATTGAATTAAATGGCTACCAAAAGAAATGTTACAAAGGATCTTATTTATTTGATGGGATATGATATGTACATGTAGTAGAAAAGAATATGACTTCGGGTATCCCTGAAGATTCAATATACATGTATAATTATATATATTTGGTTTTGATTGGTTTTAAAAGTCCTTTCAGAGAATATAATGGTCCTATACATATGTACATGTACGTGGGTTTGGATTTAAGTTCGTAGACTTTCTTTGTAAAAGATCAGATGTCTGTCACACAGAAATTAAAATGTAATAATCTGCAAATACATTCTTTTACCTATCGTATAAGGTATAAAGCATTGTTCCACTCAAAATGATCGTCACACAACACGCCTTGAGGACGAATTTCATTTTATTCTCGAATGTCCGCTTTACCTAAGACAAAATTATATTCAGCGTTACTATTGGCAAAGGGCGAACATGCCAAAATTCATACAGTTATTGACGTCGGAAAGTGTTCGAGTGATAAAAAACCTTTCAAGCATTTAGAAAGCGAGAAGAAGTAGAATAATATAAAACTATATAAACATATAGGATAAATGTGATACATTTATACTTTGACTTTTACGGTATTACTGACACTTATACACATCAGTAGAAATGCGATTATTCAAGCACATTTTTGGATTATGACAATTTGTTTTTGAAATTGTAAAATGCACATCCACAAGGAAGAGCCATGCAATGTCCTAGGATCAAATATAAATATTATTCATAAACATCTAACCTATGACCACTCCCCTGAAGATATATTGCCTGTAGATGGCTTTTTCTCTTTTCAAATGCAAAGTCGCCCAATATGACCTTGCCATTAAAAAAGGGTAGGTCCTGTTTATAAAGCTTAATTCCAAGTGCTACGGGTACATATGAGCCGCGTCATGAGAAAACTGACATTTTGCATATGCGAAAACAATGACGCAGATCAGCTTCGCAGTATCTGCAAAGCTGATCAGCGCCATTGTTTTCGCTACCCGGATAGTACAGCTCTTCTACTTTCTAAATTCAAAATTTCCAACCTTTAGCCATTTTCAGTGCTTGTACAGCTTGGTTTGTGTCGGACCTGTTCGGAAACCACAATGTTGGTTTTCTCATATCGCGGCTCAAATTAAGTTGTCATTGAAATCTACAAAAGAATATTACTTAGTTTTACTGTGTATGGCGGCCTTCTAGATCACAGTTCCGAGTTCTGACAAAGATTTTAGCACAGTATGGTGGCTATCTTAACTATATATTTGACTCAGATATTGTGAACAAACTTTGATCCGCCAACAAAGGCTGGCTTCACTGGCAGTGAGTTACTGATAAGGCTTCATTATCCTAACTTATACATTATGTCCCACCTTCTCCTTTGGAATAGGTTTACTGCTTCCAAAGGATCCAACAATTATATTTTATTCTTATAACATTTGGCTTCCATCTGCCATATGCTTCCGAGACACGTATGTTTGTTTCAATTGACGGTTTACGTCCCAGACAACAACTATTGTCATGTCGTGACGTTGCTTCCATTTTATGGGACTTTGACCCAAAATTAGGATGTCATGACATCGTATCAAATATAGCCACCAAAGTAAGCAACTAAGGCTTATATGTATGGATGGTTTGACTTGAAACCACTTTTCCTGGGCAGGTTCAGACGAGCTGTTGGCTAGTACTCGGATGGTCAGTTAGTAGCGTATAAGGTCTACCTGGAGGCACAAATACTCAATATAAAAGCTTATAAAACCACTCCTCATGCCCCGAAAATCAAAGTGGGCTCATCCAGATGCTGATATATGTAAGTCCATTAATCACAAATGATCTTTACAGTTTAGCATATCAAAAATGTAATAGTTGCTGGTTGAGATCTGGCCTGGTTGAAACTCGTTTTTAATACAGCATTAAAACAGCACTACGTTTAGGCAATTATTTTTTTTTCTGGTTCTCGGGAGAGCCGATCCTATTTTTCAAAAAATCAGAATAAAAATAAAAGTACTTTACTTCCATTTTATTTATATTTTTCTCTCCTTCTCTTATTTTTAAATGGTAAAAAAATATTTTTCAGTCTGCAAGGGTGAGCTAATAAATAAACTATGCATATGTTATTATTCTGCTATTCTATCTTTTTTTCAGTATTTGATGACTGCAGTGAGTTATATACATTATGTTTTGGGGTAGTCAGGGATACTTTGCTACAAAAACACATTTCTGGGCCTCAGAGATGGCCAACTTGTGAATTGAAAATAATGTCGACAGCATTTTGAAAAAATAAAAATAGTTGGTAGTTTTTGGACTTTTATTTTTAATTTTATTCCGTCTGGAGGATTTGTGACACTTTAATTTTATTTTTATTTCCTCCTCCTACCCTTTTTCCCGAGAACCAGAAGATAAAATAATGATGGCCTTAGTGCAATATTCGATCAAAGGGAAAACACTCATCTTTAAGTGTCAACTGGTTAACAATGTCATTATTTCCCTTTGGGAATACTGGAAATCAAAGATGCAGATCAGTATCATTACAATCTGAGGCTATCTAACCCAGTTTGTGTCGAACTGTTTGAAAACACCATTTATTGTGTCAAGACTCGTATTTAAAGTAGGAAAAACTGTTTGCTTGGTTTCTGACATAATTGGGCTGTATCATAGCATTTTACTGTCGCTGAAAAACAGAAGTCATGAAATTGTCTACAGACCTAAAATATACATTCACGAGATGATTTTCCAGAAAAGCATCCTGCTAATTCAAACAACTTGCTGTGTGCTTATTGGAGCATGTGGGGTAGTTAGAACAAATACTGTAACTGCTACCTTTTCACAAAAACAACAGGTTTTCTCCCATTATTAACTAATTTGGACTAGTCTGGTATTTGCTCAGTCTGATTAGTCTGCACGGTTTGCATAAAGAAACCAAGTCCTTTATGATTATTATAGGGTTCAGTCTGAAAAAAGTCTTGCTAGGTTGGAGTGGTGTTGCTAAATCTATAGGGTCACTGAAGAGGGTTAAGTAGCTGAAACCGTGGTATGGCCCAAGCTCTTTCTCTTTTATATGTTCACTGCTCTTAAAGGATCTCAGTTTTATTTTTATTTGTTATTACTGCAGCTGGTGTTGTGCCGTGTGGCGGCCCTAAAAAGTTCCTGGTACATCATCTATAGTGCAGATTATATTTTTCGTTTGGTCCTCTGAGATCAGCGAGGGTATTCTGAGAAATAAGAAAATTATGATCGGTTTAGGTTCATTTTCTAAATATATTTGACCCCATTTTGGTTATAAATATTAGTCTTTGTATCGACTACCCTGTTAAAAGTTGCAAAATTACAGTAATTCTCTTTGGCTCCATGTTGCCAAATCAATAGGCTCACTGAAGAGGCTAAGGTAGCCGAAACCGCGGTATGGCCTATGCCCTTTCTCTTAAGTAAGTTCACTGCTCTTCAAGGATCTGTTTTATTTTTATTTGCTAAGTTGGAGTTAAAATACCAGCTAAATCGTTTGTAAAGAGTAATGCACTTTATGTCTCGACTTAAAAAGTATGATTAAGTAATTCGAAATAAACAATGATGCAAGTATATATGAGCCACCTCATGAGAAAACCAGTATATTGCATATGAGAAATCAAAGGTGCAGATCAGATTCGCAGTAACTGCAAAGCTGATCAGGGCCTTTGTTTTCACTACACAGATAGTACAATCCCTCTACTTTCTTAATTCAAATATTCCAGCCTCTAGCCATCTTCTGTTCTTGTACAATTCGGTTTGTGTTGGACCTATTCAGATCCACATTGTTTGTTTTCTGATGACGTGGCTCATATAAACTGATGCTGGTAGCGTTCATAGTCAGTGATAACCAAGCTGCATCGTGAGAAAAACTGACTTTTACAAACAAGTTATGCAAAAAAAGAGCTGCAGATCAGCTGTGCAATAACCTATAGCCGATCTGCCTCTGTTTTTCCTATGTACACCAGCATATCCTTTTTGTTTTGTGACTTTGTCAGATATGAGCCTCTAGCCACCTTGTATGGCAGCTCAGCTTGGTTTGTGTAGAAGCTGGTCAGACATTCTTTTCAAATGATGTCACTTGCACAGCGTCGCCAGAAAACTGGTCTTCGGGATTTCCGACCAGGTCCGGCACAAACCAGCCTATACACCCACAGAAGAAAGCTAGAATCTTGAAATTTTGGGTATAAGTAGAGGAGGAATTGGCTGTGCAATTACTGCACAGCTGATTTTTGCCTTTGTTTTTGCAGAGGTAAAAATGACGCGGCACAAATAGAGGCAGAGCACCCTGTGTAATAATGGTTTTTGCACACAATACTTCCCTACAAACACTACATAATTAGTCTTCTTAATTAAACTTAATTTTCAAGCCTCTTGGCATTTTCTGTGGCTTAACCACCATGTTTGTTTGCGACCTGGTCTGAAAGCTATAAGAAATATGAGCCACATCATAGGAAAACCAACATTTTGCATATGTGAAAACAAAGGCATAGATCAGCTTCGCAGTATCTTTGAAGCTGATCAGCGCCTTTATTTTCACTATATGGTTAGTACAATTTCTCTACTTTATAAATCCAAATTTAATTTTCAAGCCTCAAGCCACCTTCTGTGCTTGTACAGCTTGGTTTGTGTTGGACCTGTTCGAAACCCAAATTGTTGGTTTTCTCATGCAAAGGTTCATACTTTTCTCTTTACAACTTATTTATTATATCTACATACTCAATCTTTTGAGCAATGTAATGAGAAAACTGACCAATATCAGATTTAAAATGGTAATCAGTAAATGATGGTAACTAAAGAGTCATGTGGTAATGCCTCTGTAACAATGTAATAACGTCCTGCTAACTGTGTAAAGTCCTGGTAACTGAGTAATGATGTTTTATTCACCATCTAACATTTTTGTTGTATGCATGTAAGACAATCATGGTAACCATGAGGTGAAGCCCTGGTAACTGAGATATTGTCATGGTAACTGTTAACCATGTTAACTGAGTGATTATGTCACGGTAACCATGTGGTGAAGCCCTGGTAACTGAGATATTGTCATGGTAACCATGACATGGTAACCATGTTAACTGAGTGATAATGTCATGGTAACCATGTGGTGAAGCCCTGGTAACCGAGACATTGTCATGGTAACCATGTTTTGAAGTCCTAGTAACCATTTGGTGAAGTCCTAATAACCAAGATATTGTCATAATAACCGAGTCCAGAAGCCCTGGTAACCGAGACATTGCCATGATAACCATGTCATGACTCATGAAGTCCTGGTAACCGAGTGTTGATGTCATGGTAACCATGTGGTGAAGTCTGGTAACAGAGATATTGTCATGGTAACCATGTCGTGAAGCCCTGGTAACTGAGATATTGTCATGGTAACCATGTAGTGAAGTCCTGGTAACCGAGATATTGTCATGGTAACCATATGATGAAAACATAGTTTATATGAAGTTCTGGTAAATGAGTGAGGAAGTCAAAGTCACTGAGGGATGCCATGGTATCTATGTGAGCATGTGATGAAGCCCTGTATAAAGTAAAGTGATATTGTTATGGTAACAGTGATGTCACAGTAATATTGTCATGGTAACAGTGATGTCACAGTAAATATGCAATGTTGTCATGGTGATGTAGCAGGACTTGAGATATCTGATACTCCATCACTGCCAAGGTCACCATGTGGTGACTCAGATCTGTGAGGGTCACCGTGTGTTGACTCAGATCTGCCCAGGTCATTGTGTGGTGACTCAGATCTGTGTTTTTTCTTCAGCAGGTATGGTTCTGCGCTATACTGTGGGTGTCGGCGAGCGTGTTTGTTGAGATGGTCACTGCGCATAAACCGCTTCTCACACCAAGGACACACAAAGTTTTTCTCACCTGAAATTAATAAAACAAACAATTAACCCTTATATGACTTATGGAAATTTCCATCATTATCATTTGGGTGAGTCCACTTTCATTTTTTGGGTGTGAGTTTTGGATTTCAGAAGTGATTTTCAATCCTTAATCCATATTTCTATGAAATGCCACTAAGCAAACAGAAAAGTGCCAGATTTTTTATTTATTGGTGCATCTAAACGTGTTCTGTGTGCATTTTTTGGTTTGGAGTTCAGATCTTTTTTGTTGACAAATCCAAAACAGTTTAAATAGGAAGAAACAATGTAAGATGGGACTTAGAACTTGGATGGAAAAGCAGCCTGGGGTGGTGTTCGAATTTTTTTTAATTCCTATTTTGTGTTTTTTTGAAAATTTGAACATTTTTAAGATTTTATTTTTGTGGATAATATTGAGGCACCATTTTTTAGAATTGGTTTTATTTCCAGGTTATTTAGTGACAATAAAAGAATATATATTTTAGATTTCAAAAAAGATTGAACCTCTGCAAGTCTCCTCAGGCAGTAGCACAACAATTTAATAACAACTTTGATATATAAATTCACTGAACATAATCCTTTAACATTGATGACTCTCATCAAACAGGTATCATTTCAATGATTCTATGGGCTGTTCATTTTCGTACCTTTGCCTTGATGACAATGCGAAAACTTGCCCATGTAATATACAGATTTTTTTTTTTTTCAGAAGAAGGAAATGAAAGTTTAATTGGAAAAAATTTGATTTTTTTAATATTTTCGCTCAAAACATAGATTGTGGGTACACATTAGAACCGCCTAGTTGAGGCAGTTCTAACAAGTACCTACAATCTATGTTTAACTTTTGTATCAAAAATAAGAAAATTAGGTGTACCCCCGCCAACCCCAGTTTTTATATAAAGGTGTGGTTTAAAGGGGGTATACATTTCACCGACATGTTTTCATGATGTTGAGTGTTGATGATAATTTGATTATTAAGAGGATGCATTTAAATAAGATCAAAGACTACTGACCAATACGAGTGTGGTCAAAAAAAAAAGAGGTATGGCTGATACCATGCTCGGCCGATATAATGGTCTGGCGCTTACCAGACCTGCTGAACCGGCGCGGGCAGCCTTCGGAGATTCATTTCATATGACTCAATGAAGGATTGTTTGAGTAAATTTTCAATTTTATGCTTTATAGGTGCAAGTCAGATCAACTATATTACAGCATTTCTATTAGTCTTCTGTCAAATGCTCATGAACATTTTCTGTTTGTACATGCTACATTTTGTGTTTTAGTTTCTCTTGTTTTTCTCAAGAATTAAATTAATACTTCTTATTTTCCATATGAATAATTACTTCCTAAGCTGAGGTGTCATTAGTGGTTTTATATTTCAAAAACAAGAACATTAAATCTCTCCCATAAGCTTGTATAATATTCAAACTTTGTAAACACCATAATAAAAAGAGTTTTCAGGCATGTACCATTACGAAAACATGCCTGTGTAATATACAATTTTTTCTAAAGTTGTAAAAATGGAAAATTTTCAGTATTTTTTCGATATTTTTCTTATTTTTGCTCAAAACATAGATTGTGGGTACTCGTTAGAGCCGCCTCGGCGAGGCGGTTCTAACGTATACCCACAATGTTTGTTTTGAGCAAAAATATTAATAAAAATATCAAAATTTTTCCGATGAAATTTTCAATTTTGACAGTTGAGAAAAATCTCTGTATATTGCATGGGCAAGTTTTCGTAATGTACTGCAAGATGATAATTATCATGATAATAATCATAATTATAACAGTTCTTCTATCTGTTTGCTAACATTTCTTTATAAAATATAAAATTGGAAATTCAACTTTCAGAATATAATTCTACAGACCTGGAAAATTGACAAGCAGAACTACTTCAAAAATCAAACAAGCCATGTCATGAGCAAACCAGATTTTGAGATATATGTATGAGCCTGTGCATGAGAAAACCAACAATTTGGGTTTCCGACCAGGTCTGATATAAACCAGCCTGTACAGTCAAAGGAGCAGGCTAGAAGCTTGTAATCTTGGATATAAGTAGAAGAGGAATTGCACTATCCATGTACATGTAGTGAAAACAAAGGCGCCAATCAGCTTCGCAGTTACTATGAAGCTGATCTGCGTCTTTGTTTTCGCATATGCAGATTGTTGGTTTTCCCATGTGGCGGTTCATATGCAAATCTTAAGAAGCTAACCACAAGTATGTAAAATTGTACATGTAACTGTACAGATCAGTATCAATTCTGAAATGTTTTAGATACATATGAGCCGCCCCATGGGAAAACCAACAATCTGCTTGGGCGAAAACAGAGGCACAGAGCTGATCAGCACCTTTGTTTTCGCTATTCAGACAGTACAGTTCCTCTTCTACTTAAATCGGAAATTTCAAGATTCTAGCTCTTTTCTGTAACTGTACAGGTTGGTTTGTGTCGGATCTGGTCAGAAACCACATTGTTGGTTTTCCCACGAGGGGGCTCATATGAAGCACAATGTGACTTCTTCCTAAAGTCAAGTTCAAACCTCTAACCATCTACTGCGGACATACAGCTTGCTTTCAGTCTGTTTCTTTGTTTGAATTGATGCTTAAAGTCCCAGTAATGGTCATGTCAGGACGCTGCCTCCATTTTATGGGACTTTTGACCAAAATTAGCATGTCATGACATCCAAAATGTGCTTCAAATATAACCACCCAACTAAACCAACAAGGCTTATATGTATGGATAGTTTGACATGAACCACTTTTCTTGTGCAGGCTCAGACCTGAGCAGTTAACCAGTAATCAGATGGTCAGTCAGTAGACTAGTGTATAAGGATTGCCTGGGGGCACAAACAGCCTGTCTATTTCTTTAGGCCCAAATGGGCGGGGGCCCTGTATTCAGTCTGGTCTGGCTGTAAAGACCAAAGAATGCTTTATCTCAATGCGGCTCATTTTCTGTTCATCTCCATTGTTATTTAGAGAGAGAAAAAAATAGCAGTCACGTTTATACAAATGTGCTGACAAATCTTCACATTATCTAAGGAATGAGAAAATTGACAATGTAGTCACTTCATGTCACAGCAGGGATGTTTTTCAGGTGTGTCTGGGACCGAAACAGGACCACATTCCTAATCAAATTTAGGAGACTTTTCCCCAATCAAACTTAATTCACCATGTCGGTAAAAAATAAGATCAATTTTCATTTTTTAAATGATGTGAAAATTCCCAACTCAAGGGTCTTACATCACTTATTTTTCCAATCAGAAAGGCCCTTGGGCCCCTTCCCAAAATTTGAAGAAAAAACAATCCCTGCACAAAATGTCAGTATTTTAAAACACCTTAAAATATTATCTTCTTTGTAATGTTCTTTGTTAAATAACAAAAAAAAATGGCAAAAATAATGTGTGTGTTTGTTGACCATATATTGTGGTTTAACTTCCCAGTCAACAATTTTAGTCATACTGGGAACTTGGGACTGAGCTACCGTTTTCTAGGTATTTACCAGTACTATGGAGAGTGCATGTATCATGCTCAAAAACAGAACCTGGTACCAGTGGGGTTTGAACTGAATCTCAAGCTCTACCACTGACCACATTGCTTCCCTACATATATAAATTGTAAAACTGCCTTATTCTGAATTCATGACAGTTGGCAAGCTCTCGCAGAACATCATCTGGGAAATTTGGTGAAAATAATTCAAAGGTCAGAAAATAAATTTTTCACAGGATTGAAGGCAAATTTTACCTATTATAAACCAACTAACTGACTTGGTCCTGTCTCCTATGGGTTTCAGAAACAAAACTTCCACAACCTCTGCGAGGCAGTTTTTATGTGTACCCACAATAATTGTTTTGAGCATATATATGAAAAATATCAAAAATTTTCCAATGAAATTTTCAAATTTTTACAGCTGAAAAAAATCTTTATATTGCGAAGGTAAGTTTTCGTAATGAGAAACAAAACTGCCATAAACAAAACTGCTTACCAGTATGAGTCCTGAGATGTCGGGCAAGCTCATCTGATCTTGTAAACCTTTTACCACAACCAACCCACACACACTGAAATGGTCTGGCTCCTGAAACAGTTGAAATCAAAATTACTATCTCACCTCAAACTTCAATCATGATTCAAGCCACTCATGAACTTGGAAGCATATTTTTTCTTACTGTCAAAAGAAGAAAAAACTAATGCTTGATTTTTTTTAATGATCAGTGCCTTTGTTTTTGCTACAAGGAAAGTATAATTCCTCTACTTTCTAAATCCAAAATCTGCAGCTTAATTCTAGCCTTAGCCATGTTCTGTGGCCACACAGCCTGTTTTGCGTCAGACCTAGTCAGAAAACCAGACTTTTGGTTTTCTCTGCACACACAAGCACTTATATGGCATCCCAGCAGGCACATGACGTCAGAATGACGTCAAATCGACGTCGATGCGACGTCATGACGTCCCATCGACGTTGATATGACGTCATTTTGACGTCATGTGCCCGCTGGGATGCAAGCAGCAATTAATACATGTATGTAAATATACGGGTACAATATACTGACCTGTATGTGTTCTTTGGTGGGCTTTTAGATGGGAACTTTTGCCATAAGTTTTGCCACAACCTTTGAATGAGCACATGTGAAGTTTCTTGGTTTTAGACTCGGGGGCTTCAACGAATGAAAGTTCATCATCACAGCTGCAATGTGGGATGGGTGTGGCACTTTTAAACAAACTCTTTGTGTTTGTAGAAGTATTTTCCAATGTATAATTTTCAAATATAGTACCAGAACTTTGATTTACACTGTTGGATAGGTAGTTTTGTGATGAAATTTGTGCACGTTTTCTAAGATCTGTCAATATTCTGGCCAGTTTGACTTCTGTTGATGTCATGTATTTCCCTGCCATAAGATCAGCTGATGACCTACTTTCACTTGAAGATTTTGACATAGCAACCAGGCATTCAGCTGCCATATTTACATCAAGATCAACGGATTCTCTCTCGTATAATGTCATTGTCAGATCTCTGTTTTTTCTTGTAGCATTCATCCAACTGTTTTATACAGAAACGTAACTCTAGACAATCCTACTTCAGTCCTCCTATCAGCTGTTCTTTGTTTCGCGCCACACTAAAGCGCACGAGTAAAACTTATTGCAAAACACGATTTAAGGATTAATCGGAAGAAAAACGTGGTTGAAAAGGTCACAAGTACATTATTCTCTTCATCTATAAAACATTACTTCCCAACATAATTAATTTCTGTGTTAAATACTGAGTTTTCGTGATGTAAACAAAGCGTTTGCACAACAACGTGTTTTAGGAGTAGGCGTGGTCGAGGTAAACAAGAAGTGACATAATCATGTGTTTAATCACCGGACTTAGTGGGTTGTACCGGATCGAACGTTGTGTAACGTACATCCGAGCCGAGTCACATGTCAACGGAACCTGGTCGCTTGTCCCAACTGGCAATTGACCACCAGTCGGGATGTTAGCGCGTCGTGAATTCTTTTAAGTGACAGGGATAGTAAGATCAGCCTGTAACAAATATATTGAAATAATATATTTAATTTGATGATATTATGAAAATGCCAAAAATTACAATGTCGCCTTTGTACAATACAAAATGGCAATGTAAACAATGTAAACATTGTAGTACAAATGTAGTAAAAACTGCATGAACGAAATTTATCAATAATGATGTGTATTGCAGTATACACCTTGCAGCTTTTACAGGTAAAATAAACAGAGTTGAACGATGCATGAAATGATGAAAATAAGGCATTTCTAAGAGCAAAATGACTACAAATTCTGTTTCAAAATGATAACAAATATTAAATACAACATACCTGTAACAAATATATTGAAATAATATATTTAATTTGATGATATTATGAAAATGCCAAAAATTACAATGTCGCCTTTGTACAATACAAAATGGCAATGTAAACAATGTAAACGAACTATGGGTAAAATTGCCTAAAATCCAGTACCTAGCCGTACCTACACTACGTCTAGCTACACCTAGCTACTGGGTCGTTTACAAAGGGCACTTAAAAGCATGATGGGGACGTTTATTGAACTATGGGGATATAGGAATATAGGAATAGCCTATGACATATTTCCCCCCTCCGGGAAATGGCGTCCCGACATTCATGATAATGTGGTGTGTAGGTATGCTGTTGAAGAAACAGAAATGAATTAATACAGTGTACAAAGCAAGTCATCAAAAAAACTGAAATATGAAATAAAATCGTCATAAGTAAACAATGACGCCACAAAACAAGATGAAAAGATAGACCTTGTTCTAACAAATTACATTGCTAAAGCTTGACCACTTCCTAAAACTGTTCTGAAAATGAAATGAAAATGAAGTGTCAATGAATTGTGATATCTTTGTAACAACCTGCAATGCAATGAGATATACTGATTACTATATTGCAGCGTAATAAATCAAAACACAAAACACAGTGACTGAAAATTCTACAGCTGCAAAATCTGACTGTCTGTTAATCCGTAAAGCATGTTGTTCATCTGAAATGAACAGAAACAACAGACAATAATCTTATGTAATCATACATGGTTGTGCTTAATAATGATACTAAAATAATTGAAACTATTATAGGTCAGCTCTCCGGATACTTTGACTCTTATACATTATCCATCTATAATATCAGCATCTGAAATAAAATCTTAGCTGAAATAATATAATTTTGGACATGGTTATTGCATCTCTGTTAGTACAAAATATAAACAACACTGGTACTAACGACAAGTATTCTATCTACAGTCCATGTCCGTCCTTCCATTCAGCTCATATATCAATGGTTTGATATCAGCTAATATAAGATGGGTTCTGAAAAAACATTGTCTTCTATCCTGCCTGCTGAAAACAAATATGACTGTTACATAGACCGTTGCTGTGTTCTTTCTCTGGCCCTATTCTGCAATAAATCAATCAGTTAACTGAATCTGTATAGTGACTGATAGAAATACCAGAAAGAAAACCTTTAACTCACAATGAAGTTAAAATCAAAGCGGTCGAAATGAACGCAATTCCAATTGTCGCGAACAGCTGTTTTTGTTTTCGATACGCGGTAAGGCGAGAAAAAAATAACATCGAACTAAAATTCGTGCAGGACATATGTACGGCAAAGTTATGTTACTTTGTTTTGCCATACATAACCAGAATATTAAAATCATGTTAAAATGATGAAATGAATAATGAATGAAGATTGTAGATGATATGAGTATATACACACTGTCATCTCAAACCTTACAAGATCCTAGTCGGCACAAAGGTGTGGAGTTAGCCTAATACCCAGTCATTTGACCGCATCCAAGGTGGTTTCCGTCGAGCACGAACTGGGCGTGGACTATGTCCTTCTGTAGAAGAAGAAATATTCCCAGACTGTGTACTCTGGTGAGCATCCGTTGGTGATGATCGAGGTAGAAGACCTTGTTCTCCTGGCTTCCGACGCATTGGAATTCTATACTTGCCAACATTACTGGACGAAGGACAACTACTATTGTCAGAAATGCCACCATCATAGGCTGCCTCAGAACCCGGATCTGAAGACAGATCCGAAATGGCATCGCCAGATGGCACTCCCTCCAGTGTGTTGACAAGTTGTTCAGGCTCCTCAGTATCTTCTTCATAGTCATCTTCACAGGGAAGACACATGAAAGGAAGAAGAAAATTCCTATGTAGGAATCGTGTCTTAGATCTTCTACCCTCACGCTTCACCATGTACACTGGGACATCAATGTTCGGCTGGTCCATGACTATATATGGGTCTTTCTCCCACCGATCGGCTAGTTTGCACTTGCCTCTCACGCCAGCATTCTTCACCAGCACTCTATCGCCTGGTCGCAGGACTGAACTTCTCGCCCGCAGGTCGTAGTTCAGCTTGTGTTTGGCTGCTGCCTTCCTTGATACTTCCTGTGCCTTCTTATATGCAAAGCTGAGGCGATCTCTTAACTTCCTGACGTATTCAGTCTGAGTCTTAGAGCTCAAAGGATCTGAATTCAGCCCAAGAAACGCATCAACGGCAAGTCTTGGGTGGCGCCCGAACATCAGGAAGTAAGGGGAGTAGCCGGTGCTATCGTGGAATGTGGCGTTGTAGGCATGCACCAAAGTGGGAACGTGTGCCTTCCAATCACTTTTCTGATGGTCTTCAAGTGTTCCAAGCATTTTCAGTAGAGTCTGGTTAAACCTCTCTACTTGCCCATTACCCATCGGATGGTAGGGTGTTGTTCGAGACTTTTCGACCATAGCGATCTTGCATAGTTCTTTGATCAGATTTGATTCAAAGTTGGCGCCCTGGTCACTATGGATACGCGCTGGGAAACCATAGTGAACTATGAAATGGTCAAACAACACCCTGGCAGTAGTCTTTGCGGTCTCATTCCGAGTGGGTATGGCTTGGGCATATCGAGAAAAGTGATCGGTGATGACCAATACTTTCTCAAAACCTCCTTTCGATCTCTCGATTGAAAGAAAGTCAAGACACACGATCTCCATTGGTGCGGTAGATGTAATGCTCACTAGCTCAGCTCTGTCTGAACCAGTTTTCCGTCTGATACAGCGTCCGCAAGAAGCGACCTTGTTCTTGATATAGGTATCCATGCCTGGCCAAAAGCAACGCTGCTTTATCAATGACATGGTCCTATCACGTCCTTGATGCCCAAGGTCGTCATGCAGGGCTGTAAAAATGTCTTCCCGGAAAACTGGTGGAAGGACGAGTTGCATGAAATCCTGTCCGTTCAGCACGACCTTACGATGGAGGACTCCGTTGGAGATAAGGAGCTTGTCCCATTCCTTGAGGTACCTCTTATCAAACGCGGAATCGATATCGCGCTTCAATGGAGCAGGTAAGCCCGTCTCAAGGGAACGGACGATGACACTCAAGGTGGGATCATCGAGTTGCGCCTTTCTCCAATCCTTGCTTGTAAGGCCATGTGATTGAAGCAGTTGCTCAGGAATGTCTTGAATTAGATGCTGAGCTGGCTCCGAATCATCAGAGACATAAACACTGTCAATGAACGGACAGTCGACACTAACTGACATCGAGACAGCCTTAATGACGTCAGGAAATATAGTGCGTTCCTCTGTCTCGCATTCCTGGCGTCTTGACAGTCCGTCGGCGTCTGCGTTTCTGCTGCCACTCCTGTACCTGATGGTAAAATTGTAGTCACTCAGAGAGGCTATCCAGCGCTGACCTGTTGCGTCTAATTTGGCGGTGGTGAGAACGTACGTAAGAGGATTATTATCGGTAATAACCTCAAACGTATTTCCATAGAGATACTCATGGAATTTCTCAGTCACACACCATTTCAACGCCAGGAATTCAAGTTTATGCGCCGGATAGTTTCTCTCCGAGGGCTTCAAGCTTCGGCTAGCATAAGCAATCACTCTATCCACTCCCTCTTGAGTTTGGTACAGAACAGCACCTAGACCGCTCGTAGAGGCGTCTGTGTGAACTTTAAAGGGAATGCTGTAATTTGCATATGCCAGGACAGGAGGATTGGTCAGTTTGTCGATAATAGTATCGAAACTATTTTGCTGTTCTGGCCCCCATTCAAATGACATCTTCTTCTTTGCTGGCTTCTTCCTGGCTTTGGAATTTGTCGCTATGCCTACTAGGAGGTCGTTCAGAGGCCTTGCTATAGCGGCAAACCCTTGAATAAATTTCCTGTAATAGCCAGTGAAGCCCAGGAAGCGGCGGACATCCTTCACGTTCTTCGGAACTGGCCAAGTTTTTACCGCCTCAATCTTTGTTGGGTCGGTGTGGATGCCCTTCTCTGAGACAACATGTCCCAGGTATGAGACGCGTTCCTTGAAAAGCTCGCACTTAGACGGCTTGAGCTTCAGATTGTGTTCTGCAAGGCGCTCAAACACTGCCTGCAGACGCTCCACGTGCTCTTCAAAAGTTGAAGAGAAAATGATGATATCATCGAGGTATATGAGACAATCACGAAGATTGAGGTCTCCCATACACCTCTCCATCAGCCTCTGAAACGTCGCTGGAGCGTTACACAATCCGAAGGGCATTCGGTTACACTCGTAGAATCCGAGTGAACCTACTTGGAACGCTGTCTTTGCCTTCTCTCCCGCTCCTCAATTTGGCAACATGGTGATTTTGTAGTCATTTTGCTCTTAGAAATGCCTTATTTTCATCATTTCATGCATCGTTCAACTCTGTTTATTTTACCTGTAAAAGCTGCAAGGTGTATACTGCAATACACATCATTATTGATAAATTTCATTCATGCAGTTTTTACTACATTGTAGTACAAATGTAGTAAAAACTGCATGAATGAAATTTATCAATAATGATGTGTATTGCAGTATACACCTTGCAGCTTTTACAGGTAAAATAAACAGAGTTGAACGATGCATGAAATGATGAAAATAAGGCATTTCTAAGAGCAAAATGACTACAAATTCTGTTTCAAAATGATAACAAATATTAAATACAACATACCTGTAACAAATATATTGAAATAATATATTTAATTTGATGATATTATGAAAATGCCAAAAATTACAATGTCGCCTTTGTACAATACAAAATGGCAATGTAAACAATGTAAACGAACTATGGGTAAAATTGCCTAAAATCCAGTACCTAGCCGTACCTACACTACGTCTAGCTACACCTAGCTACTGGGTCGTTTACAAAGGGCACTTAAAAGCATGATGGGGACGTTTATTGAACTATGGGGATATAGGAATATAGGAATAGCCTATGACACACAGAAACCCCGTCGGTGGAAAACTCTGTGAAATTTGCATATTACAAGCATCCAATATGACGCTAATACGTTGCATCAACGTATTTTTCCAAGGGAGGCTGTCCCATCACATTACTTCCCCACTCCGAGAAGACTCGTCCCGAGTCTTGGCCTGCGGACTACATGGGTAAGGCAACGTTGTCATTATCCCACTGCTGCCACCAAATGTAAGAACGGCCGAACCAAGCCACAGCAAACCCCGTCGGTGGAAAAGCATGCTCATCCACCAAAAAAGCATGCTCATCATTTACTGCGCTATATACTCAACACTTACTCGATTCACAAAGTTTCGAGTGTGAAATTATTACAAGCACTCAATATGCCGCTAATACGTTGCATCAATGTACTTTTCCAAGGGAGGCTAGTGCGTTTAAGATGCATGCATCGCCCATGTATCGAGTTAGACAAGAGTGTATGTATTAAATAACACGTACAGTTCGTCCTACACTAGAAAGAAAATAAAGTAGTCAATACGAAAACCATGCATTAAAGGCGCAGAGAATCTTTTCCCATGTTGCGAAATAGTTTCCTTTAAAAGGAAGTTATGCTTATTTATGTTTACTATCATGTTATGTGTTCTGAGACAATACAACGAACAACACGGGTTCAAATATCTAACTGTAATGTAAGCCAAACTAACTATGGAATCCGAATGCTCACCCACCATGGGGGTTTACTTTGCTTAATATCTTCTTCTTCTTCTTCATCTTCTTCTTCTTCTTCCTCCTCCTCCTCCCTCCTCCTCCTCCTCCTCCTTCTTCTTCTTCTTCTTCTTCTTCTTCTTCTTCTTCTTCTTCTTCTTCTTCTTCTCCCAATACATGGGCCGGGATCATCTAGAACGCAATTGGTCCAGCGGGATAAATAAAAACAGAGCCCCAGATAAGTTGATAAAACCATGAAACTATTTGATACTGGCTGTACATGATTTATGCTGGGCCTAGCCTGGTGAACAGACTAGCGCGGAAGCCATCCACAGTTGCCGATGAGGTTATGCTGGCTGGCAATCTGTTCCATTCCCGAATGGTTCTTGGGAAGAACTAAGTTACCGTTACCCATATTTCAAAGTTTCGAGTTTCTTGTGTTTTGCATATTTAATCGTGGTTCAAAAATACGTTACTCCCCACGTATTTATCCGTGACGTACACAGTCACATTTCTTCTCTGTTCCCGAGACAAAGCCTGTGAGATACATTGTTCTGGCAATTGACATATCTCGCAGCTGCCAATTAATGAAATGAGTGCTGACAATGCAACTGTGTTACAGCAAACCCTGTCAGTGGAATAAAATGCATCCTCACTCACCAACGGGTACATTACTGCACGCACATTGCTGCTTCTGTTAACTCGCTGCTGCACTGCAGCACGGTCCGGATCATGAGTTTTTAATTTGAGTTGCTCCAGCGTATTCAGTCCGCGGCGTGCACATACATAATATATACAAGCAATACATACAAGCAAAATACATAATGACATGGTAAATAAGACAAGCACAGTCCTGGTAAAGATGCTATTCAGCAGAGACAAGACTTCATATTACGAATTCAAAAGTTCTAAATTCATTTTAAGATATCCTAAATTCATATTATGATATTCTAAATTCATTTTCATGATATCCCATATTTAAAATAATTTCGCAATGATTCCTAGAAATCTATTTTTATCAAAAAAAAATTGAATTTTTGGATCCCACGCCATTTCTCAGTCCACTTTGATATGGACTTTGCACAGTTTGAAGTTTGATCCTTTCATAACGTCTAATAATTGTTGAATTTATTTTTTACAAAATTTCTAAACACGTATATATATTGGCAACTCTATGATTCGAATGGGTCCGTTTGTCTAAGTTTCCCTTCGTATGCGTTCGTTGAGTAAGCGCAACAGTTCGCTTCAATGTGTCGGATTCGATTCGCTACAATGCGCTTATATTCGGTACAGTGCGTTGAAGAGCACAAGCAATCGTCATCGAAACGCCACCCTTCGGCGGATATACAAAGTAGCCTGATCGAGTGATGCACTTTTACAGTTACTTGCGAAGCCTTACGCACGATTACGCACGATAACGAATGCTTTGCGAAGGCTTGCGATTGATGAACGCAGCTTAACACACAGATGCGAAAATTTGTTTTCGCCGCCTACTGTTTGAAATTTTCTGGCAGGTACGACTCATCTTGACGATTGCAGACGCAGGCAAACGCATCCATGCGAACACACCCGACGCTCTACAACGTATTGAAACACAGACAAACGAATTGAAACGAATGTTGCTGAACTCAAGTTCGCAACTTAATAACGCAAAAGGTACAAGTAGGCAACGATCAGGAAAAGGTGCAATCAGGAAAAGATTCCCACTCCAAAAACCGAGGTTGGAAAAAAACTAAATTAACAATCAGGTACTTATTCCATGAAAACATATCGTAAGCCAAATGAACAGCTATTCTCCCAATAACTAAAAATATGATAACATACATAAGGCGCCAACAGCACAAAAAACTAAACACCAAGACATAAAACAATAAGAACCACCACAGAAGTATCGCCTTGGAACGATCAGTAATATAAAATTACTAGTGGGCTTTAACCGGATTTACAGGTACCTAACCTCACCCTCAGCTTCTGCAGTGGTTCACATCATTTAGTTAGTTGTTCGGTGCTCGTGGTGAATCTGTAACTAGTCAATGAATCATCATGGACAAACAAATAAATCATGATAAACTCTACGATGAATAAACAAGTAGCCCAAGGGCAACGATCGCTCACCTGTGAGTCAACAAGTACAGTCACTGGACAAAGTAATTGAGTTTTTTACCATATATGGGTATGGTGGCCATCTTGGTCACGTGACCTTAAAACCCTACTTACATCAGCAGAAGAGCTCTTGTCTGGATTGTGTATCCTCTTTTCTGCCATTTTGGTTCACGTGAAAAAATCATCTAACAAGGTCAGGGTCCTATAATGACCCCCGGGGTGGGGCCATATTTGACCCCAGGGGCAGGATTTATGTAGAGCTCCACATGACAATGTTGTATATCAAATATACAAGCTCTGTGTCATGCTGTTTCAGAGAAGATTTTTTCATATATTTCCATTATAAGTCTAAGGTAGATAATCATGCCTGTATGGACCTCAGGGGCACCGTTGGCAGCATTTATAAATGAGAGTATTATACATTGGTCCACACAACATATGAAAGCTCTGGGTCATATGGTTTCAGAGAAGAAGATTTTTTTTATGTTTTTCCCATGGCGCCCCCGGGATGGGGCCTGCATGGACCCCAGGGGCACAGATGGCAGGATTTGTAGCAGGATTTATAAAGAGTACCACTTTACATTGCTACACGCAAAATATGAAAGCTTTGGGCCTTGTGGTTTCGGAGAAGAGGATTTTGAAGTTTGAAGTTTTTTTTATGTTTTACCCATGACACCCCCCCCCCGGGGGGGGGGCGGGGCCCGTATTGACCCCAGAAGCACGGCTGGCAGGATTTATAAAGAGGACCACTATACATTGCTACAAACAAAATATAAAAGCTCTGGACCTTGTGGTTTCATAGAAGAAGATTTTTTTATGTTTTACCCATGACCCCCCCACGGGCAGGGCCCGTATGGATCCCAGGGGCACGGTTGGCAGGATTTATAAAGAGGACCACTATACATTGCTACTGACAAAATATGAAAGCTCTGGGCCTTGTGGTTTCGGAGAAGAAGATTTTTTTTATGTTTTTCCCATTGTAAGTCTATGGGAGCTAATGACCCCCGGGGCGGGGCCATTTTTAACCCCAGGGGCATGATTGGCAGGATTTATATAGAGGACCACTAAACATTGCTACATACAAAATATGAAAGCTTTGGGCCTTGTGGTTTTGGAGAATAAGATTTTTTTTTGTTTTTCCCATGACACCCCCGGGCTGGGACCCGTATGGACCCCAGGGTTACGGTAGGCAGGATTTATAAAGAGGACCATTATACATTGCTACACACAAAATATGAAAGCTCTGGGCCTTGTGGTTTCGGAGAAGAAGATTTTTTTATGTTTTTCCCATTGTAAGTCTATGGGAGCTATCTGTTGCCATGGAAACCAGAGTTCTGATCCGACCTGGCCCTAAACCTGATACAGCCTTTCCCCCTCCTCAATGATGCTTTAGATAAAATTTGGTCATGATTGGCCTTGTTGTCTTAGAGATAAGTTTGAAAATGTGGACGGACGCACGCACGGACGGACGGACGGACGCCGGCTCGACTACTACACTATAAGCTCACCTTGTGAGCCTTCGGCTCAGGTGAGCTTAAAACGAGCACTCACAGATTGAGTAAGCTGCCCGACGATGGAGGTCCCTGGGCGCACAATAACTTGCTAACTCCGGAGCAAAAGAAAAACCAGTTGAACCCCGGTGGGCCAAGCAACAACAGATAAGCAAGTCTGCGTTGAGGGACTTTCGCATAGATGTGACGACCCCTTAACCATTTGAATCACATTACCATGGCCTTCGTGTAGTTATTCAGAGCAATTTCGCACTAACTCCTGCATATTTCAAAACTATTCTTGCATGTTATTTGTTTGCCATTAATTTTGTGGTCTCTCGTTATCGAACGCATTGAAGTTATTTTTCCCCAGACCTGGGACGGGTACCTGTACTCTGGAAGTCAATAATCCACAACCTAGCGGGTAACTTTATTGGTTAATTGGGGAAAATTGTCACACTGACAACCTGCTCAAAGGTCTGCCAATATTCATTATTGGTATTAATAATTTGATGGAAACTATTGAATAAATATGAGTTTGGTGAAATAATTGGAGTTTTATTAGAACTGCAATGTTTCTGATGACATAAAACAAGTGTTTGACACGCTAGTAATTGAAAGTATTTCAAAAGATAAACTGTACTGAATACGTATTGCTTCTTGAATGTGAGGTAAGAATTGAGGGCGGCAGCCAATCATATCTTTATAATTCTCTTTGTCCTCTCTTTTGATACAGTTACCACTATTATTTTTTTCCTGGGCGACACCAGTACTATAGAAGGTTGTTTTTTTGAGGTTGTTTTTTTTGTGGGTTTGTTGTTCCGGGAGCACCCGAAGGCTCAACCGAGAGGAGGTTTTTGGAGAAGCCCGGGATCGAACCTGCGACCCCTGGTTTACAAGGCGAGTGACTTAACCACTGCACCACGGAGGCTTCTTTTTGTTGTGAATTACTCTTTGACCGTGCCGGTTTACCTTTGGCATAGATTTGCGTTTGCCAATCGGGCTGCTTCAAATGGGTATGTTATCAACAATACAATATTATGGTAAACAAGACATGCCCACATGCTTCACATGGCACAGGAACAAAAGCAAATATGTTCCTCTTTTCTATTGTATACAAAACTTAAATGACAAAATTTCTACGATATGTACTATAAACTAAACCATTTTCTAACTTTAATCTAATCGCCGACACAGGAATTGATTTCCAAAGCTTAAGTTGGGTTGAAGATACTTTTCCGTCAGGCCTTGGGGCCAGAAATTTTTGGTGACTTGATATACAAGAAGCTTAGATCTAAAGGAATTATTTTCTTTTCTGATTGGTTTAGAAAAATAAATCATAATGCGTTCCTTTTGGGTACGATTTCTTAGTATAAGTTTTTTTTAGTACCTGAGGTGAAGATCAGAAATTGATCGACTCAGTTTCGGGAGATAGATGGTATACAGGTGCGTTCAGTTATTAATACACCCCTGCAATATTCAGAAATAAATTGACAACTCTTATTGTTTTTGAACAATTTTCATTGGCAAGAAATGGACAACTGGGGGAATTTGTTTATATATTTTGTTAAGTATGTGTATAAATATATATTTTGTACCAGATCTTGTGATGTTTTATGCCTAAATTGATAACACAATATGTGGAACCACATTTATTAACGAAAAATCGCGGATTTTCGAGTTTCAAAGATTCCACAAGGAACCACGGTTAATGGTATGTGATTTTATTTATAATTTATGAAACAATAACCATTTTCGTACAAAGGCTGAAAATTTGGTTTCTTTTATAAGCATTAGATTAATTAGATTCGGAACCAAGTTATACAGACAATTTGTTGGAATCCCGATGGGTACAAAATGCACCCTTCTCGTAGCTGATCTATTTTTATACTGCTACGAAAGAGATTTTATGGATTTTCTTAACCATGATCATCAAGCTGATGTTATCGAGACTTTAAATTCGACTTCTAGGTACCTCGATGACCTTTTGAACATTGACAATCCTTATTCTGAAGGCATGGTGAAACAAATTTATCCCACAGAACTACAGTTGAATAAAGCAAACAACACAGATACAGAAGCCCCCTTTTAAGACTTACATCTTTCTATCGCAAATGGATTTGTTTCTTCTAAAACTTATGATAAACGCGATGACTTTGATTTTGATACGGTAAACTTTCCGTTTTTGGATGGTGACGTTCCTCGCCGTGCTTCTTATGGTGTATACATTTCGCAACTTATTAGGTTTGCTTGAGTCTGCAATCATGTTGCGGACTTCAATGCGCAAAATAAATGTTTGACAGCTAAACTGCTCCAGCACGGCTATCGGTATCACAAACTTCGAAAAACATTTTATAAATTTTATCGCAGACACAACGAGTTGATTTCCAAATTTAATGTTGGTCTAAAAAAGTACAAGTAGGCAAAGATCAGGAAAAGGCGCAATCAGAAAAAGACTCCCACTCCAAAAACCAAGGTGGGAAAAAACCAAACTAACAATCAGGTACTTATACCATGAAAACATTTCGTAAGCCGAATGAGCAGCTATCTTCCCAATAGGTGGCCACTCAGTTACCTTAACCCAACTAAAAATATGCAAACACACATAAGGCGCCAACAGCACAAAAATATTTTACACACCAAGACATAAAACAAAAAGAACCACCACAGAAGTATCGACTTGGAACGATCAGTAACACAAAGTTACTGGCGGGTTTAAATCGATTTTACACGGCCGTAACCTCACCCTCAGCTTCTGCAGTGGTTCATAACATTTAGTTAGTTCTTCGGTCCTCGTGGTGAATCTCTAACTAGTAAATGAATCATCAAGAACAAACAAATAAATCATGATAAACATCCTGATGAATCAAAAACCAGGACTCACAGATTCAGTAAGCTGCCCGACGATGGAGATCCCTGGGCGCCAAATAACTTACTAACTCCGGAGCTAAAGAAAAACATCAGTTGGACCCCGGTGGGCCAAGCAACAGACAAGAAGCTCCGGCCCCAACCATCTAAAATGAATAGCTTTAGGTCGGGGCCATCATAGAGTCTGACGCCCGACCCACCGGCGTGCAATTAAAGAAGGCAGCATAGTTATCAACCGTGATTGGGTTAAAATCTAAGCATGCAGACTGTCGCATACCATTCAAGTTGTAACCTATACGTCTGTAACGTGTTATGATTTTTCTAAACTGAAAAGAAAAATCATTACTTCCTATAAGTTTCTTAAATTTGTAAACCAAGTCACCATAAAATTCTGGTTCCGAAAGACCCTCACTTAAAAGCGTCTTTAACCCAACATTATATTTGGAAATCAATTCATAGTGTCTACGATAAAATTTAGAAAAGGTTTTTCGAAGTTTATGATACCGATAGCCCTGTTGGAGAAGTTTGGCCGTTAAAGATTTATTTTGTGATAGTCATAGTTGGGAGTTCTGTGTTGATACTGCCAAAAGAAGCGCGACACTCATACCGGTAATAGAAAAAATAATGCACTTAATCGTAATGCAAAATCTCTCAAATGAAAGAACAAGGTATAACCGAAGCCCACATCTCAGGTCCATGTCTAAAGACGCTTTTACGTGTGGGCCTTTCGGAACCAGAATTTTATGGCGACTTATGCAAACTTATAGGAAGGAATATTTTTTTTTTCTTTTCAGTCAAAAAATCATAACACGTTACAGACGTATTGGTTATAACTTAAATGTTATGCGACAGTCTGCATGCTTAGTTTTTAACCCAATGATGGTTGATAACTATGCTGCCTTCTTTAATTGCACGCCGGTGGGTCGGGTGTCACACTCTATGATGGCCCCAACATAAAGTTATTCATTTTAGTTGGTTGGGACCGGAACTTCTTGTCTGTTGCTTGGCGCAACGGGGTTCAACTGGTGTTTTCTTTTGCTCCGGGTTTCAGTGAGTTATTCGGCGCCCAGGGATCTCCATCGTCGGACAGCTTACTGAATCTGTTGAATCCTCGTTTTTAACTCATCAGGCTGATTATCATGATTTATTCGTTTGTCCTTGATGACTCATTGACTACCTAGAGATTCACCTCGAGGACCGAACAACAAACTAAATGTAACCTCACCCTCAGCTTCTGCAGTGGTTCATAACATTTAGTTAGTTCTTCGGTCCTCGTGGTGAATCTCTAACTAGTAAATGAATCATCAAGAACAAACAAATAAATCATGATAAACATCCTGATGAATCAAAAACGAGCACTCACAGATTAAGTAAGCTGCCCGACGATGGAGATCCCTGGGCGCCAAATAACTTACTAACTCCGGAGCAAAAGAAAAACACCAGTTGAACCCCGGCTCCAAGCAACTAAAATGAATAGCTTTAAGTGGGGGCCATCATAGAGTCTGACGCCCGACCCACCGGTGCGTAATTAAAGAAGGCAGCATAGTAATCAGCCATTATTGGGTTAAAAACTAAGCATGCAGACTGTCGCATAACATTTAAGTTATATCCTATACGTCTGTAACGTGTATTGATTGTTTTGAACTGAAAAGAAAAATCATTCCTTCCTATAAGTTTCTTACATTTGTAAACCAAGTCACCATAAAATTCTGGTTCCGAAAGGCTCTCGCGTAAAAGGGTGTTTAGCCCAACTTTAAATTTGGAAATAAATTTATAGTGTCTGTGATAAAATATGAAAATGTTTTTTGAAGTTTATTATACCGATAGCCCTGCAAGTCCCTGATTGCTAAGCAAATACTCTATTCATTAGACTACCACGGACATTTACTAGTCAAAGATCCACCCCAAGGACCGAACAACTAACTAAAAGTTGTGTACCACTGCAGAATAGGTACCTGTAAAATAGATTCATGCCCCCACCCCCCTGTAGTTTTACATAACAGACCGTTTTAATGCGATAATGCGATACTTCTGTTGTGGTTCTAATTGTTTTATGTTTTGGTGTTTAACTTTTGTGCTGTTTGCATCTTATTTACGTTTTCATATATTTAATTATGTCCGTGTAGTTTTTATTAGTTTATAACTAAATGCTCGCATAGACCACAACGTATTAGCTAACGTTTGAGCAGCGTATGAAAAATATCCAGTACATTATTGTACGTTGTTATACGCTGTTCATTTTATGTTAAAATCTGGAAAAAGGCTCTCTCTGAACTTATGCAAAGCGTATGCTTAGCGCACGGAACGTTTGTCTAACGTATGAGTAGCTTAATTATAATGTGCCCCTGGGGTATCATAACTTATAACAGCGTATAACAGCGTACGCCAAGCGCTAGCATAGCGTTCGTGACTTATACACAGCGTATGTACAACGCACGTCTGACGTATTCCAAACGTACGCACAGCGTGCTTCTAACAAACTAGACGTTCGTCAAAAAAGGTGATTCAAGCATATATCCAGTAAAAAGTGAAAAAGTGAAAAATAAATAAATAAATAAATGAAAATAAATAAATAAAGAAGTAAATAAATAAAGGGAAATAAAAATGACCAAAGAAATCTACACACCTGATTCTTCGGGTGCATTTTGTGGGTTTCTTATATCGTTTCTCAGAAGAATAATTTCCTACAATTAGGTAGAACTAAGTTTATGGGTCAGTCAACAAAAGTTACAAAATCCTTAATAATGACAAATAACTGACTGGAGTTGAAAACTTCCATGATATAATACATTGTGCAATAGATCATCGTAATCGCTGTGAGTTTTAGTGACTAAGGCTACCAGAATCGAAACAAACAAATTGCCGCTGCCAGTAATTTTGTTTTTTTAAGATTCTTATCTGTTTCTCACAGCAAAGGAAATCTCCCATAACAATTTCATTTCTACAAAACGTAATCATTCGATGTACTAAAATAGCCAGCATATTGTGGTATCTACCTGCTTAAATTTTCAGTTACCTTTGATATTCGATTTGGTAATAAAACGGCACAAGCAGGCAACGATCAGGAAAAGGCGCAGTCAGAAAAAGATTCCCACTCCAAAATCCGAAATCAAATATGCTCAGAAGAGCATATTTTGAAAATGTGACTTTAATATTCAACAATTCTTTTACACTTTATATGTCGACAATTTTATAAAGGGCCATTGAATAAGAACTTTGGAGACATCACAAAAATATTCTCTGGACAAGCAATAATATAACAGTGAATACAATTTAGCCATACACCCAATTGTGCAATTGGTTTTTGGCCGAGTATATTATTTGATGCTTACGTGTGGCTATTTAGTATGAACACAGTCCCTATTATTTCCATTTTTATATATATAAAATCCCGAACGCTGACCAAAGCGCTACGCGTAAGATGCGCATACGCGGAGTACGTTCTTCGCACGTTTAGAATACGCTGCATACGTTCTGAGTACGCTGCTCGTAGGTTGGTAATACGTTATGCAAAGGCTTCTCATGCGCTAAACAAACATCCAGGTGGGCTTTGCGAAAGTATGCGAACGTATGAGTTACTTTAACAGGTAAAATTCATGAACTTATGCATATCGTATTCGTTGCGTACGCCCAACTTATGAGTAACGTACTATCCTTTGGAAATTTTGTGCATGCACGCAACGTACACAAACGTATGGACAAAATATCTCGTCCGTCGGTATACGTTGGCACTATACGCTGTGGCGCTTCACTTTTTTGTCTAGTTTTTTTTTTATTATTCTTTTCGGATAATAAGCTCTCTCTCTCTCTCTCTCTCTCTCTCTGTGTGTGTGTGTGTGTGTGTGTGTGTGTGTGTGTGTGTGTGTAGACTTTCTATGCCATGCAAAAGTGGTTGCGAATGACTTAAAAAGGGGAATTGCACAGCTGATCTGTGCCTTTTTCCGCATAACCAAAAATCCGCTTTTCTCGTGACGCGGCTCGATTGTCTCCAAATGGAAGGCTAGGCTTTGATTATTCAATAGTTTTTATATTTTAATATCCTTTAACGGCTATAAGCTGTTGACTGTAACCCTTAGAAACTAAATATCTTTTGTGATAGCGAAGTAGATCTAATTGATTTATCGTATATGTCAGTTTCCTAAAGCCGTCAGAAATAGTCCCATAATTATAAATAGATGAAAATCATGGTTAGATCCTTTGGAAGCAGTAAAACTTTCAGTGGCAGAAGATGGACCATATTGTACAATATTGTATAGAGGACCTCAGGGAAGATTTGACTTGTCCAACTGAGCCTCCTCTTTTAAATGCAGAAGCGCTCCAGTAGTATGTCCTCGTATCGTATTTGAGATGTGATTACAAGTATACTCAACAAAAGTTCTAAGCAGTCATTAAGAAATTCTAGAATTCTGACATATTTTAAAATCCTTTAACTTGTTCATTTGAAAGGTAAACAAAAATGGTTTGGGAAATGTAGACCATTTAGTGCAAAGCTAAAGCACAAGACAATTATAGCAAGAATACTGCATAGTAATGTAAAACATTAAGAGCCTGCTTAGAATGCATTGCATAAGACTATATTATTATTGCACTTGCCAAAATTCATGATAGTAATAATCTCCAAATCCTAAAACCGTTTTAATTGCATATTTTTGTTTATTATATTCACTGTTGCGACACAAAGATAATTAAAAATATTTATCCATTTCCATAAAGATACATGTAAATGATAGTTGTTCTGTGACTTTGAAAATGACATATGGATCGTTCTTAAACCTACGTTTTAAGTATAAAAGAACTCATGCGGTAAAAGTAAAAAAGCAGTGACTAGGAACTGGCACAACCATTAACACATACACACACAACGGGAAATCATTACACCAATAAGTCAGGTCAGGTTAAGTCAGAAATAACAGAACACGTGTTAATTAAACCAAGTGAACGGCTGCTTCCAAATGGAGATCACTCAGTTGTATCAATGTTTATTGCGCACCATACCCCCATATAAGTGAAAACTGCCGATATCAAGCCAGCCGACCGTCCCTCGTTATTCGGTGACCACCGGATCCCTTAATCAATTTCGAACGAAAATCATAAAGCATAAAATGATGGTAAAGCCAAACTACGATGTTATTTAAGAAATGTATGTTTATTTAAAGGTGAGCGCTTAGAACTTTGAGGCAACGATCAGGAAAAGACGAAATCAGAAAAAGATCCCCACTCCCAAAACCGAGGTGGGAAAAAAGTAAAATTAACAATCAGGTACTTATACCATGAAAACACATCGTAAGCCGAATGAGCAGCTATTTTTCTAATAGGTGGCCACTCAGTTACCTAAACTTAACTAAAAATATGATAACATATATAAGGCGCCAACAGCACAAAAAATTTAAACACCAAGACATAAAACAATAGAGAGGTTGAGAAAATAAACTTGTAACGTGTACGTGTACTTGTAGCTTTATTTACCCGTACACGATCGTTTTGAGTGTAAAATCGTTTGAGAAAATCGAACGTGTACGTGTAGATTTCATAAAGTATATACAGCTTAATTTTTTATTGTTTATACATGTGTTGATATATGAAAGTAAATATGGATGATTTATTGTTAGCCGGACTTTTAGACAACGATAATGAGTTAATTTTATTGTCACAAGTTTGTTCCGGCTCCGATGTGCCCTCTTTTGAAAAGGGTTTCGACCTAGACACCTACACGGAAGAGCAATCCAAAGCAAGTTTTAGGTTTTATAAAGATGACATTCGTAATTTGTGCGTTGAACTGGGTATACCTAGGGAATTTAGAGCTAGAAATGAAACGGCCCTTTCAGGAAAAAAAGGACTTTGTGTGTTGTTAAAGCGCCTGTCATATCCGAAACGTCTCGGTGATTTGTCTAAAATTTTTGGCAGATCAATAAGCGGTACAATTTTGCATCCAAAAATAAGAAATAAATAAAAAAAAAAAAAAAATAGTGCGTTCGATTCTGGGCTTATCCAGTCTTTCGAACGATACTTTAAACCGAGGTCCCGTCTCTATATGACCTTAGCTGTTGAGTAAACCGTAAAACCCCAAATCAACAAACCAATCAACTTCTTCATCCAAAATTTACAGCCTCCAGTCAACTTTTGTGACTGTACAGCCTGGTTTATCTCGGACCTGGTCGGAAACTAAAACGCGACTAAATACCCTATAAACAAATCAAATTGCGTTACCACAAACGTCAGAAAGTACATACCTACATACATATATGGTCACATGTACGTCGATTCGCCTTTGGTCAGATATACTTCGGCTGCACGTGCAAAACGATTTGGCAACGCTTCATCGAACTTCGTTTCTCCTTGTACCTACCTGACCTAACGATGGAAACATATAAAGAAAACTTACAAGTCGCAAATTTATTTCATTCACAGCCTAACTGATTCTCAACGTGTAGCGAGTATTTTTAACTTGTAATAAATGACGAAGTTTGGGGATAAAACTGTTCTACACGTACACGTACAAGTTACAAGTTAATTTTCTCAACCTCTCTAATAAGAACCACCACAGAAGTATCGCCTTGGAACGATCAGTAATATAAAATTACTGGCGGGCTTAAACATGTAAAACCGGTTTAAGCCCGCCAGTAACTTTGTGTTACTGATCGTTCCAAGTCGATACTTCTGTGGTGGTTCTTTTTGTTTTATGTTTTGGTGTATAAAAAATTTTTTGTGCTGTTGGCGCCTTATGTATGTTTCCATATTTTTAGTTAAGTTAAGGTAACTGAGTGGCCACCTATTGGGAAATAGCTGCTCATTCGGCTTACGATATGTTTCATGGTATAAGTACCTGATTGTTAGTTTGGTTTTTTCCCACCTCGGTTTTTGGAGTGGGAATCTTTTTCTGATTGCGCCTTTTCCTGATCTTTGCCTACTTGTACCTTTTTAAACCAGTTTTACAGGTACCTAACCTCACCCTCAGCTTCTGCAGTGGTTCACAACATTTAGTTAGTTTGTTTGGTCCTCGTGGTGAATCTCTAACTAGTCAATGAATCATCACGAACAAACAAATAATTCATGATAAACTCCATGATGAACCAAAAACGAGGATTTACAGATTGAGTAAGCTGCCCGACGATGGAGATCCCTGGGCGCCCAATAACTTACTAACTCCGGAGCAAAAGAAAAAGAACACCAGTTGAACCCCGGTGGGCCAAGCAACAGACAAGAAGCTCCGGCCCCAACCAACTAAAATGAATAGCTTTATGTCGGGGCCATCATAGAGTCTGACGCCCGACCCACCGGCGTGCAATTAAAGAAGGCAGCATAGCTATCAACCAAGATTGGGTTGAAAACTAAGTATGCAGACTGTCGCATAACCCTTAACCTCAAAATGTTTTCCAGCCAAAAATAACCAAAATTTTTAAACTAAATAATCAAATAAACAAATACACATAAATGAAATCAATACGATAGATAAATGATTATTATTAAATAATTAAATAAACAGATGAAACTTTTTGTGAATCAGTATATCTTTGATTCATTATGGTGGCTATCATGATTTATTTATTAGTTTCTCCTTGATGATTCATGGACTAGTTAGAGATTCACCACGAAGACCGAACAACTAACTAAATGTTATGAACCACTGCAGAAGATGGGGGTGAGGTTAGAGCTCTGTAAAATCGATTTAAGCCCCCTCCCCCAGTAATTTTATATTACTGATCGTTCCAAGGCAATACTTCTGTTGTGGTTCTATTTTTTGTGTGTTTTGGAGTCGAATTTTTGTGCTGTTTGAACCTCGTGTGCGTTTTTATAGTTTTAGTTAAGTTTGGGTAACTGAGTGGCCGCCTATTGGGAAATAGCTGCTCACTCGGCTTACGATATGTTTTCTAAGTACATGTATTCGTACCTGATTGTCAATTTAGTTTTTTTTCCCACTTTCGTATTTGGAGTGTGAATATCTTTGTGATTGTGCATTTTCCTGAACATTGCCTACTTGTACCTTTTTATATGAAAACGCCCAAGGAGTGCCACAAGGTAACACAGCTATTACCATGCAAATCGACGAAAAAGGTAGTTCTCAGTCTTTTTCAGTATTTCGCGAAGCGCTTTGCAAAGGTAAAATATCGAATATCATAATTATTTCATGTCATTGTGCTGACCAATAGACGTACATTTGTACATTTCGGTTAGTTCTAGCAACGAATGAGCTTTCGCATGAGAAAACCAACAATTTAGATTTCCGAACAGGTCAGACACAAACCGAGCTGTACAAGTACAGAAGACGGTTAGAAGGCTGGAAATTTCGGATTTAGAAAGAAGAGGAATTGTTCTATCCGTATAGCGAAAATAAAGGCGCTGATCAGCTTCGCAGATGCTGCGAAGCTGATCTGCGCCTTTGTTTTCGCATATGCAGATTTGTTTTCGCATATACAGATTAATTGTTGGTTTTCTCATGATACGGCACAAATAAAATCATTAGGAAATGAATAAAGTTATTCTCCCTACAAATCCCATCATTTTTCCCACCTCGGTTTTCGTTCTTATTGCGTCATTTCCTGATCATTGCCTTATATAATTCCTCTACCTTTTCTGTATAAAATGGTGGCGTAAAGGGGTTCAATTTCACGGCCTTGTTATCTGATGGTTGCACTGCATGCGTCTGTGAATTATACTGATTAATATGCAAATAGTAAGCGTTGAATTCCAGTGAAAATAACTAAAATATGCATTTGATAGCTCATTTGATATACAGTCCATGGTTAGAAATTAATGAAAATTGATTTATTGGCGTATGTTCGGCCCATAACAATTGCCTTTGAATTATCGCTCGAATTTTGCCAGGCTGTTTTTCAAATATTTGCTTTACTTCATATCGCAGAGAATGTATTGTTGCATGTCAAATTAATCGATATAATTTCTTCAGCATTTTTTGTTTTTGACAATAAATATTTGATAGGTACGGCATTATTCTGCTTGAAATCAATACCTTTTAAATGGCTTTCGATCTCGTTGGCTTAAAAGTCTGGTTTCGTGGACTGTTTAGGTAAGATAAACATAATTAAAAGGTGATTCTGAAAATTATCTGGAACTTAAAATGATAGAAAGGTACTTAAATTTTGTTAGAATTTATTAATATATATAATGTTTCGTTTTTATGCTTCGTTTTTAACTATGTCTTAAAGATAGAACGTTATCCATACGACTGGTATTGCACTCGCTCCTTTGTCCGTTTGTTGAATATGGTGATATGCTGAGGCTGTATACAATCTGGGAAGATGTCTAGTCATAGTACAAGAAAACAAGCCTATGCAATGAATAGCGATTTCTTCTTGCTTTCAGCCGAAAATAGTTTCAACATTTTGCCAAAAGATTGATTGTGGGTACACGTTAAAAAGGTACAAGTAGGCAACTATCAGAAAATTGCGCAATCAGAAAGAAAATCCCACTCCAAAAACCGAGGCGGGAAAAACACTAAATAAACAATTAGGTACCAAGAAATTATATCGTAAGCCAAGCGATCAGTTATTTCCCAATAAGTTGCCACTCAGTTACCCAAACCGAACTAAAAATATATGAAAACGCACAAAAGGCGAAAACAGCACAAAAGTTCAACACCAAGACATATAACAATAAGAACCACAACAGAAGTATCGCTTGGAACGATAAGTAAAATTATGAATTTACTGGCGGGCTTAAACAGTTTTACATGGCTGTAACCTCACCTTCAGCTTCTGCAGAGGTTCACAACATTTAGTTAGTCGTTCTCGTGGTGAATCTCTAACTAGTCAATTAATCATCAAAGAAAAACAACCGCTTCTTTTGAATAAAAATGGAGAACTTGTATACCTCTGTACATCACAATTACACTACATACATTACGAAAACTTGTCCATGCAATATACAGGTATTCTTTAAGTTGTAAAAAATCAAATTTTCTGTAGAAAATTTTTGATATTTTTCTTAGTTTTGCTCAAAACATAGATCGTGAGTACACGTTAGAACACGTCTAACGAGTACCCACAATCTATGTTTTGGAGCAAAATTAAGAAAAATAGGTATACCCCTGCGAACCCCAGTTTTGCTAGGTAAAAGTAGGGTTCAAGGGGGTTTATATTACACGGACATATTTTCCTGATGTAAAAGTTTGGTGTAAGGTCTGCTGTAGGGTTTATGCTTTCTAAAGTTCTTGATGGTTTGTCAGTTTAGTTTTCTGATGATGTCATTAATGACCCCATTATTTATGATAGTCTTGATACAAACCAAACCACACAAACCACACTGTACCCGAATGTTTATAGGGTACAGGCATTCCCACATTGTCATGTTGTATAGGATATTCTTCCCCGATTTTGGTTGTATTTTTCTCTAAGCACCAAAATCTTTTTTATAATGTCTCTAAGCACCAAATACTTTTAAAACGTCAGTCTGGCCATGTTTGTCTTATCCAAGACTTTGTGGAAAATCTTTCTCAACAAGATGTATCAATTAATAAATTAACTGAAAAATTAACAATATTTTAATAAATGCTGGGCTAAAATCCACACCTTTTAGACTTTGGAAAACATAAGAAAGAAAAAGAAATCTAAATTTCGAAAAAAGATGGATTGATAGAGAGTGCTCCTTCATGCAAAATAAAGTTCGAAATCTAGGAAAACGATTGCAAAATGATCCTTGTTATAGTTTTTTTCGTCAGGCTTTTCATAGACTGAGAAATGAATATAACAGAACCTTAACAAAAAAGAAATCCATTTTTATACACAATATTACAAATCAGCTAAACAAGTCCAAAGACCTTTTGGAAAACTATAGATTTCTTAAAAAAAATTCTTTAAATAATTGTACTGACCACTTCTCTGACTTACTTGATAGACGACAATCTGATGGGCTGAAATTTGATTAGGAGGAAGAAAATAATAAATACAACACTTCATTAGATTTTGAATTAACTAAAAAGAAAATAGTCGAAGGAATTAAAGCTGTAAAAATAACAACCAGGTCTTCTTGATATGATTCCCGATAAATTTATTAAATTTTCAAGTCCAGTTATACTAGGTACAAGTAGGCAGAGATCAGAAAAAGGCGCAATCAGAAAAAGATTCCCACTCCAAAAACCGAGGAGGAAAAAATAACTAACAATCAGGTACTTATACCATGAAACATATCGTAAGCCGAATGAGCAGCTATTTTCCCAATAGGTGGCCACTCAGTTACCTTAACTTAACTAAAAATATGAAAACATACATAAGGCGCCAACAGCACAAAAAAATTTAAACACCAAGACATAAAACAAAAAGAACCACCACAGAAGTATCGACTTGGAACGATCAGTAACACAAAGTTACTGGCTAGATCTGCTTGTGGTTTTCTTTTCAACAATATTCAAAGTCCTAGATCATTTCCTGACTGAAGAAAGGAATGTATCTTGGATTTCTGTAATTTACAAATCTGGAGAGTTTAATGCTCGTATATGCCAGTATATTTGAAAAAAAAAAAAAAAAGAAAAAAAAAAAAAAAAAAAAAAAAGAAAAGAAAAATAACTATGAAGATGGCTCACTCTTATTGTCAACCTCAAAATCTGGTCTACGAAAAGAGCTATCAGGTTATTTTCGAATGTGGAAGTAAACTGTTAAAAAACAGAAAACTAAAGTCAGGGAAAAAGAACTCTCAGTTCTCTACTTCATTTTGATGGTACTATTAAACTGCAGTTGACAAATAAGAACACTTATCACATACTTAGACATATATTTCCAGCGATAACCCCAAGTTTGCATATATGATAATGTATTTCCCGCCCTCAGGTTATCAGCACAGCGGGCTGATAACCGGAAATCATGAATTTTGAATGGATGGAGGTTATCATGCCCGCGTGTGACGTTGTCGCGCGAGGGAATATGTGACGTCAAGCGAAATGACGTTACGTCATTTTAACGGCGCCATTTTCTTTTTCTACAGAAAAATCGACGATTTTTTCATAAAATTCTTTGAATAGAAGATTTTGAAGATGTGATAAACAGATTATAACATGGGCATTTTGGTCAACCCTCGACCATTATCAGCCCTCGAGCTAAAGCTCTCGGGCTTGATAATGGAGTCTCGGGTTGATACTGCGGGCGATAACCAAAATGCCCATGTGATAATCTCTAAATATCTTCTTCAATGGTAACTTGAGGCTTTATGCGACAAAAGCGTCAAAGCTTTATTTTCTCTCAGATCAAAACAGAATTATTAAAAACAAAACATACCTATCAAAATACAAATTGAATAGTTTGACGTACTCATTAAAGATAAAGCTACATATGGAGCTGAAGTTTGGATATGTGATTTTAATGTTAATAAACCAGATCATCTACCTTTGGAAATGCTTCAAAACAAATTTTGTAAATACATGTATGTTTTTGGAGTGCACAAAAATGCCTCAAAATTTGCTTGTATGTGGGAACTTGGCAGAAGCAGGATTCTGGAATATATAATTACTGCCATCAGGAAAACATGTCCGTGAAATGTATACCCCCTTGAACCCCACTTTTATACAGAAAAACTGGGGTTCGCAGGGGTATAACTATTTTTCTTATTTTTGCTCCAAAACATAGATTGTGGGTACTCGTTAGAACCGCCTCGCCGAGGCGGTTCTAACGTGTACCCACAATCTATGTTTTGAGCAAAAAATAAGAAAAATATCAAAATTTTTCCAGTGAAAATTTTCATTTTCACAAGCAAAAAGTTTTCTGTATATTGCATGGGCGTGTAGCCTTCAGATGTAAGGATAGGCTTTCAAAGCTTCCCATTCGAGAATGCTTCATGAAGCATATCAAATCTAGAACAGTAAATGAGCCGCCTCGTGGGAAAACCAACAATGTGGTTTCCGACCAGGTCCGACATATACCGACCTGTACAGTCACAGAAAATAATAAGAATCTTGAAATTTCGGATTTAAGGATGTTCGCTGCCAATGAAAAAGTATTCAAACTTTTTTAACCACTCTTTTTTGATTCCAAAAACACAACACAAGACATTTGAAAACAAAATAAGTATATGGTAGTGTGCATTTTTTCGAGCTACAGGCCTGTGAATGAGACCTCTGAACACCATGCTTTAACTTTAGTAAAATTAATTTAACATTCAATTCTTTGAAACATACCTGTCTTGAACAAAAATACACCTAGAATGCTTTCAAAAGTCATACTATTTACGTAATGCAGACTCCAAAAGCAATGAAAAATTTGCAACTTCAAGTGGATGAAAAAATTTTACGAGTCGTTTTCCAACCCTATCCCCACACTTGAAAAGTCGGAAAAAATCAATATTTTGAAATGTGCCAAACCCATATTTGTAGATTCAAACTTTTTCTTGTATTTTCACACAAGATAGAACTTCGTAATATTGTTCGAATAGAAGAAAGAAATATATAGGGTAGTATGCATATAAGAGAGATCCAACAACTTGAAAATCGCCATTTTAAGCCTTTTTTCGTCTGTTTTGTTTCTTAAAGCCCATTTCATTAAACCACCCAAAATTTTAAAACTAGCACACCGAAGACAGAAAGACCGACTTACAAGACCATATACACATATACTGCTGCTAAAACAAACATCGAACTAATGCAATTTATTTGAAGATGTATAATATTCAAGTATAATCTACCCTACCCCCTAAATTTTACTGACGACTAAAATTTTCTGAAAAGTTGCAGAAAATGGGGTGAAAAAATGAAGTTCCTTAGATTGACAATTTTAATTGCTCATTCAATGATTATCATCAATATGTATCCAAATATAAAATATTAGGAAAATATCTGCAACCGTTATCGAGATATTCAACAAAAGAAAAACCGGAAGTTCCGAAATGTCAAATGTTAGCAGCGAACATCCTTAAGTAGAAGAGGAAATTTACTATCCGAGTAGCGAAAACAAAGGCGCTGATCTGCGCTTTTGTTTTCGCCTAGGCAGATTGTTGGTTTTCCCATGTGACGGCTCAAATAATGGATAGACTTTCTTCATAACAGTGCAGCTAAACTGGAATTGGATATAAATAATTGTGATGTAAATTACTTTATAACTGAGTTGCAAAAGTACAACAGAAATAGCTTAGATGATTATATTATACAATTTCAGAACAACTATGATAACAAACTTTTCTTTTTCTAAGACATTTCTGGTACAAGGTACAAGTAGGCAATGGTCAGGAAAAGGCGCAATCAGAAAGAAATTTACACTCCAAATAACCGAGGTGGGAAAAACTAAATTGACAATTAGGTAATTTTACTTAGAAAACATATCGTAAGCCAAGTAAGCAGCTATTTCACAATAGGCGGCCACTCAGTTATCCGAACTTAAATGAAAAAAATATGAAAACGTACATAAGTATCGCCTTGGAACGATCAGTAATACAAAATTACTGGGGGGCGGGGGGAGCTTAAATCGATATTACAGGCACCTAACGTGACCCTCATCTTCTTCAGTGGCTTACAACATTTAGTTAGTTGTTCGGTCCTCGTAGTGAATCTCAAACTGGTCAATGAATCATCAAGGACAAACAAATGAATCATGATAACCGCCATGATAAATCTAAAACGAGGACTCACAGTTTCAGTAAGCTGCCCGACGATGAAGATCCCTGGGCATCATTGAAACATCATTGAAACCCGGAGCAAAAGAAAAAACATCAGGAAAACACGTCCGTGTAACGTATACCCCCTTGAACCCCACTTTTATATAGCAAAAATGGGGTATGCAGGGGTATACCTATTTTTCTTATTTTTGCTCCAAAACATAGATTGTGGGTACTCGTTAGAACCGCCTCGCCGAGGCGGTTCTAACGTGTACACACAGTCTATGTTTTGAGCAAAAATAAGAAAAATATCAACATTTTTCTACTGAAAATTTTCAATTTTTACAACTTTCCAAAAATCTTTTTATTACATGGGCATGTTTTCGTAATGTCATTGAAACATCATTGAAACCCGGAGCAAAAGAAAAAAAAGTTGACCCCGGTGGGCCAAGCAACAGACAAGAAGCTCTGGCCTCAACCAACTAAAATGAATAGCAGTATGCCGGGGCCATCATAGAGTTTTACTCCCGACCCAACGGCGTGCAATTAAAGAAGGCGGCATAGTTATCAACCATGAATGGATTAAAACTACTCGTGCAGACTGTCGCCTAACATTCAAGTTATAAACTATACGTCTGTAACGTGTTATGATTTTTCTTAACTGAAAAGAAAAATAATTCCTTCCATTTGTAAACCAAGTCACCATACAATTCTGGTTCCGAAAGGCCCTCGCGTAAAAGCGTCTTTAGCCCAACGTTGAATTTGGAAATCAATTCAAAGTGTCTGTGATAAAATTTAGAAAATGTTTTTTGAAGTTTATTATACCGATTTACTTAGTTTAAAGATTTAATTCAATGAAATTTTGCTTTAACTATCCCAAAATATATTTCTCCAATTTTTAAAACAGGTTGTAAAGAAGATCCCAATACTTATCGTGGAATTACTGTTACTGGATGTAGCCTTGCTGTTAAACATTTATTTCGCGCGTTGAAGTCTGCTACATTATTACAGACTCTAGCAAACCTGATAAGTTGCGAAATGTATACACCATAAGAAGCACGGCGAGGACGTCACCATCCAAAAAAGGAAAGTTTACTATAATTTCAAAATCAAAGTCATCGCGTTCATCAACATTTTAGAACAAATTTATTTGGAATAGATCCAAAAAGGGGGCTTCGGTATCTGCGGTGTTGGCTTTATTCAACTGTAGTTAAGATGGATAAAGGGCGAAGTGCGCTTTTGGGCGTTTCCGGCCTATATTTAGTTTGCTTCGAGATTTCGTAGATGTTTTCTAAAATGTTTCAAGAAAACAAATCCGAAAAAATTAAATGAATACCTCAATTTGCTCTCTCAGGAGCGTTTTTTCTATATATATTACAGGCACCTATAATACGAGGGGTATGTACATATCGATGACGTCACGCATAAAATATGACGTCGTCATAATCAACGGCCTCACGTTATTATTTTAATTTCATCTAGCATGCTTAGCGAGGTTTTAATTTCGCAGAAACTTTTACATCGTATATAGCTCTACTTTTTTGAAGTTCAAACCATAATCAATGAGGAACTTCAGAATTTCCATCAGAATGCGCATCAGAATAAAGTATTTTGTTACATAATTTTCATAATTTAATGATTGTCAATCGAGATACCTTGAAGTCGAGCCTCGATAACATCAGCTTGATTGTCATGGTGAAGAGGATCCATGAAACCTCTTTCTTAGCAGTATAAAAATAAATCAGCTACAACAGCGGCGCACTTTCACGGTGCCCATCGGAATTCCAACCATTTGTCTGTATAACTTGGTTCCGAATCTAATATAATTATTATCTAGGAAATTTTATAAGGCGTCATATACATTCTGAAATGACCAAAGTGTATATCGACTTTTGTCAGAGGAAGCGAAAAAAAGCTTACAACCATATTTACTTTTTAATGAGCCAAGGAATTGATAAAGTTAAGAATAAGGGCCTATAAATTGAAAGTTAAGAATAAGAGCCCATAAATTGAAATTTTAACAAAGACGCAGATTAGCTGTGCAGGTACTGATCAGCGCCTTTGTTTTCGCTACAATCGTAGTAATATCCGCAATTTCAAACATTTAGCTTTGTTCTGTGACTGTTTAGACCGGTTTGTGTCGGACCTAGTCGGAAAAAAGGTAAAACGGTTTTCTCGTGTCGCGACTGATTTTATTCTTACTTGTACGTCAATTAAACATACCATATTCATTAATTTCAGAAGAAATATACCGACATGATGAGATGGACGCGGCATAAATACCAACTGATCGCCACATGTAATAACCACCAAAATCACTCAGAATAAACCATTATACCCTACGTTGACAAGTGACTAATGCACCAAGACGCCGAGATGGGGGCTAGCGATGATACTGCTGATAAAGGGAACAGTTGTTGTAAGATGTTCTGGAAGTTCATGTTCTCCCACATAGGGCTGTGTTTGTTGGTGGTCCTGTACTGTGTCGCCGGGGGCTTCATCTTTGAGCATCTCGAGAAGGCGAATGAGTTGGAGATCTGTTATGAGAGTAGGAAGGAGTATATCCCCATGCAGGATCGAACTCTGGAGAATCTTAAGAAGGTGATCTTGGAGAATAACCTGGACACGGACGCCATGATGATACAGATGAAGAGCATTCTGCAGACTTTCAGGAATAATTCCCTGGCTATAGGATATGACGGTAGAGATTGTGATGGGTATGGTAATCCCAACGGTCCTGTGTACGAGTGGTCCTGGGCGGGCGCGCTGATGTTCTCTGTTACTGTGATAACTACAATTGGTAAGTCATTGATATTGATTACCTCAGAGGATTGTCACATTATAAGTTTTTTCTGGGGTTTTCGCCCGGTCCGATCGCGACTTTTTTTTCTACAGACATCCACAGATTAAGACCGAAACAGTGAAATCTCATGCAACTTTTCAGATTATTCAGATGAGACTCGAATAATCAGAAAACGAGCCTGAGATTTCCTTGTTGAGGCCTCAACACCATCATTGATTATGTTTCCCACCCATAACATTTTGACTCTACAGTACATAGGCGTCAATTTCTATTCAGGCAGACATTTTGTTTGTACATGAAACAACATGCAAATTAACCAGTGAAAATATATAAATATTTTTGTATTTGCACTCACCTTACAAAATTATTAAATTAGCATTTTGTTTTGTGCATAAAATTCTCAGCATAATCAAATTTTCAGATTTTTTTCAAGGTACCAGACTAAATTACTCATGCTAACTCCTACTGCATTGTGACTTTCCCAATTACCTTTTTGACTTTTTGCTTTATCACGATGCCGGCATTTGCTGTTTACTTAGAGGCTTCATTAAGCCACTAGGAAGCTAAATAAAGTGGGTCTGGGTGTCTGGGAACTATGGGGGCCTGGATAGCGTAGTAGATAACGCACTCGCTTGTCATCATTGCGATCCGGTTTGAATCCGGTCAAGGCATGTGGCAGGGTAGTGGTCGCCCGTCCAGGTTCGGTGGTTTTCCCCGGGTTCTCCGGTCCCTCCCCCCGTATTTGACAGCAAAAACCCAGCAGACATTTGACGTCGGTTGGACGTCAGATAGACGTCAGACTCCGACGTCATAATGACGTTGGATTTAGGTTGATTTTGAAAGTTTGTTTGACGTCAAAAACAGACGCCAGAATGACGTCAAAAACAGACGTCATTCTGACGTCAGAAAAACAACGTTGGTTTGATGTCTCAAATGTGACGTCATAATGACGTTGGGGTTAGGTTGATTTTGAAAGTTTGTTTGACGTCAAAAACAGACGTAAATCTGACGTGCTAAAACCGATATCGTGATTGTAATTATAATTTACATTCTGAAATCCTGAAGTGGATTCAGAAGTGCGGTGATGCACTATTGTTATTCCCTTTCACTCCTTTGATAGAGTTATTCGGGATATACAAAATGTTTAAGATGTTAAATCACTCTGATGTTGCAATGGTATATCTTATTTATGTCAAATTTTATTGCTATATGGTGCTAAAACAAATAAGACATTAGTGTAAATAATAAGACTATTGTGAACAATCAATAATTTAAAATGGTGAAATAAGTATTAAAATATACAAATTTCATTTTCGTCTTAATAGAAGGTTTAATAATTTAGCGAAAGACTTTATTTTGATTAACAAATAATTATTTTTTCTAAATTAAGCATGGTGGGCGAAATATGTGATTTCCGATACGAGACCTAGATATGACTTTTTTAAAAGTGGCAATGTTGAAATTGTTATTTGAATTTGATTTTGTTACATAATTTGCGCAAGAAATTATGTCAGTTCAAGGGCAGCTAACTCTGTCGACATATGACGTTAGACTTACGTTTGAATCCGGCGTCATTTCGACGTCATATCAATACGTCCACTGACGTCAGGTCTGGACGTCAGGTGGACGTTGATTATTGGTTTTATTATATACCTACCAAAAATAACCATTGATACGAGACAAAAATACGGAATCTTGTATCACCACACTGTCCTGATACGATTCCGTATCACCATCCTCCATTTTTTACCCAACAATATAAAATCCAGCACCTAAAGCCGGCATCTAAATCTGAATGACAACCAGAGTAATTTCTATTTTAATTTATAAAACAACATCTGTTTCAGAAGTTAAAGAGGTTCGCTTGTCATCAAAGCAACATAATTAACAAAAAATTAACGACTTTTCTAGCTTTGACGTATTTAGAACTGGCACAATGTAACGTCATCAAAGATTTGACGCAACGTCGTATGGTACGTCGTCATAACGTCGCAAATTTACGATATGAATTCTTGTGGCTGATTACTTTTGTAGGTATATAATAAACGCGTCATTACTTCAGTAACTTGATCTGATGGGTCGGATCACGTCTCGAGTCGGAGACGAGCGTGATCTGGTCTTTCCTGGCGCAGCCACTCGACGTGATCCGACCCATCAGATCAAGTTACTGAAGTAATAATGAGTATGTATGACGTCGTGACCAAAATACAACCAATATCCGACGTCAAGTTGACGTCAGATGCCTGCTGGGGACATGTTTTTCGTATATGTCGTCAGAGTAATCTGCCATTAAACTGACATAATTTCTTACACATATTATGTAATAATATCAAATTCAAATAATAATTTCAACCTTGCCACTTAAAAGTCATATCTGAGTCTCGTATGGGAAATCCCATATTTCGCCCTCATGCTTAATTAATGTAGAAAAAATGATTATTTATTAATCAAAATAAAGTCTTTCACTAAATTATCAAACTTTCAATTAAGATGAAAATAAAATTTGTATATTTTAATATTTATTTCACCATTTTAAATAATTATTTGTTCAGAATAATCTTATTTCTCACACTAATGTCTTATTGGTTTTAGCACCATAAAGCAATAAAATTTTGCTTAAATAAGATGTATCAACATCAGGCTGAATTAATATCTTGAACATTGTGTATGTCCCGAAAAACTCTTTCAAAGGAAACCTCCTTCCGGTTGAGCCTTCGGGTGCTCCCGGAACAACAAACCCACAAAAAACAACCTCAAATAGTACTGATCTCGCCCAGGAAAAAAAAAAAAAAAAAAAAAAAAAAAAAGGAGTGAAACCTAAAACCTCCTTCCGGTTGAGCCTTCGGGTGCTCCCGGAACAACAAACCCACAAAAAAAAAAAACAACCTCCTATAGTACTGGTCTCGCCCAGGAAAAAAAAAAAAAAAAAAAAAAAGGAGTGAAAGGGACTATCAAAAGTGCATCACTGCTCTTCTGAATCCACTGTTATTCAAAAATGCGAAAAAAATACACCTTAAACTATTTATATGACATTAATTCAAACGTCGTTTTTAGGACGTCAGATTGACGTCAGCTTTCAGACGTTAAACCGACGTTGGCTTTAGCACGTCAGATTGACGTCTAGTTTTGACAACAAACAAACTTTCAAAATCAACCTTACTCCAACGTTATTATGACGTTGGAGTCTGACGTCAAACTGACGTCCAACGGACGTCAAATGTCTGCTGGAAGTAACATAGAAAAAAAAAGAAAAAAGAAAGAAAGAAAGCAAAAGAAACACACGAAACGAATGATCTGATTTTTACCCAAAGTGAAGTTTCATTAATTTGCACACCACACATGGTCAGAAGTATGAAAAACACAAGGTCTAAATCACGTCTTGATTACGACGTCTAACTGACGAACTAGTTGGACGTCAAAACAACGTCCAATCCAGACGTCCAAAAGACGTCAGGAAACGACGTCTGATAGACGTTGGAAATTGGTTATATGACGTCGCGACCAAAATATAACCAATATCTGACGTCGAACAGACGTCAGGTGCCTGCTGGGAAGCCAGCATTCGCACCTTCAAGAACGCCTACAGCTGTATATAACTTCCATGAGTTTTCTGTGTAATTGAAGTAAAGTAAGTAAAGTTTAAAGCTTAAAAATAGGGAGCTTCATTATACAATTGTTGCTCTTGAGTGAGGGTAACATGATGATTTGTTTTCCCAAGGCAGGTAATATTGCCCGAGCGCGAAGCCCGAGGGTAATATAACCTGTCGAGGGTGAGCAAATCGTCATGTCACCCTCACTCAAGGGCAATAATTGTTTTATTATACCGAACCACTTAGCGACAAATTAGCGGCGACATACCAGATGACAAGCGAGCGTGACTACACGTGCAGCTATACTTTTATGCGGATATGACGTCAGAGGGTAATATGGCCATGAGACATAACAGAATATCTCCCTCCACGTGCACTGTAAAACAAACGCATGTGACTACATGTGCAGTTGCACTGTTTAGGCAGATATGACGTCAGAGGGCAATATGATCATGCACCCTCCGCGTGACCTGCTCTGGACCAATCAAAATCCACACTAAGCCAATGAATATTAATGAGGTATAATATAGCACATTACTGCCTTGTAGTATGCAATTTTAGATTATAGAAGTAGCCCTGGTGGCCTGAGATAAGGAATGCGAGAGGTGTACAAGAACACCCGTTGTGGATATGATAAATTTATAAATAAGCTAGGTTATCATGATAATTTAATGAATAATCAAGCTCATTATAAAGAATAATTAAACATTTTAATGATTAAAATAAATTATTGAACATTTTAATGATAAGTGAATACAGGCCTCCGATCTTTACATCATTAATGTTTAATTGCTCACAAACGAAGTTATGGAGTGGATGTTGACCATGTATATTCTGACACGAGGTACTGTATCGTCCGTACGGACTGGTGTTATTGAGACTCAGAAAACTACAATCTGGATACAGCCACAGGAAATGATAAAAAAAACAACATTTATGACGTAAAAGGAATGCTAATCTCATTAATCGCGCACCTGATTCTCCAGAAGAAGCTCAATTTATTCTAGCATACGGCGTCTTGGTGCATTACGATATTGCGCACGCAAGGGGACAGCCAATGATAATCTATACTAGCACCAAGATTTATATTACAGAGCTATGAGGGATATAGATAGGCCTACCGTGCTTTTGTTTTCACTGCGTCCTTACTGAGGATCAGAACCATGTATGATTCTTTGTCGCACTCTCGAATGCTTGTTGATAATAATAGTAAACACGCACCTTAATTGTTTATCTGCCAGTGTGAATGCATTTTCTATTGAAACAAGAGCGAAAATCGAATTGATATTGAGTTTCAATATTGATTCCAGGATAATATTCATCGAACATCGGTCATGCTTTCATTTGAGGCGCGACATGAACAAACTTGATTTTTGTGGGCAAAAAAAACGCATATGTATCAATAGTGCTAGTACTTTGTATTCACAAGATATGTACCTTATACATGTGCAGTGCCAACCAAAAATCTGAACTTTCAAGTCTCAATCTTACTCCAGTGAATGTTGTTACAGGTCGGAAACAGCAAAGGCGTGTTTTCTTGTGGTTAGGGTCATTTCATTAGCACATTATGCCTATATACGCATTTAATGGCGCCGTTGTATCAAGAACTCGCAAGGTAGCGCTAGGACATAATTGATCCGACACAGTTCATATCTATTCTTTGGTCGGTCGATCTATCCGTGAGTTTGAGAAATAATTCCTTGGTTCGATAAAAATTCCTCGGTTGATGGAGATCACATTTACTAGCAAAACAGAGTAATAAAAAAGTTCCGATAACGGTATAGAAGAAATCACTATTGTTTTGTTAAAATCAGTCTTGAAAAGAATTGGGGTGGAGTGGGTTATTTACTTTTTACTTCTGCTGAGACCTTGTGGGCGTAAAACGTGTACATTTTTGTAACTCTTTTTCATATTTACCCGATTAACACACGGCCATTAAAACATGTATATTTGATGTTTTTGTGTTTCGTGACATATTCTAAATCATATACCTGGGTATTCAAAGTGTAATGCACAATTGATTACAATTTTGTGTTTTAATACCTTATTAACATTTGAGTTATGTTTCTTGAAACATAAATTCAATTTGCATTCTGCGAGACAGAACAACAGTTTGTCACATGCTCGACTGCCCGTTGCCAAGCAACAATAGACCACTGGTAAAAGTTACTTGGCCACGACCCTTAAACCCTTGCCAGCATCGGGTAACAGGAAAGCCAAATTACACCGAAAATTTATGGATCGAAGGGTAAAAAATGGGGGTAAAGCTACAATTTCAGCTACAATTTGACATTTCGTGTCTTTAATCGATCATGTCTATGTCCATATGCTTCTGAAAGTGACGTAGTTCTTGCTACCAATGCGATTCTCAGATGATATTATTCGTTGCCTAGTAGTCAAAATATATGGAAAATGCATAACACCAAAAATGCATAGGTTCTGGCGTTGCTAAGCAACAGCTAACACGCGAGGCGTTCTATGAACATTCCAGTTGTCTGGAAACTTGTAGCTTAGGTGACATTACACTAAAATGTCAATAGACAATTATTTAAAACACCATCAAAGAAATACCAAAGCATAATGTTTATTGACTTTTGACATCAGAGTTTCGCGACAACAACGCATTCGCTGGCATTCTATGGTTGCTAAGCAACATAAAGTGTATGACCCGATTTAGTTTACGTGTATTGTCTTGAATATAGATTGAAGTTTCAGAAATTAAAATCAGTACCTTTGTAAAATGAATATGCACAAAAATTCGCTACATATATTACTTTTTCAATGACCCACGTATTGTGAGCAAAACACATAGAAAAATTCGTGGTGGTGATGTTACTCAAAGGCATCATTTTATAGCGTCGATATCTCAATGTATACACAAAACCACACTTACACTTTCATTTGGTAAAAGTCATGCTGTTACACAAAGGAGGTCTAAATCAAAGACCCATCCCTAATCAGAATCAAATGATAAAAACTCTAAACGTATTTTGTTTGAATACTCTGAATATTCTAAATGGTCCCAAAGGATTTAAAGAAAAACTATAATCTGCACTATGGATGATGTACGGGGAAACGTTTAGGGCCGCCACACGGCACAACACCAGATGCAGTAATAACTAATAAAATATAAAGGTTAGTTTCTTTGGAAGCAGTGAAACCATTCAAAGGGAGGCTAGAAAACTCCTCGTATCTCAAATGGATTGCATCGCGTCAAAACTCGTCTAGCCGTTTCAATTTAGCTCTTTACTACCTTCCAAGATGATAAGTGAAATACGAGACAATCTAACATTTTCAATACTTTTATTTGTCCTGCTATCTATAGATGTACGATAGAACCAAGGATTATATTTATTAGGAACATCCGTCTGATCCCCGTTTGCAAATGTTTCTCTGAACGAAGCTACGCATTACTTGATTGGAAATAGTGCAAATAAAAATTAAAACTAAGATCTTTTAAGAGCAGCGAACATATAAATGAGAAAGGGCATGGGCCATACCGCGGTTTCGACTATTAAAGTCTCGTCAGTGACCCTTTAGATTTGGCAACATGGAGCCAAAGAGAATTTAACTGAAATAGTGCAAACATATGTATGTGATTGTTTTCGAATCGATAACTTCTGTTCCTCAGCCCTTTCACATGTTGATTGTTAGTTTCTTCTCAATCAAGAACATTAAATTTTATAGCAGGCCCAGTCTTCTTCCTGTCAGTGAACCTTTGTCAATAATCATCTCGGTCGTTTAGACAAACTACACTTCATTTTCGAAAGTCGCAAAACTTGAGGGATTAAACAAAACATCATTTCAGCAATAAACCTGCAATATTTATTGCCATACTGTGTTTCAGTTTGAATCTTTTACTCATGAAGAAAGAAGAAAAGCAAAACAACAAACAAAATAATTGAAACCAAACTATCACACTAAAATATTCATCTGATCTGATCAAATTACCTAGTTAGGCCGCCATTTGCTCGAATGACAGCTAGCCAAGAACTACGCATCGAAACCACGCACCGCATACAAGTACGCTGCGCTAAAAACCTTCCACCCATACCTTACAAATTGCTAAAACTGTATAACATTAGCAAGGTACCGTCACCTTCCTACACAGCTGATAATGTCCCAGATATTCACCATTTTTGCATTATCTGCTGGTTCCTAGCTTTAGAAAAATCAATATTGGAAAAACAGATAACCAGAACCCCCCCTGACCTTTGAGGTCAGGGGGTTATGGTTACCTGTTTTTCCAATATTGATTTTTTGTAAGCAGGAAACCAGCCGATAATGCAAAAATGGTGAATGGGACAGATATGGTCGATTTGATTTAGGTCGGTGATTTTGATGGCTAAACAATTAACTCTATTTACTTGCAGAAGCGTTACGGTCTTGCGTGCTGTACGAGACGCCGCACCGCAGTCGTGCATCAGACGCATACCCCTGTGAGACCTGAGAACTGTTCTTCCCTTCACGTGCTGTTGCAAAAAGAGAAAACAAAACGAGAACGATCTTTGTTCGCAGTACACGTTTTTCTGACTTTTGAATGAGGTGTGGTGTGTCTAAACGCTCGTGGCGTTTCTTTAAAAAAGTCTGCCGGCATCATTTTGCCTTCAGTACACGTCTCATGAATTCGTCTATCGTACCTGCAATTTTCATTTCAATATCTTGAGAAGTTTTGAAATTATAGCAAAAACTTAATCGATAGCGTTGGAAATGTCGTTAAGTATAGTTCATCTTAGTCTATCTCTGACTTACTGCTTCCAAAGGATCAAACCTTTTATTTGCTATTACTGCAGCTGGTGTTGTGCCGTGTGGCGGCCGTAAAAAGTCTCCCCGTACATCATCCATAGTGCAGATTATATTTTTATTTCGGTCCTTCGAGATCAGTAAAGATATTCAGAGTGTTCAAAACACTCACGTTTAGAAACATACTTCTAAGCATTTTTTTTAATTATTTGACCCAATTTAGGAATATGTCTTTGATATAGACTCCTCGTGTAAATTCTCGAAATTGCAGCACAATTATAGTCTGGCGTTCGTTGCCGGTTTAAAAAGGGCTACTGACGAGGGTTCATTACCCGAAATTGCGCAATATAGTCCATACTATCTCCATTTGAATGTTTTTACTGCTTCCAAAGGATCAAACCTTTATATTTTATTTACAATTAATTTTAGCTGAGCTTTTACGACCGTTTTGTCATGAGCGTATCTGCCATATATTCCGTCGTTATATTCACCAAAACATCCCATAGCCAAACTAATTATCTGATCGTCTTCCTCCATGGTCGTCGTCTTCTTCTTCGTCATTATTCTCTTCTTTCTTTCTTCCTTTACTTTCGTCTGATTCTATTTCGTATTCTTCTAACTCGACAGGATATTTTTCAGAATATATCCTTTCCATAGTCCAGTGGTCTTTTTATAGACACAACACTCGTTCTTCTGCAATCCTATAGCTAGAGCACTAATGCAGCAGAATCGGAGCGAGAGGTTTTCATACTTAATGAATGCATGAGAGAGTATTCAGTATTAAAAACCTTTGAATCGAATCTCAGACATATAGATACGATCGAATTATTATGCTTATCAGAGTATTCAATTGTACTTCAAAATGTTTATACCGTTTCTACAATGTCTACAATTATGTTATAGGGTATGGCCATATCGCACCAAAGACATTCTGGGGTCGTCTGGTCTGCATTGCTTACTCGGTTCTCGGAATACCTCTGATGTTACTGTGGCTGGCCAATATTGGCGATGTGTTAGCCGACATATTCCGATTCATCTACGCAAAGATCTGCTGCTGTGGCTGCTGCAGACGAAAACAAAAGACCAAGGTTGTCCAAATCAAACCGATGTCTAAGGAACCTGACAACGCCTGGAACGACCGTACAAAGATAATAACCAATGCTGCTGCTCCTACACATACAGAGTTCACTAGATTACCGTCAAATTCACCAACACAGGTAATTATAAGAAAAATACCATCATGATATTTTTTATAGCTTCAACCCTTCAATGTATTATTCTATAGCTATAACTGTAATGGAAAAGTTCCATGTAGATATCCATCCGAGAAAAAAAGAAGTCCGGTTTTAAAAGATTGTTTATTCGTCAATATGATTATTTTAGGATGTAAAGCTGTAGACATACAAAAAGTGAATAGATTGTTTTTTCAACTGGGACACTTAAAAGTTTGAAAGTTACTAACGTTTCAAATTAAAAAGACTGCTTAGAGGCCATTGGTAGTGATTCGGTCGGCGGTCATCAGTCTGCGGTCTTTGCAAGCCTTAGGCATATTCGTCCCCAATTATTTCGATACAAATTGTTATTTCGGTTTCTAATCTATAAACGGCATGCTTAAGACATGATTTCTATCATTGATTATGCCTGTAGTGCCTGTCTGTTCTTCAAGTCATAATAATAATAGTTCATCGCGGTTTGTATTTAGCGCTACACTGCCGTGGTCACTTCAATAGTTTTTTTTATGATAACCTCGAAGGTACGAATGAAGCCGAGATAGCCTGATTCTCTTTTCTCTTCTAATCAAGGGCGGGAAAATGATTCGGTATCAATTAAGCATGGCACTGGTTCCTATTCCAAATATATTAACATATAACATAAACCTGATAACGGGAAACCAGCCGATAATGGCAACTATTTTTAGATTATTATTTATAGACCATAAATATTAATGATAACATGAGTAATGCCGTTAAAAGTCTGTCGGTCCCATTAGCTCAGTGTGTTAAGCATCGATCTTCTCATCAGACTCTTACAGGTTCGAATCTCGCCGAGTATCCGCTATTCATTTTTTTTTTTTTTTTTTTTTTTTTTTTTTTTTTGTTATCATAATAAGCCTCTTTTCTTTCTTCATTCGTTTTTATTCTTCCTTTTTTATGGAGTCCATTTAGCAGTACGCTGAAAAAAGTTGTTCAGTACTGGCGATAACTGGTAGACCCAGACAGATGAATGTTGCATTATCAAATGAGCCGCGTCACAAGAAAACCGGATTTTTGCCTATGCGAAAACAAAGGCGCAGATCAGCTTCGCAGTAACTGCGAAGCTGATCAGCGCCTTTGTTTTCGCTACACGGATAGTACACTTTCTCTTCTTATTAAATCCGAAATTTCAAGCTTCTATGCTGCTTCGGGGACTGGTCATGTTGGGATGTTGCCTCCATTTTACAGGACTTTTACCCAAAATGAGGATGTCATCACATCCAACAAGTGCTTGAAATATAACTATCCAACTAAGACACAAAAGGCTTATACGTATGGATGGTTTGACTTGAAATGTTTCCTCGGCAGGCTCAGACAAGCGCGGTTAACCAGTAATCAGTCAGCAGTGTATTTAGCTTTACCTGAAGGCACAAGTAGCCTATATCTATTTCTTTAGGCCCCAATGGGAGGGGGCCCATAGTCTCTATGGTGAAAATAACAGTCACAAATGATTAGCGTGTGTCTAAGGTGTGTACAGGTCGTATAATAATCTCAGCATGCTGAAAATTTTGGATTGCATGTACTTTTGTACAGTTATGTTAAGCACACAATACAGTATAGGCGCGTATCAAACGTTTAATGTAACGCGAGTTGAACTTATTCGTATAAGACACATACCCGAGACACGTCGAGCTTTAAGCATGCTGCATGCTTAAAATACTTTAACGTACACCAAGCGTACAGAACGCACATGTACGAGGTTTGTGGACACCTTGGCTAGCAGGAAAAGTAAAGTGCTGTTGTTTAAGTTTTTTTGTTTTTGTATAAATATAAGCAGCAATATCTTATGAGCATATTTGAGGAATTTGTTTCAATTTGATGTATCAACACGTTAAATATGACACATTTTCTACTTAAGCGTACGTAGGGCCACACGGGACAGGTGCCAAAACGTGAACAAAATGTGACGATTTTCATATTGTGTTTTTTCCCTGTCAAACGACACTTAAATATGTTATAACATTAAAACAGTTCGCCCTAAAACCAAATAACACTGACTTCAGTATCAGAAAGATTCCGACTTGGCGGCAGTGTTGTTTGATTTATGTGAAAAAAATCAGAAGCAGACCGAAAAATCTGTTTGAAATAATGGCGTAATTTGACGTCGGAGAACAGCCGACGCCGATTGTACGTTTCGTTAAGGAAATCACCCACAGATACGATGAAAATGTTACAAACAACAGAAACGTCATCGGTCTGTCAGTTACTATTTAGTTCTCAGTAGTTATGGCACAGACGATTTTCAGCTGCTCAGAAGTCCACCTATGATGATAAACGGAAGATCACCTGTCTGGCATGCTCGCCGCAAGAAATTGTTACACATGTTCAACAGGTGGACGAACAATTTTGCGAGAATTGGTACGGCGTATCTGCATTTGACAGCTGGATACACAAACATAAAAATGTTGATAGCCAAGGATCTTTTGTTAAAAAAAAAAAAAAAAAAAAGAAAAGAAAAAAAAACCCCTGAAACAAATGTATAACGTGCTGGCGGCTTAAAATGTGAAGTAACGTCATATAGAGACGTTGATCTTTGCCCCGCACTCGGTTCGGAAGTGCAGGGAAAAGGCTGTAGATGACTTGTTTTTGTCAGATTTCAATAAAATTTCTTGTATATTTGCTTATAAAATACTTTTGCAAAAGCAGATATATTCATTTTTCTGTTGAAAATATAAATGGTGTACACGAACTTTTCTGACAAACCACGTATGTATGTCTATGGAAATACATTGGTTGAATTTGCGGCATATTTTTCCACACGCTCGGTGCGCGCTTTGTCTTATACGTTATTGACTGCGATAGAAAATTGAAGCTATTGATATGACACTTGTGTCATATCTTTTCTTGTTTATACCATTAAGTTATATTATTGTATAAACCTCCTTGTCGCACGATATTAACAGCCGTTTATTAATGAAGAGAAACCCATGTATCAATAATGCAATTCACACGCGCACGTGCTGTTAATACATGGCTTTTCTTATGCTCTTTACCGGGCGCCACGCAAGCACGTGCTAATAATGAGAAATTGGAAGTACGCGTATGAAAATGTGGTCAGGCTGTAAAATATAGTGCACCATTATTTCTTTCGTTTGTGCAGAATTGATGCAATAATAGCGATCAAAAATGATTTTGTCATTCATTAACACTGGCTAGGTCCATCGGGGAGTGTGGACTATGCCCTCGGTTTTCAACACTCCCCTCGAAAATCGTGTTTGATCCCTATAATATTTTAGAAAAGAAGGCAAGACAAGCTCCTGAAACTAGACAATATATGCGACAAAGACGCTGATAAAAACGGGAACCGTTCCTGATCTATGCATCGGACGCATATCAAAATTGACCACGCAAATTCCATTAAAGGCTAACCATACAAGTATTAGCTTTTTCAAAAAGCTTGCGGGCGTTTAGCTCTAGTTATAGGATGAAAGCTGACCCTATTCAACATATGTGCTTTAATTCCTGGTTCCTGGTGTGCAGAAAAAAATGGATAGTCAAATATTAGAACAAGTAAAAAAGAGAGCACAGGAATGGACGCAAATTATTATACACATAGGCATTTGGCCCAAATTCCCGCACTTAGAAAATGAATTGCTGGGTTTTAACTTTTTATAGGTTTCTGACAACTGTGACAAATTATGGCATGCCAAAAACACGCACAACATCATATTACCTTAAATAATACCAGACCGAGTTGACCCGGCCAAGTAGACCCACGACCGAGTTGACTCAGGAGCCGAGTTGGTATCAGGCCGAGTTGACCCGCTTCCGCTAACTTCATCTTCGCAGCATAGATAGACCTTACTATGCTTCGCTTTTAATATCATCAGAAAAACTCCAAATAAATAAGTATCATTTTATCAAAATATATTGGGCTTCAAGATAGCAATGGTTTTCTGACCATTCAAAATAAAACTTTTAAATGGCCTTTTTTAAATCAAAACAGTAATTTTGGATTATTTTTTTATCATCTTTCACAATGATAATGTTAACACATGGAATCAATTGCCATTATGTTCAATTCTTGGAACAGCTGATTTGGTTCCCCACTCATTATTCGCCATCTGTGGACTTGTGGATGAAGACGCGGGAACAATGATTGGTTTCGTTCACGATCTTATTTTTTTTTCTTAGCATGTATCATTATGGTTGGTTCCCTACTCGTTTTTCGCCAGGTACTGACTTAAGATGATGCGGGAGCAACAGTGGGATCGGTCTAATTGCCGTCATTTCCGGATTGATGTGTGTTTGCATCAACGTATATATATTGAAGGTCAACATGATACATTCTATAAATAGTATTAGTCACTTTGCAGACCTCCTTCTGTAACGAACGGTCGAGTCAATTTTAAGCCACAGAACCCCGACGGCGGAAAAGCATGCTCAAACATTAAGAGTGGTTTACTGTGCTATATACTCTACACTTACTCGCTTCACGAAGTTTCGAGTTTGAAATTTGCATATATATTTATATTACGCCGTTACACTTCATTAATTTCAAATGTCGATTAAATGCCTTTTTTTGCTTGTAATACACAGGACGAGCCTCCTAAGATAGGCAGAGACTCCAATCGCCCAAATATCCAACCCCTGGATATCAAAACTCTCAACAAGACGGAACTAGCCAGTCGGAACCAGGCGATACGGAAACAGCCGATGATTCTCGACGACGACAGCGACGACGAAGATGACGAGTTTGACGAGAAGAAGATCACGGTACCTCTCACGGTTACCATGGTAGTCATAGCTGGATATATTTTCGGAGGAGCTGTGCTCTTTGGGTTGTGGGAAGGTGAGCGTCACTCTGATTATGTTACTGGAAATTCTGTTAGTTCGAAAATGTTCGCAGAACTTACTTTCCGCTAAAATTCATAAATCAAATTCGTTGCCTCGCGAATTCAAACTTCTGGCTCTGTACGCTTAATGTAGACTGATTAAGGGGTACTCGTCCGCGAATTAATGAAGTCGCTTAAGATTTTCAAACTTATAGTATCCTTTCTCATTTTAATACTCGTGATTTGCTTATATTTATTTCTTGTTATTACAGGCTGGGACTGGCTCCAGTCAGCATATTTCTGCTTTATCACCCTGTCTACGATTGGTTTCGGGGACGTGGTACCCGGGACCGACTTTGATAACCCACAAGCGTCTGCGCAGTTGATTCTGGGCGCCATCTATGTGTTGTTTGGAATGGCGATTTTATCGATGTGTTTTGCTCTCATGCAAGATGAAATCATCGCAAAGTGTCGTTGGGTAGGACAGAAACTTGGAATTATTGAGAAAGAAGAGGAAGAAGAGCATTAACAGAATTTTCATTTTTAAAAGCCGCATCATGACAAATATTGGGGTTTACTTCAAGGGCGAAAACATACAGTAGAGCTACAGAATAGCAGAACATCCATTGATGCTTCATTACAAGAAGGGGATTGTACGTACCTCGTATATTGTTTTAAGCGTAACCATTACGAAAAACTTGCCCATGCGATATACAGAGATTTTTTCTGTTGTAAAAATTGAAAATTTCATCAGAAAATTTTTGATATTTTTCTTATTTTTGCTCAAAACATAGATTGTGGATACACGTTAGAACCGCCTCGCCGAGGCGGTTCTAACGAGTACCCACAATCTATGTTTTGGAGCAAAAATAAGAAAAATAGGCATACCCCTGTAAACCCCAGTTTTACTATAAAAAAGTGGGGTTTGAGGGGGTATACTTTACACGGACATATTTTCGTGATGCAAATCTCCGATCTGTGGCATATTTTATGGCATATTTTATGCATGACTTTGGTTTAACATATGGAAATCATGTTTTTCATGAAGCGGCTCATTTTCATGTATAGCGTGCTGAAAGAATTTTCCATGCCTTAACATTTTGCATTCCGATTAAGGAAAGTCTGACTGTGATTCGATTTTATTTTTATTTTTTTCTGTAAATACATATGTGAAAATATGTTGACATGTGACAGAGACCCAGATGAGACACTGGCTATTATATATGTACCGTATTCGTTCTGATTAGCGCACAGTGCGCTTAACTTTTCAAAATAACTTAAAGTATCAAAGTAACTTTCTGATAAGCGCACCCTACGAGTGAAAACCAGACATAAATTGTTGAAAAAGTCCATGTCAAAATATCAATGATGATGTCATTTAAGTATTCCAGTCGTTTTAATATAGTGTTGCAACATTTAAGGTTAAGTTTAAATGCGGTATAGATGTTTAAAATTGGTGAAAAAAAAAAACAACAACACAACAATATACTAGTCCAACAGTAGGCATTTATGCACATGCTTTTCGGGAACGACTAGGGTGTGCGCGTATTTGAGTATGTGCGCTAATAAGAAGGAATACTGTATAACTTATCACATATACATGTAGCACAATGCTTACAATAATGCTACTGTGCACCTTGGCTTTATATTGTCGAAAAGCTGTCTCTGGATACCATTTATACTTTATATACAGATCGATACATAGTTAAGTTTATGTTTGCTCGAAAGAGTTCGTACATACTCTACTATTTTTTTTTCATTTCGATCTAAAAAAAACCCGCTGCATATCAAACATTTTTTAATTCTTTTTTTTGTATTTGACCACGACCATTTAGATGCTCAACATCAACGCTCGCTTCGGTAATCAAAACGATTGCTTTTTTATATATTATCACAACAATCTGTAAGGATTACCAAACAGAGAATTGATCATTTTGTCCTGACTGCGCATGCACATGGTTTGAAGTTATGTTTTTTTATGTTTTATGTCCCTGGCTAACAGTATATGGTACATAGCCCAGTTTTCATGGTGGTTCCAGTTTTCGAGGTATACACGTATTTCAGCTGAAACTATTTTCTCACCAGTTGTCAAGTTTACCGACGTCTACCATATATTGTGCAGCAAAAAATAACAAATATTGTTTTACGAGGGTTGTTAAATAGTGTTCATTGGTCTGAATCTGAATATTTTTCTGTTTTAAAAATGCTTATGGTATTACATCTAACAGTGAATTATTTTCAAAGTTACTTATTTCAATTCACAAGGTGCAATAGAATAATGAAGCATCAAAATATAAAAATGATTGTTTGAAGCATTGCAATTGACAGTCGTTTTTTTGAATGACCCACGAATTGTGGTGCCTTGCTTTTGATGACGCCAAAGATCAATACGTCATTCAAAATGTATTTTATTCAAGCAATAAACTGAATTGCCATGAAAAAGTAAGCTGGACATAAAAATCCAAGGATTATTATGCATCATTCCATATTTATTTAAAATCTTATCTGTTTCCATCATCCTTGATTTGCCTATGAACTATTAGTTCCACGAAAACTGGACCGACCATCATATTTTCGTTAAAACCTAAATAATTCGAAGATCATAAACATATTGGACTTGTGTCATTTCATCACCTATATTTCGCTACCCTAGGTGTAAAACCACTCAAAAATCAACAGTTCAATCATCTGTCAGTGCATTTATACAATGTGCATTTCTTTGGATAAGTCTATACAGATGCGTTCAGTTATTAACATACTCCTGCAATACGTATATAGCAATAAATTGACAACTCTTCTTGTTTTTTAACAATCGTCATTGGCAAGAAATGGATGACTGGAGGCAGTTTTTACTTATTTTGTAAAGTATGAGAGTAAATATTTACTTTGTATATCAAACTTCCAGACCCTGTGATATTTCGGGCGTCAATCTCTATGATGGCCCCGACATAAGCTATTCATTTTAGTTGGTTGGGACCGGAGCTTCTTGTCTGTTGCTTGGCCCACCGGGGTTTCACTGGTGTTTTTCCTTTGTCCTATTCGGCGCTCAGGGATCTCCATCGTCGGGCAGCTTATCGTGCCCGTGAGTCCTCGTTTTTGATTCATCTTGGTGGTTATCATTATGATTTATTTGTTTTTCCATTATGATTCACTGACTGACATAACTAAATGTTGTGAACCACTGCAGGAACTGAGGGTGAGGTAAGGCGCCTGTGAAACTAGTTTAAGCCCCCAACCCCCGGTAATTTTATATTACTGATCGTTACAATGCGATACTTCTGTAGCTGTTCTTACTGTTTATGTTTTGGCGTTGAATTTTTGTGCTGTTTGCACCTTATGTATGAAAGGTTTTGGTAGCGGAGTGGCCGCCTATTGGGAAAGTATCTGCTCACCCGGCTTACGATACGTTTTCTTAGTAAAAGAACGTATTTTAGGTTTTCCCACCTCGGTTTTTGGAGTGTAAATTTCTTTCTGATTGCACCACTTTCTGATCATTGCCTACTTTTACATTTTGATTATATAATATATGAAAAGGTACAAGTAGGCAAAGATCAGGAAAAGGCGCAATCAGAAAAAGATTCCCACTCCAAAAACCGAGGTGGGAAAAAACCAAACTAACAAGCAGGTACTATTACCATGAAAACATTTCGTAAGCCGAATGAGCAGCTAATTTCCCAATAGGTGGCCAGTCAGTTACCTTAACTTAACTAAAAATATGAAAACATACATAAGGCGCCAACAGCACAAAAATATTTTAAACACCAAGACATAAAACAAAAAGAACCACCACAGAAGTATCGACTTGGAACAATCAGTAACACAAAGTTACTAGCGGGTTTAAATCGATTTTACATGGCCATAACCTCACCCTCAGCTTCTGCAGTGGTTCATAACATTTAGTTAGTTCTTCGGTCCTCGTGGTGAATCTCTAACTAGTCAATGAATCATCAAGAACAAACAAATAAATCAAGATAAACATCCTGATGAATCAAAAACCAGGACTCACAGATTCACTAAGCTGCCCGACGATGGAGATCCCTGGGCGCCGAATAACTTACTAACTCCGGAGCAAAAGAAAAACATCAGTTAGACCCCGGTGGACCAAGCAACAGACAAGAACCTCCGGCCCCAACCAACTAAAATGAATAGCTTTAAGTCGGGGCCATCATAGAGTCTGACGCCCGACCCACCGGCGTGCAATTAAAGAAGGCAGCATAATTATCAACCATGATTGGGTTAAAAACTAAGCTTGCAGACTGTCGCATAACATTCAAGTTATAACCTATACGTCTGTAACGAGTTATGATTTTTCTGAACTGAAAAGTAAAATCATTAATTCCTATAAGTTTCTTAAATTTGTAAACCAAGTCACCATAAAATTCAGGTTCCGAAAGGCCCTCACTTAAAAGCGTCTTTAACCCAACATTATATTTGGAAATCAATTCATAGTGTCTACGATAAAATTTAGAAAAGGTTTTTCGAAGTTTATGATACCGATAGCCCTGTTGAAGAAGTTTTGCCGTTAAACATTTATTTCGAGCCTTGAAGTCTGTAACATGATTGCAGACTCTAGCAAACCTAATAAACCTAATAAGCAGATATTAAACGAAGCTGTGGGGTGATTGTGATTAAAGGTTCTATATCAGGATTTTGATGGGTAGGTGGGTCAAATCGAATCGAGCCATTCTGGCCAGTTGTATCCCTTTTATCTTCCCTCGAACACGTCTATCCCATTACGAAAACTTGCCCATGTAACATATGGAGAATTTTTTCAGAAGCAAAAATTGAAAATTTCATCAGAAAATTTTTGATATTTTTCTTATTTTTGCTCAAAACATAGATTGTGGGTACACGTTAGAACCGCCTCAGAGAGGCGGTTCTAACGAGTACCCACAATCTATGTTTTGGAGCAAAAATAAGAAAAATAGGTATACCCCTGCATTCCCCAGTTTTACTATATAAAAGTGGGGTTCAGGGGGGTATAATTCACACGGACATGTTTTCGTGATGCAAATCGGGTGATATCGATCATGCCCAGTCCTATCTTAAATATGTCGTCCGGGTTTTCGATCACCACACGGTCCCCTGTCCTCCTTCAACATCAAAAGGTTCATTGTTAAGTGGAGCTTTTTTTAGCAAACAGGATGTCATTCCTCAATATTCCTTTATCCATACGAACAATGACCGACTGTGACCTGGTATTAGCCGTAAACCTTTAATCTCTACCCTTTCAATGACTCTCAACTCATAGCAAAATTAAACATCGTCAAATTGTCTCGGTGAGTTCTCATTATGATAGGATAACGGACCCATCCGTCTGTGAGTATATATTTTATTGATATTATTTTAGTATAGCAATCATTACCGAATCGAATTATTATTATTATTATTATTATTATTATTATTATTATTATTATTATTATTATTTCAGTTTTAAGTCTCTTTTAAAATTATTTCAGCCCATACGAGATATTTTACTTTATCAATCATACATTCTCCTCAAAATAATCTAAGGGCCAGAAATTTATTTTGTTACCGAATTATTGTTCTGTAGTGCCCTAAGGGTCTGATGGTGGTAAAAATCAACACTCTATTTGATAATCTAAAAGATTGTTATGAATAAATAAAACAATCCTTATGGATTACCAAGCAAAGGTTTGATCATACATGAACCTATGGAAACGGTGTATTAGAAAAACGGTGAATCAATGGGGGTTAATCGGAAAAATGTGAAGCATCGGGCGATGTGTCGGTGAGACATCGGGATTTACAATGGCGACACAGTACGTAGTTTTAATCTTCTTTTTGTTTTGTTCCGACATGGCTGGGTGACGTTGCATGTCAAAATTCTGTTTGCTGCAGGAGCTGTAGAAATCATTATTGTTCTTTATTATGTAAACAGTTTGTAAATAAATATTCCAAGAAACGCGTGATTGTGCGCCCCATTTTAGAGGGCATGCCTTTCAAGGCCACGAAAACACATTTTCGTTTGATTTTCTAGTAAAAGAAATGGACCGAGAAGGTCACGTTGGTATTGGCAAATGAATAATAGTATACTGGAAAATTCCCACAAAAAATAAAATCTCGCCAAGCATTGCAAAGGGATTTAATGCTAGGTGCATTTACATAATGTGAGGCATCGGGCAAGTTGTGTGAGACAACGGGGCGAATTTTGTGAGTCATCGGGCAATCAAAACATATTGCATTGATTTCCGATTATAAACACTCTAGAGCTATTTTTGATCAAGTTAATTTCATATTCCGTGTCATCTTCGACCCGGTAATTTCATATTCCGCATCATCTTCGACCCTTTCTTGTTGGGAAATTAAAGTGCTAGACCGCTAGCGTTCACCTGAATCATTGCCAGTGCCAGATGCACTTGTGTGAAAATCGTTCCCAAACGGATTACCGTTTATTGATTAAAATATGTACATGTATATATATTCATTTTAAACTCAACCTCAACTGTAGTAATAAGTCCAGTAATATTTTGAGCAATTACATAGCGTCATCACCAAATTGCAATTTTAGTTCCGATGAGCCGTCCGTTAACTGCTAACGACATCTGGAAATATTTTCGGAAATATTAGTTTGTTTCTTTGCTTGATTGGTGTTTTACTTCCCACTCAACAGCTGTCAGGTCATATGGAGAAGGGGCCTCGGTTTAAAGTCTCATCCGAAAGACTGGAGAAGCCCGGGATCGAACACACGACCCCTGATTTACAAGGCCAGTAGCTTGGCCACCATGCCACGGAGGCTTCTAAGGAAATATTAGTGATTGCCGTGAAACTACAAATTGCAGTTTTTCAAACATCACTCATATTTCTGAAAAATATGAAGCCTCATTGGCATGTACATGTATATAAACGGCCCATGTCAAAGGCGGCCGCCATGTCCATATATTGGTAAAATCCGTTAAAAATATTCTCCAGAACTCAAAGTTGTTCCATGATCTGAAAGTGGTTCAAGTCATAACCATGTTTTGACGTTGAATTGCGAATATCGAGATTGAATGGTGTTGTTGTGTAACGTCCTAGTCAATAATTTTTCATTGCCACCGCTTCCGGGGTAGTTGGCATATACTTTGGAGAGATTAAGTGTCACGTCCAAGGACACTACAAGATGATCATGGTGTTCGAATTCCTGACTTCTCGCTCTGGAGCCCGACGCGCTACCACATAGCCTCAGTTTACCAGGTATATTCTAGAGGACCAATGGCCATGAGAGCGCTCACCTGAAACTTTATATACTGTCTTATATGTCCTCGTTTATAGGCCCAGAGCTTGGGTAGTAACACCCCCAGGGGGACTACTTTAAATTCATGAAAATAAACCTTCTGACTGATACGCATTTCTGCATTCTATGTTATTCGTATCAACAGTGGATCTGTTTGTTTTTTTTTTCAGCCTGCTTGTGCGTTAGCCTCGAATTCTGTTAATTCGTGCTGGCAGTGATTTGTTGTTTAAACAAGAACTCCGCGGAGGTCGATATCGCACCTGCATCGGGCAAAATAACTAAAAACGTGAAATATAGGTCAAGGGCACCAGGTTCAGGTGTGTTCTGAAAGGGTATGTGAAGGACATTTACTATGCAAGGTTTCACACTTGCAGCTATCACTGATGCAGAAAAAAAACTTTGACGTAAAAATTCACAAAGTCAATGGACCGTGAAATAAAGGTCAAGGTGAGCGGGTCAAGGTGCGTGTCTGAAGGGTATGTCAAGGACAATTACTATGCAAGGTTTCACACTCACAGCTAACACTGATGCAGAGAAAACCAAACTTCGACATAAAAATTAACAAAGTAAATGGACCGTGAAATATAGGTCAAGGTCATTACGAAAACAAAAACATACACAGAGATTTTTATAGGTGTGAAAAATGAAAATTTTCAGCAGAAAAAGTTTGATATTTTTCTTATTTTTGCTCTCGCCGAGGCGGTTCTAACGAGTACCCACAATCTATGTTTTGGAGCAAAAATAAGAAAAATAGGTATACCCCTGCGTACCCCAGTTTTGCTATATAAAAATGGGGTTCAAGGGGGTATTTATATCACGGACATGTTTTCCCGATGGGCTATTCCGTATGTGGATATGTTCACTGATATTTTAGTTTAACAATCAAACCGAATCATTGTTGTGTAGTTCCCTCAGTATTTGATGGTGGTAAAATTAACACTCTATTCGAAAGTCTAAAATATTGTTATGGATAATAAAACAATTCTTAGAGATAACCAAACATATAAAACGACATCAATGTTAGCAAACCATTTTATACTTGAATAAGAGTCTGATGGTTCAAGTTCAAAGTTCAAATTCAAGTTTAAGTTCAAAGTTTATTCACTCAATCCATATATACAATAGCAACATGAGGAACATGGAATATATACATGGTTAACGATGGTGATTGACATCAACGCTCTATTTGAAAATCCAAAAGATTGCTAAGCTTAAATAAAGCAATCATTATGGATTACCAAAAAAAGAATTGAGCATAAACAATAATCTCTTTCAGTTTTTTTTTTTTTTTTTTTTTTTTTTTTTTTTTGTTAGTTTGATTATCTTGACATTCTCTGTTTATTCTTTATGTTTTTCTGCTATTTTGGTCTTGTTTTCATGATGAAAACATTCCCATGTAATATTATAATATACAGAGAGTTTTAAAGTTGTAAATAATGAAACTTTTCAGTAGAATGTTTTGGATATTTTCTGCAGTACACACAATCTATGTTTTGGAGCAAAAATAAGAAAAATATGTACACCCCTGCAAACCCCCTTTTTTCAATATAAAAGTGGGGTTCAATGGGGATATTCCTTTCATGGACATGTTTTCCTAATGTGGTGTAGACGCTAGCCAGAAGACTATCATTCTTGGAAAGAGTTAGTCTTCCTGCTATTTTGTGTTGTCCTATCCTTTCCAATCTGGTAGAATTTTACATTCAATCTTACCAATTCCTGTTGTTGTTTTTTATTCAAACTTTTTAAAATTGCACGATAATATTACCCTAGCCCCAGGTGGAATTCGTCAAAACCGCGTCGTCTTAAATGTCGTCCCAATTTAATGCCGTGACGTCTTTGTTGACGTCTTGGTAGGATCTGATCTAATTATTGACACGTTCATCGGATATTTAGTTCCGCCAGCATATTCCGCGCCGATCGTGGATATGAGCTCAAAACTTTGAATGAATGAATGAATGAATGAATGAATGAATGAATGAATGAATGAATGAATGAATGAATGAACATACAGATATAGTCTGAAAAAAATCTCCATAGATCATTGTTTATTGCTCAACAGAGAGAATAAATAAATAAATTATTAAATAAATAAATAAATAAATAAAGGCATACATGTACGCGCGATTTAATCCACAATCAATATAATAAAACCATGATAGAAACATAACTTACGACAATTCAAATGAAAAAAGAGACAATAAGCAATGCTTATTAAATACCCCCCGCAGGGTAACTGTTCACCACAAAAATTATGTTGGCAATAAAATTTCTTCATGTAAATGTCTAATGGGTGTACATCATGTAGGCATGATATCAAATTGTTCCATCAAGAACTGTGGTAGGAGTTGATCGGCCCGTGAATGCCTTTGCCTGTAAAAAAAAAAAAAAATAAAAAAAAAATAAAAAATTGTCTAAGTTCTCATAGCTGTCATTTTATCAAAAATTATTTTTTCACAATAAAATTTCTTCATGCAAATGTCCAATGGGTGTACATCATGTAGGCATTATATCAAATTGTTCCATCAAAAACTGTGGTAGGAGTTGATCGGCCCGTGAAAGCCCTTACCTTTAAAAAAGTAAGAAAATTGCCTAATTTCTCATAGCTGTCATTTTGTCAAAAATTATTTTTTCGCAATAACATTTCTTCATGCAAATGTCCAATGGGTGTACATCATGTAGGCATGATATCAAATTGTTCCATCAAAAACTGTGGTAGGAGTTGATCGGCCCGTGAAAGCCCTTACCTGTAAAAAAAAAGTAAGAAAATTGCCTAAGTTCTCATAGCTGTCATTTTGTCAAAAATTATTTTTTCGCCATAACATTTCTTCATGCAAATGTCCAATGGGCCTATATCATTTAGGCATAATATCAAAAAGTTCCAACAAAAACTGTTGTAGGAGTTGATCGGCCCGTAAATGCACTATCTTCACTGTATACACAAGCCATGAAGAACTATAAAGGGAAGTAACTCAAAAAGGACTGGCCCCTAGCCCTTAATTTTTGCATGTACATATTTGCCCCATAGATATACAGATGCCTGCAAAGTTTTATGAAATTCCACCAATGGGTCTTCAAGATATTAAAGAAACAAAACGTTACGGACGGACGGACGGACGCACGCACGCACGGACGGACGGACGGTCAACGTGAAAACAGTATACCCCCTTAAAACTTCGTTTTGGCGGGGGGTATAATGATCTGTCGCCATCATGCCGGCTGAATAATTTCCCGTATACCAGTCCAACATTTTAAATATGTAAGTCTCTAATATTATCTTATTGTGTATAAACGCCTTTAGTATTTTGCAAGTATTAAAATATTCTAACTCTGTCAAGTAAAATGTCCCCTATCGGCTTCCGTAAGTTCGTGTAAGAATGAATTTTCGTCATTTATACAGTAAAATGTCTAGTTCCGCAAACACTTCTCGTCGTCAGGGTTTTCTGACATGACTAATGCATTTATCAAAATAATTTGGCATGAGCATATCAACAAATTTATATCATTTCAAATGCAGGTTAGCTTTTTGAATTCGCGTCCTCCAATTTGATTCTGGAAGCTTAAATGTAGGGGCACCATCTGTTGTTAGATCCGCAAACCTGTGTCTAGTTCCACAAACGCTAATAGATCAGTGAAATAAACATGTACAGAAGAATTGCAAACTTTCTTTAATGCATAAAATAGTCGAAGGAAGCTATAATGAGGTACATTATATACTTACCTTTTCAAATAACACATAAGATATAGAAAAAAAATCAACGAACCATGTTAAACTATCAACGTTTTTACAACGTACGCAGAATTCCGTCTAAGAAAGCGAATTATCGAAATATAGATTTTCACTACATAACTTTGACTACGGTCTATATGTTAAAACATCTGAAAGCATATTTTCGTCGATTTGAGGTTTAACGTCCCATCAACAGCTAAGGTCATATGGGGACGGCACCTAGGATTAGTCTCATCCTACAGACTGGAGAAGCCTGGGATCGATCTTGACCCCAGTTTACAAGGCCAGTGACATAACCACTGCGCCATGGAGGCTTCATTAAAAACATCTAGTCATAGTGCCTTCCTTTGTATGCCAACAACCGTGTAACAAAAGAACTCTGGTTGCTTTATAATCGTCGAAAGCTCCCATTTTGTTGCACATTACATCAGTGTCCGGGGCTGCGCTTTACCCCTCCCCACCGAGACTTGCAGTTTGCTGATGTTGTGAGATCTTGAGACATTCCATCATTTTTGTAGAAGTCCCATAAACTAGCAGCATTGTCCTAGCATGACCACAGCTGTTATCTGGGACGTCTTTTAGCTGTGTTTGAACCGCATCAACTAAACGTGCTGATTTTAGCAAGGTGAAAACGAGTTTGCGGAACTAACAACACACCTTGCTTATGTTTGACATGGGATAATTATTAACAGCGTTTACATATTTTGTATTAATTTTCATGAGTACATATAGCTCGCCAAATGGGTCACTGTATAGGCGGCAACTTTAATATTCATATCTGGGCGTGGTCGGCTAGTCCATCTGTTCAAGTAGGGAGATAATAGAAAAGTCGAATTCAGTCAGCCTAGAGCGCTGTCACATATTTTACCGTTAAAGATCAGCTACCTATTTTGTCCAATCCAGTAAACTAGACAAACTCGGATTTTCATTCTAACGGACAACATGTGAGTTGAGTCTTTCAACTGTATACCTGTAGCTTTTACCTAGGTCAAAAGTAGACCATACCCAATAACGTATTCATAAGGTAACGCCCATACAGTGACCTATTTGCCGAGCTATACCTGATAAATTTGTCTTTCAGTCTGGCCGATTTAATATCTTGTGACGCGCCGTGTGTACCAGTATTACGTCATTGATCGTGGGTCGTAAAATATCAGAATCGCTAAAAGCGACTTAAAATAGATGTGTAAATTACGTCAACTTCTTTTGTCGTAGATGTTTATCAGATGTTGTAATATTTTGAAAAAATGTTTTCACTAATCAAAAGAGGAATGAAAATGGATTATAACCCACCATAAATTTATTTTTTGTTTGTAAGGTAAGACATGTGGAAAAGCGACTGAAAGTAGGCATTTGCTAAACTAACAACTTTGCTAAACTAACACTAAAAGTGTACATAATTTATTGTAGTAAAGGTGCTGCCAACTTATAGACTAAATCCTGTAAATCCTATGAAAAATCAGGATGATTTTTTTTTTATATACTTGGCTTTCATTTAGACCGCTGCAAACAAACAAGTTACGGGTGGATGCCAATGGTCAATTTTGGTTTCAAGGTCACGGCAAGGTCAAATGTCAAGTACGTACAAATGTGCAGTAAAATAACACATAATAATTGCTCTTCCCATGTTCAGAAGAAATAAATTAATAAAAAAAGGCACAAGTAGGCAATGATCAGGAAAAGGCGCAATCAGATAGAAATTCCCACTCCAAAAATAAAATATTCATTTCACAAATTGTTACATCAAGGATTTTTGTTGAGCAACATTCATTATAAATGCGATCGTGTACAAAGAAACAAAAATAAGGCCCAATATTATCATTTTATACAGGCAAATACTCTATAAAACTATCAGTGACAATCAGTGTTTGTTTGAGATGATTTATTTTTTAGCATCACGGTTGCAACAATATTATGTTGACTCAAATAAACGCATTGGTCTTCTAATAGTGCGTTTTTCCTCCTAAAACGTAACAATTCCAATGGGACTTTTTCCAAAATCTTTTATTTTTACGGTCGGGTTAGAAAATCCTGGTAAAATGTAAGAATCTGCTACACTATGAAATATTTTAATTCAAATTATATAGAATTATCATATGACGCCGCTGTTTTCCAGTGGATAACGTCATGTCATAAAAATCGTATGACCACACACGTGTAATAACACTTTTGCGGGAATACGTAACGTCATTGACGACGTCCGTAACAACAATGTAAATTTTCATTGAAAATATGTCCACTTTAAAAGCGATAAAAACCTATTTTAGAAGTCATATGATAAAACGAATCTTACACTCGTGGTCATTTCATATGAAATTTATTAAACTCGCCGAAGGCTCGTTTAATAAATTTCATATGAAATGACCACTCGTGTAAGATCCTCTATATATGAAATGATGTTTTCTTATAATATACGGTACAAGGACAGATCGGTGCAAAATGTTTTAATATAATGTTGCTCGTATTATACTTGTGACATTCTTATTATTATTATTATTATTATTATTATTATTATTATTATTATTATTATTATTTAACATTATTATTATTATTATTATTTTCGTATTATTAAGGGTCAAGAAGTAAACGTTTTAGTATGCCTCTGTCTAGCTTCTTGTAAATAGTTTTAATGGCCCATCCCGAATGTTTCCCCCATTTTGCTAAATTCAAAATTTAGCCACCCACCCCACACCTGAGGTGATGATCGGAAATTGATCGACTCAGTATCTGAAGAAAGAAAGATTACAGACTGGTAATCTTCTAGAATTAGATAGAGAAATTTCAGATTTTTCTGCGTCGTACACCAAACCGACATAAAACTCGGGACAGCCTATCTGGTTTGTTCTAGAACTGACCAGTCTGACTTTTTTTCAGTAGACAATCCATGACAGAATTAGTTCACTGTAACACCGCATTTTTCACCGCATTTTTATTCTTATTACCAGAATTATGTTATTTCCAAGAAAAAATTTCAGATGCTTCAGTTATAATTATATGACGCGACTTAATTATGCCTTTTTTAACATGGACGACTTGACTATCTGACGAGCGTTCTCTCTTTGAGTATTTCAAATAATAAAATAACGAAACAATACAAGATTTTGGCCTATGCGAGCTAATGACGCCAAAGGGCAGTAGCCAATTAGGACCCCAGGAGCATGAAATGCGGGATTTATGTAGGGTTGCACAAACATTGCTACAATATAAGTATACAAACTGCAGGTCTAGTAAGTAAGTAAGTAAGTAAGTAAGTAAGTAATGGCTTTATTTGTTGTTCTAGTTGTTTCAGAGATGGAGATTTTTCATTTATTTTGTTTCTTTTTTGTTATAAGCCTTTGGTGGTCAACGACGCATCGGGGTTGAGACCTGTTCGGACCCCAGTTAGATGGTTGGATAAAAAAGGGGAATAGCTTTAATATTTCTACACAAAATACAAAAACAAACAATATTAAAATGTTTCCCTATTCTCTTAGGTAACAATCCCAAGCAAGACCTTGGCAATGCAGATATGCACACCGGCAAAATATTGTCAGATAATGTTAATTCATTCTCATGATATTGCGAGGAAACGAAATTCTGACATCAATCAAGGGCTATGACTATGTTAACATTTTGCAAAAAGATGACAGGTAACAACCCCAAGCCACCTCTTGTCGATGTTGATGTTCATACAAACTTTGGTCAGGGTCTGTCAACTCATTCTCAAGAAATTGAGCTGAAATAATCAAGAGCCGTCCAAAGCTAGGTCTTGTCAATGTTGATGTGCATACAGAATTAGGTCGGATTCTGTCTATTCATTCTCAAGATATTGAGCGGAAACGAAATTCTGACGTAAATCAAGGACCGTAACTCCATTAAAACTTTGCAAAAAAGAAAATGATGGGTAATAATCCCGAGCTAGATCTTGTCAATGTTGATGTGCATATAAGATTTTGTGATGTTTAACACGATATTGAGCGAAAACGAAATGTTTTCGGAATGACAGAACCACGCAACCACGAAAGGTCAGTGTGAATCAAGTCACATTGCCTTACTTGTACAAATTAATAAGACGAATCATACGAGCAAGGCACAACCTCAAACATCTGACAAGTCTTACCGATAAGATGGAACATAAGACACTACTATGATCAGTCTTGATCATAAGATAAAATATGTCCTGTGAAAGCTTCTTGAAACGGCATACTGGGATAGAACAACAACAGAAATATTTCAAAAACATGTTCCTTACCTTCATGTTGAATAATGAAACATTACATATGAAACACGGAACGAAATACAGACAGAAGTACAAACACTCTTAATACTGGTTCTCACGAAAGTGGGCATTTTGAGTGGCGTAAAAAAGGAGAAACTAATTGGACCAAAAAAAGATTCAATGCCTGTCTTTTACTTGTTTCATGTCTATTGTAACGAGTTTTAAAGTTTTTGCACAGTAAATATCACATAGTGCCTAAACACATGGGACGGCATAACAACACTACTTTGTTTTGGTTTGTATTCTACGAGTCAGGCATATTAAACATTACACAGTCTTGTATGAAAATGTGCAATCGCTAACGATAATCATTTAGTGCTTCTTATCAGGACTAAATACTGCTTTTGAAATATGCAACCAATTTACGGGTATCTAGAAAAATATATTTCTGTTTTTCAGTCCGAAGAAGTACAAATATATTGTACTTTCAGAAAAAAAACGAGTGCCAATTTCATAAAAAGCCTGCACTTTCATAAACCTACAAATAACAGGAAATCCGTTTGTCTTATGGATCATTGGGCACAATGACTGTTTTAAACACACAAAATTATAGTATATCGAAAAGGCAAAATTCGGCTATTTCTTTCTTCTTACTGTCCCGACGGTTGTCCCGTAGAATACATGTACTTTTGAAAATTTACCATTTTTACATTATTTGCTGGTTCCCAGCTTTCACATAATCAGTATTGGAAATACAGGTACCCCCCCCCCCCCGAGAAAATAATCTATAATCCAAGGGGGTTGGTCACCTGTATCTCCAATACTGATTTCAATAAGCTGGGAACCAGTAGATAATGAAAAATGAAATGGTGAATGCTCTAGTACATCTTAAGGATGTTCGCTGCCAATGAAAAAGTATTCAATTTCTTTTTCTAACCGCTCTTTTTTGATTCCAAAATAAAAAATGAGACATATGAAAACAAAATAAATATAGGGTAGTGTGCATTTTTTCAAGCTTCAGGCCTCTGAATCCTCTAAACAACATGTTTGAAAATTTGAAAAATTAATTTGATTTTCAATTCTTTCACAAACAATACATCACGAATACTTCCAAAAGTCATTTTTGTTTAAGCAACGCTGACTATTTTGGACCTAAAACAAACATACATTTTCATCTTGAAGTGGATGACAATTTTTTCGACTCATTTAACAAACTACCCCCTAACTTGAAATGAAAAATCGGAAAAATTCAATATTTACAAATGTGTCAAAACAATATTTGTAGATTCAAACTTTTATATGTATTTTCACAAAATATAGAACTTGTTCATATTTTTCGAATTACAGAATGAAAGATATAGGATAATATGCATATAAGAGAGAACCAACAACTTGCAAATCGCCCTTTTAAGCCTTTTTTCGGCTGGTTTATTCCTTACACCCCATTTCATAAAACCACCCAAACTTTTAAACTAGCTCACCAAAGAAAGAAATACTGATAAAGAAGACATTGTATACATCTACTTCTGCTAAAATAAACATCAAATCAGTGCAAGTAATTTGAAGTTGTGTAATATTCAAGTTTAATAGATCCTACCCCCTAAATTTTGCTGACACTTAAAGTTTTCAAAATGGAGAGAAAAAATGAAGTTCCTTAGATTGACAATTTTCATGACGCGTTTAATGCATATCATCAATATTTATTCAAATATAAAACATTAGGAAAATATCTACAACCGTTTACGAGATATTCAACAAAATAAAAAACCGGAATTTCCGAAATGTCAAACTTACGCGCAAGCAGCATATTTTATGTCAGATATTTCTTTTAAGTAACGACTGGAGAAACGCTTGCTCCTTCCTGTAGGTATAGTGTGGGAACTCAGTCGAGGCGTTTTAATGTGTACCCTCAATCTATGCTTTGAGGTTTTGTACAAAGGCATGTATTGTGGGTACCCGTTTGAACCGTCTTGCTCATACGAAGCTAACATGTATCCACAATCGACGTTTTTAACAAGAGGAAGAGAAGAAAAATCTCCTTTTTTTTTCGACTGAAAATTATCATATTAACATGTGAGCAATCCATCCAGGTGCTATATACCTGTAATGGACACGATTTAAACGAAATTGTGAATAACAAAGATACAGATCTGCGCATGTTGAGTTGATTCGAGACATTATGAGACTGCTGAAAACCACTGATGTTGACTACCATATTCATTCTAATTAGCGCACATGCTCCAATAACCGCACACCCTAGACGCTTCCGAAAAAAACATGTCCATAAGCGCACATGGCTCGACTAATATATTGGTAGTTAACACCAATCGAAAATTAACATTAAATGATGAATCGCTGTTTTTAAACGAATGGAACACTTGAATGACATCATCTGACATTGATATTTTTGACATTGTTATTTCAGCAAATTGTATGTGATGCTGCCGTTCGTAGTGGGCGCTAATTAGAACGATATTTAGTTACCTTAACTTTTAAGTTATTTTGAAAAGTCGCATGTAAGTGCACTGTGTGCTAATTAGAACGAATACGATGTATTTTATATTACCTATTCTACGGGACATTCTGCTCGAGCCTAATGAAAAATGTTGACACGCATTTTGAATACCCACACAAAATCCCTATCAGAACAACCGATTTCATTTCTCAATAAATTCGAGTAGATCTACACGAAATGCATTCTTCTGACAACTAATGTATTGCACCGGTCATATGCGAATCCAAAGTTTACACTCATTATTGATTATTGAGCACACAGCATGACATCGATTTTGGTGTAATTAAAAACATACGTAATCGACACTATTCCGTGCATATTTTACCTCTGATATGTTTGTCTCGTGGCATCTCGTTAAAAAAGAAATTTCTATCTGCTTTATGAATAATGTTTGTTTTCACAACCTCCTTTAGCTTCTAGCAGCTTTGAAAATGGTCGTCCGTCCACAGATTATGACGTATATTTCCATTTTAAGATATGGTCAGCTAATCGCTGGTTCCACGCCTAAGCCACTGTCCCGTAAAATACGTCCCGTAAAATACTTATGCGATTTCAGATTCATTTCCGACGAACCGTAGTATACAAAAAATATGAAATGTCTGAAGTGACCAATACGGGTTCTCTCCCTTTCACTATAGTGACAGAACCTTGTCTATGATTAAGCACTTCCTTACTATTGATGGGCTCGTAGAATACAACAGAAAAATACGATTTCATGATAAAGCATGCGGCATCAACCCAACGATTAGTTTAAAATATACCATTAAAATACTTTCATTTTTTGTCGAGATAAGTGTTTGTGACTCTCTGGCGAAAACAATCATAATGCATTATCTCTTTTTGAAAGAATTTATTTAAGCTTTTATATCTGGGCTCGTAGAATACACCAAAGGCAATGACAAATACACTTTGATTTTGTTTTTTTCCATTTATCTCTGGTCATTGGGCATTTATTATGGATCAGAACAATACTTCTGTAGTAACATTTTCCGAGCGTGTATGGCTGTTTTAGTGTGAAAAGTCAATCAATTAAATATAAGTGAGAATCGACATACTTAACTATGACATTCATATTGAACAGGGGCCTTGCATCAAGACACGCTAGCATATGTGCCGTGCGGTATGTTAGACTAAAAGTTTCTGTTCAAATATTTCAATACGAGATAGATACTTCAAAACGCAAACTAAATTCAGGTTACCTATTCATTAAAATAACATAAGCTGTGCATTTTACTCTATGACCCAATTTGGCCCACTTTCGTGAGAACTAGTGTTAAGCACAAGCACAGCAATGCAGTTTGATTACAATGATTTACTATAAATATCGCCACATCGGAAAACCAACAATCTACATTATTATGCGCCTTTATTTTCGCTCTATATAGAGTACTGTGCTCTTCTTTCTTAATCTGAAATTCCACGCTTTTTTCTGTCACAATACAGCCTGGTTAGTGTCACACATGGTTAGAAATCCAGATTGTTTGTTTACTCATGTGACAGCTAGTCTCGGTCATATTTTTGTGTTACCTTTATTTTGTGACCTCATATTTGTCGTGCGACAGCTGCCTTCCATACCGTGTCTTCGCCATCTGTAAAACAAATCATGGCAGGATTTGTTCTTTTTCTTGTGTCTGAATATTTTGATCTTCAAAAATTAATAAATGTTCAGAATCCCATTGAAATTGATACATGCTATATATAGCTTTGCATCCTGCTCGTTTAAGTACTTTGAAAATTAAATAAAGCGAGTCGAAAATGAACTGTTTTTATTTATTTATTTGTTTTCTACGAGGTCTTTAACTGACTTGTAGTGTGACAGAACAGAAATTGACAGATCCGTACAGCAACAAAATGTTTTATGATATATTTTCTTTCCCGCCTGGTGTCTATGTTGGGACTTTAAAATTAATTGCATCGATCCTGGTTCCTCTATTGTTACTTCCCAAATTCGGGAACTTACAGAACGGTTTTCATTCCGCCTCCTTGTTTATTATCGATATATAGGCCCACTCTATCCATGATTCGGTTTAATGTTACGAAAAAAAAGAAAGTCATACTGCTATTGTGAGGAAAGCCACTACGTTTTCTTTTCTTTTTTTTTTTTTTTTTTTTTTTTTTTTTTTTTTTTTTTAGGGGTGGGGTGTAGTTGGTCAGGAAAATGTAGCAAACGAATGATTATAAAATAATGTCAGTCAATAGAACAGAATTCGCATTTCATACAAAAACAAGAAAGCTTTAAAGAAAATTCTTAGTCCCATGTGCAAAATCAAAATTTTCAAAAACTAAGGCAACTTATCAAGATAAGTCAAACATATGTACTTACTATGCTGTTTAACGCGATCTATTACATCTGTGATGATGATATCGGTACAGCTCTACTCTTATAAAGTCCCTATGTCCATCCCGATGGCTTGCTATTGAACAATAGAAGCGAGCAATTATATCATTGTCGTGCGCACTGAGGGAAGATTAAAATGCCCACGAAAGTCGAGCAGAGTATGCTATTCTGTGCTTACACTTTCCATATTTTATAATCGATAATGATTAGAGAAATTTAGTATTTGTTCATGCCCCTACCAAATTATCTATAAATAATGTTGATGATACGACTGTTGATTTATTTTGAATGAAAAAAATGATACTAAATGTGAAGTATATGACAGGATAAAAACCATTGCAAGCCCACAGATTACACCTATAAAATCATAAGCGTACAAAATGTGCGATTGTTGAGTGAATGTACAATGTTGTGCAGCCAGATTTTTTTAAATTCAGTTTTACGTCCCTTTCAAGATTATTTCAGCACATATGAGACGTGCCAATCAGTAGGTGGGCGAAAAACAAAAAACGGGAGAACCCCGAGAAAAACCATCTGGCACGCCCGCCAGCAGAACTTGGCTTGTCTCATATGTGGCCAGTGCGGGGCTAGAACCCACACCAGACACAGCGGTGAGATGATCAAGTAATTAAGAAACAGCGCTCTTAAGCGCTCGGGCACGGGGGCGTGCAGTCAATACCAAAGTCTCAAAGACAATTAGGTACCATAGCGGTGCAAGCTTAGTTTGCAGCTATTTTCCTTAAAGTGGCCTCTCAGTAACCTAACTCAATTAAAAGGCATGTATTCCTATCTATTGAGGGGCATTAGCTGATCAATAATAAAGGACATGACACTAAGAAACCTTTTGGCCTGACAATGACTGTGCCCAAACAGGAAAAGTCATATTAATTGCAGAGGGGGTGGCAGTTTTATTGCACAGGTTCATCAGGCACCATAGAACCAATAAACAGTGGATCACATTGTATCATCTTTTAGTGGCTTCTTTATTATCCACGGCAGAGATGAGATAATCACCTCATTACAACAGACCGTAGATCTTTGCAACATTACGGTCATTAACCGAATTAAAAGTGGTACCACTTTAGCTCCTTTAGATTCTACCTTCTTTATATATGAATACGCATATGAATGTGTAACGTGACATTATAAAAATCGACATCAAAACATGAAAATACTGTATCAACGACCCTTACTCTCCGCCCGCAGACACGACAAAATATCAATAAAATGTCTGCCAATGAAATGAAAAATTTTATCATGATGGTACAAAAATAACAAATTGAATAAATTATATAATTGATAAATCAAATGTTGCGTTTTCACATTCCTACGTACTAAAGATAAAGTCGATCCCAATTTCTATATTGTACAGATCGTTGTAAATCGGATGAGAACCGCCGTACCAATCCGCATTGTGAGAAAACGGGATTATTGTACATGCGAAAACAAAGGCGCAGATCAGCTTCGCAGTAACTGCGAAGCTGATCAGCGCCTTTGTTTTCGCTACTCGGATAGTACAATTCCTCTTCTACTTAAATCCGAAATTTCAAGCGTCTAGCTCTTTTCTGAGCTTGTACAGGTCGGTTTGTGTCGGACCTGGTCGGAAACCCCGAAAACCGGTTTTCTCACGTCGCGGCTCAAATATGACCAATCCGCATTGTCGGTATTACCGTAATTTTTTTAAAATTCAAAATATCAATATTTATTTCAAATGACAATGCTTGTGTGCTATAAATAGACATGCAAATGTCCAACTCGGTAGTTGGTGAGGTTAGTAAGTGCCGCATATATAGCAGAGTAAACCACCCTATGCCTTTACACCGACGGTGTTAAGCTGTGGCTTGGCTCGGCTACACGTTACATTTGGTGGCAGCGGTTGGTTAAAGACAACTACCAGACCGGAGTTGCCTTACCCACGTAGTTCATAGGCCAAGACTCGGGACGAGTCTTCTCGGAGGGGGAAGTAGTGTAACGGGGTGCTATAAATAGATTATGCTCTTACGAATATGAAAATTTGTAACTAAGAAATGATGCATAGTCTGAAAAAATCCCATGTCCCTGATGGGATTCGAAACCGGACCGTCGGGGTAGAAATCCAATGCTCTAACCACTGAGCCAAAGGGTCGACTCCCTGACGCAGTATGTCAGAGATTGTACTTATATGATACATTGTATCGAATGGCTGTGTTATTTATAGAAGCTATGCATCATGTGATCTGCCAACCCGACCTTCCAACCACGGCAGATAATCTTGAATGTATGAGCGGTGCAATGGGACATAACACACCCCATTTCGAGAATGTCGTTTTTATGATTAAATGACTCAACAGGTCCATTTCCGACGAGCCCCATTCTTACGAATATGAAAATTCGTAACTAAGAAATGATGCATAGTTTGTAAAACTCCCAAATTCCACACCCCTGATGGGATTCGAACCCGGAAAGCCCAATGCTCTAACCACTGAGCCAAAGAGTCGACTCCCTGACGCAGTATGTCAGTGATTGTAATTATATGATACATTGTATCGAATAGCTGTGCTATTTACAGAAGCTACGCATCATGTGATCTGCCAACCCGACCTTGCAGATGATCTTGAATGTATGAGTGTAGATCAGCTGGCTAGCCTTCACTCCGCTCCACTTCAGTACCTCGTTCCACTTTCGCTAGACGTGTATAACGAAACACCGATGGGAATATCCCGTCTAGTATGAGTGGTGCAATGGGACATAACAATACGAATTTCCAACTCGATAGTTGGTGAAGTTAGTGAGTGTCGCATACATATAAAGCACAGTAAACACCATTGATGTGAGCATGATTTTCCACCGACAGGGTTTAGCTGTTGTTGGATCGGCTACACGTTACCGTGATTTGTTGGCAGCGGTGGGATAAAGACAACAGCCAGACCGGGGTTGCTTTACCCATGTAGTTCCCAGGCCAAGACTCTCGGAGGGGGAAGTAGTGTAACGGTGTGCTATAGATAGATATGCAAATTTCCAACTCGGTGGTGAAGTCAGTACACTTAGCATGTTTTTCCACCGACGGGGTTTAGCTGTTGTTGGATCGGCTACACGTTACCGTGATTTGTTGGCAGCGGTAGGATAAAGACAACAGCCAGACCGGGGTTGCTTTACCCATGTAGTTCCCAGGCCAAACTCAGAGAGGGAAGTAGTGTAACGGTGTGCTATAGATAGATATGCAAATTTCCAACTCGGTGGTGAAGTCAGTAAGTGTCGCATATAAAGCACAGTAAACCAACATTGGTGGGTGAGCATGCTTTTCTTATATGAGCCGCCTCATGAGAAAACCAGCAATTTGCATAGGCGAAAACAAAGACGCTGATCAGCTTCGCGGTAACCGCAAAGCTGATCAGCGCCTTTGTTTTCGCTACTCGGAAAGTACAATCTCTCTTCTTCTTAAATCCCAAATTTCAAGCTACTAGCTGTCTTCTGTACTTATAGCTCGGTTTGTGTCGGAACTGTTCAAAAACCACATTGTTGGTTTCCTGACGAGGCGGCTCATATTATAATCAGAAAGCATTCATGGTAGACTCGCGTCACAAATACGAATGGCATGTCTCTTTCGGTCAAATATACTAAGCGAGGGCCTTTCGGAACCTGAATTTTATGGTGACTTGGTTTACAAATTTAAGAAACATAAAGGAATTAATGATTTTTCTTTTCAGTTCAGAAAAATCATAACACGTTACAGACGTATAGGTTATAACTTGAATGTTATGCGACAGTCTGCATGCTTAGTTTTTAACCCAATCATGGTTGATAACTATGCTGCCTTCTTTAATTGCACGCCGGTGGGTCGGGCGTCAGACTCTATGATGGCCCCGACATAAAGCTATTCATTTTAGTTGGTTGGGGCCGGAGCTTCTTGTCTGTTGCTTGGCCCACCGGGGTCCAACTGGTGTTTTTCTTTTGCTCCGGAGTTAGTAGGTTATTCGGCGCCCAGGGATCTCCATCGTCGGGCAGCTTACTCAGTCTGTGAGTCCTGGTTTTTGATTCATCAGGATGTTTATCATGATTTATTTGTTTGTTCTTGATGATTCATTGACTAGTTAGAGATTCACCACGAGGGCCGAATAACTAACTAAATGTTATGAACCACTGCAGAAGCTGAGGGTGAGGTTATGGCCATGTAAAACCGGTTTAAGCCCGCCAGTAACTTTGTGTTACTGATCGTTCCAAGTCGATACTTCTGTGGTGGTTCTTTTTGTTTTATGTCTTGGTGTTTGGAATTTTTTGTGCTGTTGGCGCCTTATGTATGTTTTCATATTTTTAGTTAAGTTAAGGTAACTGAGTGGCCACCTATTGGGAAAATAGCTGCTCATTCGGCTTACGATATGTTTCATGGTATAAGTACCTGACTGTTAGTTTGGTTTTTTTCCCACCTCGGTTTTTGGAGTGGGAATCTTTTTCTAATTGCGCCTTTTCCTGATCTTTGCCTACTTGTACCTTAATATATATTCTAAAACGGCATGACTGCTACGTGAATCTATACTATGAAAGATTTCTAATTATAAGTTGTTCATTCGTCATCTTGGTAGCTCGATAAAGTCGGACTCTGATCTTGGGTTATATCCCAACTTTTTCGGTAGAACTGGTTAACACCCAGTCAGCGGTGGCTCCGTCCCGAACTGACTGAAAAATTGCCAAGTTGACCGGACATAAAACTGTGAAGCACGTACAGTCACAAGAACAAATTTCACAATGGAAATTAGTTTTAAGAGCAATTCTCTGAGAGCACAAGTTTGCAAATTATAAATAGGGACCGGAAACGCTCCAACTCAAATTTTATTTAAAAGAATTTATTCATGAACGATATTTGGTTTAAATTTTGATTTAAATATTATTTATTTAATCAAATATTTCAATACGAGTTTATACAATTTTCATTAGACATAATACAGAATCTGAAGGTAAGCAAAAGCTTATGCTTAAGTCACTGACTTAAGGATGTTCGCTGCTAACATTTGACATTTCGGAACTTCCGGTTTTTCTTTTGTTGAATATCTCGTAAACGGTTGCAGATATTTTCCTAATATTTTATATTTGGATACATAATGATGATATGCATTGAACGAGCCATGAAAATTGTTAATCTAAGAAACTTTATTTTTTCACCCCATTTTCTGCAACTTTTCAGAAAAATTTAATTGTCAGTGAAATTTAGGGAGTAGGGTAGATTAAACTTGAATTGTACACATTTTCAAATTAATTGCACTATTTCTTTGTTTATTTTAGCTGCAGTATATGTGTACATGGTCTTCTAAGTCAGTTTTTGTGTCTTTGGTGTGCTGGTTTTAAAATTTTAGGTGGTTTTATGAAATGGGCTAAAAGAAACAAAACAGTTGAAAAAAGGCTGAAAATGGTGATTTTCAAGTTGTTGGTTCTCTCTTATATGCACACTACCCTATATATTTCTTTATTTTATTCGAACAATATTACAAAGTTCTATGTTGTGTGAAAATACAAGAAAAAGTTTGAATAAACAAATATTGGTTTGGCACATTTCAAAATATTGATTTTTTCCGACTTTTCAAGTACGGGGGTAGGGTTAGAAAAATACTCGTAAAATTTTGTCATCCACTCCCATTAGCAAATTTCTCTATGCGTTTGGTCCAAAATAGTCTGCGTTACGTAAATATTATGACTTTTGAAAGCATTCTAGGTGTATTTTTGTTCAAGACAGGTTTGTTTCAAAGACTTAAAAATTGAATTAATTTTACTAAATTTAAAACATGATGCTCAGAGGTCTCATTCAGAGGCCTGTAGCTTGAAAAAATGCACACTACCCTATATTTATTTTGCTTTCAAATGTCTTATGTTGTATTTTGGAATCAAAAAAGAGTGGTTAGAAAAAAAGTTTGAATACTTTTTCATTGACAGCGAACATCCTTAAGCATAAGCTTTTGCTTACCTTCAGATAATCTCCTGACGCACAGTGGAAAAGACAAGTTATACATGAATGGCAATGGTTAACCCTTATTGGTCGTTACTATTTGTTCCAATGTGTGTGTGTGTGTGTGTGTGTGTGTGTGTGTGTGTGTGTGTGCATTTATTTACGCATGTTTATGTTGTTGATACTTTGACCAAATGTATTTGTATTTGTATCATGTATATATGTTTTGTATCATGTATATATGTTTTGTATCATGTATATATGTTTTGTATCATGTATATATGTTTTGTACTCTCCAATGAGCCATATGGCCTACGGAAATAAAGAATTGGATTGAATCGTGTGTGAAATACTTAATGCTAAATTATTCCCATCTAGACAAAAACTAGTCATACTCATAGGAAAGCTGACGAAGAAGAAATATATTATTTATAATTCATGAAAGGTGGCATGCAACTTACCTTTTTTCCCAAAAAATATTCATTAATAATAAACACCAAAATTCAAATATTATTTTTCGTTTCTTGCGTACTTTAATAAGTTCAATCACTTCATTGCACATGAAATAGATTAAACAACTCATTAATATCCGTTACTTTTTAGAAGGTATAAATGGTTTCATGAAATCATATTAAACTTTATATTGAACACCCGAAATTATTAAAAGTTCCATTATTGTTATAACAAAGACGATGCTGAAGAACTGAATAATTTCTTCGTTGAAATTTTACTTCAAAACACCGCTAACATTAGGATGAAAATGTCGTTAACCCATATTTGACGAATGGATTTTCCCATCATTATTAATTGGATGAGTCCACTTTCATTTTTAGGGGTGTTGGGAGTTATTTTTATTTTTTTATCTCATTTTTCGATGAAATTTCTTTGTGCAAACAGAGTAGCCCCAGATGGGACGCTGCGTTCTTGGGCGATGCTAATTGCCTATGTCCCACAAAAAGGACGCCAGGCTTATATGAGTTAATTTAAATATTTAAGCATAGTGTCATGAGAAAAGATAGATTTTTGCATATGCGAAAACAAAGTCGCAGTGACTCCACAACTGATCAGCGCCTTTGTTTTCGCTACACGGATAATACAATTCCCCCTTACTATTTTCAAAGTTTCAAGCTTCTAGCATTCTTCTGTGACTGTACATGGCGGTTTGTGTTGAACGTTGAAACCCGAAAACCGGTTAACTCACGTCGCGGCTCTTTTAATCACAGATGTAGAACGTGACGTCACATTTGGGGCTATTCTGTTAGCTTAGAGGAATTTCATCGAAAACTAAATAAAATTTAAAAAAAAACCCTTTTGTGCCTCTACAAATAAAAGAAAAAAACACCCTGATGATAATAATGGGCATGTCCATTCCATTCATCACAAATGGGTTACTATTAAACAAATAAGTTCAGAAGAAATTATGATAATTATAGCGTTAAAACAAGGGAAGCCGTTATGTGTAAAATTACTTTTATGGCATCTGTTTGACTCCAATTTTAATTGAGTCTTAATTCGACTTCCAGGTACCTCGATGACCTTTTGAACACTGACAACCCTTATTTTGAAGGCATGGTCAATCAATTTTATCCACCTGAACTACAGTTGTATAAAGCCAATACCAAAGATACCAAAGCCCCTTTTTTAGGTTTGCGACTTTCTACTGCAAATGGATTTGTTTCTTCTAAAATTCATGATAAGTGCGATGACTTTGATTTTGATCAAGTAAGTTTTTCGTTTTAAGGATGGTGACGTTCCTCGCCGTGCTTCTTATGGTGTATACATTTCGTAACTTATTAGGTTTGCTTGTTACGGACGTCAACGCGCAAAACAAATATTTAATAGCCAAACTTCTACAGCAGAGCTATCGGTATCATAAACTTCGAAAAACATTTCTAAATTTTATCGCAGACACTATGAATTGATTTCAAAATTTAATGTTGGGTTAAAAATACATAAAATTTACGTGAGGACTTTTCGGAACCAGAATTTTATGGTGACTTGATTTACATTTAAGAAACTTATAGAAAGGATTTTTCTTTTCAGTTCATAAAAATCATTATACGTAACTTTCGTATAGGAAATAACTTAAATGTGATGTGACAGTTTGCATGCTTAGTTTTTAACCCAATAATGGTTGATAACTATGCTTCCTTCTTCAATTGCACGACGGTGCGTTGGGCGCCAGACTCTATGATGGCCCCGACTTCAATCTATTCACTTTAGTTGGTTGGGGCCGGAGCTTCATCTCAGTTCCTTGGCCCTCTGGGGTTCAACTGGTGTTTTTCTCTCGCTCCAGATTTTCAGTAATGTTGTTTAGCGCCCAGGGCTCTCCATCGCCGGGCAGCTTATTGTATCTGTGAGTCCTCGTGTTTAGTGATTCATCATGTTAGTTATCATGAATTATTTGTTTTTCCTTGATGATTTGCTGACTAGTTAGAGATTCACCACGAGGGCCGAACAACTAACTAAATAAGAAGCTGAGGTTGCGGTTAGGCGCCTGCAAAACTAGTTTAAGCACGCCAGAAATTCTATATTACTGATCGTTCCAAGGCGATACTTCTGTAGAGGTTCTATTTGCTTTATGTTTTGGTGTTTAATTTGTATGCTGTTTGCACCTTATGTATGTTTACATCTTTTTAGTTAAGTTTGGGTAATTGGGTTGCCGCCTGTTGGGAAATGCTGCTCACACAGCATACGATTTGTTTTCTTAATATAAGTACCTGATTGTTAATTTAGTTTTTCCCACCTCGGTTTTTGGAGTGGGAGTTTCTTTCTGATTGCTCAATTCCTGCTCATTGTCTATTTTTACCTTTCTAGACTAAGTTTCGTAGCAGATTTTTGATCAATGTGTCTTGGAAGTGCGATTGCAACTACCCATTTTAAGATTTAAATGAACCAGTTTGTCAATAGTTATAAAATATGATTATTTTTATGATCATCTTGAAAATTGCATTTTGCAGTTGGAAAAAATGAGACGAGTAACGAGAAAATATTTACAAGAAATGTTTGAAGAAAATAATCCGAAGTCTCATGTTTGAATTCGAAAGTGTATGATTGTCTGAAAAGGCAGCCTTTTCCCGCTACACTAATTCGAAATATCACTTAACCTCCATGCTCGTCCCTTATACCTATAGGACAAAGTTGTGCTTTATGGGTAATAATGCTTGGGCCGTACCTGTAGGACTTTCGTCTAATCAGTTACTGGAATCTGGTAAAACCTCGGCCTGAAATATAGACAAAATACACGCCTTCTTTTGCAAACTTTTGAAGTCTCTAAGGTAGATCCAGAGAAGGGAGGGTGCGGCTGGTTTATCAAAAACAAAGCCGCAGATCAGCTTCGCGGTAACCGCGAAGCTGGTCAGCGCCTTTGTTTTCGCTACTCGGATAGTACAATTCCTCTTCTACTTAAATCCGAAATTTCAAGCTTCTAGCTCTTTTCTGTAGCTGTACAGGCCGGTTTTTGTCGGACCTGTTCGGAAACCACATTGCTGGTTTTCCCACGAGGTGGCTCATATAAGCACAGGCTAGATCTTTATAAACAAGCTATTTAACTTGTAGTTATAGTCACAGAAGACTTACAGAAGTCATGTCATTTGAATTCCTGATCTGCTTCAGAATCTCTGTTGCTTTCATCTGGCATAGATTTTCTTAGCTGATGTTATCGAGGCTTTTAATTCGATTCTATGTACCTCGATAACCTTTTGAACACTGACAATCCTTAATTATTTTGCAGGCATGGTCAATCAAATTTATCCACTTGAACTACAGTTGAATAAAGCCAACACCACCGATACCGAAGCCCCCTTTTTGGATTTACATCTTTCTATCGCAAATGGATTTGTTTCTTCTGAAATTTATGATAAACGCGATGACTTTGATTTTGATCTATTTGAATGGTGACGTTCCTCGCCGTGCTAGGCGTGCTTCTTATGGTGTATACATTTCGCAACTTATTAGGTTTTCTAGAGCCTGCAATCATTTCGCAACTTATTAGGTTTGCTAGAGCATGCAATCATGAATGTCTGGCTTTCGCTGCCAGTTTTGTAAAGGGTCACTGATGAAGGTTCATTACCCGAAATTGGACAATATGACCCACCTCTCTTTGAATGTTTTTACTGCTTCCAAAGGATCTAACAATTATATTTTATTCATCGAGCGAAATACATGTTTAACAACCAAACTTCTCCAGCAGGGCTATCGGTATCATAAACTTCGTAAAACGTTTTCTTAATTTTATTGCAGACACCATTAATTTATTTCCAAATTTAATGTTGGGCTAAAGACGCTTTTACGCGAGGGCCTTTCGGAACCAGAATTTTATGGTGACTTGGTTTACAAATTTAAGAAACTTATAGAAAGGAATGATTTTTCTTTTCAGTTCAGAAAAATCATAACACGTTACAGACTTATACTGAGGTTATAACTTGAATGTTATGCGACAGCCTGCATGCTTAGTTTTTAACCCAATAAAGGTTAACTATGCTGCCTTCTCTAATTGCACGCCGGTGGGTCGGGTGTGACTCTATAATGGCCCCGACATAAAGCTATTCATTATAGTCGGTTGGGGCCGGAGTTTCTTGTCTGGTGCTTGGCCCGCCGGGGTTCAACTGGTATTTTTCTTTTGCTCCGGGTTTCAGTAAGTTATTCGGCGCCCAGTTATCTCCATCGTCGGGCAGCTTACTGAATCTATGAGTCCTCGTTTTTGATTCATCATGGTGGTTATCATGATTTATTTGTTTGTCCTTGATGGATCATTGACTAGTTAGTGATTCACGAGGACCGAACAACTAAGTAAATGTTGTGAACCACTTCAGAAGATGAGCGCGAGGTTAAGCGCCTGTAAAATCGATTTAAGCCCCCGCCCCCTCCCCCAGTAATTTTATATTACTGATCGCTCCAATGCGATACTTCTGTGGTCAGGTGGTGGTTCCATTTTTTTTTTTTTTTTTTTTTTTTTATTTATTTATTTATTTTTATTTTTTTAGATGAATTTTTGTGCTGTTTGAACCTTTGCGTTTTCATATTTTTTTTATTTAAGTTTGGGTGACTGAGTGGCCGCCTATTGGGAAATAGCTGCTCACTCGGCTAACGATATGTTTTCTAAGTATAAATACCAAATTGTCAATTTAGTTTTTCCCACCTTTTCCCACCTCGGTTTTGGAGCAGGGATTTCTTTCTGATTACGCCTTTCCTGATCATTGCCTACTTGTACCTTTTTAATGTTTTCCCATTATATTCTGGGGCACAGTGACTGAAATGAAAATGGACAACCGTTTATAGACTAAGGTTGACTGATATTCTGTTTTCGCTATAAAGTGCAATTGTCTTACGAGCTCAATGTACTTTCTACATACCATCATTCAAGCCTGTTACAATCTTCTGTTGTCAAACAGTCTGGCTTGTATCTGGCCTGGCCCAGGGGTTATAAAACCTTTTCGTGCTCAACACGGCTAAGCATGAAAATAATTAAGGACCTTTTTGACATTTTATATTTACTAGCTGGAAAAATGACATGGGCTAGTGTTCCCCTACTTACGACATACGTACTATGCACCTTAAAATTTATGCCCTGTCTATTCCAGTTACTCTAAGCGTTCGAAATGTTTTGAAATGAAAGGTACGACTTCGTGAGATAAGACGACGCTAAGATGGGCTTAAGTTGACCGTAAAACTACGATGCTGTTAAGCTGTAACTGTTACTTATGTCCTTTTCAGTTATTCACCATAACCCCTAAGAGATACTTAAGTTGGTCGTCAGTTGATCTTAAGATAAAGATGGCTTTGAGTTACAAACCCCTGCTTTGTTAGTCTAAACCTGAAACTTAAGTACTTTAGTAAATTAAGCCGTTTCAATTTTATGCTCAGCTCTGTTGGTTTCACATTTTTGTCATAACCTCAGAGCCAGGTCTGAAACCAAAGACACCTTTTTACTGATGTTGCTGTTATGATTTAATGACCAACAAGCAGAAATTAATTCCAGATTACTGTTATTATCTGTAATTATGGAACCCTTTAAGATCTTTTTTGAAAATAAATGGCAAATATTTGATTATGGAATCATTACAGTTTTTTTTAAAACAAAGTTGTTCGACAACATACTGAAGTACAATATCGATTTTATCTGTCTGGTTATCTTCCCTTGGATATTTGCACCTGTAAAAACTCCGACCCGTGTTTTAAAAAGTATGCAAGTACAAATTTGCTTCAAAAGCAGCAAAGAAATTAGCGTTGCGAAAAATATGTTTGACGGACGACGGACGGCAGAGCCTGGGTATACTATAAGATGACCTTGTGAGCCTAATGGCTCAGGTGAGCCAAACATCAGAGAAGGCTCGGATTAACCTTGCCGTAAAGTAGGTCAAGGTCATCCCAGAGTCATGATTTATATAAAGTTTGTTAAGCTCCATTCTCTGATGCTTCGTGCGAAGTTCCAAAATCAGGTCTTCTGCTTGTGGAGAAAAAAATGCTTTTTAAAAGTATTTTGCTATTTAAAGCCATGGTGGTCATCTTGGCCATGTGACCTAGACTATCTATATAAACTTTAGCTCCCAGTTACTAAGAACGCTCCATATGAAGTTTGGGTTTGATAAGCCAAGTGGTTTCAGAGAAGATGTGTGAATATTAATGCCATATACATGTATATAGCCCGGGGACAGGGACAGACAACCCATTTGGGCCAAACGTTTTTCGTAAACATAAATAAAATGCCCATTTACTCATTCCCAGCAACTTTTCTACCATTAAATGACAATTTCCCACTTCTCCCCATTCAAATGCATATGCACCATAGTTGACCTTGCCGTAAAATAGGTGACGGTCATTCTAGGGTAATGATTTGTATAAACTTTATAGAAATCCTTACTCTGATGCTTCATGCCAAGTTTCAAAATCATAGATCTTCAGCTTAGGGAGAAAATTTTTAAAGGTTTTCGCTATTTACACTGAAAAAAAAGTTATAAGAGGCCGCCTTATATTTTTTCCTTCTAGTTTAGAAAGTAAAATACGATTAATTACAATTCATGGTCATATGAATAAACCAACGTCTAACAGTGGCTCAGTGAGTTTCTGCATTCCATTTCACACAGACGAAGCATGAGTAAAGGTACCCTCAATTATCCTCAATTCAAAAAGTCACACTTTATTAACATCAATTTTAATGTCATATTACGACATTTTTGTTTTATATTTTAATTTATTTGAAAGTGTTATTGACTGCTACGATGTATGATACAATCATGTTATATATGTTGCTGCAATAAGAATTTTCGTTTCCGTTTTGTAAATGCAAGAAGACAGCAACATGAATAACAGGAATTCAGCTTTTTGTATGCAATTTGCATACAAACTGTGCTCCTCTCTGGTTGCATTATTAGCAGCAGCACGGCATAAAAATTTTCAGCGATTATTTATGTTTAATACTTGACTCTGATAGATTATGAAAATTTTAAAAATCGTCCACAGATTTTGTTATTTTGGTCGTTAAAATTTGGAATGGAAACCGGAAGTGTGCGACAGTCGTGGCCTGTTTGCCCTCGAAAATCGTATAATACAGCTCTTTCGAGGTCTATTTCTCATTTCCAGGCCTCAAAAAGTGAATTTATAGGGATTAACATGTTTAAGAGGAACATTGTTGATTTTTCAAAAAATCTCGAAAATAGCGATTTTTTTAAAAATGCGTAAAAAAATTATAAATTGAGAAAATTCGAATGTTTGATGTTTTTCCAACCTGGAATGGCCCCGTTGATGACACCCGTTCCTTATTTCAATACATTTTGCGCTGTAACCAATTTTTATTCAAAAACATTGATTTTTGCACTTTTACACGAAAAACGTGTTTAGTGAAAGAAAATTATTTCTGAACATTTTGTAACTTTACTTATTGGAAAGATAAGACACATCTTTAGGCAAAAAATCATTCAATTTTGCACATGGCTTATAAATTAAAAATAAGTTTGAAAAGTGGCCTCTTATAACTTTTTTTCAGTGTATAACCATGGCGGCCATTTTGGTCATGCGACCTAGACCATTTATACAAACTTATGTTCCCCTTCCTAAGGATGCTCCAATTGAAGTTTGGCTTTGATTAACCAAGCGGTTTCGGAGAAAAAGGCATACAATGCCCAGGGGGGCAAAATGATACAGCAGGGGTATGCATCTACCTATGTTTCTTATTTTTGCTTCCAAATATAGATTTGAATACTCGTTAGAACCGCCTCACCCACAATATATGTTTTGAACAAATATAAGACAAATAGCAATTATTTTTTCAATACAAAGTTTTCATTTTTTATTGCTGTTTTTGTTTGTGAACCGGTTTTCAAATTTTCTGCGACAGTTTGGAATGCAAAAGGATGACAGTCTTAATTTTGTCGAGATATAGAAACCTGTGATTTTGAAAAATGTGGTGTAACAAATATCGTGTTCTGACAGTAGTCCATTTTTGTCTGGTAGCTTTGATTTTCCCTACTAGAGTTGACATTTGGCCTCTGTGGAACTTGTTTAAGCCTCACAGTTATTTTGTTACTAATCATTCCAAAGCAATATTTGTGGTGGTTCTCGTTCTTCTATGTCTTGGTCTATATGTTGCTGTTGACGTTTTCTTTATTTCAGTTAACTGAATGGCCACTTTTTGTGAAAAAGCTGCTCGCTCAGCCTGACGTATGTTCTCTCTGCGTTATCTATTGGTAATTTTCCCCATAGGTTGAAGGGTGGAATTCTGGTTCTGATTGTGCCAGTTCAAGATCATTGTTTACCTTCACTTTTTCAGTGTATATCCCAACATATTCACAACAGGATACAGGTTGAAGTCACCTGATCTTTGGCTTTGATTAGCAAAAGCGGTTTCAGAGATGTTTTAATATTAGTCATATGCATGTATCTAGCCCCAGGCAGGGGCAGACCCTATGGCTTTTTTTTTTCAGAAAAATTCTATTTATTTTAAAGAGTTTCTGCTGGAAGTTTTTGTCATTAAATGATTTTTACCCATTTTCCCTCTTCAAAGAGTTGGTTCATCCAGAGTGTTTGTTTCAGAAATGGCTGCCTGGTTTTCTACCTCCTGTAATTTTCATTCGGATAAAGATTGGTTTACATCTTTATCTTCACTCTCCAAAGATATATTATTATAACCTAAACCGCCATGCTCGTCCCTATAGTACAGAGTTGTCCTTTATGGGTAATAATGCTTGGGCCGTACCTGTAGGACTAATCGGTTACTGGAATCTGGCAAAACCTCGGCCTGAAATATAGACAAAATACACGCCTTCTTTTGCAAACTTTTGAAGTCTCTAAGGTAGATCCAGAGGAGGGAGGGTGCGGCTGGTTTATCATGATATGAGCCGCCTCATGGAAAAAACCAACAATCTGCATAGGCGAAAACAAAGCCGCAGATCAGCTTCGCGGTAACCGCGAAGCTGATCAGCGCCTTTGTTTTCGCTACTCGGATAGTACAATTCCTCTTCTACTTAAATCCGAAATTTCAAGCTTCTAGCTCTTTTCTGTAGATGTACAGGCCGGTTTTGTCGGACCTGTTCGGAAACCACATTGTTGGTTTTCCCACGAGGTGGCTCATATAAGCACAGGCTAGATCTTTATAAACAAGCTATTTAACTTGTAGTTATAATCACAGAAGACTTACATAAGTCATGTCATTAGAATTCCTGGTGAGGCCGATCTGCTTCAGAATCTCTATTGCTTCCATCTGGCATGGATTTTCTTAAATATGATAATCAAGCTGGAGTTGTCGAGGCTTTTAATTCGATTCTATGTACCTCGATAACCTTTTGAACACTGACAATCCTTAATTATTTTGCAGGCATGGTCAATCAAATTTATCCACTTGAACTACAGTTGAATAAAGCCAACACCACAGATACCGAAGCCCCCTTTTTGGATTTACATCTTTCTATCGCAAATGGATTTGTTTCTTCTAAAATTTATGATAAACGCGATGACTTTGATTTTAATCTATTTGAATGGTGACGTTCCTCGCCGTGCTGGGCGTGCTTCTTATGGTGTATACATTTCGCAAGTTATTAGGTTTGCTAGAGCCTGCAATCATGTATCGAACTTCATCGAGCGAAATACATGTTTAACAACCAAACTTCTCCAGCAGGGCTATCGATATCATAAATTTCGTAAAACATTTTCTTAATTTTATTGCAGACACCATTAATTGATTTCCAAATTTAATGTTGGGCTAAAGACGCTTTTACGTGAGGGCCTTTCGGAACCAGAATTTTATGGTGACTTGGTTTACAAATTTAAGAAACTTATAGAAAGGAATGATTTTTCTGTTCAGTTCAGAAAAATCATAACACGTTACAGACTTATACTGAGGTTATAACTTGAATGTTATGCGACAGCCTGCATGCTTAGTTTTTAACCCAATAAAGGTTAACTATGCTGCCTTCTCTAATTGCACGCCGGTGGGTCGGGCGTCAGACTCTATAATGGCCCCGATATAAAGCTATTCATTTTAGTCGGTTGGGGCCGGAGTTTCTTGTCTGTTGCTTGGCCCGCCGGGGTTCAACTGGTATTTTTCTTTTGCTCCGGGTTTCAGTAAGTTATTCGGCGCCCAGTTATCTCCATCGTCGGGCAGCTTACTGAATCTATGAGTCCTCGTTTTTTATTCATCATGGTGGTTATCATGATGAGTTGAATTTTTGTGCTGTTTGAACCTTATTTGCGTTTTCATATTTTTATTTAAGTTTGGGCTCCTATTGGGAAATAGCTGCTCACTCGGCTTACGATATGTTTTCTAAGTATAAATACCAAATTGTCAATTTAGTTTTTCCCACCTCGGTTTTGGAGTAGGGATTTCTTTCTGATTACGCCTTTCCTGATCAGTGTCTACTTGTACCTTTTTAATGTTTTCCCATTATACTCTGGTGTACAGTGACTGAAATGAAAATGGACAACCGTTTATAGACTAAGGTTGACTGATATTCTGTTTTCGCTATAAAGTGCAATTGTCTTACGAGCTCAATGTACTTTCTACATACCATTTTTCAAGCCTTTTACAATCTTCTGTTGTCAAACAGTCTGGCTTGTATCTGGCCTGGCCCAGGGGTTATAAAACATTTTCATGCTCAACACAGCTAAGCATGAAAATAATCAAGGACCTTTTTGACATTTTATATTTATTAGCTGGATAAATGACAGAGACGAGTGTTCCTCTACTTACGACATACATACTATGCACCTTAAAATTTACGCCCTGTCTATTCCAGTTACTCTAAGCGTTCGAAATGTTTTGAAATGAAAGGTACCACTTCGTGAGATAAGACGACGCTAAGATGGGCTTAAGTTGACCGTAAAATTACGATGCTGTTAAATTGTTACTGTTACTTATGTCCTTTTCAGTTATTCACCATAACCCCTAAGAGATACTTAAGTTGGCCGTCAGTTGATCTTAAGATTAAGATGGCTTTGAGTTACAAAACCCTGCTTTGTTGGTCTAAACCTGAAACTTAAGTACTTTAATAAATTAAGCCGTTTCAATTTCATGCTCAGCTCTATTGGGTTTCACATTTTTGCCATAACCTCAGAGCCAGGTCTGAAACCCCAGATACCTTTTTACTGGTGTTGCTGTTATGATTTAATGACCAACAAACAGAAATTAATTCCAGATTACTGTTATCATCTGTAATTATGGAACCCTTCAAGATCTGTTTTGAAAATAAATGGCAAATATTTAATTATGGACTCATTACAGTTTTGTTAAAACAAAGTTGTTCGGCAACATACTGAACAACATAATCGATTTTATCTGTCTGGTTATCTTCCCTTGGATATTTGCACCTGTAAAAACTCCGACCCTTGTTTTAAAAAGTATACAAATAAACAGTCATAATTTACTTATTGTTGATCTGTCACTATTTCTAAGATATAATAAAACATAAAACCTCACCGACACCACTGGTGCAAGAAAATATAAAATAACTTAATGTTTGGTCGTGTCAGTTTATTCATTCTTTAGAACAGCAAACCCCCATTCAAGTCTATGTCTCCTGAATTATGTGAAGCATTTCATCACCAAATAATGCAAGTTTTTTCATTAATTTTATAAGAAATACGTACGTGGATTAACTAGTTTTTTTTTTTTTTTTTTTTTTTTTTTTTTTTTTTTTTTCAATCCATGACATGTAAATTTCACAGAAATAGATTAATATTTTAAATAGTCATATACTCATATAGTCCATGTCGAGAGGACTAGCTCGGACGGTAATTTAGTCAATATCCACCCAAAATAATGTTTCCACCGGATTATTTTGCTTTTATATGGTTTCAGGGGCTTAGTTTTATCAGGGATGATGTTTCATGTGATTGGAAGGATATATATTTGACGAAAAATGAAAAAATCTTCGTGTTGACATATTTTCATTTCGTGTCTTCAACGCTCTTTTATAATCATATTCGCACCGTGCATATTCCAAGGACCAATCCTATCAGCGAGTGGAGTTAAATCATATCTACACAGACTACCATTGCCGGATTTTGCAGCAGACAGCTTATAAAGAAATAAATATTGATAAAATGCTTCGAGACATACCTTTGTTTACTTTTTTCCGTCGAGAGGACTAGCTCGTGAGTTCCCGGATGTGTCGAGGGAACAAAATCTCGTTGACTCTTTTTGGAGCTAGTTCCCCTGATTACCACCCGTGCATGTAAAGACACTGAGAAATTTACAGTAATTACCTCAGCGGAATGCAATATCAGCAATGTATTTGCTCCTTGGTGCTCTGCCTATTGAAGGAAAACTTCATAAAAGACTTTTGAGTTTACTCTACAGTGTCATCAAAAGTGAAAATAAATGTCTACAGGATTTAGTAGAAAGGCACTTAGCCTGCAGCTTCAACAACCTACATAGTTTTTTCAACGTGGCAGGTCAGATTCTTCTGAAGTACGAATTGCCCAGTCTTAATGAACTTGTTATCTCAGGTATTAGTAAATTTCAATGGAAACGCACATGTATCAAAGCAATTCATTCTTTCTGGACTAAAGTGTTTGTGAAAGACGTTAAATCTAAAAAGTCGCTGAAGTACTCGGAAACTAGCAGTCTCAGGGTTGGTACAACGCACCTTGTGTGTAGAGATATGAAAACGGCTCCCCAGGTAAAAAGGAGGATTTTGATAGCTTGTATACTGACAGATACCTTCACCCTTCAGGCGAACAGACACACCCTCTGCTCGAGTTGACAGCGATTGCAAGTAGAATCTACCGTTTTCTTGCTGTCAGCAAGAAAACGGTAGATTCTACTTGCAATCGCTGTCAACTCGAGGCTGAGGATCTGCATCGTATGGTCGGCAGATGTCCGGTTTTCTACGAATATAGAAATGTAGCCGTGAAAGCCACTCTGTTGGTAGCATTCGCACTGAAACTGACGCTTGATCGATCCCTTTAAGACTCATTTCTTGTCACAATTAATGATAAAGATTAGGTAATGTGAACATATTTCTTAAGCCATACTTACTCTGAATTTGCAATAGAAAAACTCGAAGCCAACTGACATTTTTTACTTTAAACCTAGGTTTGAACTTTAAAAACTTTATAATTGATTGATTGATTGATTGATTGATTGATTGATTGATTGATATGTTTAACTATAGCCTCCCTATGTAGAATACGCTGGTGCAACGTATTAGCGGCATATTGAGTGCTTGTAATATGCAAATTATAAACTCGAAACTTTGTGAATCCAGTAAGTGTTGACTATAAAACGCAGTAAACCAACCTTTGTGGATGAGCATGCTTTTACACCGACGGTGTTTACTGTGGCTTGACTCGGCTACACGCTACATTTGGTGGCAGCGGTGGGATAATAACAACTGCCAGACTCACTGGGTGCTTCCTTCGTCCCGATATAAAAAGGTTTTGTTTGACTTTTACTATAGGTCCCGATAGGCTTTGGTTTTGTTTGATTCCGGTATCAGATTTTTTTCTACAATAATTCCTAGAATTTGAGACTGGGGTTGCCTTACCAATGTGTTTCCCAGCTCAAGACTCTTCTAGGAGGGGGAAGTAAAGCTCCCTTTGTAGAATATGTTGGTGCAACTTATTAGCGGCATATTGAGTGTTTGTAATATGCAAATTAGAAACTCGAAACTTTGTGAATCGAGTAAGTGTTGACTATATCACGCAGTAAACCACCCTTTGTGGATGAGCATGCTTTTTCACCGTCGGGGTTTGCTGTGGCTCGGCTCGGCTGTACGTTACACATGGTTTGAAATTCAAAGCGCACATTTATTCTTCAAACCGGGGTTTAAACTTTCAGACCACAGTTTCAACTGGCCAAATGCACAATTATTCATTAAACCTAGGTTTTGTAAAAATATCCTCAATTGAAATCGTTTAACTATGGATTGAAAACACAAATCTGGGTTTCAGCTGGCCAAATGCACGGCATAAATTATCTAAATATAGGTTTGTACTTCAAACCCCAGTTTCAATTGATGGTCTCGGCAAGCAAAATACACATTTAATCTCGTAGGCAACGATCAGGAAAAGGTGCAATCAGAAAGAGATTCCCACTCCAAAAACCGAGGTGGGGAAAAACTTAATTAACAATCAGGTACTTATACCATGAAAACACATCGTAAGTCGAATGAGCAGCTATTTTCCCAATAGGTGGCCACTCAGTTACCAAAACTTAACTAAAATGTAAAAAAGAAAATATATACATAAGGCGAAAACAGCACAAAAAATTAAACACCAAGACAAAAACCAATAAGAACCACCACAGAAGTAACGCCTTGGAACAATCAGTAATATACACTTACTGGCGGGTTTAAATCGATTTTACAGGGCCCTAACCTCAACCTCAGCTTGTGCAGTCCTACTTTGAATTTCAAACCTTTGTTCAAACAATTATGTGCACTTGAACCCCCAGTTTGAAACTTTAAGCTCGTGTCTGAGTTCAAATCTAGGTTTAAAGAATCAATGTCAGTTGGCTTGCCAAATGCATATTAATTCCTTAAACCTAGGTTTAAAACGTGCACATTATTTCTACAAACTGTGGTTTCAAACTCAGATTTAAGAAGAATAATGATTGTACTATCCGTGCAGCGAACAGCGAAAACAAAGGCGCTGATCAGCTGTGCAGTTACTGCACAACTGATCTGCAGCTTTGTTTTCGCCTTTGCAAAATTGTTGGTTTTCTCATGCTGTGGCTCATATACGCTTTCCTTATTTTAGTCCCTATGTGGCGGTTCTAAAGTGAACCCCAATCTGTGTTTTGAGCAAAAAATAAGGAAAAAAATCAAGAAATTCCAACTGAAATTTTCATTTTTTTTCAGCTCAATAAAAATATGTAAATTGTATGGGCTTGTATCGTAATGAAGGGGAAATACCGGCAGTGATAATGAAATGAGACTGAAGTTACATGTAGGTGGCCACCTATAAGGAAAATAGCTGCTCATTCAGCTTACAATATGTATGACCCATCCCCTTTCTCATTAAAACGTTCCCTGCTCTTAAAGGATCTCAGTTCTATTTTTATTTCCTATTACTGCAGCTGGTGTTGGGCCGTGTGACGGCCATAAAAAGTCTCCCCGTACATCATCCATAGTGCAGATTACATTTTCCGTTTGGTCCTTTGAGATCAGCGAGGGTATTCTGAGAAATCTAAAAAATATGATCGGTTTAGATTTCCTTTTCTAATCAACGTTTGTTATACATGTATGTGGCCCCTTTTGGATAAAAATAGTCTTTATTTTGACTATCCTGTTGAAAGTTGCAAAATTACAGTTATTCTCTTTGGCTCCATGTTGCCAATTTATAGGGTCACTGAAGAGGCTTAAGTAGCCGAAACCGCTGTATGACCCATCCCCTTTCTCATTAATGCGTTCCCTGCTCTTAAAGGATCTCAGTTCTATTTTTATTTCATAGTATAAGTGCCTGATTGTTAGTCGGGTTTTGGAGAGGGATTCTCTTTTTGATTGCGCCTTTTCCTGATCGTTGCCTACTTGTACCTTTTTACATGTACGTGCACTTGCGTGTTTTCTTAGAAATAAAGGGCGATCCTTCATAAAGACCTTGCAGCTCTGATTTCACATGTTTTGATCAATTTCACAATATTTTTGTTATCATGTTCAATTACATAGATCATCTTCGTGTTAGCTGATGATTAAAATTGCGAAACTGATCAAAAACAGGAGAAATTGGAACCTACAAAGGATATCGTATGTACCGGCTTAATTCTATACATTAGATCTTTCTGTGGGTAATTTGCAGTTTTGTTTTCACTTGTTATTTTCAATTTAATTATTCTAATAATGTAGCAGAGTTTTAATGTACCATGGAGATTGGTCATGAAGTGAGTTAAACAGAATATTTCCATCGGTTCTCCACACGAGTGTTCACGAAGTGTGGCTGAGTGCAGGTAACCAGCTGATCTATGTGCGAATTTTATTGTATTGGTATCAATACTGTATAGGTAGCTAATGCAGTTCTTTCAATAAAAGAGACAAACGAGAAACAACGGTACCACTTTACCTCTTTAAGAAAAGCTAAGCCTTTAAACAAAATCCAACTCATCGAACTCAGCGTATAACTTATCCAAGTCATCGAACTTACTGTTCAACTTATGCAACTTACCCAACTCATCGCTCTACTTACCCTACTCAGCGTATAACTTACGCAAATCATCGAACTTACTGTTCAACTTATCCAACTTATCTTGCTCATCGCTCAACTTATCCAACTCATCTAACTCATCGCTCAACTTAACCAACTCGTCGAACTTACTGTTCAACTTACTGTTCAACTTATCCAACTCATCGCTTAACTTATTCAGCTCATCAAACTTAAAGTCTTCAACTTAGCTTGCTTAACTTACTCTACTAATGCCTAGGTCACACTTGGGCTTACGTTCGCTGCGGACACTGCGGATAGGTGTTCCGTATCTGTCCGTCCTATCCGTAACGATTCGTATCTTATCCGTAATGTCCGTAACTGTACGTATCATATCCAAAGGGCGCGGAAGATCCGCGGGCAAATTTTCAAAACTGTCAAAAATTCATGTGCGGATGGACGATCGGTAATGGTACGTAACTGAAGGCATTTATTCGAATCTGCCCGTATCTAATCGGTATAAAAAACGTATCTAAACGTATCATTCCGCGATCAAGCATTTGTTGAGGATCGATACTGCTCCATACGTGTTGTTTCGTTCGGTTGCGGCCTTTGTCGTTTACATACTTTTAGATACAATTTAATACGTTCAGATACGTATTAAACACGTATAAATGTAACGGTTCGCCTGTGTCACATTAACCGGTTCTGTTTGACACGTAATCAACAACTGCTTTAGGATCCTGTAAAACCGGTTTAAGCCCGCCAGTAATTGTATATTACTGATCATTCCAAGGCGATACTTCTGTTGTGATTCTCATTGTTTTATGTCTTGGTGTTTAATTTGTTTGTGCTGTTGGCGCCTTAAGTATGTTATCATATTTTAGTTAAGTTTAGGTAACTGAGTGGCCACCTATTGGGCAATAGCTGCTCATTCGGCTTACTAATGTATTCATGGTCTTAGTACCTTATTGTTAGTTTGGTTTTTTCCCGCCACGGTTTTTGGAGTTGGAATCTTTTTCTGAATGCGCCTTTTCCTGGTCGTTGCCTACTTGTACCTTTTGGTCAGTGGGTGCTTTTTACAACACTACTGCATAACCAAAGTCACTGTCAAGAACCAAACAAATTGGCACCAAGGAAGAAAAGAAGATCATCGCCAAGAAAACCAGAAGACCAATGGTCCTGTAAAAGCTCACCTGAGACCTGAAATATATTCCAGTAAACTTGTTTTGATTCATCAGGATGTTTATCATGATTTATTTGTTTGTTCTTGATGATTCATTTACTAGTTAGAGATTCACCACGAGGACCGAATAACTAACTAAATGTTATGAACAACTGCAGAAGCTGAGGGTGAGGTTATGGCCATGTAAAACCGGTTTAAGCCCGCCAGTAACTTTGTGTTACTGATCGTTCCAAGTCGATACTTCTGTGGTGGTTCTTTTTGTTTTATGTTTTGGTGTATAAAAAATTTTTGTGCTGTTGGCGCCTTATGTATGTTTTCATATTTTTAGTTAAGTTAAGATAACTGAGTGGCCACCTATTGGGAAAATAGCTGCTCATTCGGCTTACGATATGTTTCATGGTATAAGTACCTGATTGTTAGTTTGGTTTTTTCCCACCTCGGTTTTTGGAGTGGGAATCTTTTTCTGATTGCGCCTTTTCCTGATCTTTGCCTACTTGTACCTTTTTGTTTGACTAGAATGGTAATATACATGTATATAACCCTGGGCAGCGTCAGAATAACCCCTGGGGCCAATTTTTTCAAATCATAAAAATTCAGTCCATTTGCCAATTTACTCAAGTTTTACCTTTCAAATGACATTTTAACAATTTTCTCCATTCAAATGCATGGGCGACCTAAGTTGACCTTGCCGAAAAATAGGTCAAGGTCATCCCAGCTCATGATTTATATAAATTTGTAGAGCTCTCTTCTTTGATGCTTCATGCCAAGTTCAAAATTATAGGCCTTCTGGTTCTGAAGAAGAAGATTTTTTAAAGGTTTTTGCTGTTTATAGCCATGGTGGCCATCTTCGTCATGTGAACTTGACTATTTATGCAAACTTTCATTCCCCTTCCAAATTTCGCTCCACATAAAGTTTGGCTTTGATTGGCCAAGGGGTTTTCAAAAGAAGATTGAATGAATATTTTGGTCATATACATGTATAGCCCTGGGGCAGGGGCATACAACCACCTGGGCCCAAAACATTTTCATATACATAAATCTTCTCTCTATTTGCTCATTCCTAACAAGTTTTTTGCCAAAAAAATGACATCTTTCTATTTTTCCCAGTCAAATGCATGGGCGACCTAAGTTGACATTGCTGTAAAAAAGGCCAAGGTCATGCCAGGGTCATGATTTATATAACTTTTGTATAGCTTCATTGCCAGATGCTTCATGCCAAGTTTCAAAATCATAGGCCTTCTGGTTCTGACAAAGAAGATTTTAAAGGTTTTTGCTGTTTATAGCCATGGCGGCCATCTTGGTCATATGACCTTGACTATTTATACAAACTTTCATTTCCTCTTACCAAGGATGCTTCCCATAAAGTTTGGCTTTGATTGGCCAAGCAATTTCAGAAAAGATAATGTTTGATTATTATGGTCATATACATGTATATAGCCCCATGGCAGGGGCAGACAACCCCTTGGGCCCAAAATATTTTTATAAACATAAATCTCACGTCCATTTGTTCATTCCTAGAAACCCACATGGTGTCATGGTATCAATGCTTAATTGTGGGCTGATGCGTTCATTAACGATGTAGATACGTTTGTTATACGGTTTAAATACGGAAAGATTCGAATCAGTGCCTTCAGTTACATTGCATTACGTATTATTACGGATGTTTCATCCGTGCCCAATTTTTGACTTTTTTCAAAATTTGGGCGCGGATGAAATCGGACTTGCATATGCAATACGTTAAGATACGGACAAATACGGAAAAGATACGAATTGTTACGGATATGACGGATAGATACGAATGGCCAGTCCGCAGCGTCCGCAGCATCCGGATGTGCTAGTGTGACTGTAGTTTGACCAAAACCTGCGTTTTCTCGCATCAGATTTCACCGTTATATACGCAAGAAAACGCAACATTACGTATCTGAAGGTGTATGTCTGTATCTAAACGTAACAGATGGTATCGAAAGGTAAGTAGTCAAGTATCTTAACCGTATGTATTCGAATTTATCCGTAACTATCAACGAACGTATCCGTATCTTTCCTGAACAACCCGTATTTATTCGTATTTAAAGGTAATAAATTCAATAAAAACCGTTAGCTCCGCCCACAAAATTCTGCGGATCGCTACGTATAGTATTCGCAACTATCCGCGGCATCCGTAAGCGCTAGTGTGACCTAGGCATTAACAAACTTAGCTTGTCCTGTGATGCATATAAATATCTTACTCATATAGCTAATCAAACCCAGACTTCAACTTGTTTAATTTAACTCATCCAAGTTATTTAATAAAACCTATATAACCCAGCTTGCTTAACTTATACAACTCATCAAACTTAACTTAGATGCAGACATGTACGTGTGTGAGGCGACTAAGTAGGGAATGCGCTTAAGTAGGGAAAACCCGTCAAGGTGAAGACATAAAATTGCGCTTATCTCGGAAATTCGTTCCCTGCGCTTAAGTAGGAAACGCTAGAAAACTTAAGGCAAATCCTTCCAGTGTTTCATATGAGCCGCGTCATGAGAAAACTGACTTCTATATATGAGCATCCTTCTGGGAAAACCAACAATGTGGTTTCCGAACAGGTCTGACACAAACCGGCCTGTACAGCTTCAGAAGCAGGTTAGAAGCTTGAAATGTTTGGAGTTAAGTAAGAGAGGATTCAAAAACAAAGGTGCTGATCAGCTTTGCAGTTACCGCGAAGCTGATCTGCGCCTTTGTTTTCGCCGATGCAGATTGTTGTTTTTTCCATGAGGCGGCTCATATGCGACAGTATTAGCATAGATTATCTGAGCAGCTGATCAGTGCTTGTGTTACAATACAAAAGCAGAAGGTATACACTCACTCTGTTTTCTAAACGCGAAGTATCAAGAGTGCTCAGTCAACTTCTGTGGCTGTGCAACATATTTCGTGTCTAACCTGACCGGATACAATAAAGACATCATTTAACGCTCGCGGCTTAAAACAAAATAATATTATTGTTATCAGCATCTTTGCGATAATGCAGCAAGTTCGTTGCCAATTCCCCCCCCCCCCCCCACCCCCTTTTAGTCATGTAATGGGTGATTATTGTAAAATGTTTGTTTGTTTGTTTGTTTGTCGTTTGTTTGTTTCAATTACTGACATAACCACATAATCTTTCTGAACTACATGTGCATGTATCTTCTATACCTGCTTTGCCGATATAGTTTAAAGTTCGATCGTTCTGCCTCTATGATGATATTTCCCGATTTGGCACTTTAGGTCCCGATGGGCATTTCGAGTTCTTGGTTGCCTATAAAATACTGGCAATAATTATAGTTTCAACGAAGATGTTTCAGTATTTTTATTACATATTTCGGAATGTCTGTTCATCTACCCACGAGAGTCGTAGACAAACATAACGCTAATGCCGTAGTTTGCTGACTAAGTTATGACCCTAGTAGCCGCAGTCATTTTCATTTGGTTTGTTTGTGTTCAGTGATTGATTAATATCCCTCTCAACTTTTTTGGTCTGAACCTAAGCTTCATGGATAGTAGCAGCTGCCTCAAATATACATGAAAACCATACAGTTTATTACAACGGAATGCCTAAATAAATACCTATCATTAATTAGTTGGAGGGGGTTCAACTCGAGAATAACTATCATTTTCAGACCCCGTCCTGGCACATGGTAACAAATGATTTATATTAAAATATTAAATAAAATCGTGTGTAAATATGTGAAAGTTTTATTTTTAATAACATAACAAAGATCCGCTTGTGAAGCATTAAATGTGTTTGCTGCTAACTGTGTAGGTTGTGTATTTCGCTTGTGTGGCATTGTGGCATTATGGCAAAAGGCAATCGTCGAAACTTCGAAAAGCCACTGCAGCAGTGCAATTCCTTTAAAAGTAATCCCTTATACAGGTTTTTGTTGGTTACAGACAATTCGCAGGCGATAAGCCAGTGGTTAGCTGATATTAAATCGGTGTGTTAATTACAATTTTAGCTGCACCATTGAAACACTGGTATTTTATTGATGTAAACAATCGGAGAGGCAGAACTGCTTATCATGTATAATGTCACATAAATTCAACCACCATCCATTTTGACTCTGCCTAAATGCCGATTCAAAGACACACTAGGCAGTTCGCCAGAGAAAAAGAATCTGTGATCATATTCAACAATGTGTCAGCTTGATTCCTCCAAAATAAATAACGACAATGACCATTTTAACGAATATTTTGCATAGAATATCAGGCTGAGTGTGCCCGGTTCCAAAAGTATTGCATCACTTTTCTAAATCAACATCACGCAAACATTTCCGTGTAATGTAAACCCCTTACACCCAACTTTTATATACTGACCCTGGGGGTATACAACCCTAGGTATACATATTTTCTTCTTTTTGATCCAAAATATTCATAATTTGTTTGTTGGTTTTAAGGCTTAACGTCCCATTCAACAATTTTTCAGTCATGTCGGGACGGAACTAATTATAAATTGTGGGAACTCGTTAGAACTGCCTCGATGCGGCGGTTATAACGTGTTCCCACAATCAATGTTTCGGGCAAACATCTTAAAAAATATTATCTCGATTTTTTTTTTTTTTTTTTTCGAAATTATTATAACGAATTTTTTTAAAGGAAACTTTTGAATTTTTACAACTCAAGAAAAATATGTGTATTGCATGGGCGTGCTTTCGTATGCGATATTAAAGCAAATATTCGACGTTGCTCTAAGGTAAGCAGAAATTTTATGGAATGATCCAAAATGCTCAATTTATTGTATCAAAAGCTATGAACCATGTATAACCTTTACATCCACTGCATTACCAGTTTGTTTCTTTGTTTGAATTGATGATTTACGTCCCAGCCAACAGCCAATGTCATGTCGGGACGTCGCCTCCACTTTATTGGACTCTTACCCAAAATGAGGATGTCATGACATCCAACAAGTGCTTCAAATATAACCATCCGACAAAGCCAAAATGGCTTATATGTGCGGACGGCTCGATTTGGAACCACATTTCCCGGGCAGGCTCAGACACGAGCGATTCACCAGTAATCAGATAGCCAGTCAGCATCGTACAAGCTTTGCCGGGAGGCACAAGCAGCCCATCTATTTCTTTAAGCCCCAATGGGCAGGCCCCGTCCTACCTTTACATCCCCTATATTGCAATAACTGGTCCCTACCCTACCGTTTTGGGCCCCGCCTATTGGGGCTTAAAGAAATAGATGGGCTGCTTGTGCCTCCAGGCAAAGCTTGAACGATGCTGACTGTCTACCTGATTCATGGTTAACCGCTCAGGTCTGAGGCTGCCCAGGAAAAGTGGTTCCAAGTCACACATACGAGCCCTTTCGGCCTTGTTTGATGGTTACATTTGAAGCACTTGCTGAATGTCATGACATCCTCATTTTGGGTAAGAGTCTCATAAAGTGGAGGCAACGTCCTGACATGACCTTAGTTGTTGACTGACGTAAAGCATCAACGAAAACAAATTCTCATCGTTAAGTTCACTATATTCAAAGTATTGGTCCCTGTCCTATCGGTACATCCCTCATATCACAAGTACTGGTCCCTATTATACCGTTATCTCCCTTATACCCCTTCTTCTACCATTAACTCCCTATCCTATATTACAAGTACTGGTCCCTGTATCAAAAGCGCTTGTCCCTGTACTACCGCTAGCTCCACTATATCACAAGTACTAGTACTGGCACCTGTTATACCGTTAACTTCCCTTACATCACAATCACTGGTCCCGTTTCTACCGGTGCATCCCCTATATCACCACATACGAGGATGATCCAATAATGAATGAGACTTTTTGAATTATTCCTAAGTAAATAAACTTGGCTTATTGTTAATATATTGTTAACATTGCTCAATATAAAGCACACAAGAGACACTGGTTAAAAGTCAAATATAGACAACTACCCTTTGTTGCTTAGCAACGAGAGAATGCGAGTCAAAGGTCCTTGGCCACGTAGCAATTATGCACATAAAATGGGTTGCCATGGTAACTGGTGATAAAAATCCCTATCATGGAATATTGTTATTTATAGGTATCATTGCTAGCTTTATGCTCTGCAAATATCACTTACATACAGCTGATAATTCAAGTAGGCTGAGTGTTTTCGCGAGAAAAGATTGGGTTTGTTTGCGAAAAAATTCGATGATTTTGGGGGTAGGGGTGAGAAATATCTTATATCCTGAGTATACATGATAAAATAAATTGTTTTTGATCTTAAAATGATCAATTACAGGGTAAATATTGCAAATGAATTACAAAAGTGACACTTGACCTTTTCTTTTTATGTTGCCTAGCAACTATAGAATTTGGAAAATGCTATTATCCATAATTCATATAGTAAAATGGTTGCTAGGCAACCACCTCTCGATCACGAGCACAAGACTTGATTTGACAGAAGCAAAATATTTCAGAGATGAATGTTAACACAGGCAATACTCAATTATGTTAAGAAACCGTTTTTAAATTTTGTGACATAGCGAGATATCTATAGTCTATGTTTGTTCAAAGGGCAAATGGTGGCCATAGGTGCTGCACGAGCAGTTCTTAAATAACCATAGCAACCAAAGTTATCTACCAAATTTGATAAAACATGCTCCGAAGAGAGATCAGATGTGTATCTTGTAAACGAGAGTAGTAAACTTGAGCCAGTCAATAGGGTTTATAAAATAAGAGAAAAGTCTCAATCATTATTGGATCATCCTCGTATCCCCTAAATTAATACTACTGGTCCCTGTCATACCGGTACATCCCCTACGCCACAAGCACTGGTCCCTGTCATACCGGTACATCCCATATATTACAAGTACTGGTCCCTGTCCTACCATTACATCCCACACACACGGATATATTTCACAATTATAAGTCCCTGTACTACCGCTACGACACCTATATTGCAAGTACTGGTCCATATCCAACCATTACCACCCCTATATCACAAGTACTGGCCCCTGTCGTACGGTTACCTCCCCTATATCACAAGTACTGGTCCCTAAACTACCGTTATCTGCACTAATTCACAAGTACTGGCCCCTATCATACCGGTACATCCCCTATATCACAAGTACTGGTCGTTGTCCTATCGGTACATCCCCTTTATCACAAGTACTGCTCCCTATCCTACCGGTACATCCCAGATATCACAAGTACTGGGACCTGCCATATCGGTACATCCCCTAAATCACAAGTACCGGACCCTGTCATACCGGTTCATGGCCTATATCACAAGTACTGGTCCTTATCCTACAGTTAACACCCGTATATCACATACTGTATACAATTTATGACAGGTTTTATTGCGACTGAAATGAGCAGGAACACATGCATCAGTTTGATGTTTTTATTGTACAACAGTGATCCTACATGGAAAAACATATAAGTATATATACATATACATGTATACAATGATACCAGATGCATATCAATCACCTTTTTACTTATTTAACTTTCTTTGGGGGAATAAATGCTCGCTTGGCGCAAGAGGTACAAGCCGCTTAAGATTGATGTAAATGCATCTGGTATACTATTTCAAAGAATATCATTATAAGTTAAGATATAAGAACCTGATTTATCCTTAACTTATATTTGCCAGAACAATTATAAATCAGTATTTTAGGTTATCTACTCAATTTAAATACATTGAAATACTCAAAATAACAACCATAAAAGACTTGGTCCCTATCCTACACTTGACACCCGTATATCACAAGTACTTGACCATGCCGTACCAGTATATCCCGTATATCACAAATACAGGTCCGTGTTCTACTTGCACATCCCCTAAATCAAATCTATTGGTCCCTGTTCTACCGTTACATTCTCAATATCACAAGCACTGGTCCCTATTCTACCGGCACATTCCCTAAATCAAATCTATTGGTCCCTGTCTTACCGGTACATCCCATATGTCACATGTACTGGTCCCTGTCCTACCGGTTCATCCCCTATATCACAAGTATTGGCCCCTTTCCTACCGTTACATTCCACTATATCACAAGTACTGGTCCATGCCCTACCGGTACATCCCCTTTATCACAAGTACTGGTCCCTGTTCTAACGGCACATCCCCTTAATCCGACTACTGATCCATGTCCTACCGATACACCCCCTATGTCACAAGTACTGGTCCCTATAATACCGTTTTCTGCCCTATTTCACAAGTACTGGCTCCTATCATACCGGTACATCCCCTATATCACAATACTGGCCCCTGTTCTAACTGCACATCCCCTAAACACAAAACTACTGGCCCCTGTCATACATTCTACATGTAACATGTACTTGCCTCTATCTTATCGTTGCATCCCCTTTATCAAAAGTATTGGTCCATGTCCTACCAGTATATCCCCTAAACCAAAGAACTGGACACTGCCCGTATGTGTCAAGTACTGATCCCTGTCCAATCGTTACCTCCACTATATCACAAGTACTGGTCCCTGCCTACCGGTATATCACCTATATCACAAATACTGGATCCTACCCTACCGGTATATCTCCTAAATCAACAGTACTGGTCCCCGCCTGCCGTTATATCCCCTATATCACAATTACTGACCCCTGTCCTGCCGTTCTATCTAAGTTGAATGTACACTCTGTGTTACTGTTATATCCCCTATGTCACAAGTACTCGTCCCTATCCTACCGGTACATCCTCTATATCACAGTACTGGACACCGTCATATAGGTACAAACCCTATATCACAAACACTGGTCCCCGCCATAGCGGTACATCTCCTATATCACAAGAGCTGGTCCCTGTCCTATCGGTACTTCCTACTGGACCCAGCCCTCCAGATATTTCCCCTATATCACACGTACTGGTCCCTGTCCTTCCGGTATATCCCCAATATAACAAGCACTGGACCCTGTTCTACCGGTACATCCCAAATACCACAGTACTGGACCCTGTCCTACCGGTACATCCCCTTTATCTCAAACACTGGTCTTTGTCCTACCAGTACATCCCGTTTATCACAGTAATTGCCATGTTCTACCCGTTCATCCCCTATATCACAGTACTTGCCCTGTTCTACCGGTACATCCCCTATATTACAGTACTTGCCCTGTTCTATCGGTGCATCGCCGTTATATCAAGTACTTGCCCTGTCCTACCGGTACATCCTCTATATCAAAAGTACTGGACCTGCGCTACCGGCACACCCTGTATGTCACAAGTACTGGACCCTGCCATACCGGTACATCCCCTATATCACAAGTACTGGTCCTTGTCCTACTGGTATATCCCCTGCCCCTTGTACGCTCGTACGTGCGATGAAATATTTTATAACCAACTGGACAAAAATTTTTTGGTTTTAAGCGTCATACGCCTGCAATGGAAAATGTTATTTTCAGCTTTTAATTCATGTCGTAGGTATAAAATGTAATCCGTAAGTTCTAAACATGAAGGTAGACAAACGATTTCAGAGGAGACGGGGAAGAGGAACTGGCGTCGGAGTATGTTATAAACTCTCAGTGTGCCTGTTGGTTTTTCTAAGCTAAAACGGGGGGGGGGGTTACAATATGTACCCATGGCTGTCTTTGCTTTCCTTAACATTGCATGATCACTAATTGAGCGTTTGCTGGCATTTATGTATGACTGAACAGTATGCAAGCTTTGTGACTGACCTCTTCTAAAGCATGAAAAGGTAAAAGTAAGCAATAATCCGAGAATGGTCAAATCGAATCCAGCCCCACCCTGAAACCCAAGGTGGGAAAACGACTTATACAAAGAGAACATATTACAATGTGCACGAGCAGCTATTTCCCATAAGGAGCCCACTAATTTACTGAACTTAACTAAATGTATGAATACGCACGTAAGATACACAGAACGCGCACATAGTCTACACCTAAACATAAGCCAAATACGTGTAGAGCCACAAAAAAGGCTAAAGTTTCATCGTTACTGGGACCCGTTTACTATTGCCTAACCTTATCTGCAATTCACATCATTTTAATAGTTCGATGAACATCCGTGGTTATCATCACCGGACAAACAAATAAATCGAGATAAAACGTAATGATGATTGAAAAAAGATGAGTTGCAGATAAAATTTGTTGCCTGTCAACTGAAGATCCATGCATGGAAAACAATCAAGAATACTGAAAATCTTTAACAAAGAAACTGAACCACCAGACGAACCAATGTCAGTACGGTGTGTTAATAAAAATAACTCAGCCACGGCATGAGAATGTCTGCATTGTGCATATAAAAATAAAAATACTGCGCGTAGCTTAGCGACGTTACAACCTTTATTACAGAGACAGTGCCTTAATCATAAAGTAGGAGCCTCTTACCCTGTTCTTTAGCTCTACACATTTTTGTGTTGGATAGGGTCGAAAACGTTTGAGATAGGTTTTCTCAAGACACGGCGTATTGATGTCCTAACAAGTTGCAATTATAAGTCCGACTCGTATTTTCATTTCCAAGTCAGCCGTTTCCCACTTAGTCGCATTCCCCACTTAGTCGCATTTCCCATTTAAGCGCCTGACGGACGGTTTCCTAGATAGTCGCAACTTTTTTCCTACTTAAGCGCATTTCCCACTTAGTCGCCTAACATACGTGCATTTAGCTTTGCTATTGTGTGCAACTATTGTAACGGAACGAACTTAGCTCAGCCCTGGAAACAACTGTATAACTGTCTTGCCATGTTGTTTTATTCTAATGTTCTTAAGTCAAACTTAATGATTTTATCTTTCATCACTGTCAGCTGTGGCAACTTACGGAACTTAACTTACAATAGTGGTCTATCATACGTATGTTTGACGGCCGTTTCCTTGGTAAGGAATAGTTAGAGCTTCAGGAGTATCGTAAGGCTTTAAAACAAGATGACAATACACAAAAATTTCTGTTTTTATAGCTTTTTCCATCTACATTTCGTTTATGTCGTCCTAACAAAGGCAACTATTATAACTTACACAACTTACGCAACTCAGCTGCCAGATAGCTCTGAATTAAGTAGACATCAGCATCAAATGTACAAATGTGTGAAACAATCCCTATATATAGCTATGATTGTCCCGAAATGTTTGCTATATGGCTTCGTACTTCATACTCCGTGTCCCGAAATTAGACGCTCTTATAAACACAGGACAAATAATATCCGATGTGCATTTCTTCAAAGTAAAACAGTATGAGCACATGCCTGTGCACATTTCGGGACCCGGAGTATGAAGTACCTGCCGAATTTTGAACATTTTGCAGTTTGTTTAAGGTGGTATTTGGTAGACCGTACAACAATACATTACTACGTGTAGTCTAGTCTGGATGTAACAAGAGAACTCACAAGGGATTTTGTTGCATCCATTGTTAAGGATATTGTCCGATGTGACTTGCCGTATTTGCCCAAATCAAGATTTATAGACCGAATTTGCATACCGCTCCAAATCCATCCTGGGGGCCGTCATCCTGGAATCAAGCCAAGCACCCAGATTTCTGACACACGAAGAAGAGTTAATGTTCGAGTCACCAACAGTCACGGAGAATTCACTCACATTTTGTTTAAAGGCATAGCTTCTGAAAAGTTAAGTGGTACCATTGTTTATTATATATGTGACCCCTACTGGTGCAATTTCACCATTAGGGGTCATTATCCGAAAAAAGTACAGGAACAGATTGTATTCCTGCTAGATTTGTAAAAAATTCAGCTCTGGTTCTTTCAAAACCCATTTTGCATATTATAAACCTTTCAACTGAACAGAATAGGGTACCAAATGATTTGAAAAGTGCAAGAGTCATCCCCCTTTTCAAGAAAAATAAAAAAAATGTGATGTTGGAAATTATAGACCAGTAAGTGTGTTATCGGTTGTATCTAAAATCTTGGAAAGGGCTGTTTATACACAATTGGAAGATTATCTTACGAAGAAAAAACTTATGTTTGACTTTCAGTCTGGTTTACGAAGAAAATTCTCAACAGACTCATGCTTAACCTATTTGATGGATTATATAAAAACTCAAATTTCTAAAGGTTTATACACTGGTGTGCTCATGTTGGACCTCCAGAAAGCTTTCGATGCGGTGGATCATGATATCTTGTGCAAAAAGTTAAAAATTATGAGTGTCAAATCTGTTGATTGGTTTAGATCTCATTTATCTCATCGAAACCAGGTTGTTCACGTCAATGATACAGTGTCTGATTTAGGAGGTCAAAATGTTCGGTACGTATTTAATGTCATTTAGATTATGAATGTTCGTCATGGAACTCTGGACTGAATAAATATCTTATTAAATAAGAAAAAACTTCTGATTTGTCAAAATAAAACTGTGCGTTTCATTAAAACTTAGGCCCGTACGTGGTCACACATTGGTTTCTCGGAACTTGATAGTTTGAATATGTTGAATGTTGACTTTAGGGTAAAGCGATTACGACTGAGTCATGTGCATAAAATATTCAATGAAACTGGCCCATCATACTTGTCTGGATATTTCGTCAAACATCAGATGTTCATCAGCATTTAGGAGTAGCATTGACAATTTTGTCATACCTTCTGTCAGTGGTGCACCAGCAACAACTTTTTATTACAGTTGAATTAAAGATAGAACTCTCTACCCTTGGACGTCAAACAAAAGCATAGTTTAAATGGATTCAAATGTGCTGCAAAACAATATCTTAGAACTCAGCTGCAACTTATGGAATCAGATCAATTCATTTATTATTAATTGACTACTTAGTATTTGCAATATCATGTAAGGATCGTTTTTTGTTTTCGCTCTTTTTTGTCAGTCTGGTGGCTAGTCTTGGATCTAACCAACAGGACCTCTTCGGGCTTTCATGGGCTATCCTGGGTTATTTCAACACGCATACACCATACAAATTTTAAAACTGTATTATTTTCTTTTACATTTTCCCTCCGTTTTCATCTCGCGCACTCTTGAACACCGTTCTGTGCTTGCGGCACTAGACCTCCAGATACGATGGGTGTATGCGAAGAAGCTTTTCGTAACGTTTTGCTACATGATCCATACCTGGATCTTTCCCTCGGTCCGGGAGTGTGGGGCATGATTTAAGTGGCCAAAACGTGCACTCTTAATGTAGGTAAATGCATCCGATGTCTCTGTGATATTTTTATGATAGTTGAGCCGCCCCATGGAAAAACCAACAATCTGCATATGCGAAAACAAAGACGCAGATCAGCTTCGCGGTAACCTTCGCGAAGCTGATCAGCGCCTTTGTTTTCGCTACACGGATAGTACAATTCCTCTTTTTCTTAAATCTGAAATTTCAAGCTTCTAGCCTGCTTCTGTGACTGTGCAGCCTGATTTGTGTCAGACCTGTTCGGAAACCACATTGTTGGTTTTCCCACGAGGTGGCTCAGTTTATAATTTAATGCACCCGATATCTCTGTGATATTTTTAAAATATAAATTTAGGCCTACATAGTATTTGAAATATTTAAATTTAACCCTTTTATGAGGTGTCATTCTACATCATTATTGTTTTACACACAGACTTACATTTATTGTAGAACTTTGGTTTTCAAATTGCAAATGATTTTTTTTTTATTTTTTTATTTTTTTATTTTATTTTTTATTTATTTATTTATTTATTTATTTTTTTTTTTTTTTTTTTTTTTTTTTTTTGTTTATCAAAATTGCAAATATACTTTATAATTAGTTTATTTAAATTAACTATTGTGATTATTGAGATTATGTGCTTTATCGTTTTGTGTTTATGAATGTGTATGTATGTGTTGATTTTACCACATAAACTCAGAGACATATACAGATACAGATATACGTTCATCTTTATCTCAGCCTGAATTAACTTCGCTTGTGAGAGCTCGGGACTAACCCCCTCCGGTCAAGCCCCATCTCCCTGGTGTGGTATTGTCAGTTTGACGTTTCACCAGTAAACTATTCTGATTTCCGTGACTGTTTTTTTTTTTTTTTTTTTTTTCTTTTTGTTTGTTTGTTGTTTTTTTTTTACTTTTACGTTCACCGTTTTGGCAGAACACCCAATGCACCGGGCGGAAGTGATGGTATGGACCGAAATGACCAATACTGCGGATAACTTTGTATTGGAGTAATGAATCATGGACACCGTGTCATAGTCACACATGAATGAGTAATTGGAATTTCGACCAATCAAATGACGTGACTGTCAACAGGTCTGTAATCGTACACAAACCAGAAATACAACAACTTTCTCTGTAATTGAGTAACCCGAATAAGTGTTCTACTTTACAGCTCAATTTTCTGGTAAGCAACTTTGCGATTGCGTTGATTTCTACGCTTTTTTGGTTGTGTTTATTCAGAGTCGGCAGGTCGGGGTTTACCTGAAAAACGCTAAGCCTTGAGATGGGTGGGGAATGGGACCTTAACAATTGGTGACTCTGTAATACAGTCTAAGCATACGAGCTAATAGATAGTATAGCCACTCTGTGATTTTTATCGTCTGCCCACCATTCTATTGTGTTTTTCTTAGTGATCTGTTGCTCATTGATTAGACACTGGCTATCTGCTTGACAGTCGTATAATGCTGCTTATTAGCTCGACTGCACAAAGTGCATAGAACTATTGCAGTCACCCCGGTTGTGCACGTTTGCACGAAGCGCATAGAGCTATTGCAGTCACCCCGGTCATCCACGTTCCTGTGCCCATGCGCGTCACACTTGCGTTAAAGTTTTCTATTAATTCGTACAAACGACATATTAATTCAAGCAAACGGGATATGAATTCGTGCAAACGGTATATTAATATGTCGTTTGTCCCGTTTGCTCAAATTTATATGTCGTTTGTACGAATTAATATCTCGTTTACACTGATTAATATCCTGTTTGAACGAATTGATATCCTGTTTGCTTGAATTAATATATCGTTTGCACAGATTAATATACCGTTTGCACTGATTAATATACCGTTTGTACAAATTCATATCCCGTTTGTTCGAATTAATATGTCGTTTATACGAATTAATATCTCGTTTGCACGGATTAATATCCCGTTTGAACGAATTGATATTCCGTTTGCTTGAATTAATATATCGTTTGCACGAATTAATATACCGATTGTACGAATTCATATCCCGTTTGCTCGAATTAATATGTCGTTTGTACGAATTGATATATCGTTTGCATGGATTAATATCCTGTTTTAACGAATTGATATCCCGTTTGCTCGAATTAAAATATCGTTTGCACGGATTAATATACCGTTTGCACGAATTCAAATCCCGTTTGCTCGAATTAATATGTCGTTTCAGGGAACAACCTAGAGGGCGACTGGGGCGACTAAGTCGTCTTTGTCGTCGGCACTTCGCTCCCGACGAGTCGCTAGGCGAAGTCCCATTTTCTTTTAAAGCGAGTGCTTACGGTAATTCAGTGGCTAAGTAACCGTTTAATCCGCTATCGATTGATGACACATGCTGTGGTTGTCACCTTTTCGCGCATCATTAATCCGTGACAAAAATGCGTTATACATCAATTGACACGTGTTTGGCCTAATTGTTTATCACACGGTACATGATAGATCTATTTTCAGTTTTGGCACACGCGCCTTAGCTCCGCCCATTATGAATTTTAATTTTTGTTTCATCCAATGGAATTGTCGGATCGAGAGCGACTTACGACCAAAGACGTCTGAAATATTTCCTAAAATTAGGTTTTGTTATCATAATTCAACGGCGCCTGTAATGATCAAAGTAAGCCGGCGTTTTCGTTGAAAGTTCAAAGACGCACATTGTATGCATAAGGTCATGATGCTGTGTAGTTTTGAAGTCGGCGTTTCAATATATCGGCTTTTATACACAACATGTTTTGTAAGTTAACACGTTTCATGCGTGTTGATTTATCTGACCAGTTTTCCCCTTACGATTGTTGACAATTTTCCGATCGTTGTTGCGTAACAAAGTTTTAAATACAGCATCGTCATGAGGCAAATTACTGATGAACTTCACCGGGCGCGATATTTTACTAACAAGTGACCGATCAGGGTGAACCTTGTGCACAAGCCGACAGAGGAAAAAGGTCTGTTCGAATTTCTCTGTGTCACGCACGACCAGGCGTGTCTGTCATCCGATCCATTACTTTGGTGAAAACCAAGTCTTGTACACGTGTAGATTTTAAATTCAAAAGCTGTACAGAATCTGCTTAATAAGGAAAGGAACTCTTTTTTTTTTTTTTTCATTCATGAGAATTTATCAATCAAAACAGAATAATACAAAATTCATATATTATACATTTTCAAAGCACATTCAAAATATCAGCAATGAATAACGGTCAATGAATAACAGTGCAATAATTCAAACAGAACCTTTCAACAAGGGGAGCAACTTGATAAATTTTACAAGAATCAGCTTTCTAAAAAAATGTCATCAAAAAATCAAGACACTCTTTTCAGTTCTAATGTGCTCCAGTCTTCTTTTAGGCAGGGAATAATTATCAAAAATAACTTAATTATACGTATGTATAAAGGAATGTAACTTTCATTATAAAAAATCATAAAAAATCAATGATTGGAAGGGGGGAGGGTGCGGAGGGTATCAGGTAAACACTCTCACTTCTCTCTAAGATCAGCAAACTTCTCCCTAAAATCTGTAGAGGGAGAAGTCACTTCTCCCTAAAATTCTGGGCCAGGATGAACCCTGTCGTTTGTATGAATTAATATCTCGTTTGAACGAATTGATATCCCATTTGCTCGCATTAATATATCGTTTGCGCGGATTAATATACTGTTTGCAAGAATTCATATCCCGTTTGCTCAAATTAGTATGTCATTTGTACGAATTAATATCTCGTTTGCACGGATTAATATCCGTTTGAACGAATTGATATCCCGTTTGCACTACATATATTTATCTTTAAAAAATATTGCGTGTCCTAAAGATACCACCGTACAAATGACCTAAGAGTAGTAAAAATGACCTGTGTATTTCTTTGATGTACTTAATGTAACAAAACTGTACTGTTATTTTTGTCAGAGAAATCCTTGAAAGTTGCAGTTGTTAGGAAATTTGTTGTATCTTCACTAGTGCTTTCTAGGGACTATTCACAAATTTCTCCACCATCCGAACCCCCTGGTGTAATAATGTCATTTGGTGCATCACCAGTAAACTATTAAGATTTTTGTGTCTTTGATATTGACTGCCTGATGATTCATCTCACATCAACTGAGAGGCCAAGGAAACTCTTTCTGACGACTGAAGCTCAATTTAAGGGTTCCCACGGGCTCTGGAAATCCTGGAAAACACGGAAAATGGCTGAAAAAAATCCGTGCCTGGAAAAGTCATGGAAGGATGTCATTGGCACTTATTTTTTCCTCGCTCAGTTTGTATGCTTGACAAGTATTGATAAATAAATGATAAATGAACAAATAGAACGAATAGTCCTGGTAATTATTTAACTCTCATCATGGAATTATCATGGAAAAGTCATGGAATTTTATAAACAGTGCGAACCCTGAATTTACAGGGTGTAGATAGTAGGTTCATGTATACCATGTGTTAAATATCCTTTTAATTTACCGTTTGAATGGTTTATAATCTCACCAATGTATCTTTTTCACACCTGATTAAATTATTCCTTCCATTTGTCGCCATAGTTCTTGTTTACTATAAAGCCATTAAAGGGAGATAATCCGAGATAATGCTAATAATACAGGTCAGGTATGAAAGCTTTGACTGTGCCTTGCCTGCTGTGTCCGGTCTTCTAGGCCGAAATTCCATTTAATCACTGTCTATTGTCAAAAACACCAATGTTACAATATTGCATTCTAATTATGCAATAATTGAAACAAATTTAAAAATTTAAACTCAATGAATTTAGATTTTATTTGAAGTTTTTATTGTACACATGTACAGTTCACCATATATGTACTTATCACTGTGATATGTACTGGTATATTTTCATGAAATAAAATGATTTTACCTTATTTCATGTGTATCGGCAGGGCTTTTTCTCTATACAAAACTAGGTCCGGTTTCCGGTACCAAATTTTTTCCCAATTGGCTGAAAAAATTCCCAATTGACCTGGAACATTCCCAATTAGCAGAAAAATCCCAATTAAAAAGGTAAACTTTCCCAATTTTGCTAAAAATTGCACTATTATTTTCCCCAAATCACACAATTTTTTCCCAATTTCATCGGTACCAAAAATTTCCCAAAAAGGTCAGAAAAAGCCCTGATCAGTATTTGAGAATAATTAGCTCACATGCACCATGTCAGTTATATTGTAACCATTATATTATTTTCACACTTAAAATGCTCAGTGCAGACTGTGCAAGGCAGGCGCGGCGCAGTCAAAGCTTTCATATTTGTCATTCGAACCACGGTCATGACAAAACTGGATTTTGGATGCGAAAACAAAGGCACAGATCAGCTGTGCAGAAACTTTGCTTTCGGTACACAGATAGTACAATTGCTCTTCTTCTTTAATTCAAAATTTCAAGCTTAGAGATCACCTGAGCTAAAAGCTTACAGATGAGCTTATAGGATAGGCAGGCAACATGTGTCTGTCAGTCGTTGACTCATTGTCTTCCGTCTGACGTCATCCTCTATTTTCAAAGGTCTCTGAAACCCCTTGGCCAATCAAATCCAAATTTTATATGAAGCATCTATAGGAAGTGGGAATCAATGTGTATATAAATATAAATAATCCAGGTCACATGATTAAGATGGCCACCATGCCCATATGTGGTAAAATCACTTCAAAAATCTTCTTTTCCGGAACAGGTTTATTGATTTCAACGAGACTTGGCATGAAGCATCGATGACGCAAGTACCACAATGTGTTTATAAATCATGACCCTGTGAGGACCTTGACCTATTTTAGGGCAAGGTTAACATGGGTTGCCTATGCATTTGAATGGGTAAAATGTCATTTGAAGGGAAAAGGCAAATGGACAGGATATTGATTATCCCCCAGGGCTTCATCAGTCCCTTTACTGGGGCTGTTTTCCATAATATTCAAACATGTTTATTGGTATATACAGCAGATCTCAGGTGAGCGTTTACAGGACCATTGGTCCTCTGGTTGTGTGATTGTACAGGCTGGTTTGTCACAATGTGTCAGATCTAGTTGGTAGACCCAAAGCTGTCGTTTCTCGGGTCGAGACTCATTGCCATTGGGGGTTTATGAAGCAGTGTGGCGAAAACAAAGGTGCAGCTGATTAGAGATGAAATGTGCCACAAGTACTTGGAGACTTGCACAAGGGTGACTGGCCATAGCGGTTGACTGGATATTAAGCACCAATTATATGAGCCGCGACGCGAGAAAACCGGTCTTCGGGGTTTCCGACCAGGTCCGACACAAACCGGCCTGTACAAGCTCAGAAAAGAGCTAGAAGCTTGAAATTTCGGATTTAAGTAGAAGAGGAATTGTACTATCCGAGTAGCGAAAACAAAGGCGCTGATCAGCTTCGCAGTTACTGTGAAGCTGATCTGCGCCTTTGTTTTCGCATAGGCAATAATCCCGTTTTCTCACGATGCGGCTCATATCAGTGTGTCAAATGATACTTTAACCTTATGTCCTGCCTCTAAATGACAGGATCTGTTGAGAGGAATATAGATCAGGACCCAATTGTTCAAAACTTTGTTAGTTTAATGCTGTCGTTAAGCCCTAAATTTGTTAACTATATGAACCTCAACGCGACAAAATGTACCTTCGGACATTCTGACATTACTAGTAGAAAGCAGCAAAAAGCGGAAAAATGATGTCATATACGTTTTAGAAATAACACTGTATTTGTAATCTTTGAACACTGGTCTACCATATGAATGAGTTTTAAAACATATTATTGTTCAATATTTGGAGTTATCTGCCCTTGTTTTAGCCCATTATACACATAATTTCCCTCTATCTTTCGTTAAACGGTAACCATAGCAACCACAACATCATAAAAATAGCCAAATAATTACGAAAGATTGCCTGTAAGGATGGTTTACTTCTATCTTAACAATAGATTCTGACCTGTGCTTAAACAGTTTAAAGCAAAAATATCGAGTTTTGTAAGCTCTACTAACATGCAGAAATGCATTACGCAACTTTGACGTCATTTTTCAGGACTATGACGTCTGTAGGATTCATATAGTAAATTGGTCATTACTCACAAAATAACTGAAATAATCTGGTCAAATAAAGACTTACAGACTCTAGAAACATCATACATTCAAAGTAACTTTGCTTTTCTTATACTAAAAAAATGTCCGAAGGTACATTTTCTCACGTTGTGGCCCATATATCAACTTCAAAAGCAAATACATTGTTATTTATCTGAGAATACAATGCAAAGGATTCTCCAATTTTATCAACAAAAAATAACAGCCTATTTGTAATATTCATGTTTTGACATTTTGACGAATCAACTAACGATGTCATTAATTTTGAACAACTGGTACCAGAACTCCACCACTATGTCTGATCTGGTTTATACCTTGACTGCCTAGGTGTGAAATTCAGGAGATTTTAGTATTGATTTATTGGTGATCTTCTCTTTATTCTTTTTATACAGGTGCAGCGGACCAATAAGTGGAAAACCCAATTTCAAAATACTGTGTCGGCTAGTATTGGGAACTAATTAAACATTATTGGAAAAAAGACAGGCATATTCCTGAACAGAATCGGTTTTATAAGCAGGAGTGATTTGGTGACAGGTCAATAACTGTGAACAAAAAATCATAGGAATAACGGACAGGTGACGAAGAGAAAGTGTTGGGAAAATAAGGACACCTAAAGGTAAGGGAGGTTTTTATGCCTGTCAGACGTGTCTCAACTTCTGCATTTTGAAGGAAGTAGATTTGTTTTGCACTGAAAATATGCTATTTGTTTAATTTTTCCACTTTCGATTATATTGGTGTGCTAATGTGGTGAGATTCCTTAGAACCAGGTCGATTTTTCCAAAGGCAGCTTTAATGAGCTGCGTCATGAGAAAACAAACATTGTGCATTTTGAAATATCATTTATTTTAAATGTTTAACATGTTAATATTTTTAAAATGATACATCATTAATGACATGCCAAATAACTGCTATAACCTGAAGGTGCACATATCAGTGAGGCTATACCTGTCAAGTGAGCTGCATCATGAGATAACATATCTCAAGCGATTCTGACTTGGTCCAACAAAAATCCCGACTGTACAGGCATAGGAGAAAGATCAAAGCTTGGAATCTTTTTTGATAATTTTTACATAAGGAGACATGTTTATTTGTTTATCGAAATCCCCGGCATTTACAGCTGAATGGCTGATCTTCATCTTCAGCATGCAAAAAGCAGGTTTTCTCGTATGAAGGCCAGAAATAAACATGCTAATTCATATCTGTCAAGAGCAGGTCAACTGGCATGAATTACCATAATTGAGCCGCTGCACCAGAAAACCAACAATTTGCATATGCGAAAACAAAGGCGCAGACCAGCTTCGCGGTAACCGCGAAGCTGATCAGCGCCTTTGTTTTCGCTACAGGGATAGTACAATCCCTCTTCTTCTTATATCCAAATTTTCAAGCTTCTAGCTTGCTTCTGTGATTGTGCAGGCCGGTTTGTGTCGGACCTGGTCGAAAAACCCAAATTGTTGGTTTTCTCATGCAAAGACTCATAGTCATCAGATGATCAGGTGATGGTGAATATAGTGTATAAGGATAAGGCGAGAGAGAGGGAGCGGAGAGGCCGGGGGGGGGGGGGGTCTGGGATTCACAATAAAGAAGCTTTATCATAGCCTTTGAGTGAGAAAGCCAACAATTTAAGATTCCGAGCTGGTGTGACACAAACTGGTCTATACAATCACAGAAGTAGGCTAGAAGTATGCTCTTGCCAGGGGACATTGAGGAGGGTAGGGCTAGGGGCCATGGATAAGTTTACTTTACTGTATTGCATGTAAGAAGACAGTCAACAGCCTGAAACTGTTTGATAGCAGAAACAGTTAGTGGAGGTCTAAATCTATATATTATGTGCATGCATTTTCATGGCCGTCGTCGGCAGGGCCGGACCACTTTTTTGGCCGAAAATGGTTTCAGCCGGACCACAATTGTTGATTATTCGGCCGAAAATTTGTTTGCCTTTTCGACTTTTTTGAAGTGCGGCGGCTCATTTAATCTGCCCAAGGGTGTGAAAGACGGTCGTTATAAAAACAATCACGAAAATGACACCTGTATTAAAGACAGGTATATTATTTGAAGGATTATCGTTTGAAGTGAAGGTGCATCAAGTGAAAAAAAAAAACAAATCTCTGTGATCTTAAAATAATAAAACGTGTGCCTTCTTTTGGAGGGCTTGTGCTCTGTTTTGGTGTTGTTTGTTTGAATTAATACTTTACGTCCCAGTCAACATCAATGGTCATGTTGGGACGTTGCCTCCATTTTATGGGACTTTACCCAACCTGAGGGTGTCGTGACACTCAAAATGCACATCATAAATATAACCACCCACTTATGCCATAACCACCCACTTATGCCAATAAGGCTTATATGTATGGATGGTTTGACTAAACCACTTTTTCTGGGCAGGCTCAGACATGAGTAATCAGATGGTCTATCAGTAGATTGGAAGCTTTGCCTGGAGGCTCAAGCAGCCCATATTCCCACCCGACCACCCTCGCTCTGTTTTGGTTCAAGTATTTAGATATAATAACATTTATGTTTACGAAAAAACAAATAAATAAAATTTAAAAAAAAAGAAAGAAAGAAAACAAAAGAAAGAAAACGAAAGATAAGGATGCCACTGCCTGATGAGACTCAACGAGGAGCCGAAAACATGGCGTACACATGTCTTATTGTTTTGGACCCCGACATACCTTTCACTCTGCCTGAGATGAAAGGTATCTCGGGTACAGATGGTGCAAATTACAGAGTAATAAAATAATTAACTCCCCCAGTGCTACTGCGGTCATTATGCAAATTTTGCTATGGTTATCTTGTGATTAATTATCTGTTGATAATTGATATATCTATATAAAAATCAAAATATTTAATACTACATTTTAGACGAAAACAAAGTAGAAATTCATAATTATCAGAATCTTTAGAATAAAATTGCATTTTCAATCCGTTTTCTACATGAAATATTAACAATTTTGCACATTGATGAAAATATTTTTTATCTGACATTATCAGCTAATTACACATCCCCTGCAGTGAGTTGCGGAATCAGCAACACTTTATTGCCCAGTTTTATAGTTGAAACCATATGCCAACTTCATGGTTCAGGGAAGAAAAAATGCACAGAAATTTAATAAGAAATGTGTACGCTATGAAGTTGTTAACACTTTTGGTGCTGTAACATTTAAATACAATTTAAGTGTAAATAAGCGGTGCTTTAAGGATAAAAACTCTCTAAAAGTACATTTGAATTGTTTCTCAATTTAAGTCTAAATAAGCGGTGCTTTAAGGATAAAAACTCTCTAAAAGTACATTTAAATTGTTTCTCTCTCCCCCCACTCGTGCCTTCGGCACTCGTTAAACGCCTTTGATGTCTCATGTCCGGACCACTTTTCAAAAGCCGACGACGGCCCTGATTTTGAGTACATGTATATGTGAAAATGCCTTATTCTTTAACTTATTTACTTATACTGCGTTTACACTATGTTCCCGGCGGTCACGGCGGCCACGTTTCAGACAACCGTGAGCAAAACGGGATAACCGTGAGGCAACACAGGGGAACGGGATAGGCAAACATAGCACGCCGGGATAACCGTGGACACCGTGACAATTTTTTTGACAGTTTAAAAATCTGCCACGGCAGTCACGGCGGAAATGAGAAACGTAATGGGCCGTGATAAAACGGGCTGAACGTAACACACCGTGACAGAACGTAACAGTACGTAGCGAAACGTGGAGGCGGTCCGTAGTGCAACGGGAAGCTGGTGAATAGCCCGGCAAGCTACTGATCTTCCACGTTCTGTTGCGTTTGATCACGGTCGTCTCACGTCTCGTCCCGTTTCCTACGGAATACCCAACACGTTTGTTGCGTTAGGTTACGTTGCGTTACGGTCTTTGACGGTGTTCACCCCGTTCTACTAAGTATGTCACGTTCTGCTATGGTTATTGATGAAAATATTTTTTATCTGACATTATCAGCTAATTACACATCCCCTGCAGTGAGTTGCGGAATCAGCAACACTTTATTGCCCAGTTTTATAGTTGAAACCATATGCCAACTTCATGGTTCAGGGAAGAAAAAATGCACAGAAATTTAATAAGAAATGTGTACGCTATGAAGTTGTTAACACTTTTGGTGCTGTAACATTTAAATACAATTTAAGTGTAAATAAGCGGTGCTTTAAGGATAAAAACTCTCTAAAAGTACATTTGAATTGTTTCTCAATTTAAGTCTAAATAAGCGGTGCTTTAAGGATAAAAACTCTCTAAAAGTACATTTAAATTGTTTCTCTCTCCCCCCACTCGTGCCTTCGGCACTCGTTAAACGCCTTTGACGTCTCATGTCCGGACCACTTTTCAAAAGCCGACGACGGCCCTGATTTTGAGTACATGTATATGTGAAAATGCCTTATTCTTTAACTTATTTACTTATACTGCGTTTACACTATGTTCCCGGCGGTCACGGCGGCCACGTTTCAGACAACCGTGAGCAAAACGGGATAACCGTGAGGCAACGCAGGGGAACGGGATAGGCAAACATAGCACGCCGGGATAACCGTGGACACCGTGACAATTTTTTTGACAGTTTAAAAATCTGCCACGGCAGTCACGGCGGAAATGAGAAACGTAATGGGCCGTGATAAAACGGGCTGAACGTAACACACCGTGACAGAACGTAACAGTACGTAGCGAAACGTGGAGGCGGTCCGTAGTGCAACGGGAAGCTGGTGAATAGCCCGGCAAGCTACTGATCTTCCACGTTCTGTTGCGTTTGATCACGGTCGTCTCACGTCTCGTCCCGTTTCCTACGGAATACCCAACATGTTTGTTGCGTTAGGTTACGTTGCGTTACGGTCTTTGACGGTGTTCACCCCGTTCTACTAAGTATGTCACGTTCTGCTATGGTTATCACGGCGCGTTAAGTTTATAGATATACTAGAAAATGTGTTTATGAAACACTATGCCCCCAACTGGTAAGTCACTTTCAAGATGTAAAAATGCCCAAAAAATGACTAAGTTCAAATTGTAAAAAAAAGTGACAAAAATTAATCTGAGGAGTATATCCCAACCACATGCATATCTTCAAAGCATGGTCACAATGTCTGCAAAGTTTCAAAAGTATCGGTATTAAATTGTAGGAGGAGTTGCGCACACAAGGTACCCTCTATCCATTCGCTAAAATGCCAGAAAAAAATGACTAAGTTCAAATTGTGAAAAAAATGACAAAAAATAATCCAAGGATTACATCCAAACCACATGCATATCTTCAGACCATGCCCATAACACATGTAAAGTTTTAAATGAATTGGCATGAAACTGTAGGCGGAGTTGCGCACACAAGGTAACCACTGCCCATTCATTTTCATTGTGACAATGCCGAAAAATGGCTAAGTTCAAATTGCGAAAAAAGTGACAAAAATTAATCTGAGGATTATATCCAAACCACATGCATATCTTCAAAGCATGGTCACAACATCTGTAAATTTTCAAGAGAATCGGAATAAAACTGTAGGAGGAGTTGCACACAAGGTACCCACTATCTATTCACTTTATCAAGAATTAAAAAGGGAAATAACTCTCACAGAATGGGCCCCTAGCCCCTTGAATTTACCTGAAAGAAAAAAATATGGGTCCTCTTAATTTTCATATACAAACTACATACCAAATTTCAAGATCCTAGCTCTAACAGTTCCTGACCGAGTGCTAAGTGTTACTCACGCATCACAGACTCACTGGACTGGACTGGACGGACAGACCCAAACCAATATGACCCCTCAACTTCTTCGAAGTTGGGGGCATAAAAATGGCATATCATGGGGACAAGTTCCTTCATTTTGGAGCAGTCACTATAGTGAACAATACAGACCATACGCTGCACTATGCAACTGAAGAAGAATGACAATCCCGAACTTTCTTAATCAACTCTGCAGTCGGTTATTGAGGAGCGCGATTGTTATTATTTCAAAGGACTTATTCGTATACAAAAGGCAAACATGTGCTTTATATTGTATGGTGTGTCTACGTTTCGTCCGTAGCTGACCTTGACAGACCGAAAAAAAAAGGTTACGCCTTGGTCAAAACGCAACTGGCCGCAACAGAACGTAACATGCCGTAATAAAACGTGCTAATAATCGTGATAGATCGTGGATAACCGTAACGTACCTTAGCGCCTCCGTGACACACCGGCTTATCACTACCACGGCTTGTTATGGATATCGTAGTACAACGTAAGAAAACGTAACAAAACGTAATAGATCTTGAAAATCAGACAAATATATTACCAAAACTCCACGGCACGCTACGTTTCTAGCAAACGGGGCTGCCGGGGCCGCCGGGAACAGTGTAAACGCAGTATTATAACACTGTAAAATGCACCTAATTGCCCTTAAGAGCAATACAGTTTCAGAATACTACTCCAAAGCCTGTGTGTGACCCTTGCACATAATGGCCAGTCTTTAATAACTAAAATAAATAATAGCTCCTGGTTGAATTGTTTGTTTAATTGCCACTTCTTTTGTCATACTACCCTGGCCTTTGAATGGGCACTACATAATGTAGGTATTGTAAAGATTTATGTCTATAAAGATGATAAATTCCATCCTTTTTTCTATATCATAGCTATTAATCTCATTAGGAAAACTTGCCCATGCAATGAACAGAGATTTTTGAGCTTTAAAAAGTGAACATTTTTCAGCTGAAAAAATTTGATATTTTTCTTATTTTTGCTCAAAACATAGACAAATTGTGAAAAAAATGACAAAAAATAATCCAAGGATTACATCCAAACCACATGCATATCTTCAGACCATGCCCATAACACATGTAAAGTTTTAAATGAATTGGCATGAAACTGTAGGCGGAGTTGCGCACACAAGGTAACCACTGCCCATTCATTTTCATTGTGACAATGCCCGAAAAATGGCTAAGTTCAAATTGCGAAAAAAGTGACAAAAATTAATCTGAGGATTATATCCAAACCACATGCATATCTTCAAAGCATGGTCACAACATCTGTAAATTTTCAAGAGAATCGGAATAAAACTGTAGGAGGAGTTGCACACAAGGTACCCACTATCTATTCACTTTATCAAGAATTAAAAAGGGAAATAACTCTCACAGAATGGGCCCCTAGCCCCTTGAATTTACCTGAAAGAAAAAAATATGGGTCCTCTTAATTTTCATATACAAACTACATACCAAATTTCAAGATCCTAGCTCTAACAGTTCCTGACCGAGTGCTAAGTGTTACTCACGCATCACAGACTCACTGGACTGGACTGGACGGACAGACCCAAACCAATATGACCCCTCAACTTCTTCGAAGTTGGGGGCATAAAAATGGCATATCATGGGGACAAGTTCCTTCATTTTGGAGCAGTCACTATAGTGAACAATACAGACCATACGCTGCACTATGCAACTGAAGAAGAATGACAATCCCGAACTTTCTTAATCAACTCTGCAGTCGGTTATTGAGGAGCGCGATTGTTATTATTTCAAAGGACTTATTCGTATACAAAAGGCAAACATGTGCTTTATATTGTATGGTGTGTCTACGTTTCGTCCGTAGCTGACCTTGACAGACCGAAAAAAAAAGGTTACGCCTTGGTCAAAACGCAACTGGCCGCAACAGAACGTAACATGCCGTAATAAAACGTGCTAATAATCGTGATAGATCGTGGATAACCGTAACGTACCTTAGCGCCTCCGTGACACACCGGCTTATCACTACCACGGCTTGTTACGGATATCGTAGTACAACGTAAGAAAACGTAACAAAACGTAATAGATCTTGAAAATCAGACAAATATATTACCAAAACTCCACGGCACGCTACGTTTCTAGCAAACGGGGCTGCCGGGGCCGCCGGGAACAGTGTAAACGCAGTATTATAACACTGTAAAATGCACCTAAATGCCCTTAAGAGCAATACAGTTTCAGAATACTACTCCAAAGCCTGTGTGTGACCCTTGCACATAATGGCCAGTCTTTAATAACTAAAATAAATAATAGCTCCTGGTTGAATTGTTTGTTTAATTGCCACTTCTTTTGTCATACTACCCTGGCCTTTGAATGGGCACTACATAATGTAGGTATTGTAAAGATTTATGTCTATAAAGATGATAAATTCCATCCTTTTTTCTATATCATAGCTATTAATCTCATTAGGAAAACTTGCCCATGCAATGAACAGAGATTTTTGAGCTTTAAAAAGTGAACATTTTTCAGCTGAAAAAATTTGATATTTTTCTTATTTTTGCTCAAAACATAGACACCCACAATCTATGTTTTGGAGCAAAAATAAGAAAAATAGGTATACCCGTGTATACCCCAGGTTTGCTATATAAAAGTGGGGTTCAATGGGTATACATTACACGGACATGTTTTCGTGATGTATATGATTTTACACTCATCTTTTGTCTAGAAATGACTGGGGTGAAAAGTGTAGAGCCCAGAGTTACGAAATCTAAAGTAAGAATAGGAGGTCTGGGAATTAAATTCCAACCCCAACCTACCAGGCAGGGCAGAAAAACAAGACATAACAAAAAAAATTACACCAAGCATGATTGCCTACAGGGTGTCTAGGGAGAAATAGTCTCCCCAAATGAACAAACTTCTCCCTATTTTCAGCTAAGGGGGACGCGAAAATGTATAGAATATATAGGCAAACCTGAACTTCTCCCAACTTTTCTTAGGGAGAGACAAAACTTCTCCCTAAATTTCTTGTCTAGTTTGAACCCTGCCATGAAGATTAAGATAACTAGCTTTTTCACTACAAGCACATCAGGCAGACAGGCAGGGTAAGGCAGGGCAGGGCAGGCAACTGAGATAAATCATCCCCACCCTTAGTTTGCTGTGATTTTTCAAAGATTTACAGTGATTGAGTTTGATCAATTTTATGCTGAAATTTTGTGTTTGTCGGACAGTGCTAGTACTTTTACCTGTGTTTTTTTTTTAGGTGATCTTTGTTATACTTCTATGGTATTATGGAATTAACCACTAGCATTATGGGTTTATCACATGGTCCGCAGCTTCCTTGATTAATGAGAGGCTTACTTCAAGGTCATGAAAGTTTTTTTATATTGATGTATTGATTGTGTCATTTGTAATGCAAGCAGTGAGAGATCTAGATTTTGCATATGTGAAAACATTAAGACGCCGATCAGCGTTTTTTTTTCGCTGTTTGGATAGTATGATCCCTCTTCTTGTTAAATCTGAAGCTTCTAACCCTCTTCTGTGACACCACAGACCAGTTTGTGTCAGACCTGGTAGGAAACCCTGTAGATCAGTTTTCTCATGTTGCGGCTCATGGTATATTGGCTAAGTCTTGAATGAACATAGATTGTGCAATACCCATGCTGCTTTATATTTGAGCCGCACTGTGAGAAAACCTGTCTGTGGTGTTTCCGACCAGGTACAACACACACCGACCTGTACAGCCACAGAAGAATGATAGAAATTGAAATGCCAAAAAAATAGGGATTGTACTATCTGTAGCGAAAAAAAGGCGCTAATCAGCTGCGCGGGTACTTTGTTTTCACCTATGCATGGTGTGGGTTTTCTTATGTAACGGCTCATTTATCAATATTTGAATTCTGAGTTCTGATTTTATGCATGTATGTAATGGACTCCCTTGAAGGCAAGGATGGCAATTATTAGATGAGCTACGTCGTGAGAAATTTGCCTAGGCGAAAACAAAGGCGCAGATCAGCTTCGCAGTAACTGCGAAGCTGATCAGCGCCTTTGTTTTCGCTTCACGGATACTACAATTCCCCCGCTATGTATTACCAAAATTTCAAGATTCTAGCTCTTTTCTGTGACTGTACAGGTCGGTTTATGTCAGACCTGGTCGGAAACCCCAAAGACCGGTTTTCTCGCATTGCGGCTCAGATTTGAATGAATACTAATATCAACATCAAATAGATTGATTTCATGATCATTTGAGCCGCCTCATGAGGAAACCAACAATGTGGTTTTTGAACAGGTTCAACACAAACCGAGCTATACAAGCACAGAAGATGGCTTGAAATTTCGAATTTAAACAGAAGAGAAAGTGTACTATCCATGTAGTGAAAACAAAGATGCTGATCAGCTTCGTGGTGACCACGAAGATGATCTTCGTCTTTGTTTCGCATATGCTTAATGTTTATTTTCACATGACGCGGCTCATTTGACATGAACAGGCAGGATCAACTTTGCAATTAAAGTTTGTTTAATTCAGTTTTTAATGATAGGTCAGGGCTCCAAATAATGGAAGTGATATAGTTCAGTAGTTTGTATTAGTTTGATGTGGGGTAGAAATTTTATTTAGCGGTTTGGATGTAATTTTGAAAAAAAAAAAAAAAAAGGTTTATGCACTTCGCAGAGTTTTGTTACTTTAGGTAGGAAATTTCTACAAGAAATTTGACTTGGCTGGTAGAACGCACTGTTTGGTTTGCCTGTCAAAAACACCACATACAGGTTTTTATTCCGACTCTTCTCATATCCTCAGTGACAAATCATTTTGTTACTTCTTTCACAAGGTATGAATGGAAAAGGATAAAAAAGGTGCTCATTGATTTCCAATACCAAACTGCCCATAACTTTCAACTTCCTGTGGTATAGTAGCATAGGCTTATAATTGAGCCTCCGCATGGGAAAACCAATGATCTGCATAGGCGAAAAGAAAGGCGCAGATCAGCTTTGCAGTGTTAGTACAATTCCTCTACTTTCTAAATCCAGAATTTCCTGCCTCTAACCATCTTCTGTGACTGTACAGCCCGGTTTGTGTTGGACCTGGTTGGAACCCAAATTGTTGGTTTCCTCATGCACAGGCTCAAATCTTTTTATTTTCTCTATGACATTGATGGTAGTAGCTGCTGAATTTTTTAGACAAACATGTTTGGACTGAGGCTTATTATAAGTCTAATAATAGGCCTTCTGGGATTTATATAGGCCAGCCTAAACAGATATTTTGTATTCAGATTCTAGAAATTCATTTTGCATTATCATTTTCTTTTCATTTGCATCTTGTTGTAATATTTGAGCCGCAATGGAAGAAAACCGGTCTGTGGGGTTTCTGACCAGGTCTAGCACGAACCGGCCTGTTCAGTCACAGAACATGGATAGAAGCTTGAAATGAAGAGAACTAAAAAAGTCTTGTACTATCCGTGTGGCGAAAACAAAGGCACTGATCAGCTGTGCAGTTACTGCACTTTATTTTCGCATAGGCAACGATCAGGTTTTCTTATGGCGCGGCTCATTTTATTATCACTTGAAATGAAAAGTAGGTTTTCTTTACAATAAAGATTTCCTGAGTCCAAGAGGGTGTCCATTTCTGAAATTTATGCAAATACATGGTGTTGAATCTCATTTAGAGCAGAGGAGCAGTGTCATGAAAAAAGAAACAGTTTTTTGCATATTTGAAAACAAAGACACAGTAACTGTACAGCAGATCAGTGTCTTTGTTTTCGCTTCATGGATAGTTCACTCTGTATTCTTATGTCCAAAATTTCAAGCTTCTAGCCTTTTTCTGAGACTGTTCAGGCAGGATCATTGTGTCGGACTTGGTTGGAAACCAGAAGACTTTTTTTTTGTGAAGCAGCCCATATTTTATTGTGTCGCTTCATGTGTGATTCAATATATTTATATACACTTATAATCAAGGGTATAGTATAAAATCCTTAAAATTCAGAAGCTAAAATATAAAAGGATTTTGGAAAACATTCACCAATGACATGTCTTCTCCCTGCAACCATACCATGGGAGTGATGTGAGAAATAGGTGGAGTTTTGTTAGGACATCCAAATGTTGGGTTGAAGAAGTCCTCTAAAAAGACACAGTACATCCCGACATGACCATAATTTGAGCCGCCTCGTGGGAAAACCAACAATGTGGTTTCCGAACAGGTCCGACACAAACCGTCCTGTACAAGCACTGAAAGAGCTTGAAGCTTGAAATATCGGATTTGAGAAGAAGAGAAATTGTACTATCCGTGTAGCGAAAACAAAGGCGCTGATCAGCTTCGCGGTGACCGCGAAGCTGATCTGCGTCTTTGTTTTCGCCTATGCAAATTGTTGGTTTTCAGATGAGGCGGCTCATTTGAGTTGTGGCTTAGTGTCCCAGACAACAGCCATTACATGATCATATCGGGACATTGCCTCCATTTTATGGGGCTTCTACCAAACATTAGGATGTCATGACACCCAAAATGTGCTTGAAAATGAAAACCACCAAAGTAAACAAAAAAGGCTTATATGTATGAATAGTTTGTCTTGAACCACTTATTCCAGGGCAGGCTCAGACCTTCAGAGCAGTTAACATAGCTGCTCATTCGGCTTACGGGATGTTTTCATGGTATAAGTACCTGATTGTTAGTTTGGTTTTTTCCCACCTTGGTTTTTGGAGTGGGAGTCTTTTTCTGATTGTGCCTTTTCCTGATCTTTGCCTACTTGTACTTTTTTATGATCTTCGCCTGGAGAAACAGGGCCCCAATGGGCAGAGGCTGAGCTCATGACCGAAGTTGTTGATTGGATAATAGAAGTTGACCGGAATGTTCAGCAACAAAATATCACATCTTATATAATATGATTGTTTACTGGGTGCACAGTGCTAGAACTTTGTACAAGCTGGCTTTTATAACAACAATGTGTTTGCTTAGGATGTTATTGAGGACCCAGGTTTGATCCTCACAGCAGGCAGAGAAGAAGTTTTCTATGCTTGCTACACTATAAACCTGCAATGACAAGGATTTAAGCTTACAGATTTGGGCTTGACTAGTCAGATACTTTGACCACAAGTTTTCTGTTGATGCTTCTCACTGTAAACATATCTGCAGCTTAGATTCCAATGAATAAATTTTGGTTGCATTTCCATATTGCTTACATAGGCTTTGTCGGGGAAAATATATCCTTGTTACAAACAAAGCAGGCACCAAATTTAGAGGACTAACTACTTATTTCAGAGATGGTGCAGATCTCCTCTTCTTTCTTAATGCGCCATTTCCAGCCTCCAGCTATCTCCTGTGGTTGTACAGATGGGTTTATTATGGACTTGGTTACTAACACTAAGGCAGGGATTCCCATGACACAATTCATATGTCCCAAGACACTGCAGAGAATGGAATGGTTTGAAATTATTATTGCAGAATCTTGTGGCCTGGATCACACCAGAGAACCAACGTATCTGAGAACAACCAACGAAGATCAAATCAATCTAAGGTGGAAGGATGCAAAGTGGCAAAGTGTTGTAGCTTATTGATTTCATCTGCATTGAAAATTTGGGTGTTTTCAGTTGGGTTTGTTGTCACTGGATTGCCAGTGTGTTGATGGTAACTTACATATCCCCAACCACCTCCATAATGTAGCTTAAAATGTGCCACAGTCTTTTTTGTAAGCCTGTTTTGTTGTTTTCAAGGGCTTTTTCAAAGGTAGTGTGATAAGATGTTTACACAAATATCTGTTCATGAATATGTATGTATACAAAAATTTGCATACTATTGAGGATTACAAATAACCTTAAGGTGGGAATAATGCCAGCTTAGGATTAAAAAGTTGAATGAATACTATTTTAGGATTGTGTAATAAAAGAAAAATAAAAGAAGGAAAAAAAACACACATATAGAAAGTTTCTCATGTGTACATGTGTGGTCTTCACAAGACATTTCTTGATTTATTTGGATAAATTAACCTGGAGGGTATTGTCCAAAAATATTCACCAGACGTTGACCTTTATGCATTGCATAAATTAAATCGCTATGACGCTGTATAATAAATCATCGATATTATCGTAATTAATTCGTGCAACCTCGGTAAGACTCGATAAAGTACGCGAAGAATGTGTACCCAATATATAAGCAGTTTGCTACATCGTTTATCAGAAGGACCATAGCTCAGTGGTTAGGACACCGGATTTGTAACCTGAGGATCGCTGGTTCGAATCTCATAGAAGGTGACAAATATATTTTTCTTTTTATTTTATTAAATAAAATGCACATCACGTTTTATCAAAAGCAATCGCACGGAGAACATGATATTCTTGCTTTATTGCACTTTTCATGCGCCATATCCTGCAACATAATGGCTTTCAAGTACAACTTTATCGCACTGGTCATCAACCTCAGAGATAACTCTTCCGATCAGAGAGAGAGAGAGAGAGAGAGAGAGAGAGAGAGAGAGAGAGAGAGAGAGAGAGAGAGAGAGACAGACATAAAAAAACATACACAAATTGACCAAAATAAATCAAATTATTAAATACGACAGAGAATGAATAGGGTACATAAGAAATAATAATAAAAATGCGATCATTAGTGGGACTCGAACCGCTATCGGTTAAATGAAAAAGTAATGTAATCTTAATCTGCGTGCTCTACCATTTGAGCTATGCAGTCCTGAACAATTTCTTGGGATAGCAACCTTATATACCGATACATTTACCTTGCTAATAATCACGAAGAGTCACGGTGATGTACGAGCAATCACGAAGTGGTCCGAAGATATATTTAGAATTGCAACGAACTATAATTATATACTAATAGAGTTCACCCAACACCAGGTGAATATTTTTGGACAATAACTGTTTTGCATTACGAAAACATGCCCATGCAATATACAGAGATTTTTTGAGCTTTAAAAATTGAAAACTTTCAGCTGAAAACTTTCGATATTTTTCTTATTTTTGCTCAAAACATAGATTGTGGGTACACGTTAGAACCGCCTCGGCGAGGCGGTTCTAACGAGTACCCACAATCTATGTTTTGGAGCAAAAATAAGAAAAATAGGTATACCCCTGCATACCCCAGTTTTGCTATATAAACGTGGGGTTCAAGAGGGTATGTATTACACGGACATGTTTTCGTGATGTGATTTTTGATACAGGATAGATAAACTAATTTTACAATCGAGGATAGGTATAATAAACATTTGAATTATGAATGAGTCACATGTAGTCAGGCCGATAGTTGACATGAAAAAATCTTACATGCAATATGATAAATACCAACAGAGCTGCTGGGCCTGCAGATATTTGTTTGTTTGAATGTAAGATTTGTTGGACCAAATACATGATAGAGATACTTTGTAATAATGACCAAAAGGGATTTTCACTATCGCTCCACCCTTTATTAAAATCCAGGACTAACAAATATTTTTAAATAGGCTGCATTTATTTTACATGTGATTTACTGTAACATGTACATGTATTCACAATTAGCCATGTGCATTTGTTTGTCCTAGGTGTTTGTCACGAGTGTAGGACAAAATCCCCCCCGGACAGAATTCCCCCCCACTCTTTTTTGTTGACGAGGACAGAATCCCCCCCAGTATATCTTGCAAATAGGACAGAATCCCCCCCACTCCCAGTCAGAATCTCCATAATCATATTGTTACATTTTACAGCTATAGGTCAATTATTTTTGCATCAAAAAAGTTTATTTATTCATTGTTTGCTAATGATTGGATAATTATGTTGTTTGGTTTTTATTTTTTACAGAAAGCTGCATATTAATATGTTTTAATTACTGCTAATAGCAAAAATGAGGTGAGACAAACTTCTATGTGTTGAGTAATTTACTAAGTTATAGTAAAAGGTATCGAAAATAAGCAAATTGTCATATTTAATTTTCTCTAATCACCACTTATTATAGTCAACTTAATAATATCTAAATAAATTCAAAGATTGCTCAATTATTGAAGTAGATTCCGTCTGAGAAGGGGTGTGGGGATTCTGTCCTATTTGCAAGATACTGGGGGGGGGGATTCTGTCCTAGTCATCAAAAAAGAGTGGGGGGGATTCTGTCTGTCCGGGGGGGGGGGGGGGGGGGGGATTTTGGAGTTAAGTAGAGGAGGAATTGTACTATCTGAGTAGCGAAAACAAAGGCGCTGATCAGCTTCGCGGTTACCGCGAAGCTGATCTGCGTCTTTGTTTTCGCCTATGCAGATTGTTGGTTTTCCCACGAGGTGGCTCCTATAATGGTGGCATACCTATAACAGCCACATCATAAGAAAACTAGCTTTTTGCATATGTAAAAACAAAGGCTCAGATCAGCTGTGCAGTTACTGAACATCTAATCAGCTCCTTTGATTATGCTTCACGGATGATACTGTTCATTTTTCTTTTAAATCTGAAGCCCCTATCTGAGAATGCATGAATTTGTCGGAATACTGGTCGGAAACCATGAAGGCTGGTTTTCTCGTGTTTGGGCTCCTAAGTGTTTTCATCTTACAGGTTGACCTACATTGGTTGTTAGTGTAGGTCAGGTGTGGTCAGTCTAATGAATGGTTCGATATGACTCAGCTACCATTTGATCCTGCGCACGAGAAAACCAACAATTTGGGTTACGACCAGGTCTGACACAAACCGGGCTGTACAGTCACAGAAGCAGGCCAGAAGCGTGAAATTTCAGATTTAAAAAGAAGAAGGATTGTACTATCCGTGCAGAGAAAACCGCGAAGCTGATCTTCGTCTTTGTTTTCGCCCAAGCATTTTGTTGCTTTTCTTGTGCAGTTACTCATATGATACTTATTAGCTGCGATGCGAGAAAACCAGTCTTTGGGGTTTCTGATCAGGTCCAACACAAAATTGACCTGCACAGTCTCAGAAGAAAGCTAAAAGCTTGATATTTTTTAAAATAAGTAGAAGAGGAATTGCATTTTACATGGAGCAAAAACAAAGGAGATGATCAGCTGTGCAATTTACTGGAAGAGAGGTCTTCCAATGATGTGGATCTTCCTAAAGAAAACCTGTTGCTGGGCATCAGACTTAATGAACACAAACAATGTGGTTCCATTACAGCCCTGGGGATGATCCCCATAGCGCTTGGCTTTTAGCAGGGCTAAAACTAGACTAAAGTCACTTCTCCACCCTTTTCCCCCAGGGCTTTGGTATATCTTAGGGTATGTGTGACTGGTTACAAATTACTAGATCTGTAATCTTTGATTTTGCATAAATTAAAGAAGCAGGTTATCTCCTGATGCGGCCCATTAGTGACATGATCATGAGAATGCATAAGTGTATAAGCCATGTCAAGAGAAAATTATCTTGGTCTATTTGAGCCTGTGCATGAGAAAACCAACAATTTGGGTGTCCGACCAGGTCTGACACAAACCAGGCTGTACAGTCACAGAAGCAGGCTAGAAGCTTGAAATTTCGGATTTAAGAAGAAGAGGGATTGTACTATCCGTTTAGCGAAAACAAAGGCGCTGATCAGCTTCGCGGTCACCGCGAAGCTGATCTGCGGCTTTGTTTTCGCTTATGCAAATTGTTTGTTTTCTCATGCACAGGCTCATTTGTAATTTGTACCAATCCACAGAATGATAATGGAGCCTTCGCATGAGAAAACCAACAATTTGTGTTTCCGACCAGATCCAACTCAAACTGGTCTGTACAGTCACAGAAGCAGGCTAGAAGCTTGAAATTTTGGGTTAAAGTAGAAGAGATATTATACTATACAAAGGTGCTGATCAGCTGTGCAGTTACTGCACAGCTGATCTGCACCTTTGTTTTCGCCTAAGCATTTTGTTGGCTTTCTCATGTAGTGGCTCATATAGTGCTTTGGTTTCACAATGTAGAGATACATGCAATACAGTCCCTCTTCTTCTTTAGAATCATGAAACACACTGTTGCCTAGTGGTAGAGAACAGGATTCTGGAGCTAGTCCGTGGGTTGCATATCTACCTCCGCTATGTATAGTAACCTGAAGGTAGGCACTGTAAGCTCCCCAGAATACTGGTTAACACCCAAACAGCTGGGGCTTCTCACAAACATTGCTGAAAAATTGTTAACTGGGATTTTAAGCCATAACCGAACTTAAATCTTATTAATCATACACCGTAGTGAATTTTGATACAGGTTTTCTCATGACATTGCTCGCACACAAACTGGGTGAGCCACGATGCGAGAAAACTGGTCTTCGGGGTTTCAGACTCGGCCTGACACAAACTGGGCTGTACATTCTCAGAAGAAAGCTGGATTCTTGAAATTTGGGGTATAGGTAGAGGAGGAACTGTATTATCCTTGTTGCGAAAACATTTAAGGCGCTGATCAGCTTTGTGGCTACTGCGAAGCTGATCTGTGCCTTTGTTTTCACATAGGCAAAAATCCAGTTTTCTCATGACATTGCTCACACACAATCTAGGTAATGTTTTTGTTTTGGGGGTAATTTTTGCCTCTGCCCATTACATGTAGCCAGAATGCTGGATATGATTATGTTTGATTGGATGTGAAATTGACAATTAAGAGTAGTTTTGGCTAATTGTTAATGGTAAGATTTTGTGATGATTGCTGATTTTGTTTTTATTAAATGATTTGGTTGACTTGGAGTTTAATGTCCCACCAGCAGGTAAGGCCATGCAGAGTCGGGACCTTGGTTTTAACTCTCATAAAAAAAACTGCTGAAGCCTGCGACCCATGGATTATGAGGCGAGTGGCTTAACCAATACGCAAATTGGAGACTTCTTAGAAATGAACACACTAAATGTAAATTTTTATTTTTATTTTTTTTCAGATACACAAAAGGATTGTAAACTCAGACCATAAAATAATGACGGCTGATCGAGGTCTCTGATGACAGGTCAGGATCACCTGATATCTGGCTGACAACTAGCTTACCAACCCCCATTTGTCATACTATCAGGTGAGAAAACCGGATTTTTGCATATGCGAAAACAAAGGTGCAGATCAGCTTCGCAGTAACATAAATTATCTGAATTTGTTTGCAGTTACTGCGTAGCTGAGCAGCGCCTTTGTGGCTTGTATTTGAGCTGCGTCTTGAGGGAACCGGATTTGCGAATACAAATGCGCTGATCAGCAGCTGTGCAGTTACTGCATAGCTGATCAGCGCCTTTGTTTTTGCTACTAGGATAGTACAACTACTCTTCTTGATAAATCCAAAATTTCAAACTTCTAGCCGGTATCTGTAGCTGTCAACCTGGTTGGAAACCCCGAAGACCCATTTTATCCCTTTGACCTCCACAAATTCTGTCAAGATCAAAGGACATTTTTGGTCAATTTCCCATAAAATTTTAACTTTTCAGTACTCATTTAAGGCCTTGTTTCCACTGACAATTTGTCTTTGACAAAATAGGCTTGTCGCAGAAAAATATGCTTGTGTAAACTCAATTCTGTGGCGAAGTTTCATCATCAAATATCTTTGACAAAGGTGAGTGAGCTAGGTAATATAAGTAATCTTTGCTGTATGTGAACACAAACTCATTGCCAAGGATTCTGTGACAACTAATCTTCATCAAAGAAAAATTGTACATGGAAACCAGGCATAATACCTAGATATCCTTATCACAGGAGTGAATCAATGTACTGCCATTCTTATCCAATTCTTGAAAAACTGAGTACAGTATCAATATTTTCGGTTGACAGCCAACTCACCAGTATCAAAGCATGTGCATAGTTGATAGTGCAGTTTGAATCAGGGGTTGAAGCCCTCTGTGTCAAATTATAATCTCATGCATAGGTTAATATCCCTGACTTTAATGATAAAAAGAAAGTTGTAACTCAAAATGCATCGCAGTTGTCATAAAGTCATATTTCATCTGATAGATTTTTAATTTGGTACCCTTATGGAAAAATCATGTCTGAATCCGTCTGAATCATCTTCTGAATCAGTCTGAATCCATGTCTGAATTTGTCTGAATCCATGTCTGAATCTTTGCTGAAATTGGGACAGATTCAGACAGATTCGGACAGATTCAGACATCTGAATCTCTCTGAATCTTGTCTGAATCTTGTCTGAATCTTCTTCTGAATCTGTCTGAATCCATTCTGAATTTGTCTGAATCATCAAATTACTGCATGTCTGAATCTTTGCTGAAATTGGGACATATTCAGACAGATTCAGACAGATTCAGACATCTGAATCTGTCTGAATCTTCTTCTGAATCTGTCAATCCATTCTGAATTTGTCTGAATCATCAAATCATTGCTTATCTGAATCTTTGCTGAAATTGGGAAAAATTCAGAAAGATTCAGACAAGATTCAGACGTCTGACCCTCATCAGCATATTATTTTCAATGGGCTGGTGACCTTGGAAATTAGGTCAAGGTCTACCTAATCTAATCTACTCTAGTCTTCTCAAAAAAATGTTTCTCTGCAAGTTTGGTCATAATCCATCCATTTATTCTGAAGATATCCGCTCAGAAAAGCTAATTCAAATACTTTTCATGAGCTGGTGACCTTGAAAATTAGGTCAAGGTCATCAAAATCTAATCAACTCTTTCCCCTCTCTCAATCATGTATCTGTGAAAGTTTGGTAAAAATCCAACTACTGGTTCAAAAGATATCTGATATTCAAGCATATAACATGTATTTGATGTGGGTGGGGTAAGGATATTTAGGTACAAAAATGAATTTCAGAGCAATGCATGCATAATAGGTATGTTCAAGCAGCCATTTAATTCTTTAACATGTTCTTGACATGTTTCTGTTAGTTTCCCTCATCAGTCAGAACTTAAGATTAAGTAAAAGCCTACTAAATAGAGATTTCTGTTGAGTTTGACCTCTCTTCTGCAGAAGACATTTAGAAAAGGACAAGTCCCAGCATGCCTTAAAGTCACACGACTTCCTTCTGAATCATTCAGAATGATTCAGACAGATTCAGATGATTCAGACATATTCAGATGATTCAGACAGATTCAGACATATTCAGACAGAAGCTATTCAGAAAATAAGAGAAGTGTAAATAAGCTCGACTGCACTGCAAAGAGCTATTGTGGTCATGTGGTCCTTGTGTCCTTGGCTTGGGTGGGGCTAGAGTTTGAAATATAGAATACAGTTGTCAAAAATGTTTTACTGCTGTATAATTTCCTTTTACCCACACTTTGACAACAACTTGCATGTATCATAAAGCATCTTTACTTTAAACTGATTAGAGGTTTTATGACATCCTACCAAAGGATTTGAGCCTATATAAATTTGGCAGTGTAATGAAAACTTAACAGACTAGGGGGGGAATTAGCAGGGTTTTTACCCGTCATCATTAAATGACTGTCCCCCCCCCCAGTGAAAAGCTTGCTGGATGAAAAGTCAAACTCCCTGGTATCCCAGGTCTGGGGTAGGGGGGGGGGGGGACTGGTAACACACATTCATTACCAATGCATAAACTGAATAATTTTGAGAGGATTCATAAAGATTCAGACCTAAGATACCTTAAAATTAATGTTACATTATTTATATAAGGGAGCGTGGTGCCGTAGTGGTGGAGCGTCAGACTCCGAATTGAGAGGTCCTGGGTTCTATTCCCAAAGGCGTCACCATGTTAAATTGTGTCCTTGAACAAGACACATTTACTCCCTATAGTACTGGTTAAACCCAGGAAGCATTTGCTCTGTCCCGACATGACTGAAAAATTATTGGCTGGGACGTTAAGCCTCAACACAAACAAACAAACAAACAAACGTTATTTACAATAAGGCCCATTATTAATCTGAATCAATCAGGATTGTCGATTCAGACAGATTCAGACTTCAGATAACTAATTACTTCAAGTAATTTAACATTTATATCAGTCTGAATCATTCAGAAATGGTTTCAGACCGATTCAGATCTCAAGTAATATTCAGAATAGATTCAGACAGATTCAGATCATCTGAATTCTTCTGAATCAATTCATAAAGATTCAGATGGATTCAGCATGGATTCAGAGACCAGTTAAACTGATTCAGTCAGATTCAGATGGAGTAATAATCATTCAGACTGATTCAGACAAGTTTCAGAAAAATTCAGACCGATTCAGCTTGATTCAGAATTTTTTATTCATGAGGGTAGAGGATTTGAAATTGGTTTCTGAAATTCTGATTTTGCACTTAATTAGATTTTGAGGATTAAAAATGTTGATATCAGAAAAAGAGACATGGTTTGTATTTCATCAGTAGGCTTTTCTTATGCTCAGCTCGGTTGAGATTAAAACATTTATTCTGCTCATAAATGTTAAAGCCAGATGTACATAATTGAAAGTGCTTAAAGGAACGTGCGTATCTAAGGGTCGAAACGTCATTTTTACGCCGCATTCGTAACGTCAGTTTTCGCTCAAAACGTCATTTCAAGCGTCAGTTTACGTTCGGAATACGAAACTATGTACATACAATTATGCAGAGGACTTCAGGAATGTAAACATTTTGATATTATTTATTATTTTAGCTCAAAATATAGATTTTGGACATGTTATCCGGAAGAAAACAGAATTTGCATGACAGTTAAAAATATTGAATACTAAATAGCGTCGTAGATTTTGGCGCAAAATCGACGTCGCGCTTAAAACGTACTGAATTCAGCAACGACTACCTCTCTTCCCACGCATAATGCAGGAAAACGAATCCGGTAACTAAGGACTTTCTCGTTATCTACATGTAGTTCAGGAATTTCTCTAAAACATATCAGTTTTTTTAAAAATCCTACCATGGATTTTTTGAAATATATCAAGAAAATCAACAAAAAATGGGTCTAAAAATCGCATTTTACGTTGACGTCAATGTATTTTCGCTCTCAAATTTGACGATTTCAAAGGCCGATATCTCGGAAACAAGCTCGGAACGGTATCGATTTCTTTTCATTTTCGTATGCAGGACATAGAGGATATTTGCTTTTTTGATGTGAATACCAAATATATTTCATCGAGTGAGTTGAAAACATCAGAATTTTCACGAGTGCGCAGCACGAGTGAAAATTTTTATGTTTTCAACTCACGAGATGAAATATATTTGGTATTCACCGAAAAAAAGCAAATTTTCTTTTTATTTTATACAATACACAGGCATTTTCCAATTCACAAGGCAGGCGGTAAAAATGCAAAAACCAAAAATTTTTGAAAACACAAATAATTTTGGTACCACATTGTTCCTTACGTTCTAACTAAGAAAATGAATACCCACACTTTATGTTTTCGTTCATTAATAACGGAGTTATAGACGTTTGAATTTCTGAAGTGAGACACATTTAATGATGTCAAGTAAATGGAAACGTCAAAAGTAATCCAAAATCTACAGTGAAGATATAGGCTGATATCAGTCACTAGTGACTTTTGATATCAGTGAGATTTGATATCAGTGAAATTTCATATCAATGAAAATACCAATTTTATCAAATTTTGATATACATTGGTTTTCACTGTAAAGTATAAAATAAATCAAAATATACTCACATGCAAAAAATAAAAATTTTCTACCGTGAGGTCAATTACGTACATCTGGCTTTAAAATGCTAACAATTGCATTTTAACATTTCATAGCAGGATAAATTACAGGCTTTGGTGATCTAAACCTGAAATTTCAATTTATTTGGGCAATTTTGTCATTTATGAGCAGTATGAGTTTTATGCTCAGCTCAGCTGAGCATGAAAAGCTGAGCTGAGCATGAAAAAAGTTTTATAATCTTGGTACCTGAGGAGCTCTTTGGTCTAGTTCAGTAGTTGTTAAGGTGCCAGATTCTCGATTCTTGATCAAATGAGCCATGTCATGAGAAAACCAGATGTTTACCTGTGCAAAAACAAAGGCGCTGATCAGCTGTACTGCACAGCTGATCAGCGCCTTTGTATTCGCTACAGGGATAGTACAATTCCTCCTTACGTAAATCCAAAATTTCAAACTTCTAGCCTGCTTTTGTAACTATATAGGCCAGTTTGTGTCGCACCTGATCTCGGAAACCCTCGCATCACAGCTCAAATAGTATAACTGGTGTGTACAGGGGTATGCATTTTCCTCTGTGAGACAATTCTTACCTGTACCCACAATCTATGCTTTGAGCAAAAATAAGAAAAGTATCAGAATGTTTCAACTGAAAATGTTCAATTTTTACAGCTGTATAAAAAACTTTGTATCTGGTATGGGCATATTTTTATATGAGCCACTGCATAAAAAACCAACAAAATGCTTAGGCGAAAACAAAGGTGCAGATCAGCTGTGCAGTAACTGCACAGCTGATCAGCGCCTTTGTTTTCACTACATGGATAGTACAATTCCTCTTCTTCCTAAATCCGAAATTTCAGGCTTTTAGATATCTTCTGTAGCTGCACAGGCCGGTTTGTGTCAGACCTGGTCGTAGCCTACATTGTTTGTTTTCTCACACACAGGCTTATATGTGGTGTTGATCTGTTCCAGGAGTATGGGTGTTTACGATTTGTTGGACGAGCAGACATGGGAATATATCATCTTCTTCCTCGCAGTGTTTGGGATGGTGCTCTACTCCATGGCTGCCGGCTTCTCCCTCGTCTCACAGATCGGAGGGTAAGATTATTGAATCCTTTGTGGTATAGGGGTAAAGACACTTGGCTTAAAAAAAGAAGAAAAAAAAGAAATGGGGAGATTTCCCTCTCCAAATAACATCAAAGGCTTTTGAAATGGGTAGGGAGCACTAACATTCAAAATAGGGAGATATATAACGTTCATATTTCAAAATACAGAGATTTTCTAAAAAAAAATAGTGAGATCTGCAGATTTTACAAGTATATGGATGTCCGACAACTCTGGGGCCAGTTGTTCAAAACTTCATTAGCTTAACGTCATCCTATAGACCTCAAATTGTTAAGTAAATGCAGAATACATAAGAAATTACACAGCTATTTTTTGTTGATAAAATGTGAGAATCCTTTGCATTGCAAAGGATTCTCACATTTTTTCAACAAAAAATAACAGTGTATTTGTAATATTGCCATTTGAAATTTTAACCAATCGTTAACTAAAAGACATTGTTAATTTTGAACAACTGGCCCCAGATGTCCAACAACTCTGTTGTTTCTTTCAGACGTTTTCTACTCTACAAGAAGGAAGATAAACTGTTACTGACAGACAACCTGCCGGGGGTATCCATTATAAAACCTCTGATGGGGGTAGACCCATTGCTGGAAATGAATCTCGAAACACATTTTCAACTCAATTATCCTAAGGTAAGGCACGTCCCCACAACCTGGTAAGGCAGGTGCCCACAACCTAAGGTAAGGCATGTCCCCATATTTTCAAGTCAATTATCCTAGGGTAAAGCACGTCCCCCGGACCAGGAGAATATGTGCAGCTACAGGAGAAAAACAGTCTTTGGGGTTTAGGATCAGGTGTGACATAAACAGGCCTATGATGCCACAGAAATGGCTAGAAGCTTGAACTTTCTTTTTTAAGAAAAAGAGGGATTGTACTGAAAAAATGAAAAATATAGGGTAGTGTGCATATAAGAGCGAATCAAGAACTTGAAAATCACCATTGTAAGCCTTTTTTCGGCTGTTTTATTTCTTACACCCCATTTCATAAAACCACCCAAAATTTTATCACACCAAAGAAAGAAGTGCTGATAAAGAAGACATTGTATACATCTACTTCTGCTAAAATAAACATCAAATCAATGCAAGTAATTTGAAGTTGTGTAATACTCAAGTTTAATCTACCCTATCCCCTAAATTTTGCTGACACTTAAAATTTTCTAAGAAGTTGCAGAAAATGGGGTGAAAAATGAAGTTCCTTAGATTGACAATTTTTTTGACTCGTTCAATGCATATCATCAATATGTGTTCAAACATAAAATATAAGGAAAATATCTGCAGCCGTTTACGAGATATTCAACAAAATAAAAACTGGAAGTTCCGAAATGTCAAATGTTAGCAGCAAACATCCTTAAATAATCCATTGCTGTATCGTATCTGGATTTTTTTTTTTTTTTTGTCAGGGAGCCATTTTAGATCATTGATCTTGAAAAGTATGCGTAATTCAATTTCACTTTTTCTAGTATACAAGACAGTGAAATTGGTTGAGGAAAAAACATTTATTAAGAATCTGAATTGATGAAATAAAACAAAATGGTTTTAAAATGATTCTAAGGAGCATGAACTTGACATAAGAGCCTGTGCATGAGAAAACCAACAATTTGGGTTCCCGACCAGGTCCGACACAAATTGGACTGTACAGTCACAGAAGATGGCTAGAAGTTTAAAATTTTGGATTTAGATAGTAGAAGAATTGTATTATCCGTGTAGCGAAAACAAAGGCGCTGATCAGCTTCGCGGTTACCGCGAAGCTGATCTGCGTCTTTGTTTTCGCCTATGCAGATTGTTGGTTTTCTCACGCGGCGGCTCATAAGTGAATTGTTCTTTATAAATGCAACAAATTAATGAACAATGGCACCAAATGAGTCCTTGAAAAGTTTAGACTTCTATTGAAAAGTCCTTGAATTTTACTTGACATTGCCTGTTTGAACCTTGCACAAGGACATTGTTGGTAAATTCAATAATGACCTTTTGTTCACTGGATATCAGAGCCTTAGTGTCATCTATTTTGCTGAGATTCCATTAGGAGCTGATGTGTAACTGATTTAGTTAGGATTTCCCTGGTATTTCAGACAAATGAGCCGCCTCGTGGGAAAACCAACAATCTGCATAGGCGAAAACAAAGACGCAGATCAGCTTCGCGGTAACCGCGAAGCTGATCAGCGCCTTTGTTTTCGCTACTCGGATAGTACAATTCCTCTTCTACTTAAATCCAAAATTTCAAGCTTCTAGCCTGCTTCTGTAGCTGTACAGGCCGGTTTGTGTCAGACCTGCTCGGAAACCACATTGTTGGTTTTCCCACGAGGCGGCTCAAATGGTACCAGTCATGAGAAAATCTGCTTTATGTAATGTCATTGTATCATGATGATATAAGCTGTGATGTGAGAAAATTGTTTTTTTGAGGTTTCCAACCAGTTCCAACACAAACCGGCCTGTGCAGCCAAAGTGGAGGAAGGTTATAAGCTTGAAATTTTGGATTTGAGCCTGTGCATGACAAAACCAACAATTTGGGTTTCCGACCAGGTCCAACACAAACCAGCCTGTACAGTCACAGAAGAAACCCAGAATCTTGAAAATTTGGGAATAAGTAGAGGAGGAAATGTACTATACGTGTAGCGAAAACAAAGACGCTGATCAGCTTCGCGGTTACCGCGAAGCTGATCTGCGTCTTTGTTTTCGCCCATGCAAATTGTTGGTTTTCTCACGCACAGGCTCATTTAAAAAGAGTAATGAAAACAAAGGCACTGATCAGCTGTGCAGTTACTGCACAATTAATTTGCAACTTTGTTTTCGTAGATGTAAAAATCTGAATCTCTCATGCAGTTCATACGATTTTATTGGACATTAACACATATGATGCCTTCCTGTTGAAATATTACTTAGAATATATTGTGCATGATTTCAGTATGAGTTACTATGCTGTGTGCAAGACGATCAGGATTCAGCTATTGGCATGGTAGAAAAGCTCAAAGAAAGATATCCAAAGGTGGATTGCAAACTTTTTATAGGTAGGTAGTAGAAGGACCTAGAGCTGTGGAGGGAGAGGCCTATTTTTGAGGTGTCTCCTTGTATGAGACTATTTTCTCTCCAAAATACTGACATGCATGCATGCGCCCGAGGTTATAAAAAAAATTCATGCTCAACTCAGCTGAGCATGAGAATCGAAAGTGATCATAAATACTGAAATAGCCCAAATAAATGGAAATTTTAGGTTTAGATCACCAAAGCCTTAAATTTATTCTGCTAATAAATGTTAAACTAATAAATGTTAAAATGCCAAGTTGTTGGCATTTTAACATTTATGAGCAGGATAAATTTTAGTCTCAGTTGAGCATGAAAACTTTTTTTTATAACCTTCGTGATAAAGCCAATCATGGGCCACAAGTTTGACATGTCCTTTTGATGAGACTATAAACTAAGCCACGACACGAGAAAACCGGTACTTGGGGCATCCAACCAGGTGCAACACAAAATGGCCTGTACAGTCACAGAAGGAGGCTAGAGGCTTGAAATTTCAGATTTAAGAAGAAGGGAAATTGTTCTATCTGTGTAGCGAAAACAGAGGCACAGTCTTGGGGGTTTCGGACAAGATCCCCTGAACAGTCACAGAAGCAGGATGGAAGCTTGAAATTTCAGATTTAAGAAGAAGAGAAATTGTACTATCAGTGTAGCGAAAACAAAGGCGCTGATCAGCTCCGCAGTTACTACCAAGCTGATCTGCGCCTTTGTTTTCGCATAGGCAAAAATCCGGTCTTCTCAACTGTGCTTCTCTCTTCCTATGACCTTTGCTGCTGAGGGGAACATAATTATGAGCTGTGTCATGAGAAAACTGGATTTTTGCCTATGCGAAAACAAAGACGTAGATCATCTGTGCAGTAACTGCACAGCTGATCAGCGCCTTTGTTTTCGCTACACGGATAGTACAATTCCTCTTCTACTTATAATTGAAATTTCAAACTTCTAGCCTTCTTCTACAACAGCTCAGCCTGATTCATATTGGACCTGGTCGGAAATCCCGAAGACCGTTTTAATCATGACATGGCTAATATATTATTGCATCATCGATCTGTTGACACCAATGCCTGATGGTGTTTGACATTTGCAATGGTGCTAGATAAATAGAATGTCTTCTGATTAATGATCTGATTTTATCAGCTTAACACTTTCACTGCCACGCCTCTCAAAAAATCAATATCTCACTGCCAAGCATATATTTATTTTATTATTTTTATTGATTTATTAATTTATTTATTAATTTTAATATTTTAGATATATGTGCATATCATATTTCACTGAAAAGGGCTTTTTACGCTGAAAAATCTGATATACAGTATATTTACCTCCCTTTAAAACTTTCCTTCTATAACCCGGGACATACGGGTAGACCCGTAAAACGACTACAGTCGTCGGTGGCAGTGAACGGTAAAAACGACTACAGTCGTCGGTGGCAGTGAATGTGTTAATGAAGATAGTGCTTACAAACAGTAGAGTAATATGAGAGTGTCACAACAAAATGGGCCGCTACATGAGGAAAATGGTCTTAGCGGTTTCCGACCAGATCCGACAACAAACCGTCTTGTACAGGCACAGAAAATGGATAGAAGCTTGAAATTTTAAACTTAAGAAGAAGAGGGATTGTATTATCTGTGTTGCAAAAACAAAGATGCTGATCAGATGTGCAGTTACTGCGCAGCTGATCTGCGTCTTTGTTTTCGCATGGGCAAAAGTGCAGTTTTCTCATGGTAAGGCTCAAATCTCCCCAGCCTGTTTGGACCAATTTACTTCACACTTCAGTGACAAAGCACGAGCTATACTTAATTTCTTTTTTTTTTTTTTTTAATTATAAAATTCCACTGAGGCTGAGCTAGCAGAAAAGCCCTTGATGAAATAAAACACTATAAGAGTATGCTGTTTATTTAACTAAGATGCCATGACTTAACTTTGAGTTAACTATGTTCTGGTAGCAAAAAATAAGGAAATGTTAGTAAAAATCTATTTTATGGATAGTAATTTTAAAACTGTTCAGTATCTTATATATAGATATTGGTGATTTTATTGATGAAATATAAGATTAAGGTATTTGTGGTTACTAAGTAACATTCACAGCTACATATTTCACATATGAGCCTTCGTGAGAGAAAACCAACAATTTGGGTTTCCGACCAGGTCATACAAAAACTGCCCTGTACAGTCACAGAAGCTTGAGATTTTGGATTTAATAAGAAGAGGGATTTTATCGGTTTAGCAACACCAAATGACGCTGATCAGCTGTGCAGTTACTGCACAGCTGATCTGTGCCTTTGTTTTCACCTATGCATGTCGTTGGTTTTCTGGTGCAGCGGCTAGTATCTTATTTAGCTGCTGAGTTGTGTCACAAGTAAACCTTCTGGCATAGTTCTGCTCTGAGATTTCTATATCCAAAATTTCTAACCATTTGTGAGCTCAAATATCTGTGAAGGCTACTTGGTGTCAATCTATGTCTATTTTTTTTTGTGATATGACCCACATCGGAAAACAAGTTTGCAGATGCAGAAACAAAAGTGAAGATCACTGCTACATGGCTACCATGAACATGACCCTCACCTTAGATTCTAAATGCCACTTGATTCTGAATCTGAAACTTCAAAAGCCTCTAGCACCGGTGACAGTACGACCCCCGAGTTTGACCAGCTCTGAAACCCCTGAAGACTGGTTTCTCATTAATATGAGCCTCGTCACGAGAAAACTGGATTTTTGCCTATGCGAAAACAAAGGCGCTTATCAGCTTCGCAGTAACTGCGAAGCTGATCAGCGCCTTTGTTTTCGCTACACAGATAGTACAATTCCTCTTCTTCCAAAATCCGAAATTTCAAGCTTCTAGCCTTTTTCTGTTACTGTACAGGCCGGTTTATGTCAAATCTGGTCGGAAGCCCCAAAGACCTGTTTTCTCGCGTCGCAGCTCATTATGTCTCATGCTACAAATTCAGAAGTGATGATGACAATGTGACAAACATGAGAATGTGTGAACTATGATGAGAAATGAGCCTCCTTGTGGGAAAACCAACAATGTGGTTTCCGACCAGGTCCGACACAAACCGGGCTGTACAAGCACAGAAGCTGACTAGAAGCTTGAAATTTTGGATTTAAGTAGAAAAGGGATTGTACTATCCGAGTAGCGAAAACAAAGACGCAGTTACTGCGAAGCTGATCTGCGTCTTTGTTTTCGCATAGGCAAAAATCTGGTTTTCTCGCATCGCGGCTCAAATAATATCAGTGATGTCATGACAACTCCAACAGTCTGGCAAAAAAAAAAAAAAAAAAAAAAAAAAAAAAAAAATGGGCTAGGCGTCACAACTTGAGGCTTACAATTAAAACATTTAGGGTTCATATTTGTATTTGTGAAAGAAAAAAAACATTGGGGGTTTGTATTTGTGAGAGAATGTTTGTCTGTGCTGTGAGGGTTTGTATTTGTGACAGAATGTTTGTCTGTGCTGCCTAGCTAATACATTCCTATTTAATGTACTGGCTATAGGCTACATTCAAGTCTCCATAAGCATCTTCTTTGGTAAGATTCACAGCCCAATAGTTACCATGTTTTCTGGCTTGACAAATTTGATTCTAACTCATACTACTCTGTCGTCCTATTTATGGGACATAGGCAAACAAAAAAGCCCTAGAATGCAGCATCCCATATGGTGTTTTTCTCCTTGCTTAATGAAATTTCATTGAGGACACGTCAAAAAATGACGAATTGGTGTGGGTTGGAGCCCTGCTCTGGCCACATATGAGACAAGCAAAGTTTTGCTTGCGGGTGTGCCAGGTGGTTTTTCTCTGGGTTCTCCCGTTTTCGCCCACCTACTGATTGGCCCGTCTCATATGAGCTGAAATAATCTTGAAAGTGAAGTAAAACTAAATAAAAAAAAAGAAATGACATATAAAAAAAATTGCTCCTGAAGCCCTTAAAAATGAAAGTGGTCTCACCCATATAATAATGATGGACTATACCATTCATTTGAAATGGGTAAATTTCATCGTCTATTTTTCAGGTGGTAAGGATGGTATTATAAACCCAATGGTACACAATATGGCGCCAGCGTATGACAATGCTCAGTATGAATATGTCTGGATCAGTACCAGCAGAATTAGAGGTATGGTATAGTTGTGAAACACCACAAGTGCAAATTAAGTTTGAATTCGAGCGGAACAAACATAAGTCCTTAGTATTCCTTGCTGGACATAAAAAAGTCATAAGCCCCTGCTATTTCAATAATGAAATGCATGTACATGGCATATGTCGTGCTAATTAGTTTATGATGAAGTACGAACCTGTATGTAAGTTGTCCAAAAGGGTAAGACTTAGACCAGTCAGCATTTATAATGAGAACACAGCCACAACTTGATTTATAAATATGGTAGATCATGCAAATTTGGCAATCAGCTATAGCAGTACATTTTGTTGATCATTTAGATTTTTCTTGTCCATTGTTTCATCTTTGTATGTCATGTTATAGGGGAAGGGCTGTAGCTAAGGTTGGTAGAACTTGTAGCCCGACCCCATTGTTTGTACTTATTATGTACAGAGGCAATTAAATATGTTTAAACTAAATCATCTTTGTAACACTGCAAAACAATGGTGGACAACAACGTCACAAAACGTCACATGCTTCTTTTTGGTGCATTAAGCAGTAGCTCAATACTTTGGTCAGTAGCTCAATAAAGGCGGCCCCCGTGGCCGATCGGTTAAGAGTGCTGATTCTTAATCACTCGATCATCTCACTGCTGTGTCTGGTGTGGGTTCGAGCCCAGCTCTGGTGGCCACGTGAGACAAGCCAAGTTCTGCTTGCGGGTGTGCCAGGTGGTTTTTCTCGGGGTCTCCCATTTTCGCCCCACCTACTGATTGGCCTGTCTCATATGAGCTGAAATAATCTTGAAAGGGACATAAAACTGAATCAATGCTCAATAAAACGATAATTTATGAAGCCTCTTTATTTGGCCGATATTTAGAGATGTTGCATTATAAATTCCTATATTTACTAACATTAGCTCTGCATCATGTCTCTCTTATTTTCCAGTTTCCACAGACATAATCTGGGATTTAGTTTGTAAACTTCAAAAACCTAATGTTGCCTTATGTCATCAGATGCCTTTCACAACAGACCAGTCTGGCTTTGCTCAGTCTATGGAAAAGGTGGGTAAAACCTTGTACTGACAGAAACTACCCTTCTGGGTTTCAAGCTTTGCACTGATGTTATTCATACATGTGATACATCTGAAAAGCCAACTAGGAAGATCTCCTTTTGTAAAAAGGGAGAATGATTTAAAAAAGGATGGAATTCTTAAATTTTGGTAGGGAGATTGGAAATTCCAAATAGGGAAATGTATAAGATACATACAGAAAGTCTGAAATTCCAAATAGGGAGATCGCTCAGAAATAGGGAGATATCACAGTATATGAGCCACCTCAAAGGAAAACCAACAATGTTGTTTCCGACCAGGTCCGACACAAAAGGAGCTGTACGAGCACAGAAGATGGTTAGATTGAAACTTTGGATTTAGAAAGTAGAGGAATTGTACTATCCATATAGCGAAACCAAAGGCGCTGATCAGCTTTGTAGTTACTGAATAACCAGTTTGAATAAGAAGCAAATGTTTTGTGAGCCGCATCATAAGAAAACCAACAATGTGGTTTTTGAACAGGTCTGATGCAAACCAAGCTGTTGATGCATTGAAAATGGCTAGAAGCTTGAAATTTTGGATTTAGAAGACAAATTGTACTATCAGTGTAACGAAAACAAAGGCGCTGATCATATTCACAGTTACTGCAAAGCTGATCTGCGCCATATTTTCGCATATGAAAATTGTTGGTTTTCTCATGACCCGCCTCTTGTTTTTACAGAATGTGTTTTTCTGTCTTTTTGCAGGTGTATTTTGGTGGGGCGTTTGCCAGATATTACTTAGCCTTCAATCTTCTTGGCCTGTGTTGTGCCACGGGAATGTCTTATATGTTCAAAAAACAAATTCTAGATGAACTCAATGGCCTTAATTGGTACGGCAAATATTTAGCCGAGGATTTTTTCCTTACTCAGGCAATGCATACAAAGTAAGTTGTCACTTCTTTATTTATTAGCCACATCATGAGAAAAAGGGATTTTGACCTTCACAGATAGTACAATGCCTCTTCTTATCTCCGAAATTTCAAGCTTCTAGCCTTATTTTACAGGTCGGTTACTGTTGGACTTGTTCGGAAACATTGAAGACCAGTTTTCTTGTATGGAAAACTGCATGATAGTGAGGGGCGTTATACTGAGGTTGTAGTGGTCATGACCTCATGGTCATGACCATGTGAGGTCATGCCCAAGACATGTCATTGGTTAATCAAAATTGAGCCGCATCATGAGAAAACCAACAATGTGATTTCCCAACAGGCCTGACACAAACCAAGCTGTACAAGCACAGAATATTGTTAGAGACTGGAAATTTTGGATTTAGAAATTAGAGGAATTGTACTATCCATCTGATGAAAACAAAGGCGCTGATCAGCTGTGCAGTTACTGCACAGCTGATCTGCGTCTTTGTTTTCGCATGGGCAAAAATCCAGTTTTCTCATGACGCATCTAAAATATGAAGTGATCATTTTAACGAAAGTTTTGATAATGATTATCGCTAGAAATAAAAAAATTGTGAAAATAAGTCCACTTTGATATACTCATATTATCGTTGCATTCTTCGTTAGCGAAAATAAAGTGCTGTGAAAGAAAAGAGACAAATTCATAAAATTGAATCTGAAGTAAATTTTACAGTACTGAGTCGTCATGAAAAACCAACATATTACAGTACAAAAACAAAGACGCAGATCAGCTGTGCAGTAACTGCACACCTGATAATCGCCTTTGTTTTCCCCACACTGTTACGTGCCAGGCGTAACTAGAAGATTAAGGAAACCAACAAGTTGGTTAGCCAGCAACAAGCTATGTTTAAAATTTAACAAATTTATTTAGAAGTGATTTAACCAGTAATTACATGTGAAACAATCAAAAGCATATATACAATCAAACAAAAATGAATGTACAATACCTTTCAAGATGTTAATTCCCTTAAAGAATGTCTGAATGTCCCTCAGAATTTTTAGCTCACCTGAGCCGAAGGCTCACAGGTGAGCTTATAGTATACCCATGCTCCGTCATCCGTCCGTCCGTCGTCCGTCCGTCGTCCGTCGTCCGTCGTTCACAATTTCAAAGATCTTCTCCTCTGAAACCGCTTGGCCAATCAAAGCCAAACTTCATGTGGAGCATCCTTAGGAAGGGGGAACGAAAGTTTATATAAATGGTCCAGGTCACATGACCAAGATGGCCGCCATGGCTATAAATAGCAAAAACCTTTAAAAATCTTCTTCTCCAGAACCAGTGGGCCGATTTCCATGAAACTTGGTATGTAGCATTGGGGATGTGGGCCCATCATAGTTTATATAAATCATGACCCTAGGATGACCTTGACCTATTTTATGGCAAGGTCAACTTAGGTCGCCAATGCATTTGAATGGGAAAAAATGGTAAAATGCTATTTAATGGGTAAAACTAACTGGGAATAGGCAAATGGACAGAAGATTAATGTTAATGGAAAACTTTAGCCCCTGGGGGGGTGTCTGCCCCTGCCCCGGGGCTATATACATGTATATTTCCATAATAATGAAACATCTTCTCCCCTGAAACCGCTTGGCCAATCAAAGCCAAACTTCAGCATCCTTGGGAATGGGGAAAGAAAGTTTCTATAAATGGTCAAGGTCACATGACCAAGATGGCTGCCATGGCTATAAATAGAAAAAACCTTTAAAAATCTTCTTCTCTAGAACCAGAAGGCCAATGATTTTGAAACTTGGTGTGAAGCATCAGTGACTGGAGCTCTACAAAGTTCATATAAATCATGACCCTGGGATGACCTTGACCTATTATACGGCAAGGTCAACATAGGTCGCTCATGCATTTGAATGGGGAAAAGTGTTAAAATGTCATTTGTAGGGAAAACCTTGCAGGAAATGGGCAAATGAACTTAATTTTGATGATTCTGAAAAAATTTGGACCCCAGGGGTCTGTCTGCCCCCACCCCGGGGCAATATACAAGTATATTACAGTGATATTCAAAGATCTTCTTCTCTGAAACTGCTTGGCCAATCAAAGCTAAACTTTATGAGGAGTATTGTTAGGAAGTGGGAATGAAAGTATATATAAATGGTCAAGGTCACATGACCAAGATGGCTGCCATGTCTATAAGTAGCAAAAACCTTTAAAAATCTTTTTCTCCAGAACCAGAAGGCCTATGATTTTGAAACTTGGCATGAAGCATCAGGCAATGAAGCTCTACAAAGTTTATATATAAATCGTGACCCTTGGGTGACCTTGACCTATTTTACGGCAAGGTCAACTTAGGTCGCCCATGCATTTGAATGGGGAAAATTGTTAAAATGTCATTTGAAGGGCAAAACTTGCAGTAAATTGGCAAATGGACTAAAGTTTTATGTTTTCAAAAAGAAATTGACTCCAGGGGTTGCTCTGACCCGGCCCTGGGGTTATATACATGTATATTATCATTCTAGTCAAACAAGATTATTGGTATATATCTTGGGTTTCAGGTGAGCGTTTACAGGACCATTGGTCCTCTGGTTTAACACAAGTCTGTATCAGTTTCTGATCCCAAGAATTAAAGTTTGTTTCAAAATAGCACTATGTCCCAATCCAGAATCGAATATCACAAAGTAATCCAAGAATAAGTTTAAATTCCAGTAAGATAGATTTTGACTTCTTAATAGTAACAGTACCCAAAGATTGTCCTTATGAAAATTTGTAGCCCTTATATAGCACTGAGGAACATTCAGGATTCTTCCAGCAAATTCTATGATATCATATACTAAAAATAACAAGTTGTTTACCAAAATTTAATGTTTTGGAATATTCTAGAGAGGCCATTATCCTTCCAGAAAATTCCACAATATTCTTTTGACATAAAAAAAAGATTTTTCTAGAAGATTCTACATCTTTGGTTCTTCCAGATTTTTCCGGACTTTTCCGTCAAAGAACAATTTGAAATTTCTAGAAAATTCTGAAGTAAACAACCTGTTTATGTCCAATATCTGGGACACTAAAAGTAAATAATTGCTAAGGACAACAAGTAAACATCATATGTATAACATCATACTTTCCTGGGCATACTCCCTTGGGAAGTTTACCAGTACTGAATGCACATCTTTCAACAAGTAACTGTCATACATAACAACACGGACTACTATTTCTCTGCTTCAAAATTTCCAGCCCCTAGCCATCTTCTGTGACTGCACAGACCGGTTTGTGTCAGACCTGGTCTGAAACCATGTTAAGTTCTCTCATGTCCCGGTTCAAATTTTGAAGAAAAAAAGGTGCTAAGCTACATCTTATGTTTGCATATGAGCCGCGACGCAAGAAAACCGGTCTTCGGGGTTTCCGACCAGGTCTGACACAAACCGATATGTACAGTCCCAGAAGCAGGCTAGAAGCTTGAAATTTCGGATTTAAGAAGAAGAGAAATTGTACTATCCGTGTAGCGAAAACAAAGGCGCTGATCAGCTTCGCAGTTACTGCGAAGCTGATCTGCGCCTTTGTTTTCGCATAGGCAAAAATCCGGTTTTCTCATGACGCGGCTCATATATGAAAAACAGGGTTTCTATTTATTTAACTTGTATGGACATAAGAACTTCATACTATATTTCTCATCCTTTTCAGAGGTTATCGGCTGATATTGTCAGCTTATCCAGCGCAGCAAAGTTTAGCTCAGACGTCCGTCACAGGGTATAAAGATAGGATGGTCAGGTAGGTCTGAAACTGGATTAAACAGAGTGACAGCCTTTTCCCACAAAATTAACATTTATTTTGAGGGGAGCATGGAATGGAGGCCTGGTGGTTTGTGCGAGATTGAGAGATCAAGGGTTTGAAACCCCACCAGCACCAGGGTTTGTCCCTATTCACCATTTTTGCATTATCGGCTGGTTTCCAGCTTTCAAAAATCAATTTGGAAATACAGGTAACCAAAACCGCCCTGCCCTCAAGGTCAGGGTGGTTTTGGTTACCTGTATTTTCAATATTGATTTTTTCGAAGCTGGAAACCAGCCAATAATGCAAAAATGGTGAATGAAGACATATACATGTATATACTGTTTGATGCCCAGGAAATAATTGCTTTGTCCTCATATGAATAAAAAATTGTTGACTGGGATGATAATTAGCTCCCCTGAGCCGAAGGCTCATAGGTGAGCTTATAGTATACCCATGCTCCGGCGTCCGTCCGTCGTCCGTCCGTCGTCCACAATTTCAAAGATCTTCTTCTCTGAAACCGCTGGGCCGATTGTTCTCATATTATACATACACCATCTACAGGTAGGGGGAAAGAATAATTGTGTTTTTTGTTTTGATCGGATAAGGACTCTGGTTGCCATGGCAACTTATGCTTCCCATAGACTTATAATGGAAAAAAGTGAAAATTGCCAGTTTTTGCTGTCTTGTTGGAGATATTTGAATTTTGTTTTTGCAGAAATGTTTATTGAGTAGTCCTCTACGTTTCATGTGACTTTTGTCCTAATCCTTCATTTTGATTGGTTGCTGGGGCCCCATAAAGGGCAAAATTTTGAAAAAAACATTCAAAAATCTTCTCCTCAGAAACTGTCAAGTGGATGAATCCTTTACTTTGTATACATGTTCCTGACAGTAGCCTCTACATAATTTGTGTTTTTTATTCCAGTCGGATAAGAACTCTGGTTGCTATGGTAACTTTAAGTTTCCATAGACTTATAATGGGAAAAGTGGAAATTAGCTATTTTTGAAAACTATTGCAGCCTGAGATCTGAAAAGTGGTAGATGCAAACAACTAATGGATTAGATGAAGGTATATGATTAATTTAGGTCAAGGTCATCTCTTGACCTTGGCCGGTCTGTCGTCCATACACACTTTTCAAAGATTTTTTTCTCTGAAACCACTTGGCCAATCAAAGCCAAATTTTATATGAAGCATCTATAGGAAGTGGGAACCAATGTGTATATAAATAATCCAGGTCACATGACCAAGATAGCCGCCATGCCCATATATGGTAAAAACCCTTAAAATATCTTCATCTCCAGAACTGGTGAACCAGAACTGGTGAACCAATTTCAACGAAACTTTGCATGAAGTATGGATGACTCAAGTACTACAATGTTTATATAAAACATGACCCTGTGGTGACCTTGACCTATTTTATGGCAAGGTCAACATAGGTCGTCAATGCATTTGAATGGGGAAAACTTTTAAAATGTCATTTTAAGGGAAAGTCTTGCAGGAAAAGGGCAGTAGGACTGAAATTTAATGATTCTGAAAAAAAAATGGACCCCAGGGGCTCATCTGCTTTTAAAATGTTATTTGAAGGGGAAAATCAGCAGGAAATTGGCAAATGGACAGAATATTGATTATTCTGAAAAAAAGAAAATGGCCCAAGGGCTTCATCTGCCCCTGCACTGGGGTTAAATACCATAATATTCAAATATGTTTATTGGTATATGAAGCAGATCTCAGGTGAGCGTTTACAGGACCATTGGTCCTCTGGTTTTTAGTGTTTCAATGGTAATTTTTCATCGTTATAATATTTCATTTTGAAGCAAAAAGTGTAGTTAGTGGCACTATAATGAAATAGGAGATGATATCTCTGCCACATAAGCTTTAATGTGGGGGTGGACAGGGGGGTATCCAATCCCCGCTTCCCTCCCCCTCTCTCCCCACTTCCCTGCCCCTCTATCCCTGCTTCCCTCCCCATCTCTCCTTGCTTCCCTCCCCCTCTCTCTCTCCCCGCTTCCCTCCCCCTCTCTCCCCCGCTTCCCGCCCCCTCCCCGTACCCCCGCCCCCCCTGTCCACCCCCCCTTTAATGGCAGTTGGACTGTATTAAAAATTCCATAATTCTTTGATAATGTTCACTTTTATCTTTGTGAAGTGTTTCCCACTAGAAAATTTCTAACCTCATGCCACTTCATACAGTCTGTTTTGTGTTTTACCTGGTGGGAAGCACTGAAAGCTTTCTCTGGTGATGCTGTATATTTACCTGTTGTTTTCTATATTACAGGTGGCTGCGGCTGCGACTGAACATGATGCCCTTGGTTAGCGGGTTCCTAGAGCCCCTGACTGAGGTCATACCCCTGGGCTTCTACGGGGCATGGTGCATGCACCGGTTTTTAGGCATCAATCCATTCATCTTCTATCCCATTCACATATGTTTTTGGCTCGTCTCCGACTATATTCAGTTACGCATGATTCAGGTAATTGGTAACTTTTTGAAATACATGTATGATAATTGCGGTTTCATTTCCCAATCTCCCAATAGGGAGTTACTAATGAAAAGTAAATGATCACCAAGAAAAAACCAGCACTTTGCATATGCGAAAACAAAGATGTAGATCAGTTTTGCAGTAACTGCGAAGCTGATCAGCACCTTTGTTTTCGCTACAAGGATAGTACAATTTAACAGCTTTCTAAATCCAAAATTTCTAGCCTCTAGCCATCTTCTGTGACTGCACAAACCGGTTTGTGATGGACCTGTTGGCAAATCACATTGTTGGTTTTCTCATGAGGCAGCTCAAATGATCTATTCATCACCTCTACGTGTCTTGGGTGTCGCTCATGATCAAGAATTTTCATTGCAAAAATATGCAAGGGCAGTAATTCAGAAAAAATGCACTAATCTGATTCTCGGGTATGATATGTGCTTTGTGCCACCCATGCTCTATAAACTGATTCAGACCTGAGTGAAATGAGCTGCCTCGTGGGAAAACCAACAATGTGGTTTCCGAACAGGTCCGACAAAAACCGGCCTGTACAAGCACAGAAAATAGCTAGAAACTTGAAATTTCGGATTTAAGTTAAAGAGGAATTGTACTATCCGAGTAGCGAAAACAAAGGCGCTGATCAGCTTTGCGGTTACCGCGAAGCTGATCTGCGTCTTTGTTTTCGCCTATGCAGATTGTTGTTTTTCCCATGTGATGGCTCAAATAAAAGTTTATGTCATAAGCTATACAATAAGCCAATTCACCTAACCACTAGTTGTATATCATATTTGTATGAACCTCACATATCATTGTGTATGATCTGAGTGAAAAATAAGTTTGTTATGTTATGTAACCTTTGTTTCAGAACGGCCCTCTTTTATTCTCCAAGATGGAATATATAATCTGTTGGGTCCTGCGTGAGTTTATAGCAATATGGATATACTTCGAGGGTCTTATTCATCCAAGAACTATAAAATGGGGGCGACGGACATACCGCCTATCGTTAGGCGGACATACGGAAATTGTGAACCAGTTAAAGCTACACAGAAAACCCAGCGTGTCATAGCACTGTTGTTTTATTTACAAACTCAATTAATAATTGCCGTAATGATTCTAACGTTTTGGATAGATAGGTCTTCTGGTAATCAGTGTTTATCCAGTGGATATAGATCTGAGCCTTTGTACGAGAAAACCTCCAATTTGGGTTTTCAACCAGGTCCGACACAAACCAGCCTGTACAGTCACAGAAGCAAGCTAGAAGCTTGAAATTTCAGATTTCAGGAGAAGAGGAATTGTATTATCTGTGTAGCAAAAACAAAGACGCTGATCAGCTGTGCAGTTACTGCACAGCTGATCTGCGCCTTTGTTTTTGCCTATGCAAGTTGTTGGTTTTTTTATGCGGGGGCTCATCTATGAGCTATCTGATCAGGGTCAAACTAGTTGAGCCGCATCACAAGAAAACGTATCCTCGGAGTTTATGATGAGGTCTGAAGCAAACTGACCTGTACTGTTATAGAGGAATGCTAGAAGCTTGACATCACTGATTAAAGAAGGAGAGGGTTGTACTGTCAGTGAAGCAAAATCAAAGACACTGATCAGCTGTGATTTACTACACAGCTGATCTGAGCCTTTGCTTTTGAATATGTAGAAAGCAGGTTTTCTCTTGATGCAGATCATTTGTAAACTATATTGATGTAGATCAGCTACAGGCACAGCCTGACTGAGGTTTACACTGTGTACAATTCCATTTGCTATTTTAGGAGAAATGAGCCGCCTCGTGGGAAAACAAACAATGTGGTTTCCGAACGGGTCTGACACAAATCAGGCTGTACAGTCACAGAAAAGATCTAGAATGTTGAAATTTCAGATTTATGAAGAAGAGGAAGTGTACTATCTGTGTAGCGAAAACAAAGGCGCTGATCAGCTTTGCAGTTACTGCAGATTGTTGGTTTTCCCATGGGGCGGCTCATCTATTGGTATAGAAAAAAAGGTGCTGATCCAGTAACTGCGAAGCTGATGGCCTTTGTTTTGGCATATGCAAAACGTTGGTTTTCTCATAAGGCGGCTCAAATATAGGTGCAAGTCAATAAGTCAATACAGGAATCTCAAATCTCGCAGGCTTTGATGGATTCATGGGGGGCGGGGGGGGGTTGGAGGAATGTGGGTAATGGAGGATAGCTCATGTTTTATTTATACACTCCAGAAGATCAGGTAAAAGAAGACTTTGATGGTAAGGGGATAAAAACCTTTGTTGTGGGTACCCATTTATTGCCTCTGTGAGGCAAATCTGATGAGCACCCACAGCATAGGTTTTTATGAATAATGTACAAACTTTTAATAAGAATAATAAGTTTATCATCAAAAACTCCATTTGGTTTTCAGGGGCCAGTTGTTCAAAACTAACGACGTCGTTAGTTAACGTTTCGTTAAAATTTCAAACATTAATATTACAAATACACTGTCATTTTTTGTTGAAAAAATATGAGAATCCTTTGCACTGCAAAGGATTCTCACATTTTTTCAACAAAAAATAACAGTGTATTTGTTACTTTAGCTGATATTTGCTTAACAAATTTATGTCTTAACGATATCGTTACACTAACGATGCTTTGAACAACTGGGTCCAATTGGTGTACAATTTGAGGGTTGATGGTGGAAAAGCAGTATTTGGTAGTTCTCTATAAAATCAGAAGTTGTCAAGTTAGAACTGCCTCAGTGAGGCATTTCTAACGAGTACCCACAATCTGTGTTTTGGATAAGAAGTAAAAATAATAGCAGATCAGCTAGAAAATGATGAATAAGGCATCACCCACAGCTTTTGATTTTATGGAACTATAACAAGTTTCTAGAGAGGAATAAGCCTAGTGCACACCTTGCTCGTGGGACTTGGACACTAAGAAAGTGGCCAAAATAATTGTTATACATTGAAATAAGTTGAGCCGCATCGTGAGAAAACCGGATTTTTGCCTAGGCGAAAACAAAGGCGCAGATCAGCTTCGCGGTAACCGCGAAGCTGATCAGCGCCTTTGTTTTCGCTACTCGGATAGTATAATTCCTCTTCTACTCATAGCCAAAATTTCAAGTATCTAACCTGCTCCTGGGACTGTACAGACCGATTTGTGTCGCACCTGGTCGGAAACCCCGAAGACCGGTTTTCTCACGATGCGGCTCAGTTTAAAACTGCTACAGAAAATACAGCAATTTGTCTTACATTCAAGCAATTATCCGTCCCTATGTAGATTTTTACTGTATGTTAGTCACTTAGCTATATAGTTATATAATTATGAGCTGCAACATGGAAAAACCTGTCTTAAGAGTTTCCCACAGTGTCCAACACAAACAGACCTGTACAGTCACAGACAAAGGAACAAAGCTTAAAAATTCTGATTAAAGAATAAGAGGGACTGCACAATCTGTGAAGAAAAGCAATGGCATTGATCAGCTAATCTAAAAAGCAGGTTTCATGATGTGACTCATATTTATATGACTCCATGTATCCTGAGTTTTAGCAGGACTATTTATGCCAAAAATAAATGAGCCACTGCATGGGAAAACCAACAATCTGCATAGGCGAAAACAAAGGCACAGATCAACAAAAAGTACAATTCCTTTACTTTCTAAATCCAAAATTTCCAGCATGTAACCATCTTCTGTGACTGTACAGCTCGGTTTGCGTCAGACCTGGTCGGAATTCAAGTTGTTGGTTTTCTCACGCACAGGCTCAGATTTTAATATTACTCAAAGCCAAGGCGCCATTAATATGTAATTTGTATCATTGTGTTCTATAGAATTTCATCACTCATTTTTACTGGATAGGACTGTGTAAGGCAAGCATGCTGCTTATGGATGAAAGATGAAATTCACCCTCATTTATTTGTTTTAATGTGCGATCGTCGACCAATCGTATTGGCAATTTTTCGATTATTAATTTTGGAAGGTTTTCCCCTCCAAAACGTGCACTGAACATGGATGGAAAAACCTTCCGAGTGTCAGAGAAAATGTTGACTGGAAGGAAAATCCATCCAAACTGAAACTGTTAAATCGGAAGGCTTTTCCATCCAAAAAGTTACACTTTTGGCTTGGATGGTTTTCCATCCTGGACTAGATTCATCACGAAAACATGTCCGTGTAATGTATACCCCCTTGAACCCCACTTTTATATAGCAAAACTGGGGTATGCAGGGGTATGACTATTTTTCTTATTTTTGCTCCAAAACATAGATTGTGGGTACAAGTTAGAACCGCCTCGGCGAGGCGGTTCTAACTTGTACCCACAATCTATGTTTTGAGCAAAAATAAGAAAAATATCAAACTTTTTCGGTTGAAAATTTTCAATTTTTAAAGCTCGAAAATTCTCTGTTTATTGCATAGGCAAGTTTTCGTAATGTGTACTAAGAATAATGAATGGAGAGCCCAGGGGCCTAGTGGTAGAACAGTGGACTCTGAGAGGTCCTGTGCTTGAACCCCACTGTTAACAGGTTCCGTCTTGGAGCAAGACCAATTACGTGGGAAGCAGTGGCTCTGTCCTGACATGACTCAAAAAATGTTAACTGGGATGTTTCACCACAGAGAAAAAAAATAAATAAGTAAAAAAACAAATAAAGTGAACAAAGGCTGTGACTATATGAGCATCAACAGATTTCAGTCTTTATTTTAGCACTTTGCAAAAAGGCGTTATTGCGTGATGACATGACAGAAAAAAATTGTTGACGAGGCTGTTAAGCTATAATTAAAAAAAATTCCTGTATGTGTAGTGCACCCTCATCTAGTTTGTCAATAATAAAAATACACAGTGAGATTTAGTCATTTTATTTGAAGCATTTTTATAAAATGCCATTTATCTTCATATATTCATGTGTTGTATGTTATGGTTGTGTTAGGTTTACGGAAAAATATATTTGTATATGGATTTTATGTGGAAGTTAGTTGTAAAAATAGGCAGTTCATGTACCTGATATCAATGTGCCTTAGTCAGTTGTGTGGTAAACATTGAGTGACTTCGATCAGAGACCATAGTATAGTTTCGGAAGGTATTATTATGCATGCTTCATCTGGTCTGTGTTTGGTCTAAGTAAATATGGTGGCACCCATGGACAGTCATCTTCTTTTTATTGAGTTACAAGACGAAGAAGAGAGTATTTCAATAGATTCAAAAACATGGTAAATTATATTCACAAGAACATGTACCAAAATAGCCAATACTGTCAGCCATACTTGTTCTCGTGAAACCATAGGGAATGAAGGGGTTGAACCATGGTCTGGGAATAATGTCACTATAGTTAGACTAGACTCACTTTGATCTGTGTTTCCATGAACCATTGATTATGGTTTCTGATCAAAGTCGCTCATTATCTGGGAGTATCTTTTTTAGGATCTTTCAAAGCTTTTGAAATCAAACTCTGTTCTGTATATGTTACCAAACATGTAAAATGAAGTAAAAGAAAAATGTAATAATAATTTAATATGTGAGTTACACTGTGTTGCATGTTTATGTCTGTGATGATGATGGGCAGCATGCAAAAAGGGCTATAAATAAAAGATTGTCCTTTTCAAGTTTGATGACAATATTTTTATTTACCAACCCCAACCCTCATGCTAATATTAAAAGTATTGACAAAACATTGTAGGTTATCACTAAACAATTGTTTTATTCTTTTAAATTTATTGGTTAGTTTTATCTCTTAAATAGATTTTTAAAGTAAAATTGTTACGTATCTGCTACTAACTAAAGAAAATTGGCTCTTTTTTAGCTCACCTGAGCCGTCAGGCTCACAAGGTGAGCTTATAGGATGGCCATGATCCGGCGTCCGTCCGTCCGTTGTCCGTCCGTCCGTCCGTCCGTCGTCCACCATTTTCAAAGATCTTCTTCTCTGAAACCGCTTGGCCAATCAAAGCCAAATTTTACATGAAGCATCTATGGGAAGGGGGAACCAATGTGTATATAAATAATCCAGGTCACATGACCAAGATGGCCGCCATGCCCATATATGGTAAAAACCCTTCAAAAATCTTCTTCTCCGGAACCACTGGACCGATTTCAACCAAACTTGGCATGAAGCATCAATGACTCAAGTACTACAATGTGTATATAAATCATGACCTTGCGGTGACCTTGACCTATTTTACGGCAAGGTCAACATAGGTCGCCTTTGCATTTGAATGGGAAAAATTGTTAAATTGTCATTTAAAGGAAAAATCTTGCAGAAAATGAGCAGTAGGACTGAATATTAATGATTCTGAAAAAAATTGGGCACCAGGGGCTCATCCGCCCCCACCCCGGGGCAATATACATGTATATTATCATAATATTCAAACATCTTCTTCTCTGAAACCGCTTGGCCAATCAAAGCCAAATTTTACATGAAGCATCTATGGGAAGGGGGAACCAATGTGTATATAAATAATCCAGGTCACATGACCAAGATGGCCGCCATGCCCATATATGGTAAAAACCCTTCAAAAATCTTCTTCTCCAGAACCGGTGGACCGATTTCAACAAAACTTGGCATGAAGCATCGATGGCTCAAGCACTACAATGTGTATATAATTCATGACCTTTTCATGACCTTGACCTATTTTACGGCAAGGTCAACATAGGTCGCCAATGCATTTGAATGGGGAAAACTTTTAAAATGTAATTTAAAGTGAAAGTCTTGCAGGAAATGGGAAGTAGGACTGAAAATTAATGATTCTGAAAAAAATTGGACCCCAGGGGCTCATGTGCCCCCACCCCGGGGCAATATACATGTATATTTCCATAATATATATTCAAACCTCTTCTCCTCTGAAATCGCTTGGCCAATCAAAGCCAAATTTTATGTGAAGCCTCTATAGAATTGAGGAATCAATGTGTATATAAATAATCTAGGTCACATGACAAAGATGGCCGCCATGCCCATATATGGTAAAAACCCATCAAAAATCTTCTTCTCTGAAACCAATAGACTGATTTCAAGGAAACTTGGCGTGAAGCATCGATGGCTAAAGTACTCCAATGTATATATAAATCATGACCCTGTGATGACCTTGACCAAGTTTATGGCAAGGTCAACATGGGTTGCCTATGCATTTGAATTGGGAAAATTGTTAAAATGTCATTTGAAGGGAAAAGCCAGCAGGAAATTGGCAAATGGACAGAATATTGAAGATTCTGAAAAAAGAAAATGGCCCAAGGGCTTCATCTGCCCCTGCCCTGGAGTTAAATACCATAATATTCAAACATGTTTATTGGTATATGCAGCAGATCTCAGGTGAGCGTTTACAGGACCATTGGTCCTCTGGTTTTTTCTTCTTTCACTGATTTTGGGTAGCTTTTATGTCGTAATATCTAATCTTGAAATGTGATTAACAAGAAATGCTGCTAATGCTGGCACACCTTTAGTCCACTGAAGTACCAAATGAGGTTAATAGAGCTGCGTCATGAGGAAACCAGATTTTGGCCTGTGAAAAAATAAAGACACAGATCAGCTGTGCAGTAGCTGCACAGCTGATCAGCGACTTTGTTTTCGCTACACAGATAGTATGCTCCCTCTTCTTAAATTTGAAATTGCAGGCTTCTGGCCTTTTTGTGTCACTGTACAGGCGGGTTTGTGTCAACCTGATTGGTAACCTCGGAGACCAGTTTCTCGCATCGCGGCTCATATGGTATTCCAACTCCCCTGTAATGTTTTTATATACAGGTTATACCATGTAAGCTAGGTCAAGAAATAATTTCTTTGCTTAAGGAAATAAGATTAGAGTAACCCCATTGATATCATAGAAAAAGTATGTGGTGTTAATGAATACATGGTTTATTTTATTGCCATAAATTGATGTAATATTTTGGGTAGATGTTGTTATTCATAATTTGACCTCATATCATAATATATGCCTCAGGATTATTTTGTGATTGTATTGTGTTACACATTGTAATAGATAAATATATATATTTTTATGTGTATTGGTCAAATTAAAAAAATAAACACATGCAAAAAAAAACAAAAAACAAAAAAACAACAACACTTTGGCTTTCAATCTTTGTAGATATCATCAGGAAAACATGTCCATGCAATGTATACTTCCTTAAACCCCACTTTTATATAGAAAAACTGGAGTTCGCAGGGGTATACCTAATTTTCTTACACACACCATAGGTACTCATTACTTGTACCCACAATGTATGTTTTGAGCGAAAACATTAAAAAAAAAAAAAAAAAAAAATCCAATGAAATTTTCCTTTTTTTTCTTTTGAAAAAAATCTCTGTATATTGCATGGGCATGTTTTCTTAATGGTCAAGAGATTTAACATATCACAATAGTAGCATCAGACATAGAGAAATGATATAATTTTTACCAAATATTTTGCTGAAATATTGTTAGTCAAGGATTCTGATGGTGGTTACTCCAGAAATTCATATCACATTCTTTGTTTGACATTATCTGAGCTGCATCATAAGAAAACTAGATTTTTATCTGTGCGAAAACAAAGGCGCAGATCAGCTGTGCAGTAACTGCACAGCTGATCAGCGCCTTTGTTTTCGCTACATGGATAGTATAATTTGTCTACTTTCTAAATCCAAAATTTCCTTTGAATAGACCAAAATTTTCTGGGCTTCCAGTATACACAGTGAAGTATTTGAGCCGCCTCGTGGGAAAACCAACAATGTGGTTTCGGAACAGGTCTGACACAAACCGGCCTGTACAAGCGCAGAAAAGAGCTAGAAGCTTGAAATTTCGGGTTAAAGTAGAAGAGAAATTGTACTATCCGAGTAGCGAAAACAAAGGCGCTGATCAGCTTCGCGGTTACCGCGAAGCTGATCTGCGTCTTTGTTTTCGCCTAGGCATATTGTTGGTTTTCCCTTGGGGCAGCTCATTTGTAGGTTAGTTGATATTGGGGATTAGCAATCTCATCATGGGCTGTGTTGTATGAAACTGTGACTAAGGCTTTAAGATTCAGCAAGATTTCAACAGGCCACCTCATTAAGGATACTAAGCTTACAATTTTGAGCATTAAGGCATCATAAAAGACTAGATTGTAGAGGACTTATAAAAAGACACAAAATCAGATATGCAAGCTCTATTACCTTGGTTTAAGCCACTATTTATATTGTATTTCACTTGCATGTAAATCAGAAATTGAGATTTTTGTAGAGCGGTTATGTATGTGACGCAAGTGGCACTTAACTGCCACTTCTGTATAATTTTTTTTTTCTGCGATTTGGTTTGTATTTCATTTATTTAGCCACATCGTAAGAAAATCAACAACATGCATAGGCAAAAACAAAGGTGCTGTAAGATCAGCTGTGCAGTTGCTGATCAGCATCTTTGTTTTTGCTACATACATAGCACAATCCATCTTCTTAAAATCCAAATTTCACATTTCTAGCCCTTTTTCAGTGGTTTGTGTCGGACCTGGTCGGAAACAGAGATTGTTGTTTTTCTCAGGCGAAGGCTCATATCTATAAGTTGTCGACAACATTCCCTAAAATGAATTGCAGCATTATGTACTGTGATTGTTTTATTTATTGTCCATTTATTGGTTACACAATTGTTTTATTTTGATCATTTTATTTGGTTTCATGCTTTTTGTTCATTGTCAACAGCCAAGGTTATGTCAGAAAGTTCAGTCATGCTAATCACACAGTTCATAGGGTACAGTTCGATAAGCATTAGACATGCTACCGATCAAGTTTTTATTGGTTTATGCAGTTGATTGAACATGATGCATATTTGGTAACATTAATACTTTTAAAAAACATAATTTGGTCCAGAATGTGCATCTTGTTTAGTCTACTTGGACTGTCAATACATATCAGCAATCACATTATTTCAGCAATATTTTAAGACTATACTACACTGCAACCTCATTATAATACAAGCTTCAACGTAAGAAAACCGGTCTTCAGGGTTTCCAACCAGGTTATAAGTTGAAATGAGCCGCATCGTGAGAAAACCGGATTTTTGCCTATGCGAAAACAAAGACGCAGATCAGCTTCGCGGTAACCGCGAAGCTGGTCAGCGCCTTTGTTTTCGCTACACGGATAGTACAATTCCTTTTCTTCTTAAATCTGAAATTTCAAGCTTCTAACCTACTTCTGTGACTGTACAGGCCGGTTTGTGTCAGACCTGGTCGGAATCCCCGAAGACCGGTTTTCTCACGTCGCGGCTCAAAAGTGTTATAATGAACTTAATTACTGTAGAAGCAATATGATAAATAGCAACCCCCGTGGTTTAGCGGTTAAGAGTGCTGTTTCTTAATCACTCGATCATCTCACTGCTGTGTCTGGTGCAGGTTCGAGCCCCGCAATGGCCACATGTGAGACAAGCCAAGTTCTGCTTGTGGGTGTGCCAGGTGGTTTTTCTCGGGGTTCTCCCGTTTTCGCCCACCTACTGATTGGCCCGTCTCATATGAGCTGAAATAATCTTGAAAGGGACGTAAAATTGAATTTAAAAAAAAAAAAAAAAAATACATGTATGATAAAAATACTGTAAATCAACTTATGTTTGTGGCAATCAAATTTAGGGATTTTGATTTCATACACTGTTATGGCAATTTATTTTCAAAGACTAAAAAACTGGCCTATGCAAAAATAATGTGCACTGTTTTTTTTTTGTTTTTTTTTCTTTCTTGACAAAGTAAATCACTCGCAAAAATAAACTGGTGCACAGTAATAATTTGGGAGCCGTAGTCTGGTAATGTTACACTGAAGTAGTGTTATAATGAGGCTGAAGTGTACATAAGCCGTGTCATGAGAAAATCAACATTTTGTATAGTCGAAAACAAAGGCACAAGTCAGCTTCGCTTTTGTTTTCGCTACAAGAATAGTACAATTCTTCTACTTTCTAAATCTAAAATTTCCAGTCTCTAGCCAACTTCTGTGCTTGTACAGCCTGGTTTGTGTTGGACCTGATAAAAAACCACATTGCTGGTTCTCTCATGACACAGCTCATATGTACTTGGGTTATGTAAAGTTCCTGAATTATCATGAGCAAGTGGCTGTCAAGATTTTTAACGTTTTTATCTAATTATTTCTGGAACATATAAATTGCCTGTCAGAATATGTTTTTAAGGTTCTTAGATTGAAAATCGCAATCGCCAGAGTGTCCTTAACCAGAGCCAATCACCGCAGTATAATTCATGTGCTTCATTTCATAATTGTTTGGTATGATTTTTGGAATAATATATTTGAAAAAAAAAAATGTTTTGATTGGTAAAATAACTGGATGTATATCAAGTGATTATGGTTGGCAACAAGAACATAAATTTTTGATGCTAGAATAGTTTACTTGCAGATTGTGAACTACACTATGTCTTAGAAATGTTTTGATTGGCAAAATAACTGGATGTATATCAAGTGATTATGGTTGGCAACAAGAACATAAATTTTTGATGCTAGAATAGTTTACTTGCTGGTCGTGAACTACACTATGTCTTACAAAGTGAAAGATGTGTATATTTTCATGTATTATGTTGAGATGAATATAGTTCGTATTAAACTAAATTATGGTATTGTATATTCTCTTTTCATTTAAATCCTGTTTAGAAGAAAAGTTTGATTCATCTACCTTTTTTAGCCTTGTTGCTGCTATAATTATGACTTTCCCTGTAACAGTTGTCCACTTCACTTTATTAAGTGCAGTTGCTGCTATTGTTTTGACACCTTAATGAGCGAGCTGTTATGGCCATGAAGTTGATGCTGCATTGACTCACGAGGTAAGAGTTATCTATCCCATTTTTTAATGCAGTTGATTCTATAGATATGAGTAACAAGGTAAAAGTTTGTCTAACATTTTTAGCTCACCTGAGCCAAAGGCTCATAGGTGAGCTTATAGTATACCCATGCTCCGGCATCCGTCCGTCGTCCGTCCGTCGTCGTCCACAATTTCAAAGATCTTCTCTGAAACCGCTGGGCCAATTGTTCTCATATTACACATACACCATGTACAGGTAGGGGGAAAGAATAATTGTGTTTTTTTGTTTTGATCGGATAAGGACTCTGGTTACTATGGTAACTTATGCTTCCCATAGACTTATAATGGAAAAAAGTGAAAATTGCCAGTTTTTGCTGTCTAGTTGGAGATATTTGAATTTTGTTTTTGCAGAAATGTTTATTGAGTAGTCCTCTACGTTTCATGTTTCCTAATCCTTTATTTTGATTGGTTGCAGGGGCCCCATATAGGGCAAAATTTTGAAAAACGTTCAAAAATCTTCTTCTCAGAAACTGTCAAGGGGATTAAGCCTGTACTTTGTATACATGTTCCTGACAGTGGCCTCTACATAATTTGTGTTTTTTATTCCAGGCAGATAAGAACTCTGGTTGTTATGGCAACTTAAAGTTTCCATAGACTTATAATGGGAAAAGTGGAAATTGGCTATTTTTCCGCTAAAATTGTAGACATTTGAATTTTGTTTTTGCAGAAATGTTTATTGAGTAGTGCTTGACGTTTCTTGTGAGTTTTGTCCTAATCCTTTATTTTGATTGGTTGCTGGAGCCCCATAAAGGGCAAAATTTTGAAAAAAACATTCAAAAATCTTCTCCTCAGAAACTGTCAAGTGGATGAATCCTGTACTTTGTATACATGTTCCTGACAGTAGCCTCTACATAATTTGTGTTTTTTTATTCCAGTCGGATAAGAACTCTGGTTGCTATGGTAACTTTAAGTTTCCATAGACTTATAATGGGAAAAGTGGAAATTAGCTATTTTTTGAAAACAATTGCAGCCTGAGATCTGAAAAGTGGTAGATGCAAACAACTAATGGATTAGATGAAGGTATATGATTAATTTAGGTCAAGGTCATCACTTGACCTTGGCCGGTCTGTCGTCCATACACACTTTTCAAAGATTTTTTTTTTCTCTGAAACCACTTGGCCAATCAAAGCCAAATTTTATATGAATCATCTATAGGAAGTGGGAACCAATATGTATATATAAATAATCCAGGTCACATGACCAAGATGGCCGCCATGCCCATATATGGTAAAAACCCTTAAAATATCTTCTTCTACAACACCGGTGAACCGATTTCAACGAAACTTTGCATGCAGTATGGATGACTCAAGTACTACAATGTATATATAAAACATGTCCCTGTGGTGACCTTGACCTATTTTATGGCAAGGTCAACATAGGTCGCCAATGCATTTGAATGGGGAAAACTTTTAAAATGTCATTTTAAGTGAAAGTCTTGCAGGAAATGGGCAGTAGGACTGAAATTTAATGATTATGAAAAAAAAATGGACCCCAAAGGGCTCAGCTGCTTTTAAAATATTATTTGAATGGGGAAAATCAGCAGGAAATAGGCAAATGGACAGAATATTTTATTCTGAAAAAAAAAAGAAAATGGCCCAAGGGCTTCATCTGCCCCTGCACTGGGGTTAAATACCATAATATTCAAATATGTTTATTGTTATATGAAGCAGATCTCAGGTGAGCGTTTACAGGACCATTGGTCCTCTGGTTACCCTTGTCTCTATGTGTATTCTCCTTTTATGGAATGCAGTTGATGCAACAACTGACATGGTGCAGTTAATGCTGTAGTTAAAACGGGTAAGAGTTGTCCTTTTAATGAATGTAGTTAATGCTTCAAGTAATCATATTCTAAGGTAGCTGTCTACTGAGGGAAGTTGCTGCTGTAATCATGCAGCTGTTGCTGTAATCATGCAGCTGCTGCTGTAATCATGCAGTTGCTGCTGTTACCATGCAGATGCTGTTGTAACCATGCAGTTGCTGCTGTAATCATGCAGTTGCTGCTGCAACCATGCAGTTGCTGCTGTAATCATGCAGTTGCTGCTGCAACCATGCAGATGCTGTTGTAATCATGCAGTTGCTGCTGTAATCATGCAGATGCTGTTGTAATCATGCAGTTGCTGCTGTAACCATGCAGATGCTGTTGTAATCATGCAGTTGCTGCTGTAATCATGCAGCTGCTGCTGTAATCATGCAGTTGCTGCTGTAATCATGCAGTTGCTGTTGTAATCATGCAGCTGCTGCTGTAATCATGCAGCTGCGGCTGTAATCATGCAGCTGCTGCTGTAATCATGCAGTTGCTGCTGTAATCATGCAGCTGCTGCTGTAATCATGCAGTTGCTGCTGCAACCATGCAGTTGCTGCTGTAATCATGCAGTTGCTGCTGCAACCATGCAGATGCTGTTGTAATCATGCAGCTGCTGCTGTAATCATGCAGTTGCTGCTGTAATCATGCAGTTGCTGCTGTAATCATGCAGCTGCTGCTGTAATCATGCAGTTGCTGCTGCAACCATGCAGTTGCTGCTGTAATCATGCAGTTGCTGCTGTAATCATGCAGTTGCTGCTGTAATCATGCAGCTGCTGCTGTAATCATGCAGTTGCTGCTGCAACCATGCAGTTGCTGCTGTAATCATGCAGTTGCTGCTGCAACCATGCAGATGCTGTTGTAATCATGCAGTTGCTGCTGCAACCATGTAGTTGCTGCTGTAACCATACAGTTGCTGCTGCAATCATGCAGTTTCTGCTGTAACCATACAGTTGCTGCTGTAACCATGCAGTTGCTGCTGTAACCATGCAGCTACTGCTGTAACCATGCAGTTGCTGCTGCAATCATGCAGTTTCTGCTGTAACCATACAGTTACTGCTGCAATCATGCAGTTGCTGCGAAACCATGCAGCTGCTGCTGTAACCATGCAGTTGCTGCTGCAATCATGCAGTTTCTGCTGTAACCATACAGTTACTGCTGCAATCATGCAGTTGCTGCGAAACCATGCTTTAAGTAATCATATTCTAAGGTAGCTGTCTACTGAGGGAAGTTGCTGCTGTAATCATGCAGCTGCTGTGTAATCATGCAGATGCTGTTGTAACCATGCAGCTGCTGCTGTAACCATGCAGTTGCAGCTGTAAACATGCAGCTGCTGCTATAACCATGCATTTGATGCTGTAACCATGCAGTTGCTGCTTAACCATGCATTTGCTGCTGTAACCATGCATTTGATGCTGTAACCATGCAGTTGCTGCTGTAACCATGCAGTTGCTGCATGAAGTGGGACTACTTGAACTGCGTCATGAGAAAAATGGATTTTTGCATGTGCCAAAACAAAAACGCAGATCAGCTGTGCAGTAACTGCACAGCTGATTAGCCGCTTTATTTTTGCTATACCGATAGCATGATCCATCTTAAATGCGAAATTTCAAGCTTCAAGCCTTTTTCTGTAGCTGCACAGGCCAGTTTGTGTCAGACCTGGTCGAAAAGCCCGACATTACGAAAACTTGCCCATGCAATATACAGAGATTTTTTTAGCGTTAAAAATTGAAAATTTTCAACTGAAAAATTTTGTTATTTTTCTTATTTTTGCTCAAAACATAGATTGTGGATACACGTTAGAACCGCCTCGGCGAGGCGGTTCTAACGAGTACCCACAATCTATGTTTTGGAGCAAAGATAAGAAAAATAGGTATACCCCTGCATACCCCCGTTTTGCTATATAAAAGTGGGATTCAAGGGGGTATACATTACACAGACATGTTTTCATGATGAGACTGGTTTTCTCGCATCGCGGCTCACTTTATGTAAAGAACATCTACTTACAGGTCACTGTGACCTAATTTCATGGTCCATTGATTTTGCCTTATATCTTGACACTCAATTGGTATATTTTCATACTTCAAATTATGAGTGAGTACAACCAGACCTTTGACCCAAAGGTACTACGACCTAATTTCATGGTTCAGTGATTTTTCATTTATATCTCAACACTCAGTGGGTATATGATTACTTCTTTTGCAATATGAGTTAGTATGACTAGTCTTATAGGTCAAATATCACCAGGTAAACTTATAGTGGAATAAAGATTTTATACATGACATAAGAATGTCTTACAAAATTTACTTCAAGCTGCAAGACAATTATTAATTTGTGGACATATTCAGGTCAGTGGCAACAATGTCAAGTTTCTTTATATCAACCAGGCAGTTTTATAAAAATAAGAGCTGTTGCAGGACAGCGTAGCTCGCTTGACTTGTGCTTTGCCACTAAATCTATTCAAATCTATGATTGATGACATTGACCTCAAGGTCACCCAGGTGGGTACAGCATTAAACTTCAGACCAATATCTACCAACACGCAAAGTATCAACTTGATCCATCTACATATTTGATATAGACTTATAACATAAAATTTCTAAGTCTGTGACCTTGACCACGGGTGAGTCAAGATGGTACAGCATAAAACTTAAGAATAATATCTAACAACAAAGTATCAACTAGATCCATCCATCGGTTCCAACAATATACAGTTCAAAACACTGTAAGCAAAAGCTTTAACATAATAAGAGCTGTCGCAGGACAGCGTAGCTCGCCTGACTTGTGCTTTGCCACTAAATTTGTTAAAATCTATGACCCGTGACCTTGACCTTGCCTGTAGATGTATTTTGTATAGGGAGCTATTTGCATAAATAAACTAACAATGAACACATTGATCACAAAGTCACTGGAGCGTGAAATATAGGTCAAGGTCAGTAGGTCAATATGGGTGCCGAGTCCGGACATCGAGGAGAAGCCATATGCAAGGCTTGATGGTTGTATGCTTTATAGTTGATGAGATATTAAGGGTTGGCTTAAAAAAATGACAAAGTCACTAGAGCACGAAATATAGGTCAAGGTTACTAGGTCAATGTGGGTGCTGAGTCGAGGAGAAGCGCACGAAATATAAGTCACGGTCACTAGGTGAATGTGGGTGCTGAGTCGAGACATCGAGGAGAAGTCATATGCAAGGTTTGATGGTTGTAGGCTTTATAGTTGATGAGATATTAAGAGTTGGCTTCAAAAATGACAAAGTCACTAGAGCACGAAATATAGGTCAAGGTCACTAGATCAATGTGGGTGCAAAGTCGGGACATCAAGGAGAAGCCATATGCAAGGTTTGATGGTTGTAGGCTTTATAGTTGATGAGATATTAAGAGTTGGCTTAAAAAATGACAAAGTCACTGAAGCATGAAATATAGGTCGTCAGTAGGTCAATGTGGGTGCCGAGTCGGGACATCGAGGAGAAGCCATATGCAAGGTTTGATGGTTGTAGGCTTTATAATTGATGAGATATTAAGAGTTGGCTTCAAAAATGACAAAGTCACTAGAGCACGAAATATAGGTCAAGGTTACTAGGTCAATGTGGGTGCCGAGTCAGGACATCGAGGAGAAGCCATATGCAAGGTTTGATGGTTGTAGGCTTTATAGTTGATGAGATATTAAGGGTTGGCTTTAAAAATGACAAAGACACTAGCGCACGAAATATAAGTCACGGTCACTAGATCAATGTGGGTGCAAAGTCAGGACATCGAGGAGAAGCCATATGCAAGGTGTGATGGTTGTAGGCTTTATAGATGATGAGATATTAAGGGTTGGCTTAAAAATTGACAAAGTCACTGGAGCATGAAATATAGGTCAAGGTCAGTAGGTCAATGTGGGTGCCGAGTCGGGACATCGAGGAGAAGCCATTTGCAAGGTTTGATGGTTGTAGGCTTTATAGTTGATGAGATATTAAGGGTTGGCTTCAAAAATGACAAAGTCACTAGAGCACGAAATACAGGTCAAGGTCACTAGGTGAATGTGGGTGCTGAGTCGAGACATCGAGGAGAAGTCATATGCAAGGTTTGATGGTTGTAGGCTTTATAGTTGATGAGATATTAAGAGTTGGCTTCAAAAATGACAAAGTCACTAGAGCACGAAATATAGGTCAAGGTCACTAGATCAATGTGGGTGCAAAGTCGGGACATCAAGGAGAAGCCATATGCAAGGTTTGATGGTTGTAGGCTTTATAGTTGATGAGATATTAAGAGTTGGCTTAAAAAATGGCATGAAATATAGGTCGTCAGTAGGTCAATGTGGGTGCCGAGTCGGGACATCTAGGAGAAGCCATATGCAAGGTTTGATGGTTGTAGGCTTTATAGTTGATGAGATATTAAGGGTTGGCTTCAAAAATGACAAAGTCACTGGAGCATGAAATATAGGTCAAGGTCAGTAGGTCAATTTGGGTGCCAAGTCGGGACATCAAGGAGAAGCCTTATGTAAGGTTTGACAGTTCTAGGCTTTACAGTTGATGAGAAACTAACACAGCATCTGAGCATTGTACAAAGGTGTTCTAGATATTGACCTCTAGCCCTGCCCCCAGGCATGACCCCACGGGTCCCTTCACACTAAATCACAGAGGACCCTCATATGCAGCAATGTTCCAAATATGAATGATTTCTGGTCAATGACTATCAAGATATAACAATTTTAAAAACTTTAACCGAAAGTGTGACGCGGACATAAACGTATACGTAAACGGGGACGACCGAGGTGACAACAATAGCTCTGTGCACTTCGTAAAGGCGAGCTAAAAAACAAAGTCTGTGACCTTGACCTGAAGGTCACTCAGGTTGTTCATGATGGTAAAGCATAAAACTTCAGACCAATATCTACCAACATGCAAAGTATCAACTTCATCCATCTACATATCCAAGAGATACAGACATATAAAAAAATAACTAAAAACTTAAACACAAAATTTCTAAGTCTGTGACCTTGACCTCAAGGTCACCCAGGTGGGTCATGATGATACATTATAAAACTTCAGACCAATATCTACGAACATTCAAAGAATCAACTTGATTCATCAGCATGTTCAAGAGGTATAGACTTATAAAAACTTTAACCAAAAACTTTAATACAAAATTTTTAAGTCCGTGACCTTGACCTGAAGGTCACCCAGGTGGGTCATGATGGTACAGCATAAAACTTCAGACCAATATCTACCAACATGCAAAGTATCAACTTGATCCATCAACAACTTCAAAAGATATACTCTTAAAAACTTTAACCAAAAACTTTAACATTTGAGCAACGCTAACGCCAACGCCGTGGTGACTGCAATAGCTATTCCTGTACTTTTGTACAGGCGAGCTAAAAAGCACAATAATATATGGGCCCACAGCGCCAGAAAATGTACGTTTGGACATTTTTTTAGTATCATAAAAACAAAGTTTACTTTTAATGTATAATGTTTCTAGAATCTTATAGTCTTTGACCAAATTATGTTATTTTGTGAGTTATGACAAATTTACTATATGAAACCTACAGCCGTCTTTGTCCTGAAAACTGACATCAAAGCTGTGTAATGCATTTCTGCATGTCAGTAGTGCCGACAAAACCTGATGCATTTTCTTAAAACTGTTAAAGCATTGGCCAGAACCTATTGTTTAGATAGAAGCATATCATCCTTACGTGCAATATGTCGTAATTATTTTGTCTATTTTTGTTAATATGTGATTGCTGTGTTTACCATTTGACAATAACTATAGGAAAAGTAACTAGAAAGAGTTTTCAGAGGAAAACATATGTCCCCCCCTCTCTGCCCCGAATTACGGACAACTCGGCCCAAAGACAACTCGGCCCTGGACAACTCGGCCCAGGAAAATCTCGGATTAAGACAACTCGGCCCAATTCATAAGACAACTCGGCCCAGTTCAAAAGACAACTCGGCCCAAATGAGGATTGCTATATAGAAATACTCACCATTGTTTTTGTCTTCTTTTTTCCCCCATTATCCATTATTCACAATACAATTTTATATGACTTGTGTTGAGCAATGCATTAAAACTTTAAATTTCTTAGCATCCTAAAAGTAATGAAGCGAAATTGCATTATTGTTTGTCTTTGGAATAATTTTCATCATCAAGTGTCATAAGATGAACGTATTGATTGGTAATCATCAATTAATTAATCCGAATGAAAGGCGTGATTAAAGGCGGGCGCATCGTTGTGCATCTTTTCAAATGTAAGACCGACAGAAGATAATTATGAGTGCAGTTAAAGGTGTCATAATAATGAACGTATTAAACTGTTTACCATTAATTAATTAATTCGAATTAAAGGCGGGCGCGTTTAAAGTTCATTCAAAATGTAAGACAGACAGAAGATAATTATGAGTACGGTTAAAGGTATTCACCAATAAGTATGTTATATTAATTGCCATTCATTGGTCTTAATTGGCATAAAATTCCTTTGATTTGCCGAACTTACCCTTATAAATACCACACAATATTTTTGCATCACCATAACACATTCGGTAAATAAGCAAGAACGTACGTCCGTTTCTTAGCATATTTATTTATTCATCACTAATATTTTTATTATGCTACTTTGTACCTATTTTCACAGATCGCAGAAGAAGCTACGGAAGAGTCGTTTATGCTGGAGCCCCCACCACTGTCCCCGCAACTGCCAACCCTAGAACGAGTTGTGAGTATATTTCACATTGTCAGAAAATGTTTTTTTTATTATTATTATTTTATTTCCCGCCTGCTGTCTATGTTGGGCCTATACATTTAATTGCAACGGTCCCTCTATTCTTACTTGCAAACACTTAAATGTAGAACACTATAAAAAGTCCTCATTGTTGTGTAATGCTCAGTCATAAATGCTAATCTGTATGACCTTAAAGAAACATTTCTTAACATTTCCTAAATGGTGTGCGATGCAAATTGAGCCATGTCAGTTCATTGATATGCCGTTGTCACCAATCAGTTTACATGTACATCTTTTTTTTCTCTCTTAGGAAGCTGTCGACGTGTTAGAGGTGACACCTGTTCTGGAGCCTAGCTGTAGAGACATTCGTTGCTGATTTTGAAGCCGGTATCTGGCAGGGTTTACGGGGAGCTTTCGACGATCCAGAGATCCGTGGCTGTGCGTTCCACTGGAACCAAGCGGTGTGGCGCCAAGTTCAGCAATTAGGGCTTCAGGTATGATATAATGTTAATTCTTGAATGTTCAAAAGTGATAAAAATGCATAATCTGCTCGATGAGCAAATGTTCAAAAATGGTAAAAATGCATAAACTGCTCGATGAGCAAATCATAGACAAAGAGTAGATGGCAAACTATGTAGTCTCTTATTCTCATTCAAATATATTTTCCATTTAACATCATGTAAAGAAGTTTGCGCCAAAACCTAAATGTTTATGGTTAAATTAATATTGCATGTAACATAAGAATTCTTTGTTCTTTGCAGGTAGCCTACAGCGAGAAAGACGAGGTCTACAAGTTCGTGAGGAAGCTGTTTGCCCTTCCGTTCCTGCCGGCAGAACATATCCTGCCCACCTTCCAGAAGCTGCGTGAGAAGGCGACCGGTGACCAGATTGAGGCTCTCATGGACTACGTCGATGAGACGTGGCTGAACAGCTCTGTCTGGGCAGTCCAGTCCTGGTGCATGTTTGGCCAAACTACAAGAACGAACAACGACTGCGAGGGATGGCACCACAGGATTAACAAGAGGGCTAAGAAGGGGAACCTACAGTTTTATCTGCTAGTCGTCCTGCTATACAAGGAAGCCAGCATCCTGCCCACACAGGTCAAGATGGTGTCAGAGGGCAAGCTACGACGATTTCAGCGTAAGAGCACGAGGCAACTGCAGGGCCGACTATTCAGTCTGTGGACAGCGTATGACGAGGGACAGGTGTCAGTGAATGGATTGTTGAAGCGTGTGGGCAAGATCTATGGTCCCAACTTGTAGGAGACTGTGCTCTAAGTGGATATAACAAAATGTGCTGTGTCATGATTTCTGAACATGATTAAATAGTGCTGCGTCATAAAATTAGAAACATGATTAAATATTATTGTTATAGAAACAAAGTTATCAATAAAACAACAACAACAACAACAAAAAAAAAAAAAAAAAAAAAAAAAAAAAAAACAATAACAAAAAAACATAATTATGGTTTTATATAAATGTGCTAAATCAACTAGAAATGCGTGTTTGTAAAACACTATGCCTCCAACTGGATGCTTGTCCCTAAACTGGCAGCTTGTATGATTCATTTATTTCATTTGAATGGAGTGAAATTTAATTTCCTGAAGAAGCTGTTCAGTTGCCTCTGTTTTGACCTCGATCCAGAAACAGAATGTACGCTTTTTGCAGAAGTTAGAAATGGAGTAAAAATTTCAAAATGGAGTAATTTTGTCAAAATTTGACGGAAAGTCCTCAAAAATTAATCAGGTGATCTTCTTCTCAGCCACAACAAGTAAACCAAATATGAAGGCTCTAGCTTAAATGCTTTTTGAGATATCTTGCACACAAGATTTTCAAATTTTGTTTTAAAAGGGGCATAACTCCAAAAAGGTGCATAACTTGAACATGAAAAAAAATACGGGTCAACTATTTTTCATAAGGAATTTGTATATGAAATTTCAAAACCCTAACATTCACCGTTCAAAAGTTTCAAATTTCACCGAAAAGTGAAATAATTAATCAAAATTTCAAAATTCTGTATTTTTGTCAAAATTTGACAGAAAGTTCCCAAAAGTTAATCATCTCATCTACTCCTCAGCCCCAACCAGTATACCAAATATGAAGGCTCTAGCTCAAACACTTTTTGAGATATCTTACACACAAGATTTTCAAATTTTGTTTTAAAAGGGACATAACTCAGAAAAGGGGTGTAACTTGGACATGAAAAAATATGGGTCAACTATTTTTTCATGAGGAGTCTGTATATGAAATTTCAAAACCCTAGCATTCACTGTTCAAAAGTTTCAAATTTCACCGAAAAGTGGAAAAATCAATCAAAATTTAAAAATTCCGTATTTTTGTCAAAATTTGACGGAAAGTTCTCAAAAGTTAATCAGGTCATCTACTCATCAGCCCCAACCAGTATACTAAATATGAAGGCTCTGGCTTAAATACTTTTCGAGATATCTTGCACACAAGATTTTCAAATTTTGTTTTCAAAGGGAAATAACTCAGAAAAGGGGCATAACACGGACAAGAAAAAAAATACGGGTCAGCTATTTTTTCATGAGGAATACACACATGAAATTTCAAATCACTACCATGCACCATTCAAAAGTTAACAGACGTACACACGCACACACAGACAGACAGACAGACAGACAGACAGACAGACAAGCCGAAAGCAATATGCCCTTCCAACTTTTTCAAAGTTGGGGGCATAACAAACATTATGTGCTTAATTTACAAATAAATGATACTTTAGAAATTCCATGCAGTTCATGTGTAAACGCTATTTGGATTTAATTAAGATATATAAAACGGTATTATTTCAACTTGCTCAGATACAAACCTGGCTGTACGCTCATAGAAGAGGCTTTGTGTTTTCCATATTGTACTATCTGTGTGATTGTATAAAGGGTAATGAATGCCACCGTTAAGGTTCATTGGTGGATTACTATGTTATAACCAAATTCTCATTCAGAATATTTGAAACAACGTACGTTTGTTAGTGATTGTTATTTCTGTAAAACAAAATAAAATTTAGAAAAAATCCATAGTTTTTTCTCCCCCCACCCCCTCAATAAATGAATATCTTTTGTCGTAGATACAAGTCACAGATTATTATAAATCGGGTTTTATTGGTACAATTGTCCATAATAACGGCAAAAATGTGACGCGAGTCTACGGCGAAAGAAATTTGTTTATACATATAAAAAGACAAATTATGATGATCAAATCGGCTGAGCCAATAGGTGATTTAATCTGGAAATAAGACAACTGATTTCATTGCGAGTTTGTCTAATAGCATAGATAGATAGATAATTGATCCACAGCACATAATGATTGGCGTAGTGTGCAACGAGGCGTAAAATGTATTTCTGATATCTTGTCCGAGTGTCTGATTGTTCATCAGTCTTTTTGCGCAATACTTTAATCTGTCTAATTTACTACTAAACCGAACCAATAATACTGAACCGAGTTGCCTTTTGAACTGGGCCGAGTTGTCTTTTGAACTGGGCCGAGTTGTCTTATGAATTGGGCCGAGTTGTCTTAATCCGAGATTTTCCTGGGCCGAGTTGTCCAGGGCCGAGTTGTCTTTGGGCCGAGTTGTCCTGAACCCTCTGCCCCAACCCACTTTTAATTTTGTAAATTTTTACATATAACCCTGAAAAATATATACCAACAGACATTTTAAATTAAAACCAATATATACCAACAGGCATTTTAAAATATCACGTTTCAGCTTTCCATATTTATAAAGTTTAAAGTTTCACGAAATTTACCCATCTACAATCCCAAACCAATCCTTGCTGGTATCAACTAATATGCAAAGTTTGAAGAAAATCGGTAAAAAACCACTCAAGTTAGAGAGCGGAAATGAAACAAATGCAATTTTTAACCTCAATCAAGGGCCATAACTCTAAAGTCATTTGACGAAATTTACCCATCTACAATCCCAAACCACTCCTTGCCGGTATCAACTCATATGCAAAGTTTGAAGAAAATCGGTCAAAAACTACTCAAGTTAGAGAGCAGAAACAAACAAAATCCATTTTTTAACCTCAATCAAGGGCCATAACTCTAAGGTCGTTTCACGAAATTTAACCCATCTACAATCCCAAACCACTCCTTGCCGGTATCAACTAATATGCAAAGTTTGAAGAAAATCGGTCAAAAACTACTCAAGTTAGAGAGCCGAAACGAACAAAATGCAATTTTTAACCTCAATCAAGGGCCATAACTCTAAGGTCATTTGACGAAATTTACCCATATACAATCCCAAACCACTCCTTGTCGATATCAACTCATATGCAAAGTTTGAAGAAAATCGGTCAAAAATTACTCAAATTAGCGTAAACGAACAAAATGCAATTTTTAACCTTAATCAAGGGCCATAACTCTAAGGTCATTTGACGAAATTTACCCATCTACAATCCCAAACCACTCCTTGCTGGTATCAACTCATATGCAAAGTTTGAAGAAAATCGGTCAAAAACTACTCAAGTTAGAGAGCGGAAACGAACAAAATGCAATTTTTAACATCAATCAAGGGCCATAACTCTAAGGTCGTTTGACGAAATTTACCCATCTACAATCCCAAACCACTCTTTGCCAGTATCAACTAATATGCAAAGTTTGAAGAAAATCGGTCAAAAACTACTCAAGTTAGAGAGCGGAAACGAATGGAGCCACCTGGATTTTCAAAGTTAATTGACCTTTGTGACCTTGAAAATTAGGTCAAGGTCACCGAAATCTAATCACTCCATTCGGCTGTCCCAACTAGAAATTGGCTGCAAGCAAGGCTTTCAGTATACCCCCCGCAAAATTATCTGAAGCTGGCCAATAACTTCCTAAGTCAAACATGCAGAAAATTTGTCAAAGATATCTTTTCAGCATTATAATCCTTCATGTACATCCCCAGTATGCCAGTCACATCTATAAGATATTAAAAAAATATATTGAAAGCTTGAGGTTGATTTCACTGTATGCACTATGATCATTGTTTATCATGAGAAATGGTAAAAATTGGCTAAGTTAAATAAAAGCTGTAAGTTTGTCAAAAATTAAATTTTCAGCATGAAGATTATTCATGCACATCTAAAATATATCTGGAACAAATCTACAAAGAATCTAAAAGAAACATTGAAAGCCCTAGGAGGAGTTGATTTCACAAAGTATGCACTACCAACCATTATTGTATATAAGCAATGGTCAAGAAATGGCTATGTTGAAAAATGATGTAAATTTGTCAAATATCACTTTTTCAGTATTATAATTATTCATGCACATCTTCAATATGCGTGGAACATGTCTGCAAAGTATTGAAAAGAAATACTGAAAGCCCTAGGAGGAGTTGATTTCACAAACCATCATTGTATATAAGCAATGGTCAAAAAATGGCTATGTTAAAAAATGCTGTAAATTTGTCAAAAATTAATTTTTCAGTATTATAATTCTTCATGCACATCTTCAATATGTCTGTAACATGACTGCAAAGTATCAAAAAGAAATACTGAAAGCCCTTGGAGGAGTTGATTTCACAAAATGTGCACTACCAACCATTTTTGTATATAAGCAATGGTCAAAAAATGGCTATGTTGAAAAATGCTGTAAATTTGTCAAAAATTATTTTTTCAGCATTATAATTCTTCATGCACATCTTCAATATGTGTGGAACATGTCTGCAAAGTATTGAAAAGAAATACTGAAAGCCCTAGGAGGAGTTGATTTCACAAAATATGCACTACCAACCATTATTGTTTAAGCAATGGTCAAAAAATGGCTATGTTAAAAAATGCTGTAAATTTGTCAAAAATTATTTTTTCAGCATTATAATTCTTCATGCACATCTTCAATATGTGTGGAACATGTCTGCAAAGTATTGAAAAGAAATACTGAAAGCCCTAGGAGAAGTTGATTTCACAAACTATGAACTACCAATCATTATTGTATATAAGCAATGGTCAAAAAATGGCTATCTTGAAAAATGCTGTAAATTTGTCAAAAATTATTTTTTCAGCATTATAATTCTTCATGCACATCTTCAATATGTGTGGAACATGTCTGCAAAGTATTGAAAAGAAATACTGAAAGCCCTAGGAGGAGTTGATTTCACAAACTATGCACTACCAACCATTATTGAATATGGCAATTATCGAAAATTGGCTAAGTTCAAAATGCTGTAAATTTGTCAAAATTCATTTTTTCAGCATAATACTTCTTCATGCATATCTTCAATATCTCTGGCACATGTCTGCAAAGTATCAAAAGATAATATTGAAAGCTGTAGGAGGAGTTGATTTCACAAAGTATGCACTATTAGCACTATGGCAAACATTCTATGTATAGGTTTAAAAAGTCCCATAACTCTTGCAAAACTGACCCTTTGGCCCCTAAATTCATACCACACATGTGTTGTCTTATGGTGCAGGTGTGTTGAAAATTTGAAGAACATCGGGCAAAAACTACTTAAGTTATTCAGCAAAGATGTCAAAATGTTGACGGAATGACGGAATCACGGAATTACGGACAGACTGAAAACAGTATACCCCCCTAAAACTTCGTTTTGCAGGGGGTATAATGAAGTTTCTGTGCCAGTTTGGTCTAAATCCATCAAGTGGTTCAGGAGATATCGTGCAGACAAAAAGCTACGCCGACGCCGCCGACGCCGACGGGATCCACACCAAAAACAATATGTCCCCCACCCCTTCGGAGGGGGGACATAAATATATTATGGGCTAAAAAAAAAGGGCAGATAACTCCAAATATTGAAAATAAATGTTTTAAAACTCATGAGTTTGGTTAGAGCCACGTGTTCAAAGATAACAAATACACTTATATTTGAGCCGCATCGTGAGAAAACCGGATTTTTGCCTATGCGAAAACAAAGGCGCAGATCAGCTTCGCGGTAACCGCGAAGCTGATCAGCGCCTTTGTTTTCGCTACACGGATAGTACAATTTCTCTTCTTCTTAAATCCGAAATTTCAAGCTTCTAGCCTGCTTCTGAGACTGTACAGCCCGGTTTGTGTCGGACCTGGTTGGAAATCCCGAAGACCGGTTTTCTCGCGTCGCGGCTCACATGATTTTTCTGCTTTTGTGCAGTTTGATACAGTAATATCGCAGTTTGCTACAGTAATATCAGAATGCAGTTGCTTTTTTCTCTTCCCATACAATCATGCAGTTGAAATGTTTAAAATTTATTAGTTATAATTCTCTTAAACAAAAACATACGAGGGTTGGGATTTAAGTTCGTAGACTTTGGCTACTGATTGAATATTACAGCATTTATCCGATATTTTATGCATTATTATAAAGAAACAATGTCTCCTTGTTTCGTGTTTACAATATTTTTCAAGACACTTTGCGCAGTGCTCATAAAATGGTCTCCATAGCAAACTAGGTTTCGCTTACCGGGGCACGTCGAATTTCTAACAATTCTGAAGTTATGTGGCGTTGAAGAACACACTAATAATTATCATATTGTAAACCAAAACTTGAGCTCAATCAGTTTAAGGCATTGCAGTATCATGTTGTTATCTCAGTTTAAATTTCTAAGCATTATGTCGACGACTTGATTTGTAATTAGAGAAAATGTATTGCTAGTCGCGCTGCTTGGAAAAGAAAAATGGCGTTAACAGGCAACGTCGAAACAACAGAATTGATCAAATCTTATGAAATACCCACATAAACATTCAAAATAATAGAGATGTGTTGTACAGTTGTGGAACAGATCGTGCAGTGGTATTTTAAAATGGTACATGTATGTGAGATTTCAGATGGAGGTACTTGAATTTTAACGATGAGAAATGCACTCGTCTACAATTAGTCTTCAAATGCTAATGCCAACATTCTTGATTTAAAACACTGATATGAATAATACGCATATGTATAAGAACTATATCTGATGATCGAAGTATTTCCACAATAATAATTCCGAGATCCCTGAAGGAAATCTTGCAAATAAGTAAAGGCATGACTTGTTGTTTGGTTACAAACAAGGCGTTTTAATGCTGACACTTATTGAAATTTGACATAGTTTTGACGTCAGAATTTTCACGACGTGCCCCAGGTGATGAAAGTTCATTGTGTTTAATTCATTGTTGTGCGAACACTATTTTGAGTAGAACAATGCTTAATACCTTATATGATTGGTAAAAGAATGTATTTTCAGATTATAGCATTTTAATTTCTGTGTGACAGGCATCTGATCTTTTACAAGGAAAGTCTACAAACTTAAATCCCAACCCACGTAGGCCTTCTGGTTCTGGAGAAGAAGATATTAAGATTTTTGCTATTTATCGCCATGGCAGATATCTTGGTCATGTGACCTTGACCATTTAAATAAACTTTCGTTCCCCTTTCCTAAGGAGGCTCGACATGAAGTTTGGCTTTGATTGGCCAAGCGGTTTCAGAGAAGATCTTTGAATATTATGGTAATATACATGTATATAGACCAGCCCCTTGGTTTAAACACTAGTTTATTAATAAATTCACACATAGCAATAATGACAATCAATAAATCAAAGGATCAGAAAACAAGCTTCAAGGAAGCTTATATGAATCTTCTCCTAATTCTCCTAATCAGCCCCTTGGGTCCAAATGTTTTTCAGAATCATAAATCTTCAGTCCATTTGCCAATTTCCTTCAAGTTTTTCCCTTCAAATGACATTTTGACAATTTTCCCCATTCAAATGCATGGGCGACCAATGTTGACCTTGCTGTAAAATAGGTCAAGGTCATCCCAGGGTCATGACTTTAAGATACTTTGTAGAGCTCCTCTCCCTAATGCTTCATGCCGAGTTTCAAAGTCATAGGCCTTCTGTTTCTGGAGAATAAGATTTTTAAAGGTTTTTGCTATTTATAGCCATGGCAGCCATCTTGGTCATGTGACCTGGATCATTGATATAAATTTCGTTCCCCTTCCTAAGGATTCTTCACATGAAGTTTGGCTTTGATTGGCCAAGCAGTTTCAGAGATGATCATTGAAATTGTGGACGACGACGACAGAGCATGGCCATCCTATAAGCTCACCTTGTGAGCCTTCGGCTCAGGTGGGTGAGCTAAAAATGCTGGAAGAAAGGAAGCTATGAAGGAATATGTTATTGTAAAACAGTTTACTTTGTTACATTACTGATTGTCTTTTTCTCTACTATAGGCCATAGTTTATACCAGGTCTGATAGCACAACAAAAACGGATTTGGGAGAATCTTATTTTATTAGTTTTGTCATGTATATTTATAATGACAAACATTAATTTTATTTGAGTTATTAAGTCCCAGTCAACAGCTTTGAACATAAGGGATGCTGCCTCCATTTTATGGGACTTTATACCAGACATTAGGATGTCACAGCAGGCAAATGTGCTTCAAAATGTAACAAGCTATGTAAACAACTTCTGTCCATACACCATCTTCCAGAAACCACATTTTTCAAAATCTCACTTTCATGACTTTTCTGAAACATCTCAAGAAAAATAAGTCCATGTCACCATTTTGCATTCAAAAAGTCGTAAAAAGTGCAGCAGAAATTTTCAAAATCGGTTATCAAATAAAACTTTTATGACAGAAAATGATTTTGAATAGGACTTATTCCAATTGTGAAAATGTCAGCAAGGGAAGCATCTATTTTCAAGAAAAATGAGCCGCCTCGCGGGAAAACCAACAATGTGGTTTCCGAACAGGTCCGACACAAACCGGCCTGTACAAGCACAGAAGCAGGCTAGAAGCTTGAAATTTCGGATTTAAGAAGAAGAGGAATTGTACTATCCGAGTAGCGAAAACAAAGGCGCTGATCAGCTTCGCGGTTACCGCGAAGCTGATCTGCGTCTTTGTTTTCGCCTATGCAGATTGTTGGTTTTCCCACGAGGTGGCTCAAATATCTGGTACTGGTACTGGTTCTAGTAGAGTTGATGAGTTCCGAAAACTCGTCTTCTACATCTCTTCTTTTCGTGACTTATAGTATATTCCAACTTCCGGGTTTAATAGACAGTTTTTGAGTAGTATTCTGACAGTCGTTTATCAGTATTAAATATGAATTTAGTAGATTTCATCGGTTGTGAATTTGTTGTTTCCCATGTATCTGTCATATTTGGTTTTAAAACAGAGTACTGTTTTGGAGTTCACAATTTCATCTGTTAAACTGTTCCATTTGAGCCACCTCGTGGGAAAACCAACAATCTGCATAGGCGAAAACAAAGACGCAGATCAGCTTCGCGGTAACCGCGAAGCTGATCAGCGCCTTTGTTTTTGCTACTCGGATAGTACAATTCCTCTTCTACTTAAATCCGAAATTTCAAGATTCAAGCTCTTTTCTGTGCTTGTACAGGCCGGTTTGTGTCCGGCCTGTTCGAAAACCACATTGTTGGTTTTCCCACAAGGTGGCTCATTTGTTGATTGTTCGTACACAGAATGAGTTAAGTCTAAAAGTTTTCAAGGCTCTAGGCTTCTTGAGTTTTTTTTTTTTTTTTTTAATTCAGTTTTACATCCCTTTCAAGATTATTTCAGCTCATATGAGACGGGCCAATCAGTAGGTGGGGCGAAAACGGGAGAACCCCGAGAAAAACCACCTGACACACCCGCAAGCAGAACTTGGCTTGTCTCACATGTGGCCAGAGCAGGGCTCGAACCCACACCAGTCACAGCGGTGAGATGATCAAGTGATTAAGAAACAGCGCTCTTAACTGCTCTGCCATGGGGGCCGCCTTGAGTTTCTTTGAATTACCATATCTAAATTGATTATTTTCATATAAAATGCACGAAACCAAAACAAAATTGTAAAGTATACATTGAGCACCTAACTCTTAAAATTATTCCACAGATTTGCTATATTTACAATTTTAAGGTGTTTGGAGTACCTCCCTTGCACATGCAAATGGCCTAATCTAAATTATTTTTAGGCATATTTTTAATAGTGAACCAATTTTTTAAATTTTTGTGACACTTTTTAAGACTTTTGGGTTGCAAAAGGATTAGATGGTCATTCATATTTTTCTGGATGTGTTTCAGAAATGATAGATTTATAAAAATGTGGTTTCTGGAAGATAGTGTATGGACAGTAGGGACAGGGAATGGGTTATTGAATAATTAACAAACCTGACAGTCAAATGAGATATGAGCCGCCACATGGGAAAACCAACAATCTACATAGGCGAAAACAAAGACGCAGATCAGCTTCGCGGTAACCGCGAAGCTGATCAGCGCCTTTGTTTTCGCTACTCGGATAGTATATCTTAAATATATGTACATGTATGTCGGCAGGCTCCAGACTGCCAGGGTGGAAGGGATGATGCACATAGGTGAGACAGAAGAATGGGAGAATTGGAAATTATTTTATATTGACCATGTTACATTATATAGAATAAAATTCAACAGGTTAAAAAAAAAAACAAAAAAAAAAAAAAAAACTCCTTTCTGTGTCTGTACAGATCGATTTGTGTCGGACCTGTTCAGAAACCACATTGTTGGTTTTCCCACGAGGTGGCTCATATATCTTGAGAAAACTTGTTAAAAAAAGTTTATGCAAAAATTAAAGATGGTAATCTGCTGCGAATCTACCCTGGTTGGTTATCACAAGGACAGTTCTTATGACCAGGCTCAAATCAATAGTTGTGTTGCATTGTGAGAAAACCTGATGTTTGCATATGCAAATAAGAGCTGTCGCAGGACAGCGTGCTCGACTGCTTCTGACCTTTGTCAAACATAAGGCCAAACCCGACCTGTAACCCAAAGCATTATGCTCATACATCTCTTTGCCTTGATGCAATAAGGCAAAATCACTGAACCATGAAAGTTAACAATAACTACCTAAGATTTAAAGGTCTCACTCATATTGTGAAAGATTAAGTTTGTTCATATACCAAATGAGTGCCAAGATACAAGGCAAAATCACTGAACTGTGAAATAAGGTCACACTGACCTATAAGTACTTCAGGGTCAAAGGTCTAGTCATACTAACTCATAATGTGAAAGAAAAAATATCATATACCCATTGAGTGTTGAGATATAAAGAAAAATCACTGAACCATATAATTAGGTCATAGTGACATTATTTGATATAAAGGTCTGGTCATACTCATTCATAATCAGAAAGTAAGAAAAAATACCAACTGAGTGTCGAGATATACGGCAAAGTCACTGAACCATGAAATTAGGTCACAGTGGCCAAGGAATACTTTACGGTCAAAGGTCTTGTCATACGAAAACATATCGAGAAAGAAGTATGTTCATATACCAATTGAGTGCCGAGATATAAGGTAAAATCACTGAACTGTGAAATTAGGTCAAAATGACTTTAGGGTCAAAGGTCTTGTCATACGCAAACATAGTGTGAAAGAAGTTTGGTCATAAACCAACTGAGTGCTGAGATATAAGGCAAAATCACTGAACAGTGAAATTAGGTCACAGTGACCTAGGAATACTTCAGGGTCAAAGGTCTTGTCATACGCAAACATATCCTGAAAACAGTATGTTCATATACCAATTGACTGCCGAGATATAAGGCAAATTCACTGAACCGTGAAATTAGGTCATGATGACCTATGACTACTTTAGGGTCAAAGGTCTGGTCATACGCAAACATAGTGTGAAAGAAATTTGTTCATAAACCACTTGAGTGCCGAGATATAAGGCAAAATCACTGAACCTTGAAATTAGGTCACAGTGACCTATAAGTATATTGGGGTCAAAGGTCTGGTCATACACACTCATAATCTGAAAAAAGTATGAAAATATACTGACTGAGTGTCAAGATATAAGGCAAAATCACTGAACCTTGAAATTAGGTCACAGTGACCTATAAGTATATTGGGGTCAAAGGTCTGGTCATACACACTCATAATCTGAAAAAAGTATGAAAATATACTGATAGAGCGTCAAGACATAAGGCAAAATCACTGAACCGTGAAATTAGGTCACAGTGACCTATATGTATATTGGGGTCAAAGGCCTAGTCATACTCACTCATAATCTGAAAGAAGTAAGAAAATATATTAATTGAGTGTCAAGATATAAGGCAAAATCACTGAACCATGGAAAGTAGGTCAACCGATCCTTACCGTCATGACACACAAGTCAGTGTCGCAAAGTCAAAAGATGAATGACCAACCATCTTCCTAAGTTGTTTCTATTAAGAAATAAAAAGGAAAAGAATCAGAGAGTTCTAGATTTTGACCTCTAGCCCCAACCCCCTGACCCAGATGTCCGACCGATGTCATGGAACCTAAAGTGTATGAAGTATGATTGCTTTATGATAAGTTGTTGTCAAGATATGGACTCCTTGTAAAATTTACACAACAGTACATCTTTTTTTACAGTGTTCTAGTTTTTAACCTCTAGCCCCACCCCCCAGGCATGGACCCAGAGATCCGATGCCATGAAATGAAACTCAATCCTACAGGGTACCTATGGTCCGATTATGAAAGCCCCCTGATAAAAGGTTTTCAAGATATAGACTTCTAGGATACTATATCACAGAAAAGCCATTATTATTAATGGTGTTCTAGATTTTAACCTCTAGCCCCACCCCCTGGCATGGACCCAGGAAGCCGACGCCATGGAATGAAAGCCAACCCTACAGGGTGTCAATGGCCCAAGTATCAATGCTTTCTGATGAGTGGTTGTCAAGATATAGACTTCTAGAAAACTTTAACACAAGAATGGCAATTTTTGAAGGTGTTCTAGATTTTAACCTCTAGCCCCACCCCCTGGTATGCATCCAGGGGCCCGATGCCATTGAATGAAAGCCGACCCTACAGGGTGTCAATGGCCCAAGTATCAATGCTTTCTGATGAGTGGTTGTCAAGATATGGACTTCTAGAAAACTTTAACACAAGAATGGCCATTTTTGAAGGTGTTCTAGATTTTAACCTCCAGCCCCACCCCTGGGCCTGGACCCAGGGGCCCCATGCCATGGAATGAAAGCTATCCCTACAGGGTATCTATGGTCCAAGTTTGAATGCTTTCTGATGAGTGGTTGTCAAGATATGGACTTCTAGAAAACTTTAACGCAAGTGTGACGCGCACGGGAACGCGCACGGGAACGGGAACGGGAACGTGGACGACCGGGGTGACTGCAATAGCTCTATGCACTTTGTGCAGTCGAGCTAAAAACAAGGGTGCAGATCAGATGTGCAGTAACTGCACAGCTGATCTGCGCCTTTGTTTTCGCTACCAAGATAGTACAACTCCTCTTCTTCCTCAATCCTAAATTTCAACGTTCCAGCCATCTTCTGCAGCTGCACAGGCCAGTTTGTGTCAGACCTGGTTGGAAACCCCGAAAAGCGTTTTTCTCTCATTGCAGCACATTTTATCATCATTTCTTCAGCCAATGTCCAATAGCACCTAAAGCTGATCCAAATGTATGCAGCATAGAATGAGTAGCTCTAGCATGCAATAACAAACTTCCTGCTTCAGCATCAAAACCACTATCTAGAAGCTGATTGGCTAGTCTCTCAATGTTGAAATGGTCAGGTGACCCCAGGTCTGGATCCTGATTGGCTAATAAATACTCAATGATGATTGGGTAATGAGCAGACTGGACTAGACTGGGAACCAACTTGTGTTTTAAAATCAACTCAAGAAGCTTGGAATCTGTAATTTCCTAAAATCACAAGCAACATCATTCACTGATTACTTCTCACAGAGATGATTTTCTTTTTAGTTGATTATGATGTCATCATTTTTTTTTTTTTTCCAAAGTATAATAACCCAGTGACTATTAGAGTGGTGTCGCGGGAAAAAGGGTTCTTCAGGTTTGACACACACTGACCTGTACAGTCTCAGAAAATGGCTAGAAGCTTGAAATTTTAGATTTAGAAAAGAAGAGGGATTCTACTATCTTTGTAGGAAAACCAAAGGTGACTAGTTTGTATGGTTGTTAAACACATTTTTGACGATGGATTTTTCCCATCATTATAATTTGGGTGAGTCGATCCACTTTCATTTTTATGGAGCATCAGGAGTGATTTTAATTTTTCATATAAATTTTTTATGAAAATCCTCTTAGCAAACAGATTAGCCTCAGTTGGGAAGCAGCATTCTTAGGCTATACTCAACTGAAAATGATGTTTCAACTGCTATCTCAGTACGAAATACAAAAGGACCTATGGTACTGAGAAAGCTCTAGGGTTCACGCGTAGGTTTGTTGAAAAGTGCTTGAAAATTGGCCATTGACTTGGAAAAGGACTTGAATTTCACTTTTTCATATTTTGAAAAAAAAAATTAACATTTGGACTGACCCAAATGATAATGGGCATGACTATTTGAGCAGCCTCATGGGAAAACCAACAATCTGCGTAGGCGAAAACAAAGGCGCAGATCAGCTTCACGGTTACCGCGAAGCTGATCAGCGCCTTTGTTTTCGCTACTCGGATAGTACAATTCCTCTTCTACTTAAATCCGAAATTTCAAGCTTCTAGCTCTTTTTGGTGCTTGTACAGGCCGGTTTGTGTTCGAAACCTCATTGTTGGTTTTCCCACTAGGTGGCTCATTTGTTACTATTGGGTTAACCACACCGAGTCAGTTACCTGTTCTAGTTTAGATAATACGTCTATGGCCGGAGGAAACATATCAGTGTGTCCCACAACTAGACATAACTTAACGGCATCCATCGCATAACTCTGCTCTAACATTTCAGAATATATCACCTCCGTACACTGAAAACAGAGCAAAACACTGGGAAATACTGTCAGTACAGATAAGTTAGCCAGAACAGGGCCCACTTGTTCAATACTTTGTTAGCTTAATGCTGTCGTTAAGCCCTCAATTTGTTAACTATATTATAGGGATCAAACATGGTTTTCAAAGCATTAACATCTGCTGGGCCCCAAGGGAGGCATTGAAACCCGAGCCTGAAAGGCGAGGGTTTCAACCCTGCCGAGGGACCCAGCACATGTTAATGCATCAGAAAGAACATGTTTGATCGTTATTATTGCATTATACAACTTTTTCATGCGAAAAGTCGGAGAAATAGTCCAGATTTTGCAAAAAATCAAGAACCTAAAATGGCGCGGAAAAATGACGTTAGCAAACGACATTTTAAAAATGCAGCTTTCGGGGAAAACTTCGACGTCATCATGACGTCACAATATAACATTAAATCAAATGCACGTTACACGATGACGTCAATTTTTGAGACAGTCCCTGTAACAGGCATAAGTAAAAGCCATGTATTAACAGCACGCGCTCAGGAGAATTGCCATATTAATAAATGGCTTTCTTTGCAGTTAATATCGTGTCACACGCAAATTTATGCAATAAATTGACTTCAAAAGCAAATACACTGTTATTTTTTTGTTGAATCCAAAGGATTCTCACATTTTTTTCAACAAAAAATAACAGTGTACATGTATTTGTAATACTGATATTTGAAATTTTAATGAATATAGTTAATTTTGAAAAACTGGCCCCTGATGTTTAGCTAATTTTCACAAATGTTGCCTCACAATTCAAAGTTATTCATGATACTGATTTTTTTTTGTTTATTCCAAAGAATGCAACATACTATTGGCTAAGTAAAGAACTTGTGAATGATTCAGAAATAAGGTATCAATCAGAACCACAACCCGTGACATTACAAAAACTTGCCCATGCAATAAACAGAGATTTTTTGAGTTATAAAATTGACAATTTCAGCTGAAAAAGTTTGATATTTTTCTTATTTTTGCTCAAAACATTGATTGTGGGTACACGTTAGAACCGCCTCGGCGAGGTGGTTCTAACGAGTACCCACAATCTTTGTTTTGGAGCAAAATAAGAAAAATAGACCTACCCCTGCACATCCCAGTTTTGCTATATAAAAGTGGGGTTAAAGGGGGTATACTCTTTATGGACATGTTTTCCTGATGCAAAACTTACAGTTTTGGTTAATCCTGGATCTGGCATTGTTTGTACTGTTGCTATGACATCAGCTGTGTTACCATGGTAACCATTGTGAATCATGGCCTTGAACACAGCCACCCAGGGGCTCCTCTCCACTGAACTATAGGGAACACAGAAAATCAAGATAACCATATTTTGATTTGTTAAGCCAAAGTACCTTTGTTAAACCATAGTAATTATGTACAGGGCTTGACATTGCTTCATGTTTGATGTTTTGGATTTCAAAAGAAAAGGTATTGCTCAAACCTTGATGCAAAAACAAAGACACCGATCAGCTGCAGAAGTTGTAAATATGCACCTGATCTGGGCCTTTGCTTTTGCATATGCAAAAGGCTGATTTTCTCATGTTGTGGTTCTTTTTTTCTATTTCAGTGATTTTGCTGGACTAAATTTCTTTTTCGGCCAAAATGGCCGGACACCATCCATTTCAGTCGGACATTTTACATTTCTTCCGGACAAAAGAAAAGCTTGTGCAAGGGAGGAACACTCTGTTACAGTAGAGATGATAGGGGACTTAGTTAATCATTATTGTCACCACCAATGGCTCTTTCTCAGTCGTATCAAATGTAAAACATGCAACATTTCTGTTCATTATGTGCAAGTCAAAGTTAGGCTGGACTCAAAGCTTGAGCAGAAGTAATTTGAGTTTGTTGAACTGCTGATGATGATAGAGTTAAAGCATCAATGATCATCAATGCCGTTAATAAAAAGTTTTAGGTGAAGCCAAAAAATGGTATGCCAGTAAAATTTAAAATAGTGTCCTATCAATTTACAGACAAAGTAAAACAAATCTGATAGATCAAAATTGAGAGATATGGGCCTTGAAATTGCAGACTGCAAAACGAAACTGAAAGTAAAAAATGCTCTCAGACAAAATGTCCGACCTGACCAACTAGTTCCCGGACATTTGGATTTTGTTTCGGACTATGTCCGAGGGCCGACACCAAACTGAATCACCCTATTTAGCAGACACTGCTGTTTGTCTTCAAAATGGGATAGGTTTTTTATTTTTTGCTTTAAGATTAGAAATTCTAAATAAGCATGTTCCGTGGCATGATTTTCAGGAAATATGTGTACATGTGTTACAATGTTGCCTACTCATTATGTTTTTGTTAATATCCCAATTTTGAATAATTATTTTGGCCAAATAGGCACAGTAACTGCACAGCTGATCAATGCCTTTGTTTTCCCTATACAGATAGTACAATCCCTCCTCTTCTTAAATCTGAAACTTCAAGCCTCTATCTTTCTTTTGTGATTGTACATGTCAGTTTGTGTTGGACTGGGACCACTTTTCTCACGTCGCGGCTTATCATACCTTAGAATATTTCCTGGGAAGGGTGGCCACAGTTGAAGCAGTCTACATAAAGCTGACAGAGCCTCTTTGTGAGTTGAGAAGTCTTCGCTGGAGGTCTTCTCTAGCAAGGTTTTAAACAATTTCAGCCGGGAGTTAGACGTCTTAATGTCTTTCTCTACAATCTGCAAATATTATCATTATGGAAACATGTTAGACGTCTTAATGTCTTTCTCTACAATCTGCAAATATTATCATTATGGAAACATGTTAGACGTCTTAATGTCTTTCTCTACAATCTGCAAATATTATCATTATGGAAACATGTTAGACGTCTTAATGTCTTTCTCTACAATCTGCAAATATTATCATTATGGAAACATGTTAGACGTCTTAATGTCTTTCTCTACAATCTGCAAATATTATCATTATGGAAACATGTTAGACGTCTTAATGTCTTTCTCTACAATCTGCAAATATTATCATTATGGAAACATGTTAGACGTCTTAATGTCTTTCTCTACAATCTGCAAATATTATCATTATGGAAACATGTTAGACGTCTTAATGTCTTTCTCTACAATCTGCAAATATTATCATTATGGAAACATGTTAGACGTCTTAATGTCTTTCTCTACAATCTGCAAATATAATCATTATGGAAACATGTTAGACGTCTTAATGTCTTTGTCTACAATCTGTAAATGTAATCATTATGGAAACATGTTAGACGTCTTAATGTCTTTCTCTACAATCTGCAAATATAATCATTATGGAAACATGTTAGACGTCTTAATGTCTTTCTCTACAATCTGCAAATATAATCATTATGGAAACATGTTTGACGTCTTAATGTCTTTGTCTACAATCTGCAAATATAATCATTATGGAAACATGTTAGACGTCTTAATGTCTTTGTCTACAATCTGTAAATGTAATCATTACGGAAACATGTTAGACGTCTTAATGTCTTTGTCTACAATCTGTAAATGTAATCATTACGGAAACACGCCTATGCAATACACAGTATTTTTTCATCTTTGAACAAGATATCAGGATAACACGTGTGTGTAATATATACCCCACTTTAATATAGCAAAACAGGGGTATGCAGGGGTATACTTATTTTTCTTATTTTTGCTACAAAACATAGATTGTGGGTACTCGTTAGAACCACATGTAACCACAATCAATGTTTTGAGCAAAAATAAGAAAAATATATTAAAAAAAAAATTCTACTGAAAATTGTCACTTTTTACCACTTAGAAAAAATCTGGATATTACATGGGCTTGTTTTCGTAATGATAATTTTCTGTTGAAAAAGTTTGATATTTTCTTGTGTTCAAAACATTGATTATGGGTACACTTTAGAAGCGCCTCGCTTCGCCGAGTACCCACAATCTATGTTCTGAGCAAAAATATTAATAATATCAAATGAAATTTTCAATTTTTACAGCTGAAAAAAATCTGTGTATATTGCACGGGCAAGTTTTTGTAATGTGATTTTGCACACATTTGAAGCTTTTTTGGGGTCATTGCAGTCATTGCAAATCACTTCATCTTACTACAAAACATTTTTTGTGTAAACAAAGATAGACCAGACTACCATTCCGTTTATGTACAATGGTGTAATATGTCATTCGATGCACATGCTATATTGTATCTGACTAGTTGGCAGTTTTCAAATTGCTAGGGGCGGAACTAGGGAACATGGCTTCATGCCCTTTTTATTTTTTGCTCAGATACATATTTTGAATAGTTGTACAGATTTGCAAGGCTTTCTGGCTCCATATACACCATGTCCTTTCTGTGCACCAATAAGCACACACAACACACTGCATATGAGCCGCGACTCAAGAAACCGGTCTTCCGGGTTTCTGACCTGGTCTGACACAAACCGGCATGTGCTATCACTGAAAATAGCTAGAAGCTCGAAATTTTGGAGTTAAATAGAAGAGGAACTGCACTATCTGTGTAGTGAAAACAAAGGCACTCATCAACTATGCAGCTGCTGCACAGCTGATCTGCACCTTTGTTTTCGCCTAGGCAAAAATCTGGTTTTCTCGCGTCGCCGACACTTTGTTGCTGGCCTATTGGAAATTGCACTGTTTGAATTTGTGGAATTTCATTTAAAATGAAATATAAATTCAAAAATCACTCCCAATGCCCCTAAAAATGAAAGAGGACTCACCCAAATGATACTGATGGGCAAGTCTATTTAGTCACTAGTGGGTAAAATAAATGAGCCGCCCCATGGGAAAACCAACAATCTGCATAAGCGAAAACAAAGACGCAGATCAGCTTCGCGGTAACCGCGAAGCTGATCAGCGCCTTTGTATTCGCTACTCGGATAGTACAATTCCTCTTCTACTTAAATCCGAAATTTCAAGCTTCTAGCCTGCTTCTGTAGCTGTACAGGCCGGTTTGTGTCGGGCCTGTTCGAAAACCACATTGTTGGTTTTCCCAAGAGGCGACTCATATATTACCTGGTAATCATGCCAGCTTTCCATCACAACTGCCTGGGTACGGTACAACGTGAGTAAACGGGAATCTTCTTCTGACAGCTTAAAGTTCTGAATGATATACAGTAGTATTGAAGAAAATGCAAACATTGTTGGTGGTCAAGGTCACAGTAAGAAGTCCTTTGGACTTCAATCTTGTGGACTAAAGGGTTTTGTACCAAAAAAGTTTTAACAGTCCAAATAGTTTGGTAGAAATTTCTGCATTGTTCTTACACTAACTGATAAAATGATTTTTTTTCTTTTTTTTATGCCCCTTAATGTAAAATTGGCTATGTTCACTTTACTTTTATTTTGGAAATTTTCAATTTAATTTTTTTTGCGAGTTCTTGAATCTGCGAGCATGAGCTCATGCAGTGTATACAATAAAGCTTACAGTAAGTCTGTATTGGCAATAAAGTCACAAATATACACATTAGCAAAAATTAACTTCTTGCAAATGTTCAGAATCCAAACTCATCAGGATAACATGACCATGTAATGTATACCCCATTATATCCTTCTTTTGTATAATATAGTTGAGGTATACAGGGTATACAATTTTTCTTATTTTGGTCTAAAACATAGTTTGTTTTCTGACAGCATAAACAGTGTATTGCATACATGATGAGAACATCTCTTATATTTGTAAACAAGAATTCTTACCTTACTGTTATGCACATATTATGCATATGGACTAATTCATTCATAGAGACTTCCGCTGTATTTACCTGTATTTTGCTCAATTTCTTTTCTTTTGTGAAATATTCAAATGTTATTTTTTGGTCAAATTTAACGTTTGAAGAACGAAATTCAATTTAGTTTTCCTCATCTTTAAAGATATAGCCTTAAAATTTTTGTACCATTTAAAAACAGAACATTGATATACTCTCCATGCTTTTGTAAAGGTATCAGATTACCTTTTAATGACCAAGCAGATATCAGACTCTGACCACCATAGCATTTCATTGCCATAATCAATACATGGTGAATCATAGCCACCTGTTATCAGCAGGAAGCCTAAAAAACGCACTTCCTTATCTAACCTGAGTTAGCACCTATTTTCTTGGGTAACCGCACTTAATTTTATAAGAGCATGTTCTCAGCATGTAGGCCTATTTTGGTAATGTTACAGAAATTGTTGTTTACCTGCTCCAGAATGTGTAGAACATCAAGCCTTGGTTGTACCTCTAGAGTGGAATCAGAACAGAATGGTCTCAATGTCAGTAAAATATCTTCTGAGCTAACTAAATCACCTCTGGAAAAAGAAAAGATTTGGTTGTTGTCTGGTTGCATGATATCCCACTCAACAGTGAAGGTCATATGGTGACGAGACCTTTATTTGAAGCAGCATCCAAAAGACTGGAGATTGAGACTGATTTCAAGGCAAGTGGCTAAGCGCTACACCACAGAGGCTCCTTAAAAGTGGCAGAAAATCTTGCATTACTGGCTTCAGGAAATTTTTATCATATATAGCTTCTAATTGTGTCGTGTGTTGCCCGCTCATCAGATTAGCATATCCGTGTGATGTTTGTCCGCCATCTGTTTCTCACACCTCAAAGGGCAGGGACTTGAAATAAAAATGTACATGAAAGTATACTCACCAAAAGGAATAAAACATGCAATGGATATTGAGTAATTGGATTCATCACAAAAATAAGATAAGAGCCGTCTCGTGGAAAAACCAACAATGTGGTTTCCGAACAGGTCTGACACAAACCGGCCTGTACAGCTACAGAAGCAGGTTAGAAGCTTGAAATTTTGGAGTTAAGTAGAGGAGGAATTGTACTATCCGAGTAGCGAAAACAAAGGCGCTGATCAGCTTCGCGGTTACCGCGAAGCTGATCGTAACCGCGAAGCTGATCTGCGTCTTTGTTTTCGCCTATGCAGATTGTTGGTTTTCCCATGAGGCGGCTCATAATACACTACTAGATTACCCGTGTTCTGAATGAGCCTGTACACATTCAATGATATGTTTCAGTGTTGGCAGTGGTTCCATACTTGTACTACTCTTGTCTGATGCTTCCACAGAGTTACTAAAAATAAAATACAGAAAATATCTTGTTTTATTCCATTTAGAGCACACTAACTTAAAACATCTTTCTATTAAGTGAGCCGCGACACGTGAAAGCAGGTTTACAGGATTTTCGACCATGTCTCACACAAACCGTCCTGTGCAGCTACAGAAGATCGTTAGAAGCTTGAAATTTTGGATTTAGGATTAAGAGGAATTGTACTATCCGTGTAGCAAAAACAAAGGTGCCTATTTCCTATTGAGGCTCTCCATAAAATTTCACTTACATCAGCCATCTGTTTCAAACATGTTGGGTTAGAATGTTGACAAGATTTTCCCAGTTGTAACCTTATGGGAGCTATCTGTTGCCATGGAAACCAGAGTTCTGATCCTACCTGCATTTAAACCAAGTGCAGGCAATGCCTCAACACAATCATACTTCTGATAAATTTGATTGCGATCAGCAGGCTGGTCTCCATGACATACATGTTTCAAAGTGAGGATGGACAGACACACGGAAGGACGTACGCATGTCTCGAGTCTCATCCTATAAGCTCACCTTGTCAGTCTATGGCTAATTAAAAACAAATATGGTATCCCTTGGATGCTGACAGAAGATCATTAATTATACTGAACATTATTAATTAAGTACATTAATATTGATATTTGTATGAATAAATCAGCCCGCATCATACGAATGTAAAAACTCGGCCAATACAGAATAAGTCGGCCAATACGAGAAAAACTGGGCCAATACGAGAAAAGTCGGCCAATATGAAAATAACGTCATTCAACGTTCATTTTCACAAGAAAATGGCAGCCATGTTTTCTTCCGCATCGCCGCTTATAAACTGCAGTTGTAGTTATATATGCTTAACTGCAGTTGCATTTATAGAATTAGAAATAATCGTCAACAGTTAGCGCTAATAATAAGGATAAACGGAATTCATACGACAATTTTGGTTTAGTTTGTATCTCGATCTAGTCATTCTTGTATGAAAACATACGGTTAGTTGGCATTTAGCTGCGGCCTGCCAAGTCTCAAAAGAGCTTTTTTCATCTTTTGAAACTTTATTTATTTATTCAGGAAAATACATTATTATTATTATGTTCATCGACCTTTTTCCAAGAATCTTCTCGCTATCACAAATTTCGTGTCATTAGTCTGTGGGCTGCATTCCCGGGGATAGAGGGGAGGGGTACTCACGTATAAAATGGGTATGTACGTGCCGCCCTAGGTTAAAAAGAAGGGGGCTTACAAAGCTGGTCAAACTTAAAAATCGGGTGTTTTCAGAGCTGATAGAACTGTTAAACTTTCGGCTTTAGAGCTGATCTTGAAAAAAGGGTGCATTCAGAAAAAAAGTTGGTGCTTTTAGAGCTGAAAAGTTGGTGCTTTCAGAGCTAAAATCTCAAAAATGTAGGGATACTTTAGGGCAGAAATAATATGCCTTAATATGTAAGTACCCCCTCAACCCAAAGAGCTGCATTCGAGGTTTAATCTGTAAATTCTTTATACTTGAGACTTCAATGTTTAAAGCAGAATAGAAAGGTTGATATAGTTTTTGTGCATGTACATTTTTATGTTGCTTTGTCAAAGAGCACAATTCAAATAGAAAAGTTTATAAATAAAATTTTCATTAATCAAGTAATTTCGCATTGGCCCAGTTACAGGTCCTCGGTCAGCTGTATTGGCCCTCGGCTTCGCCTCGGGCCAATACAGCAGACCTCGGACCTGTAACTGGGCCAATACGAAATCACTTGATTAATAACATTATATTACGAAAACTTGCCCATGCAATAAACAGATATTTTTTTAGCTTTAAAAATTGAAAATTTTCAGCCGAAAAATTGTTATATTTTTCTTATTTTTGCTCAAAACATAGATTGTGGGTACACGTTAGAACCGCCTCAAACCGCCTCGCTGAGGCGGTTCTAACAAGTACCCACAATCTATGTTTTGGAGCAAAAATAAGAAAAATACCGTAGGTATACCCCTGCATACCCCAGTTTTGCTATGTAAAAGTGGGGTTCAAGGGGGTATACATTACACGGACATGTTTTCCTGATGAAAAATGCAATACTCCAGCTTATCCCTCTTCCAGAATCTTAAAATTTCAAGCTTATAGCCATCTTCTTCCCATGAAATAGCAATGCTAGTGTACATGTCAAGATGGACATGATAAATAAATACACAATACAACTTACATAAGTTTTTCCAGAACAAGGGATAATGCTTGTTTTATCACAGTAACTAGTGTCCAAGACTCTGTATCACGAACAGACAACAAATCTTGTATAAAGTCTAGACTTTCTTCTCCATCCAATAATACTCTCACCAGAAGATTATGGATCTAAAATAAAATTACAAAACACAATAAAAATCTATTTGTATACAGTGGTGTAACCACTGTTCAAGATATTTTCCGCATAATGAGAAAAACAGCTTTTTGAATATGCAAAAACAAATATGCAGATCAGCCAATAAGTTTTCACTTCACAGATAGTATAATCCCTCTTCTCTTTAAATGCAAAGTTTCAAGTGTCTAGCCTTCTGTGACTGAACAGATCAACTTCTGTTGAAACTGTTTTTCACATTGCAGCTCATATGAGCCAAATGCGATGTGAGAAAACCTGCCAGTAAAGTCGAAGAGGAAGGCTACAGGTTTGAAACTTCGGATTTGATGAGAAGAGGAAGTGTACTATCCGTGTAGCAAAAACAAAGGCGCTGATCAGCTGTGCTGTTACAAAATTCTGTTTTTCTCATGACGCAGCTCATATTTTAACTACAATACTGAGACAGATTGTAAGTACTTGATCTAGGTGCATAAATGCCCCCATTGATCCTGTATCAGCCCTTGGAATTTCCCTTTTACTGGAGATTTGTCTAATGGCATTAATCAATAGGTATACCTATTTTTCTTATTATTGGTCCAAAACATAAATTGTGGGTATTCGTTAGAACCGCCTACACAAGGCGGTTCCAACGTGTACCCACAATCAATATTTTGAGCAAACATATATTTTCGATTTTTAAACTAAAAATTAATCTCTGTTTGTTGCACGGGCAAGTTTTCGTAATGCTTACCTCTTCAGCAAACCCTTTCGAGAGATCATAACTTTCCAGATAGTTCCGTACTCTGTCAACTTCCACAGCATTTAAAGAAGTAATGATTGGTGTTTTCAGTCTCTCCAGATGTTCTCTGTAACCTTCTAGAATGGTACAGACCTCCTCCCATGTACATGCCTTGTCTTTCCTGAAACATCAGGAAAACATGTCCATGCAATATATAGAGATTTTTTCTAGAAGCAAAAATTGAATATTTTGTTGAAGAAATTTGATTTTTTTAATATTTTCCCTCAAAACATAGATTGTGGGTACACCAAGGTGGTTCTAACGAGTACCCACAATCTATGTTTTGGAGCAAAAATAAGAAAAATAGGTATACCCCTGCAAACCCCAGTTTTTCTAGATAAAAGTGGGGTTTAAGGGGGTATTTATTTCATGGACATGCTTTCTTGAAAGGTACAAATGCTGCCCTAGGTGAAGAATCGTCTTTTCCATTTTTATCATTCGGATGAGTTCACTTTCATATTAAGGGACATCATGAGTCCTATTTAATATTTGTTTGATTTTTCTATGAAATTTAAGTGAGCAAACAATGCAGCCCTTTATAGATAAGACAACACAAAATACAACATTACTGGAGCTATTAGAAGTGGTTCTTTATGTTTCATGAAACAAAATTTGTTCGTTGCACTAACCATTTGTGGCATTTGCATGCCTACACTTGTAAAATTTTTCAGCAACTTCCATAATATATTGTACAATCTTCTATTAGGCCTAGAAATGTCATGTTTACCATTTCCCGAACTTTTTTTTTTCACTCCCCGGACAAAAAAGAAAGTTTGCGACCAAAATGCAATTCTGGTTTTTATACATTTTTCAATACAGTTCCTTTGGCATTTTAGGTGAGACCATTAGATTCGGACAATCTTAAATCCAATATGGGGGTACTAAATTTCAATTTGGCGGCGTATTCCATAATGATTTCAATGTAAGAAGGGGCAAATCAGTCTAAAAATGAGTCAAACATACTGCCCTTTCATTTTTTTTTTTCATTTTTGATGCTACAAAACAATCATACTGTGCACAAAGTACATGTATCTTATGGGGGTCAAATTAGCAGCTTGATAAAAAAAAAATTCATGACAAGGGAAAATATAACCGACCTACCGACCGTTTGGAAAATTGGGGATGAAATCAGAAACAATACACAATTTTTTTGCTTCATCATAAAATAGGCTGTGCTTAGATATGCTGAAAACTTATGCTGACTGAAAGACATAAACACAAGTCAATAAAGTATTCATTTTTGAATATTTTGTGCAAAAATGATATTAACACATGGAAAGCATGTGGATGGTTTTAAATTTAGATATGACATTACCAACATTACCAAAACAACATGTCTGAAATTTCAAATCTCACTTCCAGCCTCTATTATTGGTGACCAGGTCCCGAAGTAATAAAACTTTTTTTCATGCTCAGCTATCTTACAGTGATTGGAAACAAATAACTTTTTTGATAGGCCTTATGGATTTCAGAGTGATAATACCTGCTTTCTTCTGTTCTTTTCTTCTTATTTATATTCTGGCGACAAAACTTCAAGACTCGTCGACAAATCTCCAGCCTGCACTCGACATCCAACTAAAATTGGAAAGAATTAAGATTATTCCCCCACCGCTGTTCAGTGGGAATGTGGGTTTGGAATTTTCTATTCTCAAACACTACTAAAAATTATATAGCCGCGCCGTGAGAAAACCAACAATCTGCATTTGCGAAAACAAAGGCGCAGATCAGCTTCGCAGTGACTGCGAAGCTGATCAGCGCCTTTATTTTCGCTACACGGATAGTACAATTCCTCTACTTTCTAAATCCAAAATTTCCAGTCTCTAGCCATCTTCTGTGCTTGTACAGCCCGGTTTGTGTCGGACCTGTTTGGAAACCACAGTGTTGGTTTTCCCACGAGGCGGCTCATATAATAAAATTAATAATACAGAAGAAGATTTTTAAAGTTCTTACTGTTTATGTTGTGATGATCATCTTAGTCATGTCACCTTTATACAAAATTTTGCATCCCCATTCCAAGAAGACATGGCATGAAATTTCGCTTTTAATGGTTTCAGAGGAGGAGAAGAGATTTGAAAACAGCTGAAAGTCAGCCACAGGAGTGTGAAATATAATAACCTGTGCCATGTCATCATACATGTGATACCTCCCTCATCATCAGGGAGACTCCAGGAAATGAGCCATAAAATTCTTCTAAAATATTCCTTTTTTCATACAAAATTCAAAATCTCCCTGAAATGAATCAGGAAATTTCCTATATATTCTATACATTTTTCAAAAACCTCCCTGAAATGAAAGAAAAATCTCCCTGAAGCTCCTTTTCAACTCATCACATGTATGTGTCATGAGAAAACTGGACTTTTGCCTATGCAAAAACAAAGGCGCAGATCAGCTGTGCAGTAACTGCACAGCTGATCAGCACCTTTGTTTTCGCTACACAAATAGCACAATCTCCCCTCTTGTTAAATCCAAACTTTCAAGCTTCTAGCCTTTTTCTGACATCGTACACGCCGGTTTATGTAGGACCTGGTTGTAGACCCCGAAGACCAGTTTTCTTATGTCGTGGCTCATCTAATCTTGTGACCCTTATGAGAAAAGTAAGATAATATAGCCGTATTGCGAGAAAACCGGTCTTAGGGGTTCCGACCAGGTCCAACACAAACCAGTCTATACAGTCACAGAAGAAAGCTAGAAGCTTGAAATTTTGGATTTAGGTAGAAGAGGAATTGTACTATCTGAGTAGTGAAAACAAAAGGCACTGATCAGCTGTGCAGTAACTGCACAGATGATCTGCGCCCTTTGTTTTGGCATAGGCAAAAATCTGTTATTCTCATAACGTGGCTCATACTATATGATAGAACATAAAACAGACCTGTTGCCTGGCTTGAGTGGTGAAGATGAGCCTGTCCACCATCTTGACCACATCACTAGGTGATAGTTTCTGGATATAGTCTCCACATGCCTCATACCTGTGCAGCCATGCAGCCTAGTTGAAAACAGTAGTAGAAAAAAGTGTTTCTGGCCAGGTCCAGAAGTTATAAAAGTTTTTTCATGCTCAACTCAGCCGAGTCTAAAGGCCTGGGGAATTTAAGGCCTGATATCGGCCTCATGTGTTGGTAAAAAATTGAATTTTCGCATTTAGAGGAGAGAAGTATTGCAAATAGCTGGTACAGGTCCCTGCCTATAAATTCTAGCACAACTATCACATTCAAATTACACATGTTGCCATGGCAATGCTCCAAAAAGCATAGAAATACCACATTTTGCAATTTTGGGTCATATTTTCACCATTCAACATCATTTTCAACTACCGGCCCACGCGACGAACAGTTTCTTATTATGAAATTATTATGAAGTATCATCAAGAGATATTGTATGCTAAGTATCATTTTGTTCGTCGTGTGGGCTGGCACTTAGAAATAAAAAAATGTGTTCAGAAATGGTCAAAAATAGACCAAAAAGTGCAAAATGTGCACTATCTATGGTTCTTCTGGGCAATGCCATTGTTCTTGTTTTTAATAGAGGAGACATTTGACTGTTTTTAGGAATAGTTTTCTCACCTAAATTCCAAAATTTATTTTCTAGCAAAATTTGAGGCCAAAATCAGGCGTTAAATGCCCTAGTCCTTTATCCTGCTCATAAATGTTAAAATGCCAACAATGGTTAGCATTTTAACATTTATTAGCAGGGCAAATTACAAACTTCACAGTTATAAACCTTCAATTTCAATAACTTTGGACTATTTTTTGTATTTATGAGCAATTGAAATTTCATGCTCAGCTGAGTTGAGCATGAAAATATGTTTATAACCTCGGGGCCCGGTCTAAAAAAGAAACTGGGTTTTTAGGTGGTTCATCCTGGTCATCAATATGTAAGTTATGTTGAGAACCACAACTCAGTAGTAATAACTAGAACTACGAGGAGCTTGTGTCTTAATCAAGGGCCTAACTCGGTGCTAGTGTTTGACCATATCTATGTTGGGACTTTAAACTTAATTGCATAGATGTGCGCTTGAAAGTTATGTCAAGGACAATTGATATGTCAAGGACAGCTAATATGGAAGATTTCATATCGCAGCTATCAAAGGTGCAGAGAGAACCCAATTCCATGTAAAAACATTTAAATGAATATGAAGAAAACATACCATATTATCCGGCGGTCTTTTACCGTCCCCATCCCAGAAGAGTTTCACCACCCAGACACAGTACACAGAGCTAGCATCTAGGACACCGCCAGACTGAAAGGTGTATGTAAACAAGACTATGCCATAAAGTCATGATCTATAATTTTTTACTAGTTAGTATAAAACTCATTATTTAGTACATACAGGTCAATCTCATTATAAAAAGGTACAAGTAGGCAAAGATCAGGAAAAGGCGCAATCAGAAAAAAGATTCCCACTCCAAAAACCGAGGTGGGAAAAAACCAAACTAACAATCAGGTACTTATACCATGAAATATATCGTAAGCCGAATGAGCAGCTATTTTCCCAATAGGTGGCCACTCAGTTACCTTAACTTAACTAAAAATATGAAAACATACATAAGGCGCCAACAGCACAAAAAATTTTAAACACCAAGACATAAAACAAAAAGAACCACTACAGAAGTATCGACTTGGAACGATCAGTAACACAAAGTTACTGGCGGGCTTAAACCGGTTTTACAGGTACCTAACCTCACCCTCAGCTTCTGCAGTGGTTCACAACATTTAGTTAGTTCTTCGGTCCTCGTGGTGAATCTCTAACTAGTCAATGAATCATCAAGAACAAACAAATAAATCATGATAAACATCCTGATGAATCAAAAACCAGGACTCACAGATTGAGTAAGCTGCCCGACGATGGAGATCCCTGGGCGCCGAATAACCTACTAACTCCGGAGCAAAAGAAAAACACCAGTTGGACCCCGGTGGGCCAAGCAACAGACAAGAAGCTCCGGCCCCAACCAACTAAAATGAATAGCTTTAAGTCGGGGCCATCATAGAGTCTGACGCCCGACCCACCGGCGTGCAATTAAAGAAGGCAGCATAGTTATCAACCATGATTGGGTTAAAAACTAAGCATGCAGACTGTCGCATAACATTCAAGTTATAACCTATACGTCTGTAACGTTTTATGATTTTTCCGAACTGAAGAGAAAAATCATTTATTCCTTTAAGTTTCTTTAATTTGTAAACCAAGTCACCATAAAATTCAGGTTCCGAAAGGCCCTCACATAAAAGTGTCTTTAACCCAACATTATGGGGTCCATAGATAAGTGAAACTGTGTTATAATGAGGTTACTTATTATAGACATATAGCAAAGCTATCAATTTGGGAGCCATTGACATGGCCATGCTGTATTGAAAACTGTATTATAGTGAAGCACTTTATAATGAAGTTGAAGTGTGCAAGTTTACAAATTATAAAATTGTGGAATATTTTTTCTAATGTTTTAAAAAATACTGGTACGATGGAATTCTTTTAAGGATATTCTGTTTCAAACCCAGTTTTCTCAAGACCCAGCTCAATTGATAAGTATGACTTACCCCATCAGGTAACTGTTTGGCCAGTTTTGCCGAGTTGTTGACATTCGTGGCATTCAGACAGGGAGCTAACTCTGTCATAACATCGGCTCCAGCCACCATCACGGCTTTATAATCTAGATCTGGTAATCAAATAACATGACACTTGTTTTTCTTATCATAATTATTTATTTAACTTCAGTTACATACAAAGCTCATGGAACATGTATGCGCTTTCTTAATGGAAAATAACATGATACTTGCTTTTAATGAGGTGAATGCTAGCCAGGTCTTAATCTTAATGCATGTAAATGAAAAGAGCTTAGTCTTATGTCAGCCGAAAACATGATTTATGCCTATGCCCCTTTGTTTTCCCTTCACAGATAGTACAGTACCTCTTCTTCACTCTAAAATTTAAAGCTTAGCAACTAGCCATCTTCCGAGGCTGCACAGGCTGGTTTGTGCTACATCTGTTCAGAAACACTGAAGATCAGTTTTCTCAAGTCATTGCTAAAATAACAAAGACACTTATCTAAAATGAGCCACGACACGAGAAAACCCGTCTTCGGGATTTCCTACCAGGTCCGACATAAACTGGCCTATACACCCACAGAAGGAAGCTAGAATCTTGAAATTGTGGCTATAAGTAGAGGAGGAATTGTACTATGTAGTGAAAACAAAGGCGCTGATTAGCACCTTTGTTTTTGCATGGGCAAAACTCTGGTTTTCTCATGACGCGGTTCATTTAATTAAATCAACTCCTGGACCATCTATTCTTTCTTTAATGTGCAGGTCAACAATTTTTTCTGTCATGTGAATTTGGGGTGCCAAATTGGGGTGCCAGTAACTGCGAAGCTGATCAGTGCCTTTGTTTTTGCTACACGGATAGTACAACTGCTCTACTTCCTAAATCCAAAATTTCCAGCCTCTAGCCATCTTCTGTGACTGTACAGCCCGTTTTGTCTCGAACCTGGTTGCAACCAAAATTGCTGGTTTTCTCACGCACAGGCTCCCTTCATAATTAGGATTATGATCGCAAGACATATGCGCTTTGGTGTGAAAAAAACAACAACAATCCGGGTTTCCAACCAGATCCCACAAAACCAGGATGTACAGCCACAGAAGAAGGTTAGAGGCTTCAAACTTTGATTTTACTTAGGAGAGGCCTCATACAGTCTGTGGTGCAAAAACAAAGGTGCTGATGCGCTGTGCAGTTACGACACAGCAGATCTGTGCCTTTGGTTTCGCATATGCAAATTGTTGGTTTTCTAAAGTGGCGGCTCAATTAAACTTAATTTACCAGGCATAACAGTCTTAACTCTCTTCAATAGTTTTACATGGGCATCAGCCGTCAGTCCTCCCTCTAGGGTCACATCACAACCCGACTGTATGGAGTAGTAATACAGGAGTCGGGCATGGTCCCGCCCCTCTAACGTGGGGTAGATATAAGTCTGTAGCCTAGTACAGAACTCCCCTGGCTGAGATTTGAGGGTTGATAAAATATCTAGCTTGGATATGCGGGATTCCACTTCTTCCGTTGAAAGCCTACACAAAGATAAGAATGTATTAAACTTTGACTGTAGAACATCATCCAAGGTTGACAATAATGCAGTTTATATAAGTCCCATGTAACACACTCATTATCCAGAGTTAACCAACGCTCATCAGGAAAGCATGTCTGTGAAATGTATACTCGCTTTACCCTAACTTTTATATAGAAAAACTTGGGTTTGCAGGGGTATACTGTTACTACTGTAAGTTCGGAAATTTTCACGTGACTTATATTTCGCGAATTTTATTAGCGAGTCTTTGAATTAGCGAAGGAGTACTCATGCAGTCTATAAAGCTTATTGTAATTCTTTATTAGCGAGAACTTTATTTTCGCGAGGCAAAAAATTCGCGAATATTAGCGAAAATTAAGTTATCATGAATATTTCCGGATTTACAGTACCTAATTTTCTATTTTTGATCCAAAACATACACTGGCAGTTTACCAGTAGTTAGTGTACACTGCTTTCACCACTCATTGACAAATGCCTTTCTGAATCAGCAAATGAGGAAAGATGGTCATATACACATGTATGTACATCTAATTTCATGACCAAATCTTCACAAAAGAAATGTACTGGGCATGAGGACTGATCATAATGACATTAAGACATGCCCAGTGTGGAAAGTCTAACACGCAAAAGACAGCACAGGAAAAATGAGCCTTTCACATGAAAAAAAACAACAACAACAACAAAAAAAAAAAACAATTTGTACAGTCACAAAAGCAGGCTAGAAACATGAAATTTCCCATTTAAGAAGATTCCGACTTAAGTTACTGCACAGCGTATCTGCGACTTTGTTTTCGCCTATGCATGTTGTCAGTTTTCTTATGAGGCGGCTCCAATATCTCACCCGCTGTCTGAGAAGAGGAATTCTAGATGAGCAGCGTAGACCTGCCACAGCGGGATCTCATATCTCTCGGCTAGACTCACAGATATACCATAGATATTATCCTCAAGGCTCCTGTAATCAAATGAGATGAGTGTTGAGAAAAACAAAACTTTTGCATATATGTGAGAGTATCTGGCCCTGTGTGACACCATGATCAGAACATAGTTACAATATTTTTACAAAACCATATTAAAGCCAAATGTACGAAATTGAAGGCTCAAAAGAATGTGCGTATCTAAGGGACAAAATGTCATTTTATGCCGTATTTGTAACGTCAGTTTTCGCTCGAAACGTCATTTTTAGCGTCAGTTTGTGTTCTAAATACGAAACTATGTCCATGCAATTATGCAGAGGACTTCAGAAATGTAAAGAAAATTGATATTATTTAAACATTTTGCTTTAAATATAAATTTTGGACATGTTATCCCAAGGAAAACATCATTTGTGCTACAGTTAGCAATATTGAATACTAAATAGCATCAGAGTTTTTGGCGCAAAATCAAAGTCACACGTAAAACATACTGAATTCAGCAACAACTACCTGTCTTCACACGCTTATAGCAGGTAAAGGAATCCGGTAACTAAGGATTTTCTTGTTATATTCCTGTAGTTCAGGAATTTCTCTAATACATATCAGTTTTTTTAAAAAATCCTACTGTGGATATTTTGAAATATATCAAGAAAATTAATAATAAGAGCTGTCGCAGGACAGCGTAGCTCGCCTGACTTGTGCTTTGCCACTTAACTTATCAAAATCTATGACCAATGACCTTGACCTCAAGGTCGCTCAGGTGGGTTGTGATGGTACAGCAAAAAATTTCAGACCAATATCCACAAACATGCAAAGTTTCAACTTGATCCATCAACATAGAGATATATAGACTTCAAAAATCTTTAACCAAAAACTTTAACCAAAAATTTCTAAGGCCATGACCTTGACCTCAAGTTCACCCAGGGTGGGTCATAATGGTACAGCATAAAACTTCAGATCAATATCTACCAACATGCAAAGTATCAACTTGATCAATGTACATGTTCAAGAGATATAGACTTCTAAAAACTTTAACCGAAAACTTTAACAAAAAAATTCTAAGTCTGTGACCTTGACCTCAAGGTCACCAAGTGTGGGTCATGATGGTACTGCATAAAACTTCAGACCAATATCTACCAACATGCAAAGTATCAACTTGATCCATCAATATGTTCAAGAGATATAGACTTCTAAACACCTTAATGAAAAAGTCACTAGAGCACGAAATATAGGTCAAGGTCACAAGATCAATGTGGGTGCAAAGTCGGGACATCGAGGAGAAGCCATATGCAAGGTTTGATGGTTGTAGGCTTTATAGTTGATGAGATATTAAGAGTTGGCTTCAGAAATGACAAAGTCACTGGAGCACGAAATATAGGTCAAGGTCAGTAGGTCAATGTGGGTGCCGAGTCGGGACATTGAGGAAAAGCCATTTGCAAGGTTTGATGGTTGTAGGCTTTATAGTTGATGAGATATTAAGGGTTGGCTTCAAAAATGACAAAGTCACTAGAGCACGAAATATAGGTCAAGGTCACTAGGTGAATGTGGGTGCCGAGTCTGGACATCGAGGAGAAGTCATATGCAAGGTTTGATGGTTGTAGGCTTTATAGTTGATGAGATATTAAGAGTTGGCTTCAAAAATGACAAAGTCTCTAGAGCAAAAATATAGGTCAAGGTCACTAGATCAATGTGGGTGCAAAGTCGGGATATCAAGGAGAAGCCATATGCAAGGTTTGATGGTTGTAGGCTGTATAGTTGATGAGATATCAAGGGTTGGCTTAAAAAATGACAAAGTCACTGGAGCATGAAATATAGGTCAAGGTCAGTAGGTCAATGTGGGTGCCGAGTCGGGACATCGAGGAGAAGTCATATGTAAGGTTTGACAGTTCTAGGCTTTACAGTTGATAAGAAACTAACACAGCATCTGAGCATTGTACAAAGGTGTTCTAGATATTGACCTTTAGCCCCGCCCCCAGGCATGACCCCACGGGTCCCTTCACACTAAATCACAGAGGACCCTCATATGCAGCAATGTTCCAAATATGAATGATTTCTGGTCAGTGACTATCAAGATATAACAATTTTAAAAACTTTAACCGAAAGTGTGACGCGGACGCGGACGTACACGTAAACGTAAACATAAACGGGTACGACCGAGGTGACAACAATAGCTCTGTGCACTTCGTGCAGGCGAGCTAAAAAGGGGGTCGAAAAATCGCATTTTACGTTGACGTCAATGTATTTTTGCTCTCAAATTTGACAATTTTGAAGGCCTAATATCTCGAAAACAAGCTTGGAATGGTATCGATTTCATGTCATTTTCGTATGTAGGACATCAAAATACACTCGCATGCAAAAAATGAAAAAATTCTACAGTGAGGTCAATTACGTACATCTGGCTTTAAGCAATTCATGTGGAAGAGACATTTCATAAGATAACTGGGGAGAATTTTGCAATACTAACCGTAAGATACTCATTGCAAGACAACTTTGAAAATCTTACAGCACAACATGCAGATATGCTGATAGCAAAGATTTAATAGTGCTCAAGCTGCATCATATAAACTTGTTGTTTTTTTTTTTATATGTTTGTTTTTTTGTTTTTTATAGCTGTACAGGCTTGTTTGTGTCTGACCTGGTCAGAAACATGAAAGACTGTTTTTCTCGTAATGTCTCTAGCTGACAGGTCTAGTTAGCTTCACTTACATGGCAAGTCCAAGAATTGTCTCTTGCTTGTATTCAGCATCCTCCGCAAACCTTTCAACATCTATTCCTACAAACAATAGTAATGATATGGTAAATGAAAAAAAAAAAAATATGGTTGATTTTTAAAGTTGCAGTTGGGCATGAAAGGAAAAACAAAGAACATTGATTTGAATGGTGGGTGTAGTTTGGCACAGAGCAAAATGTCTGGTCCAATAAAACACATAATTCTAGTACAGGTTAACCTCATTTTAACACTAACTTGGGGTCTGTAGAAACAGACCATGTAATAAGTGAAACTGTTATAATGAGGCTATTTACAATAGACATTTAACAAAATAATCAATTTGGAAGCCATGACATGGCCATGTTATATCGAAAACAGCACTATATTGAGGCATGTTATAATGAGGTTGAACTGTATTCACATCATGTATCCTCTTTATGGAACACAGGCAAATAGCATAGTCCCAGATGTGACAAGAATTTATCGAAAAAATGAACCTGAAAATAAAATCACTCCTGATTTCCCTAAAAATGAATAAGCACTCATACAAAATGATTAATTATAAATGAGCCGCCGCACAAGAAAACAAACAATCTGCATACGTGAAAACAAAGACGCAGATCAGCAGTAACTGCACAGCTGATCAGCGCCTTTGTTTTCACTACAGGGATAGTACAATTTTTCTTCTTCTAAATATAAATTTTCAAGGTTATAGCCTGCTTCTGTTGGAAACCCAAATTGTTGGTTTTCTCATGCATAGGCTCAAATGGTTTGTCGACCCACCTCTCCCTAGTTTTCTCAGCAGTTTGGCCTGTCTATAATCTTCCAACATCTCATTATACTGCTTGATTTTCCCCACCAGCTCCTTCACCTCCACTGGCCAATCAAAATCAGTCTTCTGTGTCACCAAGGAGACGACCTTCTGCATGACCTTGATAGGAGGATGAGAGTAAAGAGGGTGAAGGTCAGGGTCGTTACAAGGCCTCACAGATGAGTAGATTTGTAGAGCGTAGTAGTAGATTGCCAGCTGGAGGGAGATATCAGTTTTAGGATGATCCTCAAAGCATCTGTCTGCTTCAGTGGGCTGAAAGATAGGGAAATATGTCATTGTGGCAGACAATATACATGTAGTTGTATAATTTTGTTGTATGTGAGCTGCGAAGCAAGAAAAACAGTCTTCTGGGATTCTGACCGGGTCCTACATAGACCAGCCTGTACAGTGTCAGAAGCAGCAAGCTTGAAGCTTGAAATTTCGGATTTAACAAGAAGAGGGATTCACTATATGTGGAGTGAAATTAAAAGTGCAGATCAGCTGTGCTATTATAATGAAGTTGTGGTGAAAACAATAGTTTTAAGAGAGTTTGGTATACAACCTCCTTATAACACTTGTGGTAAAAACACTAGTAATAAAGAGGTTGTGGTGTACACAATAGTGTAATAAAAAGGTTGTGGTGTACACAATAGTGAAATAAAGAGGTTGTGGTGTACACAATAGTGTAATAAGGAGGTTGTGGTGAAAACAATAGTATTATTAAGAGGCTGTGTACACAATATTGTAATAAAGAGGTTGTATTGTACACAATAGTGTTATGAGGAGCTTGTGGTGTATGAAATAGTGTTATGAGGAGCCTGAGGTGTATGCAATAGTGTTATGAGGAGGTTGTGGTGTATGCAATAGTGTTATGAGGAGGTTGTGGTGTATGCAATAGTGTTATGAGGAGGTTGTGGTGTATGCAAAAGTGTTAAGAGGAGCTTGTGGTGTATGCAATAGTGTTATGAGGAGGTTGTGGTGTATGCAATAATGTTATGAGGAGGTTGTGGTGTATGCAATAGTGTTATGAGGAGCTTGTGGTGTATGCAATAGTGTTATGATGAGCTTGTGGTGTATGCAATAGTGTTATGAGGAGCTTGTGGTGTATGCAATAGTGTTATGAGGAGGTTGTGGTGTATGCAATAATGTTATGAGGAGCTTGTGGTGTATGCAATAGTGTTATGAGGAGCTTGTGGTGTATGCAATAGTGTTATGAGGAGGTTGTGGTGTACACAATAGTGTTATGAGGAGCTTGTGGTGTATGCAATAGTGTTATGAGGAGGTTGTGGTGTACGCAATAGTGTTATGAGGAGGTGTGGTGTACACAATAGTGTTATGAAGAGCTTTTGGTGTATGCAATAGTGTTATGAGGAGGTTGTGGTGTACACTATAGTGTTATGAGGAGGTTGTGGTGTACGCAATAGTGTTATGAGGAGGTTGTGGTGTATGCAATAGTGTTATGAGGAGGTTGTGGTGTATGCAATAGTGTTATGAGGAGCTTGTGGTGTATGCAATAGTATTATGAGGAGCTTGTGGTGTATGCAATAGTGTTATGAGGAGGTTGTGGTGTATGCAATAGTGTTATGAGGAGCTTGTGGTGTACACAATAGTGTTATGAGGAGCTTGTGGTGTATGCGATAGTGTTATGAGGAGGTTGTGGTGTACACAATAGTGTTATGAGGAGGTTGTGGTGTATGCAATAGTGTTATGAGAAGCTTCTGGTGTATGCAATAGTGTTATGAGGAGCTTGTGGTGTATGCAATAGTGTTGAGGAGGTTGTGGTGTATGCAATAGTGTTATGAGGAGCTTCTGGTGTACACAATAGTGTTATGAGGAGGTTGTGGTGTACACAATAGTGTTATGAGGAGCTTCTGGTGTATGCAATAGTGTTGAGGAGGTTGTGGTGTATGCAATAGTGTTATGAGGAGCTTGTGGTGTACACAATAGTGTTATGAGGAGGTTGTGGTGTACACAATAGTGTTATGAGGAGCTTCTGGTGTATGCAATAGTGTTACGAGGAGCTTGTGGTGTATGCAATAGTGTTATGAGGAGGTTGTGGTGTACGCAATAATGTTATGAGGAGCTTGTGGTGTACACAATAGTGTTATGAGGAGGTTGTGGTGTATGCAATAGTGTAATGAGGAGGTTGTGGTGTATGCAATAGTGTTATGAGGAGCTTGTGGTGTATGCAATAGTGTTATGAGGAGCTTGTGCTGTATGCAATAGTGTTATGAGGAGCTTGTGGTGTATGCAATAGTGTTATGAGGAGCTTGTGGTGTATGCAATAGTGTTATGAGGAGGTTGTGGTGTATGCAATAGTGTTATGAGGAGCTTGTGGTGTATGCAATATTGTTATGAGGAGCTTGTGGTGTATGCAATAGTGTTGTGAGGAGCTTGTGGTGCATGCAATAGTGTTATGAGGAGCTTGTGGTGTATGCAATAGTGTTATGAGGAGGTTGTGGTGTATGCAATAGTGTTATGAGGAGGCTGTGGTGTACACAAAAGTTATGAGGTTGTGGTAAAAACACTAGTGTAATAAAGAGGTTGTGGTGTACACAATAATGTAAAAAGGACTAAGGAGGTTGTGGTGAAAACAAGTGTTATTTATAAGGAGGTTGTGGCAAAAACTTAGTATTATTAAGAGGTTGTTTATACAATAGTATAATAAAGAGGCATTGTACATGTGTTATAAAGAGATTGTGGTGTATACAATAGTGTTATAAAGAGATTGTGTACGCAACAGTGTTATAAAGAGATTGTAGCAGAACAATAGTATCATTAAGAGGTGGTGTACATGACTGTGTAATAAAGAGGTTGTATTGTACACAATAGTGTAATAAAGAGGTTGTATTGGACACAATAGTGTAATAAAGAGGTTGTATTGGACACAATAGTGTAATAAAGAGGTTGTATTGGACACAATAGTGTAATAAAGAGGTTGTATTGGACACAATAGTGTAATAAAGAGGTTGTATTGGACACAATAGTGTAATAAAGAGGTTGTATTGGACACAATAGTGTAATAAAGAGGTTGTATTGGACACAATAGTGTAATAAAGAGGTTGTATTGGACACAATAGTGTAATATAGAGGTTGTATTGGACACAATAGTGTAATAAAGAGGTTGTATTGGACACAATAGTGTAATAAAGAGGTTGTGGTGTACTTACTGTTTGAAGAGCCAGTAGATAGGCCAGACTCAGTGTGTTGTCAGTAGGGAAGGCCTCATCAGCCAACTGTAGCAAAACTGAAAGTGGAAAACAATCCATTACAAGAACTTGCCCATGGAATATACAGATTTTTTTCAGCTGTAAAAATTGAAAACTTCATTGAAACTTTTTTTAAAATTTTAGCTCAAAACATTGATTGTGGGTACACATTAGAACCACCTTGCCGAGGTGGTTCTAATGAGTACCCACAATCTATGTTTTGGATCAAAAGTAAGAGAAATAGGTATACCCTTGTAAAGCCCAGTTTTACTACATGTATATAAAATTGGGGTACGAGGGGGGTAAACATTTCACAGACATGTTTTCCTGATAGACTGTGTATATGACTATGGCTTATCGTGAGTAAACACCCATGACTTTACATCCACTAGCAGGTCATGTGGGGATTGTCCATCAGGCAAGAGTTTTTATTTTCCATGTTTTAGGTTTACTTTTTTTTCTTTTTTTTTTTTTTTTCTTTTTTTTTTTGAAAGTGTTGCTATGGAGGCAGGAATACAAATTAAAAATAAATGACCCAAAGCTGTTGAGAAAATGACACATTTCAAATTAGCCACATCATGGGAAAACTATTCTTTGTGTATAAAAAAAGCAAACACACAGATCAGCTGTGAAATAGCCTGTGCATGGCCAATGTTTTTGCTTCAGAGATGGTATAATTCATTTTCTTCTTAACTTCAAAATTTCAAGCCTCTAGCCATCTTCTATGTCTGCACAGGCCAATTTGTGTCAAACCTGGTCGGACAACCTGAAGCCTGGTTTTCACACATCGCTGCTAGAATGGTTTACAGTACCTTCACTGGTAGCCTGTGATTTGTCTCCCTGTGTCAGAAGTTCCTCCAACTGAGCAGTGCGCAGAACTCTCTCGCTCAGCTCAACATCACGGTCTACACAGACACTGCAGTTGGCCAAGTCTGCTTCGTCCTGAAGTATCAGATTATAATGGTTACACAAGTATTAGCTTTAACAATTAAAACAGTGTTTTCTGAGGAAAACTATGTCCCTCCAACCGTTTAGTAATTGAAGTGTAGTTACCTTGTGATATGAAGTTTTTCTATGGAAGACACCATGCCCATCTTGTTCTGTATGGTGTGGTAGTTTAAACTTGTTTTGGACCCTGTCTAAAATTTGGTCACTATCACCAAATTCTTATAAACTCTGAACCTTCTCACAACAATGCTTCTGTGCAAGTTTGGTTAAAATCCATCATTTGGTTTACAAGTTATCGCGTCCCAAAGACTCATTTCAACAGATATGAACTAGTTGACCTTGGAAATTAGGTCAAGGTCATCAAAGTCTTATCAACTCTGAGCCTCCTCCCAACAATGCTTCTGTGCAAGTTTGGTCATAATCCATCAATTAGTTTACAAGATATCGCGTCAGAAAGACTAATTTCAACAGTTTTTGACTAGTGACCTTGGAAATTAGGTCAAGATCACCAAAATCTTATCAACTCTGAGCCTCCTCCAAACAATGCTTCTGTGCAAGTTTGGTCAAAATCCATCAATTGGTTTACAAGATATTGCGTTGGAAAGACTAATTTCAACAATTTTTATGGACTCGTGACCTTGAAAATTAGGTCACGGTCACCAAAATCTAATCAACTCTGAGCCTCCTCCAAACAATGCTTCTGTGCAAGTTTGGTCAAAATCCATCAATTGGTTTACAAGATATTGCATTGGAAAGACTAATTTCAACAGTTTTTATGGACTCGTGACCTTGAAAATTAGGTCAAGGTCACCAAAATCTAATCAACTCTGAGCCTCCTCCCATCAATGCTCTTGTGCAAGCTTGGTCAAAATCCATTCATTTGTTCAGAAGATATAGCGTCGGAAAACCTAATTTGATCAGTTTTCATGGGCTGGTGACCTTGAAAATGAGGTCAAGGTCACCAAAATCTAATCAACTCTTTCCCTCCTCCCAACCATGTATCTATGCAAGTTTGGTCAAAATCCATCCACTGGTTCAAAAGATATCGCCTCGGAAAGAAGCTACGCGGACGCCGACGGGAACCGCACCAAAAACAATATGTCCCCCACCTTCGGTTGGGGGGGAAATAAAACGCTTGGTTTACGCTTCGCTTATATAAAGAAGACCCTCAATCTGACTCTATTCCCATTTCATCAGGGTTCATGTGTCTGAACAGAAATAAAATTCTGACTCAGGTCAACAGTTATAACTGAAAGTTGCGAAAAATGTGACCAGCACCATGTTCATAATTTTTTTCCACTTCTGTGTACTCAAAAGCTCACAAACAATTTTGATTTGTGTCAGCTATTGCATAAAACATATGAAATTTTGTAACATTGATATTTTTGACAATAAACAGTGATTGACTGGAATTTCCGGTCGGGAAAACTGGCAACCGCAGGCGCTGCGCAGTCAAAAGCTTTCATACCTGACCATGGAGTGTCACAATATTGTTGGTTTATTTCATTCCATTAGATAGAATGTCATCATGTGACTGCCGCAAGTCTTTCTGATTGTTCAAAATGGTGGCGTTACTAAACATTAAATTATTTAACCAAGAATACAGCACCCCACCCCCCTGGCAGGCTGTCATAGAATTAAGTTTCTTTTGACAAAGGCTATATTTGCCTAACTACAGGCTCTTCCATTGAAATTCTTACAAAACAGAGAGCAAATTAAGGTCAATTTTTTAGGTCAGTTTTTGTATACTTTTTCTCAGCTTTTCTTATATGTTATTTTAAATTCATGTTTCACTTTTTTCTTTACAAAAGTAAAAACTTTATGAATAGCATAACATGCAAAGATATAAAATTGCTTTTCCCCCTTTGGTAAAGTAAATCCACATCTCAATGCTTGACCAAATCCTACCACAATGCCACAGCACTCTCCTCATTTATGAACCTACCACATTAGAATAAGAACTCTGAATGATTCCATCATAAAATGGATGACAGCTCTGGTGCTCCAACTTCTTGTTTTTGTCAGTGTAGTCCCGTGATACTTGTTTCGTTGGCTGTTTCAGTCGGTGTATGGTACCCTGCCACCAGCCTGTGTCTGTCACCGTGGACAGCACGGCCTTGGTGGTGTCCTTCGTAGACCGTAGAATGTGCTGGGTCTGTTGTAGCGCAGCTCTAGCTGAGAACGGACTAATACGAGATGATCTGTCTTCGGTACATCCCGTTTCTGACGCCAGCCCCTCGTACAGTACCTGATCAGCAAGTTTAAAGAGACAATATGAGCTGCGTCATGAGAAAAACCCCAGTTTTTACCTATGCGAAAACAAAGGCGCAGATCAGCTGTACATTAACTGCACAGCTGATCAGCCCCATTGTTTTCGCTATACAGAAAGTACTATTTCTCTTCTACTTGTGTTCAAAATTTCAAGCCTCTAGCTCTCTTATGTTACTGTGCAGGCCAGATTATGTCAGACCTGGTCTGAACTCCTGAAGACCGGTTTTCTCCCATCTCTACTCATATCGCAAGAAAAATTACCACCAGAAGATAGTGCCCTATTTTTAACATTTTGACTTTTACAGCAAATTTGGTTAATACAACAAAATTTGAGCCGCATCATGAGAAAACCAACAATCTGCATATACGAAAACAAAGGCACAGATCAGCTTCACTGTAACTGCAAAGCTGATCAGCACTTTTGTTTTCACTATATGGATAGTACAATTCCCCTACTTTCTAAATTCAAAATTTCCAGTCTCTAGCCATCTTCTGTGCTTGAACAGCTGGGTTCGTGTCCAACCTGTTCAAAAACCTCAGTGTTGGTTTTCTCATGATGTGGCTCATATACTCATGATTCCAGCACCTCATTCATTTGATGCATAAACCCTAAATAAACTAGTTATCTACCATTCATAAACATTTTGTGATGTTCTATAAAGCCTGAAACAAGACTAAAATCTTTGCGAAATCTTTTGGTGGGTAGTTTCAAAAAGTTGACCACAGGGTTCCCATGGAAAGTATAAAATAAAATTCCATGATAATTCCATGATCAGAGTTAAATTTCCAGAACTGATTTTTCTGTTTATTTATTTTTTTTTTGGCATATACACTTTTTAAAAGACAAGAACAGATAATTATATTGCAAAAGTAACTTACTTCAAGGTATTATCTTGTTTTCTGATGAAGACAAATTAGTTTGAATGCCCTTTTGAAAAACATAACTTTATTTATCAATACTTATCAAGCGAGCAAAGCGAGCAAGGAAAAAAATGAATCCCAAAGACATCAAAACTGGCATTTCATAACAAAATTCCGTGATTTTTCCATGATATTTCATCATTTTCATCATTTTTCAAATTCCATGAATTTTCCATGCATGGAATTTTTTTTAGCCATTTTCCATGTTTTCCAGGTTTTCCAGTGCCAGTGGGAACCCTGTGACCAAAACAGCTCCTGAAGAATAGCTTTTTCTGAAATGTATAAATTTAGAACTTTTGAAATACAAGTATTTGCACGGTTTCATTTGTGTCTGATGTTTAGAATTTCGGTGGAGTAATTTTACCTGTGTTTCCAGTAAAGTCCTGGCCTGTAGTACAGGTTCTATCATATCAACGGAGCAATAGGTTACAGCAAATGACAACAATTCTACTCTGCAATGAGCAGGATACAATAGGAAATTGGTTACAGTGCGAATTCAATTATTTGAACGCCAATCTTTTGAACCACCAAATTTTTCAAAGATGCTTGCCAGTCCTAAAAATTTCCAACACAGTTCATTGTGAATACCAATTAATATAACCAATTATTATAATAATAATCATAATTATTTGTCGGTCCGGATCAAAGAACTCTCAATCATTCCAGGATATTATGTGGCCCCTTGCACTTTGAATTATCAATCTTAGACTGTATTTGACTGTCTATACAGAATTGCAGTCCATAAAATCAGAAATGGCTTTGCACAAGACTTCAGTTTAAAAGACTAGCAGTAGTATCTATGAATGTGCATAGGCCCACAAATCAAACGTCACAATGATTCACGTCATGAGAAAACTGGATTTTTGCCCATGCGCAAATAAAGACGCAGATCAGCTACATGTATATCCAGTGATATAGAAAAACATTCTCTTAGACGGTTTCTCATAAACATGGTCATCACATTATTACAGAATGTTACAATGTTTGAAGCTGTCCATCTATGTTTACTCACTTGGCTTTGAGGTTGTGGAAACCCTCAGCCTTGGCGAGGTCAACACAGACGTCCCAGGCTGCTCCATGACCCCAGTCTATCAGTTGTGCACATATATCGTAACAGAACTGGTAATCTTCTGACTGAAATATAGAAAATGAGCCTATGTTTCAGAAAACCAACAATTTACATGTAGGCTTCTGACCAGGTCTGACACAAACCAGACTGTACAGCCACAGAAAACAGCTAAAAGCTTGAATTTTCAGACTTAGAGAGAGGAGGTATTGTACTGTCCATGGAGCGAAAACAAAGGCGCTGATCAGCTGTGCAGTTACTGCACAGCCGATCTGCGGCTTTGTTTTTGCATATGCAGACTGTTGGTTTTCTGATGCAGTGGCTCAAATCAAAACAATGCTTATGCATTCATGGATAGATGTGCATCTGTAGCTATGTAAAAATTGGTTAAGCGCCAGTTCTCTTGGAGCTTGTCCTTTATTGTCGATACTACAGAGCAGCGGATATTAAAAGGAAAGCTGTCAAAAGGGGTGAGCTATCTGGCACACAAAGTTGACTCACACTTGACATTACTCTAGTGTTTATACCAATAATTAAACCCCCTCATGGGAAAACCGAAAATCTGCATATGCGGAAACAAAGATGCAGAACAGCTTCGCGGTAACTGCGAATCTGATCAGTGCCTTTGTTTTCGCTACACAGATAGCACAATCCCTTTTCTTCTTAAACCCGAAGTTTCCAGCCTTCTGTGAATGTACAGGCTGATTCATGTCACACCTGGTCAGACAATCAGGCCAAAATATTAAAACATTTGAGCTGCAACATGAGAAAACTGGTCTTTGGGGTTTCCAACTAGCTCTGACACAAACTGGCCAGTACAGTCACAGAAGATGGCTAGAAGCTTGAAATTTCGGATTTAAGAAGAAGAGGATGTGAACTATCCGTGTAGGGAAAACAAATGCCCTGATCAGCTGTGTAGTTACTGCACAGCTGATCTGCGGCTTTGTTTTCGCATAGGTAAAAGTCCAGTTTTTTCATGGCACGGCTCATTTACCTGTAATGCAGCCTTGGCAACAAGATGAAGAACTTTCCCTTCCTTCTCAGTACGCTCAGATCCTCCGACCCTCAACAAGTGGCCCAGTCGAACAAACTAGAAACATACAATATATCCTCAGGGTTTTTGTTTGTTTGTTCGTGTTGAGGCTTAACATCCCAGTCAATTTTTCAGTCATGTCAGGAGGAAGCCAACGCTTCCTATGTCTAACCAGTACTGTAGGGAGTTAATGTGTCTTGCTCAAGGACACAAGACGGTGATGCTTGTGGGGATCGAACCCAGGATCTCTCGATTCGGAGTCCGACCCTCTACCACTATGCCACTGCACTCTTCAGGGTTTAAATATAGTTCAACATGAATATCACAAAAAAAAATGGTGGTTAGCAATCCCACCATCCCCCAAAAGCACCGTTTATCATATTCTTGATGAAGCTTTCTTAAAGTTATTATATGTCGCTTTTCTACGTTTTGTATGTACACTGTAGGGGAAGGGCCGTAACTAATGTTGGAAAAACTTGAGGCCCAACCCCATGCTTAACAAGAGCAATAAATATGTTTAAACTAAACCCCCAAAAGCCACTGAACGAGACAAAAATGATGGTTAAAGATGTTATTGGTCTCAGGGGCCATCACCATGTGTTAGACACGCCTACGTTAGACGTTGAATTGGTGCTTAACACATGCGCATAGGCAAAGAAGAGAGCGGGTGAACAGGTCCTCAAAAGGGTAAATGAACACCATAAAAGTTCAGACCACCAGGATTGTGGTCAATCCTCTGAAGAAATCCATATTATTGGAAGAAACTACTGTCTAAACACCATCTTCCAGAAACTGCATTTTTCAGAATCTCACTTTTCTGAAAACCCTCAAGAAAAATATGACCATGTCACCAATTTGCATTCCATAAGTCCTAAAAAGTGCCGTAAAAATTTTGAAAATCGGTTAACAAATAAAAATTTTATGCCAGAAAGTAATTTTGGATAGGGCTTTTTCCATTGTAAAAATGTCAGCAAGGGAAGTAATTATTTTCCCGGAAAAAAAATATAAATTGATTATATTTCATTTAAAATGCACTAAACCAAAACAAAATTGTATGGTATGCATAGCTGAGTACCAAACTCTTAAAATTGTTCCACAGGTTTGCTTGATTTTCAATTTTCAGGTGTATGGATTACCTCCCTTGCACATGCAAAAGGCCTATTCAAAATAATTTTTGGGCATAATTATTTTAATAGTGAACCTATTCTCAAAATTTGTGCGGCACTTTTTACGACTTTTGGGTTGCAAAAACATGACATATTTATATTTTTCTTGTAGTCTTTCACAAAAGTGAGACTTTGAAAAATGAAAGATGGTGTTCAGACAGTAGTCAGGAATTTGCATTTAACCATTATAGCATGACTGTGCAGCACTGATTTGAATAAGAAAATGAAATAAAATACTTCGATTTATAATCCAGTTATCTGTCAAATCCTGTTGTATCTTTTGTTTTGGTTTGGTTTGAGGTTTAATGTCCCAACTGGTCAACAATTTTTTAGTGATGCCATGACGGAGCGTACCTTTTGTTTTTGTTTATAAGCTCCAGGCTTACTCTGAACAGCATTCTTCACCAGAGCTAGTCTGTCCTTACACAATCTCACTGTAGAGAAATATACAGAGTTTTTTTTTCATAACAAAAACTTGCCCATGCAATATACACAGAAATCAAAAATTTCATTGGAAAACGTTAGATTTTTTAAATATTTTGGCTAAAAACATAATGGGTACTGTTAGAACCGCCTCAGCGAGGCTGTTCTAACAAGTACCTACAATGTATGTTTTGGATCAAAAATAAGAAAAATAGGTATATCCCTGCAAACCCCATTTTTTTCTGTATAATAGTGGAGTTTAAGGGGAGTATACATGTATATATTTTTTAAGAAATTGATCAGCTCAATGTTTTGAATTTCCAGCTTATCTCTACAGCCTACATAAACCAGAGAGTACAACTAAAGAATATGGCTAGTGGCTTGAAATAAGAAAGAACTGTTGTCATTGAATCAAGAATACTGTAAGTTTGGAAAATTTCGGGTGACTTCTATTTTGCAAATTTTCGATTTCAGAATTATTACTGAGCCTTTGAATTCGCAAAAAAGTATTTGTGCAGTCTACAAAGCATATTGTAATTTTTTATTAGCTAGGACTTTTTTTTCACGAAGCAAAGAATTCCTGAATATTGGCGAAAATTAAGTTCTCGCGAACATTTCCGGATTTAAAGTATGTGCTTTCATGAAGCAAGAATATAAACACCAAGCTGCAGTTAGGCAAAAGCAGGTATGTGTCTTAGTTTACTTGCCAAAAGTATGGATGATGCTTGCCAAAGTTGTTTGTTTGAATTGATACTTAATGTCCCAGTCAACAGCTATGGTCATGTCCGGACATTGCCTCCATTTTATGGGACAACGTCCCGACATGATCATAGCTGTTGACTGGGACGTTAAGCATAACTACGTTACTGAGAATGAGCTAGTCATTTTGCTATGGGCTCTGTCCGTCTGGTGTCTTTGGGTTAAGATTCTAAATCTAAATGTATCAAACCTGGGTTTTCTATTCTTACATTTCGTATCATGCATGGTCCATATATGAGCCACTGGATCATGAGAAAGCCGATCTTCAGGGTTTTCAACCAGGTTTGACACAAATCAGCCTGTACAGACACAGAAGCAGACTAGAAGCTTGAAATTTCAGATTAAAGAAGAAGAGAAATTGTACTATCTGTGACAGGAAAACAAAGGCGCTGATCAGCTGTGCAGTTACTGCACAGCTGACCTGTGTCTTTGATTTCGCAATGGCTCAAGTCCGGTTTTCTTGCATCACAGTTCCTAAGGTATACAACAAACCTTGGAGGGGCAATATCTTGACCCCAAACTCTTCCAATAATGACAGTGAAGCTATCAGGTCATTCTCTTCTTGTATATCGGCTGGACTGTCTCGTATCAAGTTGAGGCAACATCTGAAATTTTTCTATATTTGAAATTTTCAGAACCTATGAGCCGCATCATGAGAAAACCAACAATCTGCATATGCGAAAACAAAGGCGCAGATCAGCTTCGCAGTAACTGCTGATCAGCACCTTTATTTTCTTTACACCGATAGTACAATTCCTGTACTTTCTAAATCCAAAATTTCAGGTCTTTAACCATCTACTGTGCTTGTACAGCTCGGTTTGTGTCGGACCTGTTCGGAAACCACATTGTTGGTTTTCTTGTGATGTGGCTCAAATGTTGAGAACTATCATGGTTATTGCTCATTTGTGATGGACAAGCATCCTGGAATAAATTTAGCTTGGGTGCTACATTGTCAACTTTGGGCAACTTGTATAATTTGAGCCATGACGAGAGAAAATCGGTCTTTGGGGTTTCCAACCAGGTCTGACACAAATCGACCTGTACAGTCACAGATGCAGGCTAGAAGCTTGAAATTTCGGATTTTAGAAGAAGAGAAATTGTACTATCCATGTAGCGAAAACAAAGACGCTGATCAGCTTCGCAGTTACTGCAAAGCTGATCTGCACCTTTGTTTTCGCATTGGCAAAAATCCGGTTTCCTCACGATGTGGCTCATTTGGATTAATCTAGTAATTACAATCATATCCCAACAGTCAGTTATCCTAGCCATACTGTCAGCCATCAAAGAACTCACCCAACACACATGAACATCTAATATTCAAGAAATAATGATGGTAATGTCGCATGTCTGAGAAATGAATGACTGTTCCTGAGCAAGCTTCTCAGAGCAGATTACCAGTACTTGGTGCATATTTCTTTCACCACTGACAAATTTTTTTGTTCTTCTTGAGTCAGTGGAAGAAGAATGGCCATAGAAATATTTTTCATAACCATATCTTCATGATAGAAATGTGATAGTCATGAGGCTTCATCAAGGGCATGCTTCTTTATGATTCGGACAACTTACGATTCGGACACACTTCAGATCAAGATAGTGTGATTGTACTTCAAAACATTTTTAATTAAAGGGATCTCCTGATATTTTTAAAAAGAATAAAATCACAATCAATTATTAACATATTTAATACTACAATACCAGTGCACTCAATTACTACCTTGCTAGTATCATACATTGGTCGGTGAGGTTTGCCGCTGAGTTGAAATACTCCCGTGATGCTTCCAAGACTAGCTCTATTGCCCTGTGGTACGGTACCCGGGTCTGCATGTTGTACTGTCGTGGCGTTGGCTTCCGGGATTCTTCCTCGGTCTGTTCGATCAGTTTGCCGGCCAAGTTAATGTTATTGGTATCATTGGAACAGAGAAGGCTTTCTACAAATATCTGAAAAAAGAATTTGTTTTAAATGTGACATGTTCTGAGACTTTGATACATATGAATTTAGCGGTCAAAAGGTCAGTATTGCAAGAATTATGGGACTTTTTAAGTCTACATGCCATATTGCTGAAAGTGTATACTTTGTGAAATCAACTCCTCCTACAGCTTTATTTATTTTGTTTTAAATACTTTGCAGATATGTTCCGGATATATTGCAGATGTGCATGAAAAAAGAAAAAAAAAAAAAAAAAAACACTTGACAAATCTACAGCCAATTTTTGACCATTTCACATGTTATGCCACTTCTACCCTACCATATAAAACATTGTTAAAAATGGTACTAGTGGCTACCATGCTTGGCGCAAAGCAATATAAGACATGCACTAGGACATGACTGTGTTTTTGTGACTCTGTTAATCCTGACTTTACATATAAAACCAACTCCCCCCCCCCCTCCCCCCTCCCCCCCCCCACCCCCCCCCACCACCATATGAGCCACGACCAGGTCTGATACATACCGACCTTTACAGCTACAGAAGATGGCTAGGGGCTGGAAATTGTGGATTTAGAAAGTAGAGGAATTGTACTATCCGTGTAGCGAAAACAAAGTCGCTGATCAGCTTCACAGTTACTATGAAGCTGATCTGTGTCTTTGTTTTTGCATTAGCAAAAAACAGGTTTTCACATCATGGAGAAGTTTTATAATAAATGAGCCGTATCACAGGAAAACCATATTTTTGCATATGTAAAAACAAAAACACAGATCAGCTGTGCAGTAACTGCCTATAATGGTTGTACTATCAGGTTTAAGTAAGACCTTGTTGGAAACCAAGAAGACAAGTTTTCTTGTGTCACAGCTCAAATATTAATTGAGCCACCGCATCAGCAAACCAACAATCTGCATATGCGAAAACAAAGATGCGATGCAGATCAGCTTCGTAGTAACTGCGAAAATGATCAGCGCCTTCGTTTTTGCTACACTGATAGTACAATTCCTCTTCTTCTCAAATCCTCAAATCCAAAATTTCAAGCTTCTAACCCTCTTCTGTGATTGTACAGCCCTGTTTGTGTCAGACCTGGTCTGACTCCAAATTGTAGGTTTTCTCATGCAAATTTCCTATTTACCTCATGGCAGAGTCCTTGTGAGATACACCTGTAAACTTTGTTCTGAAGTTCAATAACATCACCATGTAGTTTACTCCACTGAGCTTCACTTAATGGGGGATCCCTGACAAAAATAGAACAAAAATAATGATAGACCCCAAACATTTGATTTTACAGCCCTATCAATGTTCCATGAACAGCATGAGCATGCCGAAGTTTGGATGTTTGTTTCTGAAAGTTCAAAAATTTAATCTGACACCAAATACCCTAGCCAAAATCAAATGCTTGCATGATGAAAGTTATTAAAAATGTGCAAGCAAAACAGGTGATTTTTTCACTAAGATATGAGCCACCTCGTGGGAAAACCAACAATGTGGTTTCCAAACAGGTCCGACACAAACTAGGCTGTACAGTCACAGAATCAAGCTAGAAGCTTGAAACTTTGGATACAAGTAGAAGAGGAATTGTACTATCCATGTAGCTACTGCGAAGCTGATCTGCGCCTTTGTTTTCGCCTATGCAGATTGTTGGGTTTCCCATGCGGCGGCTCATAATATTTGCTATATTCATTTGTTCACATCCCTTTAAAGCTTATTACACTCATGTAGTTAGAATTTTACTTGAATGACAGCATTAATGGAGGGTATATGTATGGCTTCACACCCAAATTGTTTTTTATTATGTAAAATTCATTGCTGGAAACCGTTGATTTCATCAGAAACTATCCAATTTGTTGCATGCTATTCTTATTTGAACCGCATCGTGAGAAAACAGATTTTTGCCTATGCCTATGTAACTGCGAAGCTGATCAGCGCCTTTGTTTTCACTACATGGATAGTACAATTTCTCTTCTTCTTTCATCCGAAATTTCAAGCTTCTGTTCTGCTCCTGTGACAGTATAGACCTGTTTGTGTCAGACCTGGTTAGAGACCCCGAAGACCGGCTTTCTCGTGATGAGGCTTATTTTGAGTAAGCAACAGCTAGTCGTGCAAGATACATGTAGACCAGTAAAATCAGTAAAATATGAGCATTATTCTATTTTTTCAGCAGTGGTATGTCAGAAATAATTATTTTCTACCAGTAATACTACATGAGCTGCCAAGAAAACTGACAATCTGCATATGTGAAAATAAAGATTTAGATCAGCTGTGCAGTAACTACACAGCTGATCAGCACCTTTGTTTTCACATCATAGAGCAATGTCTTTTCTTTGTAAATCTGAAATTTCAAGCTTCTAGCCTGTTTCTATGACTGTATAGCCTGGTTTGTGTCAGACCTGGTCGGAAACCCAGATTGTTGGTTTTCTCATGCATTGGCTCATACCTTCTTCCTGCCATCCTAGTTAGTTTGATCATCAACTGTTCAGCTTCATCAGGGGACATCTACAATACAATATTTACATTTTTATTGCAATCGCCCAAGATGAAAGTATCTTTCTTGATGTTCTTCATTTCCCAATGAAAAACATTAAGTCACGTGATCTAGAGGCCACACCAATGGGTGGGGCGACATCAAAACCAGCAAGTGACTTTGTCTGTTTACTCTTGTTGGCGTGACGTCGGTCGTGTATCGTCATGACGTTAAAAGTGAAAATTTGACGTTCTGGCTGTTCCAAAATTACGTTGTCGGATTTAATGTCAAATAACATAAATGAGTGATGATATGTGCACAATTAAAAATCTGATACATAATTGATAATATAAAATGTAAATATAAGTATTGAAATTCAGATTTTAGATTTCACTGGATGATGAAAAACATTAGTTGTTTTAATGTCTCCGAGAAGCCTTTCGGGCCTCACAGACATTAAAACAGCCTAATGTTTTTCAACATCAAGTGAAAGCCAAAATTTGAATTTCAATCCTTAACTGAATACAAAACATGTCTCTGCAATATTTACCCCTATATACCCCACTTTATAGTAAAACTGGGGTATGAAGGGATATACATTTGTTTCTTATTTTAGTTCCAAGACATAGATTGTGGTTACTCTTTAGAACTGCCTTGGCGAGTCACCTCTGATGTGTACCCACAATCAATGTTTTGAGCAACAATATTGAAAAGATTAAAATTTTTGACTGATTTCTTTTTTATATTTTTGAGGCCGAAACATGAGCATGTTTTATGAAATGACTTTAAACTGTCTAAAAAGCAAATGGGTATGGGTCAAACACAAGTTTGCAACTGAATTGATATAAGAACTCTACTTCTGCAAATAGGAAAACCAATGACATTTGCTAACTTATGTCGTAGTACGTATATGAAAGCAAGCTTCCATTAATGCATGAAATTCTAAAATAAATAGTAACTGTGTTCAATAAATAGACAAGCTGTACTCAGCTTTAATGGTTCTTTCCACGCATGAAATATCAAGCTAAGCCTTTATGTGAGAAAACCAACAATCTAGTTTCCGACCAGCTCTTCAACCAGGTCCCACACAAACTCGCCTGTAAAGTCACAAGAGCGGGTTAAAGGCTTGAAATTTTGGATTTAAGAAGGGAGATTGTACTATCTGTGTAGCGAAAACAAAGGCGCTGATCAGCTGTGCAGTTACTGCACAGCTGATCTGCGTCTTTGTATTCGCATATGCCTTTTGTTGGTTTTCCGGTGCAGTGGCTCATTAGCTTCCAGCTACTGAGATGATAATGATGATGATGTTTATGAGCTGCATCATGAGAAAAGTGGATTTTTGCCTATGCAAAAGCAAAGGTGCAGATCAGCTGTGCAGTAACTGCACAGCTGATCAGCGACTTTGCTTTTTTTTGCTACTTGGATAATACAATTACTCTTCTTCTTAAATCCAAAATTTTAAGCTTCTATTCTTCTTCCGCGGCTTTACAGGCTGGTTTGTGTCAGACATGGTCAGAAACCCCGAAGACCTGTTTTCTCGAGTTGTGGCTCCTTAGTCATATGATGTTCTCAACCTGGCATAAAATAATATCATGTACCTCTGTATCTTTGATAAAGTATACAGGCTTTTTGATCCCATTTTCCTCCAATATTCTTGCAGCACTGAAAAATAAAATGAAGAAACTAGTCACAATACAAAAAATTCATAAAAATGTATGTGATCTTCAATCAAGCCATAGTGCTGCAAACAATTTATTTTTCATGCAGTTTCTGAAAGATGGTGTAAGGACAGTAGGTTTGAAGTCCGGGTTTAAAGTCTTTGACTCCTGGCCCAGAGGTTATAAAACTTTTTTTTCATGCTCAACTCAGCTGAGACTAAAATTTATCCTGCTAATAAATGTTAAAATGCCAACAATTGTTGGCATTTTAACTTTTATAAGCAGGATAAATTACAGGCTTTGGCAATCTAAATCTAAAATTGCAACGTATTTGGGCTATTTCATCATTTATGAGCAGTTTAAAATTTAAGCTCAGCTGAGTTGAGCATGAAAAAAGTTTTATAACCTCAGGGCAAGGTTTACAAGGTGACTTAGCAACAAAGCCATGCATTCTTCAAGAAATATAGTCTCTGTATCTTTGTAACATAAGTACAACTAGAAATTGGCTGCAAGCAAGGCTTTCAGTATACCCCCCGCAAAATTATCTAAGGCCAATCACTTAAAGGCCTTTAAGTGAAACATGCAGAAAATTTGTCAAAAATATCTTTTCAGCATTATAAACCTTCATGAAAATCCTCCGTACATGTCTGACTCATGTCTGTAAGGTAATTAATAATATACTGAAAGCCCAGGGAGTAAACTTATTGTTGATTTCAATGTACACTGTTGATCATTATTTATCATGAGAAATGGTCAAAAATTGGCTATGTTAAAAAAAGCTGTAAATTTGTCAAAAATAAATTATTCAGCATAAGAATTCTTCATGCACATCTGAAATATATCTGGAACAAGTGTGCAAAGAATTCAAATAAAACAATGAAAGCACTAGGAGGACTTGATTTCATAAAGTATGCACTACCAGCCGTATTGTATATTAGCGATGGTTGAAAAATGTCTAAGTTGAAAAATGCTGTAAATTTGTCAAAAATTATTTTTTCACCAATAAAATTCTTTATGCACATCTTCAATATGTCTGTAACATGTCTGCAAAGTATTGAAAAGAATTACTGAAAGCCCCAGGAGGAGTTGGATTTCACAAAGTATGTACTATCAACCATAATTGAATATAAGCAGAAATGGTCAAAATTGGCTAAGTTTAAAAAGCTGTAAATTTGTCAAAACTAAAATTTTCAGCATAAAAATTCTTCATGCACATCTTCAATATATCTGGAACAAATCTGCAAAGAATTAAAAAGAAACAATGAAAGCCCTAGGAGGAGTTGATTTCACAAAGTATGCACTACCAACCATTATTGTATGTAAGCAATAGTCCAAAAAAGTTAAAAAATGCTGTAAATTTGTCAAAAAATATTTTTTCAGCATTATAATTCTTCATGCACATCTTCAATATGTCTGTAACATGTCTGCAAAGTACTGAAAAGAAATACTGAAAGCCATAGGAGGAGTTGATTTCACAAAGTATGTATGTAAGCAATAGTCGAAAAATGGCAAAGTTAAAAAATGCTGTAAATTTGTCAAAAATTATTTTTTCAGCATTATAATTCTTCATGCACATCTTCAATATGTTTGTAACATGTCTGCAAAGTACCAAAAAGAAATACTGAAAGCCCTAGGAGAAGTTGATTTCACAAAGTATGTATGTAAGCAATAGTCGAAAAATGGCAAAGTTAAAAAATGCTTTAAATTTGTCAAAAATTATTTTTTCAGCATTATAATTCTTCATGCACATCTTCAATATGTCTGTAACATGTCTGCAAAGTACTGAAAAGAAACACTGAAAGCCCTAGGAGGAGTTGATTTCACAAAGTATGCACTACCAACCATTATTGAATATATGCAATTATAGAAAATTTGCTAAGTTAAAAATGCTTTAAATTTGTCAAAAATGATTTTTTTTCAGCATGACAATTGTTCATGCACATCTGCAATATATCTGAAACATTTCAGCAAAATATTAAAAGGAAACAGTGAAAGCTGTAAGAGGAGTTGATTTCACAAAGTATGTACTTTCAGTACTATGGCAAACATGTTACAGGAAGACTTAAAAAGTCCCATAACTCTTGCAATACTGACCCTTTGGCCCCTAAATTCATACCACACATGTATTGTCTGATGGTGCAAGTGTGGTGAAAATTTGAAACAAATCAGGCAAAAGCTACTCAAGTTATTCAGCAAAGATGTCCAAATGTTGACGGAATGACGGAATCACGGAGTCACGGAATCACGGAATGACGGAGTGACGGAATGACGGAATGACGGACAGGCTGAAAACAGTATACCCCCCTAAAACTTTGTTTTGCGGGGGGTATAAATAGTACTAAATAATCTAGAGAAACCATTATCCAACAAACTTTTACCAGCACTGTCCCTACAGTGGAGACAGAACTTAACTTCACACCCTTGTGCACTTTGTGTGCTCATGATGTGCACGACGACAGAGCGATTTCTGAGCTACGATGTGCAACCCAAGTTCAGAATGAAGTGCACTTAAAGTTCTGTTCCCAATCTTTTATCGAAGTGCACTTTTTACATGTGTTAAAATATATATGTACGTCTTACTATAAAAGAGAAGAGACAAGACTATTATACTGATTGTATTTAGTCCATTTTGAAGAATAGGTGATAATCAACTTGTAAATGTGAGTGACTTTGTTTTGATCATTACTATTACATTTGGGAAGAAAACCCCATTTATGTTACGTATCAGAAAAATTGAATTTGTATTTTGAGAAAATTTTAAGGTGTCAAATCTTCACACCTGTCATAGACTGAATACCCTTGAATTTGTCACCTGTCAAAAATCTAGAATATACGAGAATGTGTCATAAATCTAGAATACCCAAGACTGTACTGATGGCAGGGATTTAATGTTAAAAATAAAAGAAAACGATTATAAAATTATCCATTCTCAGATAGTAGTGTACTTTAAATTCTCTTACCAATTGCAAAGATATATTTTGATAAAACGAAATAGAGCGATTCCTGTCAAATAAGTCACTTAAAAAGTTGAATATAATTGTTACTTTTTAAAAACTCAAGAATTTCAAGATTGTTCTCAAATTAAAGTTAGTATATATTAAAATGTCACTATAAAACAGCGCAATCTTAGACCGAGGTGCACAAGGAGTGCAAATCAATGTGCACATCATGTTCAGATGTCGCTCTTACCAAAGTGCACTTGTCTCTCAAAGCATGTGCACAAGAAGTGCACTTCCTGTAACCTTAAGTTCTACCTCCACTGTAATACTCACTTGAGATGGTGTTCTAACTGGTCAACTTGCTCATGTAACTTTTTAACTTCTCTACTTTCTGTCCTGAAAATCAAGTTCAACCCATTTGAAATGCATCATTAGGAAACTGGCTTTTTACACATGAGCCACCTCGTGGAAAAACCAACAATGTGGTTTCCGACCAGGTCCGACACAAACCAAGCTGTACAAGCACAGAAAAGAGCTAGAAGCTTGAAATTTTGGATTTAAGAAGAAGAGGAATTGTACTATCCGAGTAGCGAAAACAAAGGCGCTGATCAGCTTCACGGTTACCGCGAAGCTGATCTGCGTCTTTGTTTTCGCCTATGCAGATTGTTGGTTTTCCAATGGGGCGGCTCATATGCCAAAACAAAGACATTATTCAGCTGTGCAGTAACTGCATAGATCAACGCCTTTGTTTTCGCCACACGGATAGTACAATTCCTCTTCTACTCAAATCCAAAATTTCAAACTTTTACCCTTCTTCTAATCATACAGGCCAGTTTGTATCAGACCGGGTTGGAACCCTTGAAGACCAGTTTTCTTGCATCAGGGTTCATTATTAACATTTGAACTTTCAATGACATTCTTCTAAGCAAACAGAAAAGCCCCACATGGAACACCAAGTTCTGTTCACTAGTGCAGTTACCTCAAATTCAATGTTCAGAAACTTTTGGGATACTTTTTCTTTTTCCATTTTTTGAATTTTTAGTGACTTCTTAAATTCACGAGTGGGTACTCATTGTGTCTACAACACTTTAAGTAAGTTTAATTGATTTAAAATGAATTCTTGAAGAAATAATTTTGCAAGAATTAAAAACTGAGTGCTTGTTTTGCAACTTACATCAATTATTTTACTCTTTATACGGGGGATGATCCAAAATAACGTAGACTTTTGCAGTAGCGTCTATACAACTCATTCAAATACTTATAAAATAACATGAACATAAATCGGAATATGTCTAGAATATTGTGGCAAAATATCAGGCAAAAATAACTACCCGTTAAAAATCTACAGTCAAAACAAAAAGGTCACTATGGTATACCCGGCGCACGTCATCTTTGATTTCGTAACATATTCATTTTGAAAGTAACACCCTTTTAGCGCTCACGGCCATCTATTCAACATAAAGATTTTGTGCGTATTGTGCTCTGTACTTCACAGATTTTCCGTCAGTATCCAAAACTCGAAACAAATTTTTACTTTAAATTGCTTCAAAATCGCCTCATCATCAGCCGCCTGCATGCGATCAGCGCATTACGCATTTGCGTCACCACTGACGCGCGTTATTTTTGTTTCTTTTCCCATCTTCGCTATGCTATATTATCGTCAAAATCGCAACGGGAATATTTTTACACAACTGATTTATTCATTGAATAGTCCCTTTTAGTCTACATTAAGTTATTTTTGGTCTTTGTGTTGGCGCTTTCAAAAGGCGCGGCAAGTTTAGTAATAGCATAAATTTAAGCTATGCCTGGCGACGACGTTTTTAACGTTAAACGCACTGGATAAGAGCACAATTAAGATTAATATTTCAAAAATGCACTACTCAAATTTGTTGAAACTTCTGCACCACATTATCTACACACCAAGTTTTTACTGGACTAAGTTTGGCACGATTCGCATGCCGATTTTACATTTTATGGAGACATATAAAACACAGGACACGACCGAAATCTCGCGTGCGCCGCTTATGCGTCACCATGGTTATAAAATGGCGTGGCGTGTTTCAGATACTTATGAAATGTGTAATTGTTTTATCTTATCTTGTTAAACGGATGTTCTGATTTATCGCAATATACTTTTTTCTAAAATTTAACCACGCATGTTCAAGCTACAGCAAAAGTTTATGTTATTTTGGATTTTCCCTCGTATGAGTAGCTTGAAAGACAAAAAAAGCACCTCAAGACTGTTTCATGACAAAAACATGCCCATACAATGAACAATGATTTTTCAGCTGTAAAAATGAAAATTTCTAGTTGAAATTTGAAAAAAAAAATCTTATTTTTGCCTGAAACATAGATTGTGGGTACTTGTCAGAACTACCTAAGTAAGGATAATGTGTACCCACAATCCAAGTCTTTAGCAAAAATTAGAAATTGTAAAAAAAAAAAAAATAAATCAAATTTTCACTTTGCAGCTTTTAATTGAGCCTGTGCGTGAGAAAACGCACAATTTGGTTTCTAACCAGGTCTGACAAAAACCAGCCTGTACACTGACAAAAGCCAGCCTGTACATCAATTATTTTACTCTTTATATGAGTAGCTTGAAAGAAAAAAAAAAGCATCTCAAGACTGTTTCATGACAAAAACACGCCCATACAATGAAAAATGATTTTTCAGCTGTAAAAATGAAAATTTCTAGTTGAAATTTGAAAAAAAAAATCTTATTTTTGCCTGAAACATAGATTGTGGGTACTTGTCAGAACTACCTAAGTAAGGGTGTTATAATGTGTACCCACAATCCAAGTCTTTAGCAAAAATTAGAAATTGTAAAAAAAAAAATAACTTTTAATTGAGCCTGTGCGAGAGAAAACGCACAATTTGGTTTCTAACCAGGTCTGACAAAAACCAGCCTGTACACTGACAAAAGCCAGCCTGTACAGTCACAGAAGCAGGCTAGAATCTTGAAATTTTGGATTTAAGAAGAAGATGAATTATGCTATTCATGTACTATTCGTGCAGCGAAAACAAAGGCACTGATAAGCGTCGCAGTTACTGCAAAGCTGATCTGCGCCTTTGTTTTCGCCTATGCAGACTGTTGATTTTCCCATGCGGAAGCTCAATTTAACTGTATATTGCATTATATAGGCATATTGTCGTAATGTGTTGTACTTACCCCACCCCTCTCTGTGGTAAACACTTCAAAACTTCCATAGCAAGATCTAGCTGATCAGCTCTGAAAACACACGGTAACAATGAGCCAAGACACGAGAAACACCTTTAACAATATGAGCCGTGACGTGAGAAAACCGTTTTGTTGCATTTGTTGAGAAAATGTTAACATAGTATCTGGTTGAAAACATAAACAAACTCCTTTGATTTCACTAAGCAGCTAGAACAGCTACTATTGCCTAAATGCCCATGCCACACGTTATTAACATCCATATATTAATGAAAAGAAAGTCATGTATTAATATAGCAAATCTCGTCAAACGTGCTGTTAATAAATGGCTTTTATTTCTGCTTGTTACCATGCGCTACGCAAAACACGTGCTAATAATGAGTAACTGAAGTCAGCCCGGAACCAGCATAAGAATGAAAACTTTACGCGTATGAACATGTGATGAGGCTGTAAATGATCAAAAATGATTTTGTCATTCATTGACATTCACTAGGTCCCACGGGGAGTGTTGAAAACCTTGGGCTATGCCCTCGGGTTTCAACACTCCCCTCCCGACCTTGCGAATGTTAATGAATATCATGTTTGATCCCTATAGTAGAAAATCGGAACACATTCATCATTAATCATCTGAATTAATTTGAACTTAAATGACTCATCCACATTATGACTTGTTTTAAAACATTTCAAAGCAAAAATAAGGTACATGAATAATCAAAGTAGGCTGCCTTAATCAATGCATCAAGAAAACATGTCCGTGAAATGTATACCCCCTCACACCCCACTTTTATATAGAAAAACTGGGGTTTGCAGGGGTATATCTATTTTTCTTGTTTTTTGCTCCAAAACATATATTGTGGGTACTTGTTAGAATTGCTAGGAAGTTCTAAAGTGTTCCCAAAATCAATGTTTCGAGCAAATATATCAAAATTATTTTCAATTTTTAATGCTGAAAAAATTCTCTGTATATTGCATTTGCAAGTTTTTCGTAATTGCTCACCTCTCACACCCATATAGAGCCTCTATAGCTATAGACATCAGTTCTGTCTGGGTTACAATGATTGGACTACCCAGCTGTATAATATAAAGAGTCACAATTTTTTTATAAAAATAAAAGAATACGATCACAAAGTTTTATATGAGCCATCTCGTGAGAAAACCAACATTGTGGTTTCTGAACAGGTCTGACACAAATCAGGCTATACAGTCATAGAAGCAGGCTAGAAGGTTGAAATTTCAGATTTAAGAAGAAGAGGAAGTGTACTATCCATGTAGCAAAAACAATGACACAAATCAGCTTCACGGTAACAAAACAAAGGCGCTGACCAGCTTCGCAGTTACCGTGAAGCTGATCTGTGTCTTTGTTTTCGCATATGCAGATTGTCGGTTTTCTCATGAGGTGGATCATATGTACAGTGTACGGTAAAGAAAATAGTAAAGAATACATTGCAACAAAATGTAAGGGTTCAAAACCTACAACTCACCAGGAAAACATATCTATGAAATGTATACCCCTTATACCCCACTTTTATATCATAAAACTAGGGTTTACAGGGGTATACCAATTTTTCTTTTTTTTTTGATCCAAAACATACATTGTGGGTACTCATTAGAACCGCCTCAGTGAGGCAGTTCTAACGTGTGCCCACAATGTATGTTTTGAGCGAAAATATTAGAATCAAAATTTTTTCAGCTGAAAATTTTCAATTTTTAAAGCTCAAAAAATCTCTGTTTATTGCATGGGGAAGTTTTAATAATGTTGTATTTAACTGTACTGAAAAAGGAAATTGACACAGTTTGCATGAACAAACCAAGTAAAGGTATGACACACTGACACAAGTGTTAGCATTTAATATTACAGGCTTTGGGCTTCTAAACCCTCAATTTTAATATATTTGGGCTATTTTGGTATTTATGAGCAGTTTAAATTTTAGGCTCAGCTGAGTTGAGCATGAAAAAAGTTTTATAACCTCAAGTACTGGGCCTGAGGTTATAAAACTTTTTTTCATGCTCAACACAGCTGAGACTAAAGTTGTTGAGTATTGAACCTGAATTTTCCACTAATTTTAACCATTTCAACATTTATGAGCAGTTGAAATTTCATGCTCAGTTGAGCTGAGCTGAGCTGAGCCTGAAAAAAGTTTTATAACCTCGAGTCCAGGTCTGAGTGAATCTTGTGCTCAAGATTCTTACTACTCACATGGGTTTTTGACAGTTCAAACACTTTCAGTGGCCGGCCGAGGTCTGTTTTTGCCATGGTTACGACATAGTCGCGGATAAGCCTGTTGTAGGATCCCGGCGTTTTCTGCTCACATTGACGTAAGAATGGTACCAGCCATTTTCTCAGGTTTTTGGAGTACATTTCATCTGATGACTGCAGAAAAATGAACCATCACATGAGAAAACCAACAATATGCCTATGCGAAAACAAAGATGCAGATCAGCTGTGCAGTAACTGCACAGCTGATCAGCATCTTTGTTTTCGCTACACAGCTAGTACAATTACTCTTCTTCTTAAATCCGAAATTTCGAGCTTCCAGCCTGCTTCTGAAACTGTTTGTGTCGGACCTGGTCGAGAACTGAAATTGTTGGTTTTGTCACACAGCGGCTCAAATATCAACTAGAAATTGGCTGCAAGCAAGGCTTTCAGTATACCCCCCGCAAAATTATCTGGAGCTGGCCAATAACTTCCTAAGTCAAACATGCAGAAAATTTGTCAAAGATATCTTTTTAGCATTATAATTCTTCATGTACATCCTCAGTATGCCAGTCACATCTATAAGATATTAAAAGAATATATTGAAAGCTTGAGGTTGATTTCATTATTGTATATAAGCAATGGTCAAGACATGGCTATGTTGAAAAATGATGTAAATTTGTCAAAAATCATTTTTTCAGTATTATAATCATTCATGCACATCTTCAATATGTGTGGAACATGTCTGCAAAGTATTGAAAAGAAATACTGAAAGCCCTAGGAAGAGTTGATTTCACAAACTATGCATTACCAACCATTTTTGTATATATGCAATGGTAAAAAAATGGCTATGTTAAAAATGCTGTAAATTTGTCAGAAATTAACTTTTCAGTATTATAATTCTTCATGCACATCTTCAATATGAGTGGAACATGTCTGCAAAGTATCGAAAAGAAATAGTGAAAGCCCTTGGAGGAGTTGATTTCACAAAGTAAGCACTACCAACTATTACTGTATATAAGCAATGGTCAAAAATGACTATGTTGAAAAATGCTGTAAATTTGTCAAAACTTTTTTTTTCATCATTATAATTCTTCATGCACATCTTCAATATGAGTGAAACATGTCTGCAAAGTATTGAAAAGAAATACTGAAAGCCCTAGGAGAAGTTGATTTCACAAAATATGCACTACCAACCATTATTGTATAAGCAATGGTAAAAAAATGGCTATGTTAAAAATTGCTGTAAATTTGTCAAAAATTATTTTTTCAGCATTATAATTCTTCATGCACATCTTCAATATGTGTGGAACATATCTGCAAAGTATTGAAAAGAAATACTGAAAGCCCTAGGAGGAGTTGATTTCACAAACTATGCACTACCAATCATTATTGTATATAAGCAATGGTCAAAAATGGCTATGTTGAAAAATGTTGTAAATTTGTCAAAAATTATTTTTTCATCATTATAATTCTTCATGCACATCTTCAATATGTGTGGAACATGTATGCAAAGTATTGAACAGAAATACTGAAAGCCCTAGGAGGAGTTGATTTCACAAACTATGCACCACCAACCATTGTTGAATATGGCAATTATTGAAAATTGGCTAAGTTCAAAATGCTGTAAATTTGTCAAAATTCATTTCTTCTGCATAATACTTCTTCATGCATATCTTCAATATCTCTGGCACATATCTGCAAAGTATCAAAAGAGAATATTGAAAGCTGTAGGAGGAGTTGATTTCACAAAGTATGCACTATTAGCACTATGGCAAACATTCTATGTATAGGTTTAAAAATTGCTGTAAATTTGTCAAAAATTATTTTTTCAGCATTATAATTCTTCATGCACATCTTCAATATGTGTGGAACATATCTGCAAAGTATTGAAAAGAAATACTGAAAGCCCTAGGAGGAGTTGATTTCACAAACTATGCACTACCAATCATTATTGTATATAAGCAATGGTCAAAAATGGCTATGTTGAAAAATGTTGTAAATTTGTCAAAAATTATTTTTTCATCATTATAATTCTTCATGCACATCTTCAATATGTGTGGAACATGTATGCAAAGTATTGAACAGAAATACTGAAAGCCCTAGGAGGAGTTGATTTCACAAACTATGCACCACCAACCATTGTTGAATATGGCAATTATTGAAAATTGGCTAAGTTCAAAATGCTGTAAATTTGTCAAAATTCATTTCTTCTGCATAATACTTCTTCATGCATATCTTCAATATCTCTGGCACATATCTGCAAAGTATCAAAAGAGAATATTGAAAGCTGTAGGAGGAGTTGATTTCACAAAGTATGCACTATTAGCACTATGGCAAACATTCTATGTATAGGTTTAAAAAGTCCCATAACTCTTGCAAAACTGACCCTTTGGCCCCTAAATTCATATCACACATGTGTTGTCTAATGGTGCAGGTGTGTTGAAAATTTGAACAACATCGGGCAAATACTACTTAAGTTATTCAACAAAGATGTCAAAATGTTGACGGAATGACGGAATGACGGAATCACGGAATGACGGAATCACGGAATCACGGACAGGCTGAAAACAGTATACCCCCCTAAAACTTCGTTTTGCGGGGGGTATAACAAAGTCATGTCATCATGAATTCTCTTACAATGTTCTCAGACCAGCTCTAACTCTAACTGAGCTGTACATCTACAAAATTAGAAACTTCTCATTAAGAAACAAGATACTGTAAATTCGGAAATTTTCGCGAGACTTTTATTTCGCGAATTTACGATTTCTGAATTATTAGCGAGTTCTTGAATTCGCGAGCGAGTACACGTGCAGTCTATAAAGCTTATAGTAATTCTTTATTAGCGAGAACTTTATTTTCGCGAAGCAACGACTTCGCGAATATTAGCGAAAATTAAGTTCTCGCGAAAATTTCCGGATTTACAGTAGATTGTTCCATCTATGTAGCGAATGGTTTCTTAAAATTTCTTTTCCTTAAATGGTAAGCCTTTGAGCATAAAATATAGACTGCAAGGTTTTTAAATAAGCATAAGGGGCTAAATAGGTTCAATCAAGTGGCTTTGTTAAATAAATAACACTTCATGTGCTCTGGCAACAAAGTCTCAAAAAATTATCATCAAACTGATGACATGTGTACTGTCCTTTCTAAGACTTACCTCTATAATTATTTTCACAAAACTACCCAACTAAATAATTGAGCCGCCTCATGGGAAAACAAACAATCTGCATATGCTAAAACAAAGACGCAGATCAGCTTTGCGGAAACCGCGAAGCTGATCAGCGCCTTTGTTTTCGCAACACGGATAGTACAATTCCTCTTCTTCTTAAATCCGAAATTTCAAGCTTCTAGCCTGCTTCTGTAGCCATACAGGTCGGTTTGTGTCGGACCTGTTCGGAAACCACATTGTTGGTTTTCCCACAAGACAGCTCAATTATTAAGTCAACAGCTAAAGCCCATTTCACATTGTACTGCCTATTAGGAGTGTGATTGTGCTACAGTCTGCAGGCCATACTGTGTGTCCTTTCAAATTTCTTGCAATGATCGCGCCAAAAATGAACATGTTGAAAATTTATTGCTACAGCAGTATGTGCTTAATTAGTTGGACTTAAAGTTGTGTGGGGTTGCTAATTAAACCGTATGGCTGTTGCACAAAACTCAGAAATTTGTAGTTGCACAGCTGCCAACAGCCTCTAAATAAACAATTTAGATTTTTATCTGGGAAAATAGTTACATGTACTTCCCTTGCTGACATTTTTACAATGAAAAAAAAAAAAAAAAAAAAAAAAAACTCAAAATTATTTTCTGGCATAAAATGTTTATTTGTTAACTGATTTTCTAATTTTTGTGGTACTTTTTAAGACTTTTGGAATGCCAAAAAGAGATATGATAATATTTTTCTAGAGATGTTTCAGAATGGTGCGATTTTGAAATAGGCAGTTTCTGAAAGGTGTTATATAGACAGTAGCAATTTGAGACTTGTCCGATTTTCCAACTTGTCATAGTCCAACATATGGTAGTAACAATGGCGGCCAATCCCAGTAGCAATGTGCGAAAGTCCATCAGGAAAACATGTCCGTGCAATGAATACCCCCGTAAACCCCACTTTTATATAGAAAAACTGGGGTTTGTAGGGGTATACCTATTTTTCTTATTTTTGCTCCAAAATATAGATTGTGGGTACTCGTTAGAACCGCCTCGCCGAGGCGGTTCGAACGTGTACCCACAATCTATGTTTTGAGCAAAAATAAGAAAAATATCAAAATTTTTCCAATGAAATTTTCAATTTTTGCTTTTGAAAAAAATTTCTATATATTGCATGGGCATGTTTTCGTAATGGTCAACAGGTCCATGCTAAAGTGCTATCTTGATGTGATAATGCTAGAGGAGCCTTACTTGTTTCATGATGAGTTCCAACTTGTCATAGTCAGCCATTCCTCTCAGTTGTTCAAACGTGAGGCTGTCGTCTATGTGACAGTCATACACAAGCATTTCCATGGTAACCAGATCATCTAACATGGCGTCTAAACCCTGAAAGTTTGAAAATGTCACTGCAATCAACTACATTAATGCTTAATAACTTTCTTGTTCATGTTTTAGTAAGTGTAGAATCTGGTGTGCTTTTGTATGAACTTTTTGCTTAAAGGGTGAGCTATAAAATTAGATTTCCCTGTTTATTAGAGTTGATGATAAACATCCAGGTCAACCCAGCTCGTTTCTGAAAAACGTGCATAAGCCCACACTGCTCGACTAGCATATAGATATTTGACACACATTTTACACATTAATGCTGTATTGGCCACATAAAACTAAACCTTCAATGTTAAAACTCTATTTTTGTAAGAATTAAAACACTTAAATGACATTATCATTGATATATGACATGGTTATTCAGTTTGTGTCCTGTTTTTGTTTGCTCTGTGCGCTAATTAGAATGATATTTTGTAACTCTTCACTTTTATGTTATTTAGAAAAGTTAAGCACACTGTGTGCTAATTAGAACGACTATGGTACTAACTGAGCTAAATTATGAGAAAAGATGCTTCTTATATGTGCAAAAACAAAGATGCAGATCAACTATGCATTACCGCATGGTTGATCAATGCCATTTACTTCAAGAGTAGTACAATCCCTTATTTTAAATCCATAAATTGAAACTTCTAGCCTTCATGTATGGCTGTACAGGCTTGTTTGTTCTGACATGATCAAAAACTCCAAAGAGCTTTTCGTGTGACATGGCATACTTGTACCTGTACACCTCGTTCTACTCCCAGTTTTACGAGTTCAAGGGCAAAGTCAGCTTGTCTTGACAATCTCTCGATTTCAAATGCCCTATATTTGTACCACTGGGTAACTAGGTGGTGACTCGTAGCATTTCTGAAACATTAAAATATTGACGACTTTAAATCCGGAAATTTTCGCGTGACTTTTACTTTGCTAATTTTCTATTTCCAAATTATTTGTGAGGTTTTGAATTCGCGAACGAGTGCTCTTGCAGTCTTTATGGCCTATAGAAATTCTTTATTAGCGAGAATCTTGAATTCGCGAGGCATCAAATTTCGTGAATATTGGCGAAAATTAAGTTCTCGCGAAAACTACCGGATTTACAGTATTCAAGAAACAGAAATTTCAACAGCTGTATATGAATGTAATGAAAATTTCTATCTAAAAATAGTGAGTCGTTCTTTTTCTAGGAACATCTATGGGCACAAATTGAACTGCAATACTGAGAACGGATTGATGGCAAAACATGCCTATTTTTCAAGAAAAAAGCCTAACATTTTTACCCATCCCCACCCCCACTCCCCACACCGCTCTTCATAAATCAGTGGTAAGGTAATAAATCCATAAATTGCAAAAGCAATCGCAAAAATCTCACCTATATTTGCTGAGTTCTGGCTGTTGTTCATATAGGAACTGTCCGAGCTGGTCAGGTGCAGACTGCTCTATGGCTGATCTACACGGGTCCCTCTCTACCCAGTCATGGGTGTGCCATCTCTCTGTCTCCCAGTCTAACACACAACCTTCACTGTAACATAGATACATTACGAAAACATGCCCATGCAATATACAGAGATTTTATGAGCTTTAAAAATTGAAAATTTTCAGCTGAAAAAAAAATGATACTTTTTTTTTAATTTGCTCAAAACATAGATTGTGGGTGCATGTTAGAACGTGGTTCTAACGAGTACCAACAATCTATGTTTTGGAGCAAAAATAAGAAAAACAGGTATACCCCCTCATACCCCAATTTTGCTATATAAAAGTGGGGTTCAAAGTGGTACACATTACACGGACATGCTTTCGTGATGACATACTGATAGTTACATAGGAAAACATGACTATGGAATGAACACCAATTTTTTTCTGCTGTTCAAATGAAAATCTATAGTTGAAAAACTGTATTTTTTATGCATTTTTGCTCAAAACTTTGATTGTGAATACTAAGGTCATCATCATCATCATCATATCTGTTTTATAGTCCGCTGTCCTCTACTGAGGGTTGGACTAAAGGTGTTTGTACAACTTGTTTTGGATCAAAAAGAAGAAAACTAGAATTGTCAGAGAATCTGACTATAGCCCCGCTTCTCAGCTTTTTTTGCAGGGTGAAAAAAACAATGACAGGTAACTATCACAGGCTATCACAAGCTAGATCTCATCAATATTGATGCTCATACAAAATTTGGTCTGATTATGTAAATTCGTTCCCTTTCAAAAATTTTGCGAAAAATGACGGGTAATAATCCAAAGCTAGATCTTGTCAATGATGATGTGCATACAAAATTTAGACGGATTCTGTCAATTCGTTCTGAAGATATTGAGCGGAAACAAAATTCTGAAGTCAATCAAGGGCTGTTAACTCCGTCAAAATTTTGCAAAAAATTATGGGTAATAATCCCAAGCTAGATCTTGTCAATGATGATGTGCATACAAAATTTGGACGGATTCTGTCAATTCATTCTCCAGATATTGAGCGGAAATGAAATTCTGATGTCCATCAAGGGCTGTAACTCCATCAAAATTTTGTGAAAAATGACGGGTAACAATCCCAAGCCAGATCTTGTCAATGTTGATGTGCATACAAAATTTGGTTGGATTCTGTCAATTCGTTCTCAAGATATTGAGCGGAAACGAAATTCTGACGTTAATTAAGGGCCATAACTCTGTCAAAATTTAACAAAAACTGAAGGGTAACAAATTCCAAGCTAGATCTTGTCAATGTTGATGTGCATACAAAATTTGGTCAGATTCTGTCAATGCGTTCTCAAGATATTGAGCGGAAACGAAATTCTGACGTCAATCAAGGGCCGTAACTCCGTCAAAATTTTGCGAAAAATGACGGGCAACAATCCCAAGATAGATCTTGTCAATGATGATGTGCATACAAAATTTGGTCCGATTCTGTCAATTTGTTCTCAAGATATTGAGAGGAAACGAAATTCTGACGTCAATCAAAGGCCATAACTCCGTCAAAATTTTGCGAAAAATGACGGGCAACAATCCCAAGCTAGATCTTGTCAATGTTGATGTGCATACAAAATTTGGTCGGATTCTGTCAATGCGTTCTCAAGATATTGAGCGGAAACGAAATTCTGACGTTAATCAAGGGCCGTAACTCCATCAAAATTTTGCGAAAAATGACGGGCAACAATCCCAAGCTAGATCTTGTCGATGTTGATGTGCATACAAAATTTGGTCAGATTCTGTCCAGCCATTCTCAAGATATTGAGCGGAAACGAAATTCTGACGTCAATCAAGGGCCGTAACTCCGTCAAAATTTTGCAAAAAATTACAGGTAACAATCCCAAGCTAGATCATGTCAATATTGATGTGCATACAAAATTTGGTCAGATTCTGTCAATGCGTTCTCAAGATATTGAGCGGAAACGAAATTCTGACGTTAATCATGGGCCATAACTCCGTCAAAATTTTGCGAAAAATGGCGGGCAACAATCCAAAGCTAGATCTTGTCAATGTTGATGTGTATACAAAATTTAGTCAGATTCTGTCAATTTGTTCTTAAGATATTGAGCGGAAACGAAATTTTGACGTCAATCAAGGGCCGTAACTCCATCAAAATTTTGCGAAAAATGGCCGGCAACAATCCCAAGCTAGATCTTGTCAATGTTGATGTGTATACAAAATTTAGTCAGACTCTGTCAATTTGTTCTTAAGATATTGAGCGGAAACGAAATTCTGACGTCAATCAAGGGCCGTAACTCCATCAAAATTTTGGGAAAAATGACGAGCAACAATCCCAAGCTAGATCTTGTCAATGTTGATGTGTATACAAAATTTAGTCAGACTCTGTCAATTTGTTCTTAAGATATTGAGCGGAAACAAAATTCTGACGTCAATCAAGGGCCGTAACTCCATCAAAATTTTGGGAAAAATGACGAGCAACAATCCCAAGCTAGATCTTGTCAATGTTGATGTGCATACAAAATTTGGTCAGATTCTGTCAACTTGTTCTTAAGATATTGAGCGGAAACGAAATGTTCACGGAATGACGGAACCACGGAATCACGGAACCACGGAAGGACAGGGTGAATCCAGTATAGCCCCACTTTTCCAAAGCGGGGCTATAATAAATGAACACCCCAGTATATAAACAAATAGCCCAAAGGGCAAAAGAAAAGTAGTTGGGGTTTTTTACATTGTATGAGCATGGTGACCATTTTGGTAAAGTGACCTGAATTTTTTATATACACATTGGTTTCACCTTCCTATAGATACTTCATATAAATTTGGCTTTGATTGGTCAATCGGTTTCAGAGGAAAAGATGTTTGAATATTACAGTAATATACTGTAAATTCGGAAATTTTCAAATGACTTTTATTTCACAAATTTTCTATTTCTGAATAGTTCTCGAGGTCTTGAATTCGCAAACCAGTGTTCATATAGTCTTTAAAGCTTATAGAGATTCTTTATTAGCGAGAGTCTTTAATTTGCCAGGCAATGAATTCGCAAATTTTCGCGAAAATTAAGCCCTTGAGAGTGTTTCCGAACTTACAGTACATCTATATTGCCTCGTGGTGGGGGCAGATGAACCCCTGTGGTCTAATTTTTTTTAAATCATAAATATTCAGTCCAATTGCCCATTTCCTGCAAGATTTTATGTTTAAATATTTTAATAGTTTTCCCCATTCAAACCCATAGGCAACCTCTCTCGACCTTGCCGTAAAATATGTCAAGGTCATCCCAGGGTCATAATTTGAACACATTGTGGAGCTTGAGTTCCCAAAACCACATGCCAAGTTTCATGATCATAAGTCTTCTGTAGAAGAAGATTTTTAAAAGTTTTGACCATATATGGGCATGGTGGCCATCTTGGTCATGTGACCTGTATCATTTACATATCCTTTTGTTCCTACTTCTTGAAGATGATCCATATGAAGTTTGACTCTGACTGACCCAGCAGTTTCAGAGAAGAAACTGTTTGAAAATGGTGGACGACACACGGATGGACGCCAGGTCATGGGTATCCTGGGGCTCACTTGTTGAGCCTGCTGCTAAGTTGAGCTGAAAATAATTAGTATATTTCTTGAAAAGTGCGGTATAAGGGGGTATTTATTACACGGCGGTATAAGGGGGTATTTATTACACGTTTTCCTGATGTACCAGCCACCAGACAATCTGTCTGGGCTTTATAAGGTAGCTAGATGCTCTAGATCATTGATTAAGGCTTAAAATTCTTAATTCATACTTGTGTTTTGTTTGCTAATTAGAACAAATATGAGTTGCAATACAAGCAAACCAACCAAGTCTGACACAAAAAGGCCTGTGCAGTCACAGAAGTAAACACAAGAAGCTTGGAATTTAGATCTAACAAGCTAAAATAAAAGCGCTGATCAGCTGTGCAGTTACACAGCTGACCTGCGGCTTTGTTTTTTCATTTGTAAAAATCTGGTATTGAGCTCATGTGGTACTTACCTGATTTCAGGTAACAAGACTTTGTATTCAGCTGGGCTTGTGGTCTCAGGGAAGTTAGACAATATAGCAAGTCTGAAAAAAATATCAAAGTGGTTTGTCCAAGAAGTTTGTGGACTGACTCACCTAGGGTATTAGTTTACTGAGTTAGTCAAAATGAATTTTATTTTCAACCTTTAATGAATTTACATTCAAATTTCATGAAAACTGCTGAACCGTATCTGGAGTTATACCATTTCAAACTGCTGTGGGTTAGTCATCACTGAGCACATTGGTGTATTTCGTAATATTATACCAAAATGCGGCATCTAAAATAGTCATTTAGAGTTTGATGCAACACAAAGTATTCTGCTTCATAATCAGCTGATTTTTACACCACATTTGAATGTTTATCAGCATAATTTTCACAAACTTTTTCTATGCATTTGGTAACACAATACACTCAGTCGAAGACGAAAAAAATAGCAAGTATCTCCAATTCTTGATGTCATCAAAACTCAATCAAATCATCACAGAGCAAAAATAATTTCAGTGATTTCGAAATGAATATACAGGAACAGATCAAATTTCTCCCACACATCAAGCAGCACATATTCTATAATGGACAGAAGTTATAGTCATCCAAAATGATTGAGTAGAATTTACAAAAGATTGAAAAGGGAATGCAGGTTTCGAAATAAAAGCGCTGCAGGCATGCATGATACCCCGCCACGCAAATTTAATTTAGTACAAATGCACAGAATATCTTTGTCAATAAATTCTCAAGATAAAGAGCAGAACAAAATTTTGTCATAAATGAAGGACCATAACTCTGTACATATTTGATAGAATTTACCATCTTCAATGCCAAACCACTATTTCCTTATATGAAATTTTAGACAAAGTTTGAAGAAAATTGGTTTATATATATACAAATCAGAGGGAAGAAACAAAATTTTAACATAAATCAAGGACCATAACTCTGTTCTTATTGACAAAACTTACCGATCTTCAATCCCAGACCACTCCTTCCTGATATGAACACCTGTTCAAAGTTTGAAGAAAATCGGTCAATAAATGCTCAAGATAGAGCCCAGAAACGAAATTTTAACATATATCAAGGGCCATAACTCTGTCCTTATTTGACCAAATTTACCCATCTTCAATCCCAAACCACTCCTTCCTGATATGAACTCCTGTACAAAGTTTGAAGAAAATCGGTCAATAAATGCTCAAGATAGAAACCAGAAACGAAATTTTAACGTAAATCAAGGGCCATAACTCTGTACTTATTTGACGAAATTTACCCATCTTCAATCCCAGACCACTCCATCCTGATATGAACTCCTATACAAAGTTTGAAGAAAATTGGTCAATAGATGCTCAAGATAGAGCCCGGAAACGAAATTTTAAAGTAAATCAAGGGCCATAACTCTGTACTTATTTGACGAAATTAACCCATCTTCAATCCCAGACCACTCCATCCTGATATGAACTCCTATACAAAGTTTGAAGAAAATAGGTCAATAAATGCTCAAGATAGAGCCCGGAAACGAAATTTTAACGTAAATCAAGGGCCATAACTCTGTCCTTATTTGACGAAATTTACCCATCTTCAATCCCAGACCACTCCTTCCTGATATGAACTCCTATACAAAGTTTGAAGAAAATCAGTTAATAGATGCTCAAGATAGAGCCCGGAAACGAAGCGCTGACGGACGGACGGACGGACGGACGGACGGACAGACGGACGGACGGACAGACAGACGGACGGACGGACACTCGAACGCAAATTTTTTTGGAGGGTATAACATAATACCCCGCACTTTTTTAAGTGGCGGGGTATAAAAATGAAAATTCTGATGTGCTCTGTGGTCAATACCCTGCGTCACCATAGCAACGTCTTCACATATTTCATAAAATTATTTTGTATTTTTGAGAATGTGAATAAATTCAGATAACATTAAATATGCTCATGGCCTATTGTCATTTATTTAAATATCTTCTAAGGTCGCGTATTGTATCAGAAAACCAAGTATCAGAAATTGTATCAGAAAACCAAGAATTTACTTACTTACTACTTACTTACTTACTTAATTTTTTAAACCTAGAAGTGTACTTTTGGAAGCAGTCCACGAACCTTTTGGACAACCTTGTAGTTCATGTCTAAATAATCTAGTTCTAATTTATAACTTACTTTAATGTCTAAATTGCTGCTATCAAATGTATAAATACTAACCTGTGAGGCATGACTTCTTCACTGTGGAAAGTGAATAATGTGTCTAAAGCTTTCCAATCACTGGACTGAAACAAGCACAACGTTATTTGAGCCAGTGCATTAGAAAACCAACAAAATGCTTGGGCGAAAACAAAGGCGCAGATCAGCTTCGCGGTAACCACGAAGCTGATCAGGCCTTTGTTTTCGCTGCAAGGATAGTACAATCCTTCTTCTTCTTAAATCCAAAATTTCAAGCTTCCAGTCTGGTTCTGTGACTGCACAGGCTGGTTTGAGTGAGACCTGGTCAGAACCCGAATCGTTGGTTTTCTCACGCACAGGCTCAATTTTTCATTGAAAGCATATTAAATGGCATCTCATTTTTGTTAAGTATTATGCCTAAAGCTGATGTTTGCCGGCATAAAAGATCAGATAACACCATTTTTAAACTTCACTAACAACACAAAAACGATCAATTAAAAAAAAACAATCTTTTGGCATGCAATTCCAATAAAAAATGGGTAAAACAAAACCATATACATCTAGTATGGTTTCTTTCACATTGCCCATTTGACTAGTGACATTGATTCATATTTGTTAATGTTACTGCTCCAAATGGGTACGTTTTCAACAATACAAATGTAATATGGTAAACAAAAATTGTCACATGCTTCACATGGCTTTTGAAAAATGCCTGAAACAAGCAGATACCCCCCCCCCCCCCCCTTGCTTATATTTCTAAAATGTCATCAGGTCAACTGGTGTGTGTTTACTATACAAGTTTCAAGCAAGATGTACTTTAGGATTAAAATTGCATGTAATGACTATTGCATAGTTAAATTATATTATACAATTAAGCCACCACACCAGAAAACCAACAATCTTGTATATGTGAAAACAAAGACGCAGATCAGCTGTGCAGTAACTGCCTGGCTGATCAGCACCTTTGTCTTCGCCTTTTCTTACTAGATCTGAAATGTAAAGCTTATATTTATCATCTGTGGCTGTACAGCCTGGTTTTTGTCAGACCTGGTTGGAAACCCAGATTGTTGGTTTTACCACAAAAAGGCTTAATTGATTCTGTAACAAGCAATTACACTAAATAGAGTTCTTTAAAGGAGGCTATACATGTAGTATGCATAACAAACCTGGGCATATTGTACAGCAGTTTCTACTATATTCTGTGACCTGAACTTTTCAAAGAACTTCGAGTCGAATCTTTCTGCAGCATAATTTACGCCCCCAAGGATACACTGAAAACAGAAAATAGTATCACCGAAATATCATCCAAGTCAAATAGCAAACCACTTGTGTGCCAGTCCAACATACAGGAAAAAGTATTTTTTGAGAGACACCAGTCTGTGCGGGGTGGATTCAGTTCACTATATTTGTCTATCTTTGTCTTATAGATATATAAAATAAACGAGATCACTTTTGGGGTCTAAAACAGTATCACAATAGCCCTACCTCGTAGGTTTTCAGTCTATATAGGTACTGTACTAATTTCTTTCTCGCTTTACACAGCTCTCTCTGTTCAAGTGTCAGACTGAAATAGAGAAAACAAACATCATTTGAGCCTTCACATGAGAAAACTAACAATTTGGGTTTCCGACCAGGTCTGACACAAACCGGTCTGTACAATAACAGAAACAGGCTAGATGCTTGAAATTTCTGATTTAAGAAGAAGAGGAATTGTACTATCTGCGTCTTTGTTTTCCCCTATGCATTTTGTTGGTTTTTTTATGCGATGGCTCATTTTCCATTTATTAACATTCGCAGCCCAAGGTTTTCAACACTACTGAGGAACCTTGCAAATGTTAATGAATGACTAAAAAATATTTGAGCCGCCTCGTGGAAAAACCAACAATCCGCATAGGCGAAAACAAATGCGCAGATCAGCTTCGCAGTAACTGCAAAGCTGATCAGCGCCTTTGTTTTCGCTACTCGGATAGTATACTTCCTCTTCTACTTAAATCCGAAACTCCAAGCTTCTAGCTCTTTTCTGTGCTTGTACAGGCCGGTTTGTGTCGGACCTGTTCGGAAACCGTTTTGTTGGTTTTCCCACGAGGCGGCTCATTTGTTTGCTACTATTACATAATTCAGCAAAAACACTGAAAAAAACAAATGAAATTCTATCAGCACTCCATCTTCCTAAGACTACTGTAAATTTAGACCTTTTAATGTGACTTTAAATTTGCAAATTTTCTATTTCTAAATTATTAGTGAGTTCTTGAGTACAAAAGAAGGTGTTCATCTTTTCATTAATACTTGTGCAAATTTTTAGTAGAGAGACGCTGTTTCACAAGGCAATGAATTCACAAAATTAGAGAAAGTTAGAATTCTCACATTTATTTCTGAACTTACACATCAGAATAACATGTCCATGAAATAAAAAGCCCATTCAACCCCAATGTTATATAGTTAAACTTGTGTTTAAAGGAGTATACATTTTTTTCATATTTTTATCTTAAACATAAATTAATGGTATTCACTAGAAGCGCCTCGGCGAGGCAGTTCTAATGTGTACCAACAATTTATATTTTGAGTAAAAGTAAGAAAAACATCAAGTTTTCAAGTTAAAATTTTCAATTTTACAAACTTTAGGAAAAATCTGTATATTACATGGGCATGTTTTCGTAATAGTAGTTGACTTACTTATCAAAGTTCACTTCGTTCAGTAGTTCTAGTTGTCTCTGTAGCTTGATCTCCTCCTTCTTCTTGCTGGACTCCGGGTCATAGGGACTTAACTCCAGATCTTCATACAGGCCTTCTTCTTCATCACAAAGGATAAACCTGACCAAATCTCAAGGTTATAAAACTTTTTTCATGCTCAACTCAGCTGAGCATAAAACTTGAACTCCTCATAAATGATAAAATGGCCCAAATAAATTAAAATTTCAGGTTTATATCACCAAAGCCGGTAATTTATCCTGCTAATAAATATTAAAATGCCAACAATTGTTGGCATTTTAACATTTATGAGCAGGATAAAATTTAGTCTCAGCTGAGCATGAAAAAAGTTTTATAACCTCAGGGCCAGGTGGTGCAAGGTATGTCAGAAATGAATTCATATATTTTTTTTAATTCACAGTAAAGTTGACCCATTCCACAATAGTGATTCAAATGATGTTAACTTTTCAATCGTCCGTGTCATTTGTATACCATAATATGCTAAAACTTGCTGTCATCAGAGTATATCGACAGTCGTATCATGTCCCTGACAACAGCAAAATCACTAATCTTATTTACGACTGCTGACCAATGACCATATACATGGATGGTATACAAATGACCCTGAGGACAGCACAGGTATCATCATTTGAATCACCTGTGTGCACACTGATTTCATTTCACAAAATCATATGTCAGATACTTGTTTTTGTTTCAGTACCTGTTATAACTAGAAATTGGCTGCAAGCAAGGCTTTCAGTATACCCCCCGCAAAATTATCTGAAGCTGGCCAATAACTTCCTAAGTCAAACATGCAGAAAATTTGTCAAAGATATCTTTTCAGCATTATAATCCTTCATGTTATAAGCAATGGTCAAGAAATGGCTATGTTGAAAAATGATGTAAATTTGTCAAATATCACTTTTTCAGTATTATAATTATTCATGCACATCTTCAATATGTGTGGAACATGTCTGCAAAGTATTGAAAAGAAATACTGAAAGCCATAGGAGGAGTTGATTTAACAAACCATTATTGTATATATAAGCAATGGTAAAAAAATGGCTATGTTGAAAAATGCTGTAAATTTGTCAAAAATTAAGTTTTCAGTATTATAATTCTTCATGCACATCTTCAATATGTGAGGAACATGTCTGCAAAGTATTGAAAAGAAATACTGAAAGCCCTAGGAGGAGTTGATTTCACAAAATATGCACTACCAACCATTATTGTATAAGCAATGGTCAAAAATGGCTATGTTAAAAAATGTTGTAAATTTGTCGAAAAATATTTTTTCAGCATCATAATTCTTCATGCACATCTTCAATATGTGTGGAACATGTCTGCAAAGTATTGAAAAGAAATACTGAAAGCCCTAGGAGAAGTTGATTTCACAAACTATGAACTACCAACCATTATTGTATAAAAGCAATGGTCAAAAAATGGCTATGTTAAAAAATGCTGTAAATTTGTCAAAAATTATTTTTTCAGCATTATAATTCTTCATGCACATCTTCAATATGTGTGGAACATGTCTGCAAAGTATTGAAAAGATATACTGAAAGCCCTAGGAGGAGTTGATTTCACAAACTATGCACTACCAACCATTATTGAATATGGCAATTATCGAAAATTGGCTAAGTTCAAAATGCTGTAAATTTGTCAAAATTCATTTTTTCAGCATAATACTTCTTCATGCATATCTTCAATATATCTAGCACATATCTGCAAAGTATCAAAAGAGAATATTGAAAGCTGTAGGAGGAGTTGATTTCACAAAGTATGCACTATTAGCACTATGGCAAACATTCTATGTATAGGTTTAAAAAGTCCCATAACTCTTGCAAAACTGACCCTTTGGCCCCTACATTCATATCACACATGTGTTGTCTAATAGTGCAGGTGTGTTGAAAATTTGAAGAACATTGGGCAAAAACTACTTAAGTTATTCAGCAAAGATGTCAAAATGTTGACGGAATCACGGAATCACGGAATTACGGAATCACGGACAGGCTGAAAACAGTATACCCCACTAAAACTTCGTTTTGCGGGGGGTATAATCAACAAAGAATCTAAAAGAAACATTGAAAGCCTTAGGAGGAGTTGATTTCACAAAGTATGCACTACCAACCATTATTGTGTATAAGCAATGGTCAAGAAATGGCTATGTTGTTTGTCAAATATCACTTTTTCAGTATTATAATTATTCATGCACATCTTCAATATGTGTGGAACATGTCTGCAAAGTATTGAAAAGAAATACTGAAAGCCCTAGGAGGAGTTGATTTCACAAACCATCATTGTATATAAGCAATGGTCAAAAAATGGCTATGTTAAAAAATGCTGTAAATTTGTCAAAAATTAATTTTTCAGTATTATAATTCTTCATGCACATCTTCAATATGTGAGGAACATGTCTGCAAAGTATCAAAAAGAAATACTGAAAGCCCTTGGAGGAGTTGATTTCACAAAATGTGCACTACCAACCATTTTTGTATATAAGCAATGGTCAAAAAATGGCTATGTTGAAAAATGCTGTAAATTTGTCAAAAATAATTTTTTCAGCATTATAATTCTTCATGCACATCTTCAATATGTGTGGAACATATCTGCAAAGTATTGAAAAGAAATACTGAAAGCCCTAGGAGGAGTTGATTTCACAAAATATGCACTACCCACCATTATTGTTTAAGCAATGGTCCAAAAATGGCTATGTTAAAAAATGCTGATAATTTGTCAAAAATTATTTTTTCAGCATTATAATTCTTCATGCACATCTTCAATATGTGTGGAACATGTCTGCAAAGTATTGAAAAGAAATACTGAAAGTCCTAGGAGAAGTTGATTTCACAAACTATGAACTACCAATCATTATTTTATATAAGCAATGGTCAAAAAATGGCTATGTTGAAAAATGCTGTAAATTTGTCAAAAATTATTTTTTCATCATTATAATTCTTCATGCACATCTTCAATATGTGTGGAACATGTCTGCAAAGTATTGAAAAGAAATACTGAAAGCCCCAGGAGAAGTTGATTTCACAAACTATGCACTACCAACCATTATTGAATATGACAATTATCGAAAATTGGCTAAGTTCAAAATGCTGTAAATTTGTGAAAATTCATTTTTTCAGCATAATACTTCTTCATGCATATCTTCAATATCTCTGGCACATATCTGCAAAGTATCAAAAGAGAATATTGAAAGCTGTAGGAGGAGTTGATTTCACAAAGTATGCACTATGAGCACTATGGCAAACATTCTATGTATAGGTTTAAAAAGTCCCATAACTCTTGCAAAACTGACCCTTTGGCCCCTAAATTCATACCACACATGTGTTGTCTTATGGTGCAGGTGTATTGAAAATTTAAAGAACAGCGGGCAAAAACTACTTAAGTTATTCAGCAAAGATGTCAAAATGTTGACGGAATGACGGAATCACGGAATGACGGAATCACGGAATTACGGACAGACTGAAAACAGTATACCCCCCTAAAACTTCGTTTTGCGGGGGGTATAATAAATACAGTTGAAGCACAAAGCTGTACTGAATGACTTTTATTATTATTATTATTTTCTACTTTTTACCTATCTTGTTCAAAGAAAAAAAATAGAATGACCTAAAATTAAACCGCCAAATCAGAAAACCAACAATCTGCATATGCAAAACAAAAGTCGCAGATCAGCTGATCAGCACTTTTGTTTTTGCCCCATAGATATGCTCTTCTTTCCTAGTCTGAAATTTCAAGGTTCTAGCTTTTATGTGTGACTGAACAGTCTGGTTTGTGTCAGACCAAGTCGTAAACCCAGATTGTTGGTTTTCTCATGCAAAGGCCCATATATGAGCTGCAACGCGAGAAAACCGGTCTATGGGGTTTCCATGTCTGACACAAACCAAGCTGTACAAGCACAGAAGATGGCTAGAAGCTTGAAATTTCGTATTTATGAAAAAGAGAAATTGTACTATCCGAGTAGCGAAAACAAAGGCGCTGATCAGCTTCGCAGTTACTGCGAAGCTGATCTGCGTCTTTGTTTTCGCATATGCAGATTGTTGGATTTCTTGTGCCGCTGCTCAATTACCTTCCTTTATCTTCCCCTTTCCCAATCATAATAAGAGCGGGTAAGTCCGTCCCCCTCAGTCCGAACTCTAACAACTCCTTCATAGCGTCAATACTGTCTGACATCCTCTCTAGACACTCGTGTAACACCCAGGATCTCTTGCTGATCTTACTCTGTAAGTTTATGAGTTTGTATAATCAGTATATTCATTGAGTCACCACACTAGAAAACCAGGATTTCCAATCAGGTCTCATCATCAGGGAGACTCCAGGAAATGGGCAATAAATGATCCACAATAAGTCGAAAAAATATAACACTTTTTTTTTTTTTCAAGAAAATAATAAAAAAAAAAAAATAAATAAATAAAAAAAATCCTATATATTCTATACATTTTTTCAAAAACCTCCTTGAAATGAAAGAAACCTCTCCCTGATGCAGCTTTTGAACTCATCACATGTATGCTTACTTGACGCTAGAACTTACTAGATAATCTTGTATAGAAGCTATCTCTACTGGTGATTTTCTCCACTGCCGCTGATAGACCAGGTCACAGTCCAGTCCGTAGGCCTCTGCCAGGGCTTTTGCCTCACCATACTCTTCATTATCCAACTAAAACAAAAATAAATGAGCCTTCGCATCAGAAAACCAATAATTTGGGTTTCCAACCAGGTTCGACACACACTGGCCTATAAAGTCACAGAAGCAGAATAGAAGCCTGAAATTTCGTATTTAAGAGGAGTGGTTGTCCTATCTATATATAGCAAAACAAAGACACTGATCAGCTGTGCATGTTGTTTGTTTTCTTGTGCTCCAGCTCATATCTTAAATATGTTGCAGGAAAACAGGTTTTAGCAGTTTTGGATCAGGTCCAATCACAAATCTGGCTTTAATATAAAGCCAAAGAAGATGACCATTATCTTAATCACAAATATGCTATTTTTACACTACTGAAAAGAAAACAGTGTACCACTTCTACTATATGAGCCGTCGCATGAGAAAAACAACAATTTGCATATGCGAAAACAAAGGTGCAGATCAGCTTCGCGGTAACCGCGAAGCTGATCAGCACCTTTGTTTTCGCTACACAGATAGTACAATTGCTCTACTTTCTAAATCCAAAATTTCCAGTCTCTAGCCATCTTCTGTGACTGTACAGCCTGGTTTGTGTCGGACCTTGTCTGAACCCAAATTGTTGGATTTCTCACGCACAGGCTCATATTGGTTATGATAGTGTTCATGTTTTACATCCCACATAGCATCTATTTTTATATGAAGACAGAATGTCCTTTTAAAGTTTTATCTGAAAGACGCAAGAAACCACAACCACTGGTTTTCAAGGCAAGTGGCGAAACATATACTCTAAGCATGTCTCTGTGCTGTGTTTAATTTTACCATGATGGTGTACCTACCTTTCTTGCATACAGTTCCTCATAAGCTGTCTATTTTAGAAACACCATTGCCTACCTTTCTTGCATACAGTTCCTCAGGTGTTGTCGATTTTAGAAACACCATCACCTACCTTTCTTGCATAGTTCCTCAGGTGTTGTCAATTATTTTAGAAACACCATTACCTACCTTTCTTGCATACAGTTCCTCAGGTGTCATCGATTTTAGAAACACCATTACCTACCTTTCTTGCATACAGCTCCTCAGGTGTTGTCGATTTTAGGAACACCAGTCTGTATGTCCTATTCACAAGCCTGAAACAAATATGGCATGTTACAAAAGTATAGCTAGGAAAATTTTACAAGCATTTAATTACTGCTAATATCAAGCAATTCCTAATCTCACGAATTTGACTTTCTCTCTAATTATGACTTTCCATAAGTACCAGAGGACCAATGGTCCTGTAAACGCTCACCTGAGATCTGCTTCATATACCAATAAACATATTTGAATATTATGGTATTTAACCCCAGTGCAGGGGCAGATGAAGCCCTTGGGCCATTTTCTTTTTTCAGAATAATCAATATTTTGTCCATTTGCCAATTTCCTGCTGATTTTCCCCTTCAAATAACATTTTAAAAGCAGATGAGCCCCTGGGGTCCATTTTTTTTCCAGAATCATTAAATTTCAGTCCTACTGCCCATTTCTTGCAAGACTTTCACCACTTAAAATTACATTTTAAAAGTTTTCCCCATTCAAATGCATTGACGACCTATGTTGACTATGTTGACCTTGCCATAAAATAGGTCAAGGTCACCACAGGGTCATGTTTTATATACACATTGTAGTACTTGAGTCACCCATACTTCATGCAAAGTTTCGTTGAAATCGGTTTACCGGTTCTGGAGAAGAAGATATTTTAAGGGTTTTTACCATATATGGGCATGGCGGCCATCTTGGTCACGTGACCTGGATTATTTATATATACATTGGTTCCCACTTCCTATAGATGCTTCATATAAAATTTGGCTTTGATTGGCCAAGTGGTTTCAGAGAAAAAAATCTTTGAAAAGTGTGTATGGACGACAGACCGGCCAAGGTCAAGAGATGACCTTGACCTAAATTAATCATATACCTTCATCTAATCCATTAGTTGTTTGCATCTACCACTTTTCAGATCTCAGGCTGCAATAGTTTTCAAAAAATAGCTAATTTCCACTTTTCCCATTATAAGTCTATGGAAAGTTACCATAGCAACCAGAGTTCTTATCCGACTGGAAAAACACAAATTATGTAGAGGCTACTGTCAGGAACATATATACAAAGTACAGGATTCATCCACTTGACAGTTTTTGAGGAGAAGATTTTTAAATGTTTTTTTTCAAAATTTTGCCCTTTATGGGGCCCCAGCAACCAATCAAAATAAAGGATCAGGACAAAACTCGCAAGAAACGTCAAACACTACTCAATAAACATTTCAGCAAAAACAAAATTCAAAACTCTGCAATTTTAGCGGAAAAATAGCCGATTTTCACTTTTCCCATTATAAGTCTATGGAAACTTTAAGTTGCCATAGCAACCAGAATTCTTATCCGCCTGGAATAAAAAACACAAATTATGTAGAGGTCACTGTCAGGAACATGTATACAAAGTATAGGCTTCATCCCCTTGACAGTTTCTGAGAAGAAGATTTTTGAATGTTTTTCGAAATTTTGCCCTATATGGGGCCTCTGCAACCAATCAAAATGAAGGATTAGGACAAAAGTCACATGAAACGTAAAGGACTACTCAATAAACATTTCTGCAAAAACAAAATTCAAATATCTCCAACAAGACAGCAAAAACTGGCAATTTTCACTTTTTTCCATTATAAGTCTATGGGAAGCATAAGTTGCCATAGCAACCAGAGTCCTTATCCGATCAAAACAAAAAACACAATTATTATTTCCCCCTACCTGTAGATAGTGTATGTGTAATATGAGAACAATCGGCCCAGCGGTTTCAGAGAAGAAGATCTTTGAAATTGTGGACGACGGACGGACGACGGACGGACGGACGACGGACGGACGCCGGAGCATGGGCATACTATAAGCTCACCTATGAGCTAAAAAAGACTACACAAATACTTACTTGCAAATTCAAAAATTCAGATATAATTTGGAATACAGAAATAAATGTCATGCAAAAATTACCAAACTTACAGTTCACTGCAGAAAATTCATACTTCAATCAAATACTTGAACTACAGTACTACATGATTGAAGTTTGAATAGCTTGCAGCTCTCACTATGATGCTCTATCCAACCAAGGTCTCAGGGTCAAGGTCAAGGTCTTGCTTTAATAAGTGAAAAACACAGGAGCAAATTCATTAGCGGAGCCGGTTTTGCACTAGCTTTGCAAATCAAATCAAAGTTTTCAAGCACCTGGCCAACTTTTGTGTTGAGAGCTGGTTAGAACCCCTCAGCGCTGGTTAGAACCCCTCAAATCCTAGTTTTATGTTGGTCAAATAGTGAAATACTAATCAGAATATTCTAATGCTTACTTGGGTTTTTTCTTAGGTGGCTGGAATCTCTCCATGTCTGTGACATAGTGAAGAACTTGTTTAGAATATCTTGTCGTTTTTGTCATCACGCTTTCATCTTCTTCGCTGTCATCCTCGTTATCCTCATCACCGATCATCAGCCGACGCTTTGACGGAAATCTGCACTCAACCTATAACACAACAAGCCGACTGGTACTCAACCTTTAGCTTAAAACCTAGTCTCTAATAATGGTATGTCCAGAAAAGTTTTGTGTGGAGGATGATACAAAAATTATTTTTATGTCAAAATCTTGATCTTAGCTTGTCTTAATAGGACCTGCAAACATTTTGAAAATTGGCCAGCAGATATTGAGATAAAGATGAGTTTTGAATAGAAATCAGTGATACCTCCAATCCTAGAAATCCCCCATCATGCACTGGGCCAACATGAGGTGCTGGTTCAAGCCACTCTGGGTTGGTACCCAGCAAATTCTTCAAGGTTTTGATAGAGGACACCGTGATGGCTCCGGTACATCTCGCAAGAATCACAGCCTGTAAGAAAAGGAACACATTGTGTACATTATGAGCCGCGACGCGAGAAAACCGGTCTTCGGGATTTCCGACCAGGTCCGACACAAACCGGGCTGTACAGTCTCAGAAAAGAGCTAGAAGCTTGAAATTTCGGATATAAGAAGAAGAGGAAATATACTATCCGTGTAGCGAAAACAAAGGCGCTGATCAGCTTCGCGGTTACCGCGAAGCTGATCTGCGCCTTTGTTTTCGCATAGGCAAAAATCCGGTTTTCTCGCGTCGCGGCTCTTATTATAATTTGAGCTGCGGCACAAGAAGACCGGATTTTGCGTATGTAAAATCAAAATCTGTGGCCTTTGTTTTCGCTACACAGATAGTACAGTTCATATTCTTGTGTGACAGGATAGCCTCCCTTGGTAGAATATGTTGGTGCAATGCATTAGCAGCATCTAGAGTGCTAGTAATATGCAAATTACAAACTCGAAGCTTTGTGCATCGAGTAAGTGTAGAGTATATAGCTGCTAAACCACACTTGGTGGATGAGCATGCTTTTCCACTGACAGGGTTTGCTGTGGCTTGGCTCGGCTGTACCTTACACTTGTTAAATCTGAAATTTTGAACATTGTTGTGTAACTGTACAGACGTTTGTGTCAAATCTGACTGGAAACCCTAAGACCAGTTTTCTCGCGTCATAGCCCCTTTGGTACCCAGAAAAACTTATTCAAGGTCCTGATAGAGGACACTCTGATTGCATCAGTACATTTTGCTAGAATCACAGCCTGTATTATACAGATTTTTACAGCTGTATAAAATTCACTGAAAACAATTGGATAGATTTTTCTTATTTTTGCTCAAAACATAGATTCCTGGCACAAATTAGAACTGCCTCTGAAAGGTGGTTCTCACATTAAAACTGTCTCAGGGAGGCACCTCTAACGAGTATCCACAATCTATGTTTTGGAGCAAAATACGGGGTTCATTTCCATGTGAAACCTAACAATGGTAATAAGGTTTGATTGGGTCATCCTGACAGAACGACTGTTCAAAATATTTTGCTTTTGATTTCGATAAAGCAGGGTTTAAATTGAGACTAAACATCTACATCAGTAATGCACTAGTCATTAGTAATCCCTCCCCATCAGTAATGCACTAGTCATTAGTAATCCCTCCCCATCAGTAATGCACTAGTCATTAGTAATCCCTCCCCATCAGTAATGCACTAGCCATTAGTTATCCCTCCCCATCAGTAATGCACTAGCCATTAGTAATCCCTCCCCATCAGTAATGCACTAGTCATTAGTAATCCCTCCCCATCAGTAATGCACTAGCCATTAGTAATCCCTCCCCATCAGTAATGCACTAGCCATTAGTTATCCCTCCCCATCAGTAATGCACTAGCCATTAGTAATCCCTCCCCATCAGTAATGCACTAGTCATTAGTAATCCCTCCCCATCAGTAATGCACTAGTCATTAGTAATCCCTCCCCATCAGTAATGCACTAGTCATTAGTAATCCCTCCCCATCAGTAATGCACTAGTCATTAGTAATCCCTCCCCATCAGTAATGCACTAGTCATTAGTAATCCCTCCCCATCAGTAATGCACTAGTCATTAGTAATCCCTCCCCATCAGTAATGCACTAGTCATTAGTAATCCCTCCCCATCAGTAATGCACTAGTCATTAGTAATCCCTCCCCATCAGTAATGCACTAGTCATTAGTAATCCCTCCCCATCAGTAATGCACTAGTCATTAGTAATCCCTCCCCATCAGTAATGCACTAGTCATTAGTAATCCCTCCCCATTAGTAATGCACTAGTCATTAGTAATCCCTCCCCATCAGTAATGCACTAGTCATTAGTAATCCCTCCCCATCAGTAATGCACTAGTCATTAGTAATCCCTCCCCATCAGTAATGCACTAGTCATTAGTAATCCCTCCCCATCAGTAATGCACTAGTCATTAGTAATCCCTCCCCATCAGTAATGCACTAGTCATTAGTAATCCCTCCCCATCAGTAATGCACTAGTCATTAGTAATCCCTCCCCATCAGTAATGCACTAGTCATTAGTAATCCCTCCCCATCAGTAATGCACTAGTCATTAGTAATCCCTCCCCATCAGTAATGCACTAGTCATTAGTAATCCCTCCCCATCAGTAATGCACTAGTCATTAGTAATCCCTCCCCATCAGTAATGCACTAGTCATTAGTAATCCCTCCCCATCAGTAATGCACTAGTCATTAGTAATCCCTCCCCATCAGTAATGCACTAGTCATTAGTAATCCCTCCCCATCAGTAATGCACTAGTCATTAGTAATCCCTCCCCATCAGTAATGCACAAGTCTCCCTTCCCCAAGGTTCAGGGACTTTGACTTTTTACCTAGCAAACCCCTGATATAAGCTGTTTATTTCCCTCCAGTCTAATTTTTGCATGTACAGTTCAAACCACAGGTAGTTCTCCTCATCAGGAAAACATGTCCGTGAAATGTTTACCCCTTTAAACCCCACTTTTATATAGCAAAACTGGGGTATGCAGGGGTATACTTATTTTTCTTATTTTTGCTCCAAAACATAGATTGTGGGTACTCATTAGAACCGCCTCGGCGAGGCGGTTCTAACGTGTACCCACAATCTATGTTTTGAGCAAAAATAAGAAAAATATCAAAAATTTTCTGCTGAAAATTTTCATTTTTTAAGCTCAAAAAACCTCTGTTTATTGCATGGGCAAGTTTTCGTAATGGATGCCAAGGTAATCCCCCACTCAATTCCACAGCTATCCCCCACCCTCCTGTACCTGGAGGGGGGCATAGTTACAAAAGACTGGTGCATAATGTCATGAGAAAACCTGACTTTTGCATATGTCAAGAGAATGGGACCTGCAAAGTAACCATGCAACAGATAGTACAAACTCTTTACTTCATAAATCAGAAATTTCAAACTTCTAGCCAAATTCAATTGCTGCACAGCCTGGTTTGTGAGTGTTAGATCTGGTCAGAAACCTAGGTTCCCCAATGGGGGCTCAGATAATAACCTACCTCGTCCGACCACCAGTTCACATCGATCAGATTACGGGTTGGGACTAAATCTGAAAATAAACAACAGTATTTTAATGATAACAATCCATGGTAAAGAAATTAGATGAGCCGCATCATGAGAAAACCTGATTTTTGCCTACGCAAAAACAAAGGCACAGATCAGCTTTGCAGTAACCATGAAGCTGATAAGCACCTTTGTTTTCGCTACAGGGATAGTCTCTTCTTCTTAAATCCGAAATTTCAAGCTTCTAGCCTGCTTCTGTGACTGTACAGGCCGGTTTGTGTCAGACCTGGTCGGAAACCCCAAAGACTGGTTTTCTCGAGTCGTGGCTCATTAGATCTAGCCCAACAGTTAGGCACCAGCCATGTTGTCATCAGACAGGATCTTTTCTCTTTTTTTTTTTGCACTTTTATCATTGCAAACAGCATAAATAGTCATGCAGGATTTACAACTTGCAGTTTATCAGCGTCTTTACTACTGAGACTAAAATATTACAGTCACTATATGTTCTGAATCTGGGCCCAGTTGTTCAAGATTAATGGCATCGTTAGTTAACTATTCGTTAAAATTTCAAACATGAATATTCCAAATACACTGCATAACAGTGTATTTGCTTATGTAGTCTGCATTTACTTAACGAGTTGAGGTCTTAACAATAACGTTAAGCTAACAAAGTTTTGAAGTATTAGGACTGACAAGACTGCAGATTTGTGTAAAACATGCTCATAAACTCAGTAGACAGATTTTTATGTTACACACTTGCAAATAGGGTATTACCATTCACGCATCTTATTTAAACGAAGCAACATAAGACAGAAATTTAACCCAAAGAAAGAGGACTCCACCGATTAAACCATTTTAGATGCACAGACTTGCTCATCATTATCATTTGTGTGAGTCTACTTTAATTTTTAAGGGCATCAGGAAAGATTTTAAATTTAAGGTTCCTTATTTATGACCAGAGGACCAATGGTCCTGTAAACGCTCACCTGAGATCAGCTGCATATACCAATAAACATGTTTGAATATTATGGTATTTAACTGCAGTGCAGGGGCAGATAAGCCCTTGGGCCATTTTCTTTTTTCAGAATCTTCAATATTCTGTCCATTTGCCAATTTCCTGTTGGCTTTTTCCTTCAAATGACATTTTAACAGTTTTCCCAATTCAGATGCACAGGCAACCCATGTTGACCTTGCCATAAACTTGGTCAAGGTCATCACAGGGTCATGATTTATATATACATTTGAGTACTTTAGCCATCGATGCCTCACGCCAAGTTTCCTTGAAATCAGTCTATTGGTTTCAGAGAAGATGATTTTTGATGGGTTTTTACCATATATGGGCATGGCGGCCATCTTGGTCATGTGACCTAGATTATTTATATACACATTGATTCCCCCATTCTATAGATGCTTCACTTAAAATTTGGCTTTGTTTGGCCAAGCGGTTTCAGAGGAGAAGACGTTTGAATATTATGGAAATATACATGTATATTGCCCCGGGGTGGGGGCACATGAGCCCCTGGGGTCCAATTTTTTTTCAGAATCATTAATATCCAGTCCTACTGCCCATTTCCTGCAAGACTTTCACTTTAAATGACATTTTAAAAGTTTTCCCCATTCAAATGCATTGGTGACCTACGTTGACCTTCCCGTAAAATAGATCAAGGTCATCACAGGGTCATGATTTATATACACATTGTAGTGCTTGAGCCATCGATGCTTCGTGCCAAGTTTCGTTGAAATCGGTCAACCGGTTCTGGAGAAGAAGATTTTTGAACGGTTTTTACCATATATGGGCATGGCGGCCATCTTGGTCATGTGACCTGGATTTTTTATATACATATTTGTTACCCCTTCCTATTGATGCTTCACATAAAATTTCGCTTTGATTGGCCAAGCGGTTTCAGAGGAGAAGATGTTTGAATATTATGGAGATATACATGTATATTGCCCCGGGGTGGGGGCGGATGAGCCCCTGGTGCCCAATTTTTTTCAGAATCATTAATATTCAGTCCTACTGCTCATTTTCTGCAAGATTTTTCCTTTAAATGACAATTTAACAATTTTTGCCATTCAAATGCATTCGCGACCTATGTTGACCTTGCCGTAAAATAGGTCAAGGTCATCATAGGGTCATGATTTATATATACATTGTAGTGCTTGAGCCATTAATGCTTCATGCCAAGTTTGGTTGAAATCGGTCCAGTGGTTCCGGAGAAGAAGATTTTTGAAGGGTTTTTACCATATATGGGCATGGCGGCCATCTTGGTCATGTGACCTGGATTATTTATATATACATTGGTTCCCCCTTCCCATAGATGCTTCATGTAAAATTTTGCTTTGATTGGCCAAGCGGTTTCAGAGGAGAAGATCTTTGAAAAGTGTGGACGACGGACGGACGGACGACGGACGGACGGACGACGGAGCATGGGTATACTATAAGCTCACCTTGTGAGCCTGATGGCTCAGGTGAGCTAAAAATCCACAAAGCAAACAGAATAGCTCCTCTTTTAAGATTCCACAATTTGGGGCATCACATCCCTGATATATACTGTCTGCCTATGTCCCATGTAAAACAGAGTGCAAAGGCTTACAATGTTAGCCGCGTCAACAGAAAACCAGATTTTTGCCTGTGCGAAAACAAAGACACAGATCAGCTGTGCAGTAACTGCACAACTGATAAGTGCCTTTGCTTTTGCTAAACAAGTAGTACAATTACCATTCTTCCTAAATCCAAAATTTCAAGCTTCTAGCCATATTCTATAGCTGAACAGGCCAGTTTGTGTCAGACCTGGTCAGAAACCCAGAAGACCGGTTTTCTCTCTTTGCGGCTCAGTTTATAAGAACAATAAAGTCCACTGAGATCACACAGTTGCTGTTAGATGTTGAATACCTACCTTTCAGTTGTTTTCTCAGATGTGGTGTCTCTGTAAATTCAGGACTCAAGTCTCCAAAGTATGGCTGAAAATGATAAAACATGGCAATAATATAGTGAACTGAATCATGTTTGTATTGAGTTGTGGCTTCTAGTCTAACTAACAGTTATGGTCATAAGGAGATAGTCCCTCGGTTTTAAGGTCTCACTGGAGAATCCCAGTCTCCATTTCTCTTGTCATCGTTTAAAAGGCAAGTGGCTAAACTGTTACATGAGCCGCCCCATAAGAAAACCAACAATTCGCACATACTAACACAAAGGTGCAGACCAGCTTCGTGGTAACCGGGAAAATGATCAGGGCCTGTGTTCCTGAATCTTACCTGTTCTGAATGATCCCACATTTTCATCAGTTTTAGACTAGGCATATGCCACAGAGAGAACTTCCCCGAGAGGTGGACTACTGCTAGGTGTTTCCCCCCGGGGGACAGACTCATCTTGAACACGCCATCTCTGTTCTCCTTCTTGAAATAGTTCAGTGACGGTAGACGGAGACGTTTCACCAGTGACCTTTGTGACATGGACTGAAAAAGATACACAGGTTGATTAGCCGTGATGCAAGGAAATCGGTCTTCGGTGTTTCCAACCAGGTCTCCAGGTTATAAAACTTTTTCATGCTCAGCTCAGCTGAGCATTAAATTTAAACGGCTCATAAATACCAAAATAGCCCAACTAAATTGGAATTAATGGTTTAGAACGCCAAAAACAGTAATTTATCCTGCTTATAAATGTTACAATGCCAACAATTATTGTTGGCATTTTAATATTTATGAGCAGGATAAATTTTTGTCTCTTGAGCTGAGGATGAAAAAAGTTTTATAACCTCGGGGCCAGGTCTGATTCAAACTGGCCTGAACAGTCACAGAAGATCGCTGTAGATTTAAGAAGAGATATTGCACTAGCCATGAAGGGAACATAAAGGCACTGATCAGCTATGCAGTTAATGCACAGCTGATCTGCATCTTTGTTTACCAATGGGAAAATCTGGCTTTCTAAGTGATGTGGCTCATTAGGTATTTTGCAGTAGTGAGTTGTCGATCTTTTTATTATCCGAGCTGTGTCACAAGAAACAGTTTTTTTGCAATGTGAAACTGCACAGCTGATCAGCGCCTTTGTTTTTGCTACTCGGATAGTACACTACCTCTTCTTCTTAAATCCGAAATTTCAAGCTTCTAGCATTTTTCTAAGATTGCACAGGCCGCTTTGTGTCAGACTTGGTCAGAAACAATGAAGACCGGTTTTGTCACTTCGCAGTTCATCTCCCAACATTGTTTCTGTTTTCTTACTATCTATTTATAAATTTTCATTTAGTTTTACAGCCGTTTTAAAGATTATTTAACTCAAATTGAACCCACAGCTGTGAAACAATAGAATGATTAAGACTGGGCCATCTGGTGATAAATGTTCAACCTGGATCTTGACCCCAAAATAATCATTTATGCCCAATGAAGTACATGTACCTTCAAAACTTAAAAATGACTTAATAATTGAGCCACTGCACCAGAAAACCAACTTAAAAATGACTTAATAATTGAACTGCACCAGAAAACCAACAGAGCCACTGCACCAGAAAACCAACAATCTGCATATGTGAAAACAAAAACACAGATCAGCTGATCAGCACCCTTGTGTTTACTACACAGATAGTACAATCCCTCTTCTTAAATCCAAAATTTCAAGCATCTAGCCTGCTTCTGATGCTGTACAGCCTGGTTTGTGTCGGACCTGGTTGGAAACCAAATTGTTGGTTTCTTCAGGCCAATTTACCTGTCTAAGGTCATCAGAATAGTCTGTGACCAGCTTATAATGTGGGTAATCAGACAGAATTCTCCAGGCTGTCAACCCCTCCTTCATAGACTCTGACCCCGCCTCTTCCTCCAGGCCACACCCACCAACATACATAAGCCCCGCCCCTGGGTGGTACACGACCGAGCTGACACCCAGTGGGTAGTAATTATGATAGTGGAAGCTGTGTTGGAACTCAAAGCCCTTGTCTCTGTCCACCTTGTAACTTCTCAGACTACCGTGGAAATTGATCACTAACAGTTCAGAGGACCTACAGGAGTAGAAGAAAAAAATATGTCATGACAATAGAAAATCAGCGGTCTTGGGGGTCCCAACATGGTCTGACACAAACCGGCCTGTACAGTTACAAAAGAAGGGTAGAAGCTTTTGGATATAAGTAGAAGAGGAATTGTACATGTACTCTATTAGACTGTAATAGTGTAGTGAAAACAAGGGCACTGATCAGCTGTGCAGTTAAAAACCAAGGTGTACAGTGTATATGGATTCACATTTTTTCTTATGTTTGTATCATATTAACATAGATTGTGGGTAGACTAGTAATGGGTACTTCTTAGAGCCACCCACATTCAATGTGTTTTATCACAAATAGAGAAAACATTTAAATCTTGAAACTGAAAATTTTCATTTTTACTGCCAAAAAAAGAATCACTGTTTATTAAATAGGCTTGTTTTTGGTAATGATGATGAGTCTGACAACTTACCATTCAGCCCCTGGGTTGACATCAGTAAATATGAGGGCCACTACTGCCCCACTGAGATCTGTGGGCAAGTTGGGGTTCGAACTTGAGTCCTGAAATAAACTGTGTCATGAAAAAATCTACCAAAGGCAATGTGAAGAAGTTCAGTTCAATTGCAAACAATGTTAGCAACAAATGTGTGCCAATTTTGTTACATCATTTCCTATGTTACATTGTAATGTGATATATTTTTCCTGAAAACTGACACAAGGTCCCTCGGGTAGAGGTGAAAATCTCCAGCTATGCCCTCGATTTTCAACACTTCCCTTGGGACCTAGCAAATGTTAAATGCATGAATGGAAAATCATGTTTGATCCCTATATTATTAAGCTTGTTTGAAAATACTGTAAGTTTGGAAATTTTCACTTGACTTTTATTTCTCCATTTTCTCCTTCCAAATTATTAGCCATTTCTTGAATCCTCTCATGAGTACTCTTGCAGTCTATAGAGCTTATAGCGACTCTTTATTAGCGAAAGAGAGTGTGAGAGAGAGGACTTAGAATTTGTGAGATAACAAATTCGCAAATATAAGGGAAAATTATGCTTTTGAAACATTTCCAAATCTACAGTAACATAACAATACCAACAGGAAAGGACTATCATAATTGGCTATTTATTTATTTATCTATGATGGCAAAGGTATAAAAGATTTTCCTTAATTAAATTTTATTGAAAAAAGGCATCATGCATTATCAAAATTCTGGTTGAATACATCAAATTTACAAATGACATAAACAAATGAAAGAAAACAATGGAATGAGTTTACCAATCAAGCTACTTGATCCACGACATGAAAAAAAATCAGTCTTTGAAAATTCTAACAAGCTTTCAACATGAATTGGTCTGTGCAGTCACAGAAGAAGGCTAAAAACTTGAAATTTTGGATTTAACAAGAAGATGGCTTATACTATCCATGTAGCAAAAACAAAGGTGCTGATCAGCTGTGCAGTTACTGCACAGCTGATCTGCGGCTTTGTTCTTGCAAATGCAACATATGAGCCACCTCATGGGAAAACCAACGGTTTGCATATGCGAAAACAAAGGCGCAGATCAGCTTCGCGGTAACCGCGAAGCTGATCAGCGCCTTTTTTTTCGCTACTCGGATAGTACAATCCCTCTACTTCCTAAATACGAAATTTCATGCTTCTAGCTGTCTACTGTGGCTGTACAGGCCGGTTTGTGACGGACCTGTTCGGAAACCACATTGTTGGTTTTCCCATGAGGCGGCTCATATCTGTTTGTCTCGTGAAGTGGCTAACTTACACTAGCAGGTATTGTGAAGAGTAGAGTCCCTACAATGTCAAACACCTCAACCACCCCACTACTGTAGGAGCAGGCCACCATACTACTGTCGGGGCTCCAAACCAGCTGGCGCCACTGGGGATACTGGTCGCGCTGGATAGAGACACGCCCAACAACAGTCTCATACGCATCACGTCTTGATCTAAAATGAACAGTCAGGAAAGAATGAGTTAATGCATTATACATATGATCCTTTGCATGACAAAACCAACAATGTGCGTTCAGACCAGGTCAAACACAAACCGGCCAATACAGTCACAGAAGATGGCTAGAAGCTTGAAACTTTGGAAATAAGTCAACACACAGTCAACAGCATTGTTTATCATTAGTTTTGTTTTCATGTTCATTTTCATTTGCTGTTCATCATTTTTTCTTTCATTCTTGTTCACTTTCAAATTTATGATATCCTTTATGGATTTTCTAATAAAGATATTGTATCTTGTGAGTAGAAAAGGGATTGTAATATCTGAGTAGCGAAAACAAAGGCGCTGATCAGCTTCGCAGCTACTGTTTTCACCCATGCAAATTGTTGGTTTTCCAATGCGGCGGCTCAAATATTGTTTTATATTTGTACTGAGGCTTAACATTCAACAATATTTCCATGTTTTCCAGAGCCCGTGGGAACCCTGGATTTAACATGTCTTGCTAAAGGACACAACACCACGAACCCATGATCTCTCCATTTGGAGTCTTGACGGTCTATCACCAGGCCACCAGGCTCCCCTAAAATAAATATTAAATGAGGTAGGGCTAGACCACAATTATTCCACGCGAGTGAAAACAAAGGTGTAGATCAGCTGCACAGTAACTGCTCAACTGATCAGAGCCTCTGATTCCTCTTGTTAGGAGGTACAATCCCCGTTATTTTCTAGATCTGAAATTTTTAGCCTCTGTCTTCTGTGATTCAGACTTTGTTGAAAACAGGGTATATGGGGTGAAAATAATGGAGCTCTGTCATGACTCACTCTTCATTTGTATTGGGGCTTTTCCCAGTCAAGAATCTTTTTAATAAATTTTTCAAACATATCAATATGATACAGGTACTTAAAACACTATAGACAAAGAAACTCGAGAGAATATTTTATAGGCATAGTGATACGTGATTTACGTATCTAGTGTTACATGAAAAAGATAGGGATCCATCACGACCATGCCTGTAAGGCTAAGGTAGTGTTATCATTTCAAGTAGTTATAATGCAGTTGTCACAGCTTTTGTTTTCATGTCTTAGATAGAAGTATCACTCTTCCACAATCCAAGGTTTCCACCCTCTCTATCCAAATAAGTATCTATTCCTCAAGGGTGGTTTAGTTTGGTTTGTGTTGGACAGAAACCTTCAGAGAGATTTTCTCAAGGTGCAACCCAATTACCTGTTCCGTACCATGAGAAAACCAACTTTTTTGCATATGCGAAAACAAAGGCGCAGATCAGCTGTGCAGTAACTGCACAGCTGATCAGCGTCTTTGTTTTCGCTTCACGGATAGTACAATCCCCCTTCTTCTTAAATACAAAATTTCAAGCGTCTAGCCTTCTTCTGTGACTGTACAGCCTAGTTTGTGTCAGAACTGGTCAGAAACTCTAAAGACCCTTTTTCTCACATCAAGGCTCACCTGATTTCAATACACTGGTCCTGTAGAACAGCAACATTCTTTCCATCTCTGTAAAATACAAAGAAACAGATTCTAGAGAAAATGAGTCACATCATGATAAAGCCTTTTTCCTTTCGATATAACAATGTTGGAGATAAACTGAATTACTTGCCGAGTCAAAAATTCATATGAAACACACTTGAGCCGTGTCATAGGTCCAACACAAACTGGTCTGTACAGTCACAGAAGATGGCCAGAAGCTTGAAATTTTGGATTTAGAGAGAGGAGGAATTGTACTATCTCTGTAGCGAAAACAAAGACGCTGATCTGCTCCTTTGTTTTTCGAATATGCAGATTGTTGGTTTTCTCATGATGCGGTGGCTCACTTACATGATATTTGGTTAATAGAATGAGGTTATAAAGAAGAATTTCAAGCTTTGACAAATGATTAATCAGATAGTAAATGCTAAAATTAATGGTTTGAAACATTCTTCTATTTAAAGTTCTTTTTTCTCTCACCAGCAAATTTTGAAATTAAAAAAGACTACAGCTACTCTAATAGAGTCATTTCATGATGATTGGTGCCCACTGTTCTGTCTCAATATATCAATATCTCTATCAATACATATTTGTATTATAACCCTGCCTTATTTCAGGGGGTATAAATAATAAATACTGTTTCCACATTGTCCATAAGTCTGTTTTTCCGTCAATCCATAATGTACTTGTAAAACCAGAGGACCAATGGTCCTGTAAACGATCACCTGAGTCTGCTGCATATACCAATAAACATGTTTGAATATTATGGTATTAAACCCCAGTGCAGGGGCAGATGAAGCCCTTGGGCCGTTTTCTTTTTTCAGAATAATCAATATTCTGTCCATTTGCCAATTACATGCTGGCTTTTCCCTTCATATGACATTTTAACAGTTTTTCCCATTCAAATGCATGAGCAACCCATGTTGACCTTGCCACAAACTTGGTCAAGGTCATCACAGGGTCATATTGTAGTACTATAGCCATGGATGCTTCACGCCAAGATTCATTGAAGTCAATCTATTGGTTTCAGAGAAGAAGATATTTGAAGGGTTTTTACCATATATGGGCATGGCGGCCATCTTGGTCATGTGACCTAGATTATTAATATACACATTGGTTCCCCCATCCTATAGATGCTTCACATAAAATTTGGCCAAGTGGTTTTAGAGGAGAAGATGTTTGAATATTATGGTAATATACATTTATATTGCCCCGGGGTGTGGGCATATGAGCCCTTAGGTCCATTTTTTTTTTAGAATCATTAATATTTAGTCCTACTACCCATTTCCTGCAAGATTTTCACCACAAATGACTTTTTAAAAGTTTTCCCCATTCCAATGCACTGGCGACCTATGTTGACCTTGTCCTAAAATAGGTCAAGGTCACCACAGGGTCATGATACATATATACATTGTAGTACTTCAGCCATTGGTGCTTCATGCCAAGTTTCTTTGAAATCGGTCCACCAGATTTGGAGAAGAAGATTTTTGAAGGGTTTTTACCTTATATGGGCATGGCAGCCATCTTGGTCATGTGAACTAGATAATTGAACTAGATAATTTATATATACATTAATTCCCCCATTCCATAGATGCTTCACATAAAATTTGGCTTTGATTCGCCAAGCGGTTTCAGAGGAGAAGATGTTTGAATATTATGGTAATATACATGTATATTGCCCAGGGGTGGGGGCAGATGAGCCCCTGGGGTCCATTATTTTTTCAGAATCATTAATATTCAGTCCTACTGCCCATTTCCTGCAAGACTTTCACTTTAAATGACATTTTAAAAGTTTTCCCTATTCAAATGCATTGGCGACATATGTTGACCTTGCCGTTAAAAAAGTCAAGGTCATCACAGGGTCATGATTTGTATACACATTGTAGTACTTGAGCCATCGATGCTTCACGCCAAGTTTCTTTGAAATCAATCCACCGGTTCCGGAGAAGAAAATTTTTGAAGGTTTTTTACCATATATGGGCATGGCAGCCATCTTGGTCATGTGACCTGGATTATTTATATACACATTGATTACCCCTTCCTATTGATGCTTCACATAAAATTTGGCTTCGATTGGCCAAGCTGTTTCAGAGGAGATGATGTTTGAATATTATGGTAATATACATGTATATTGCCCCAGGGTGGGGGTATATGAGCCCCTGGGGTGCAATTTTTTTCAGAATCATTAATATTCAGTCCTACTGCCCATTTCCTGCAAGACTTTCACTTTAAATGACATTTTAAAAGTTTTCCCCATTCAAATGCATTGGCGACCTATGTTGACCTTGCCGTAAAATAGGTCAAGGTCATCACAGGGTCATGATTTATATATACATTGAAGTGCTTGAGCCATCAATGCTTCATACCAAGTTTCGTTGAAATCAGTCCACCGGTTCTGGAGAAGAAGATTTTTGAAGGGTTTGTACCATATATGGGCATGGCGGCCATCTTGGTCGACCTGGATTATTTATATACACATTGGTTCCCCCTTCCTATAGATGCTTCACATAAAATTTGGCTTTGATTCGCCGAGCGGTTTCAGAGGAGATGATCTTTGAAAATGGTGGATGACACCGACACCGACGACGGACGGACGCCGGGTGCCTACCTATCCTATAAGCTCCCCTTTGAGCCTTCGGCTCAGGTGAGCTAAAAATGCCTTTCAAACATTTCGGTTGTTGGCATTTGTAAACTGATCAAAGTTAAAATGGACTGAGCTGTGAGTAAACTGATCAAAGTTAAAATGGACTGAGCTGTGAGTAAACAGGCTATCACGTGCGAAATTGTATGCCTCTCAAAACACTGAAAAACGATTGAAGATTGAACAGAATCTGGGTTATTACATACCTGCTCACTGCAATATGCCAGTTGATCTTACAGTTGACTAGTTAGTACAGACCTGCTCACTGCTATGTGCCCGATGATCTTACAGTTGACTAGTTAGTAAATACCTGCTCACTGCTATGTGCCAGTTGATCTCACAGTTGACTAGTTAGGGCATACCTGCTCACTGCAAAGTGCCAGTTGGCCTTACAGTTGACTAGTTAGGGCATACCTGCTCACTGCAATGTGCCAGTTGATCTCACAGTTGACTAGTTAGGGCATACCTGCTCACTGCAATGTGCCAGTTGATCTTACAGTTGACTAGTTAGTACATACCTGCTCACTGCTACGTGCCAGTTGATCTTCCAGTTGACTAGTTAGTACAGACCTGCTCAATGCAATGTGCCAGTTGATCTTACAGTTTACTAGTTAGTACATACCTGCTCACTGCTACGTGCCAGTTGATCTTCCAGTTGACTAGTTAGGGCATACCTGCTCACTGCAATATGCCAGTTGATCTTACAGTTTACTAGTTAGTACATACCTGCTCACTGCTATGTGCCAGTTGATCTTATAGTTGTCTAGTTAGTACAAACCTGCTCACTGCTATGTGCCAGTTGATCTTACAGTTGACTAGTTAGTACAAACCTGCTCACTGCTATGTGCCAGTTGATCTTACAGTTGACTAGTTTAACCAGAGCAGGAGGAAGATAACATGGGCTAGCTGTCCTGAAACATGAGAATACCCAAATAATAAGTGTAGTAGTGTTTCTGGAGAATTTGGCCATGTAAACCAGCATACAGGGTGACTAGAGAGAAATGGTCTCCCTAAATGAACAAACTTCTCCCTATTTTCAGCTGAGGGAGAAGTGAAAATGTAAAGAATATATATGCAAACCTGGAATTCAAGTTAGAACTTCTCCCAAATTTTCCTGGGGAGAGACAAAACTTCTTCCTAGATTTCTTGGCTAGTATGAACCTTGTAAACATTGTTAAAGGCTACTTGTCAGTTAGTGCCCAAGTTGCCAAAGAAATGCGTATTAAGTAGAATCTGCCACACTCTATAGAGAGGCTTTTCCAGGGATAGCAATGAGCTGTGAGATAACCCAAATTTTTCATATGCGAAAACAAAGTGTTAGATCAGCTTTGCTGTAATTGTGAAGCTGATCAGCCCCTTTGTTTTCACTACATGGATAGTACAATTTATCTCCTTTTTAAACCCAAAATTCCCAGCCTCTAGTCATCTTCTGTGCTTGTATAGCTCAGTTTGTGTCACAGTTCAGAAACCACATTGTTGGTTTTCTCATGACATGGTTCAAATCTGCAAATCTTGACTAGATGGTACATGTGTACTGCTGCTGTATGTGGTACAGTGCAAACATGACTACACCTTTTATATGGATTTTTGTTCCAGACAGGCACCTCTTCTTTTTTTTTTTTCACTATTATCTCAAAGCATTCTGGAAACATTGTCAACATTTGCCATAATTTTTCTTTATCCCTGCAGCTCCCATTTATATAATCAAATATGTGATTTCTCTTTTAATGTTATTCTGCATCTCTGAGACTTAAGACTCTAACACTCAGCATGATTTTGATCTGCATCCTTCACCATTTCTCATTGTCAATAAACATGAAGCTAAGAATTATGTAAAGATCAACTTACTGTATAGGTAGACCCAATGTCCTTAAAAATGTCCAGCCTGCTCCTGTGCAAAAACAGAGAAAACAATAAGAATAACCAAAAACATGGAGTATTCAGAACACATATTCCTTTAAGCTAGCACTAAGCTGTGAATAATTGGCAATCTGATCAGATAAATAATGGTATATGTCATAATTCTACTTGCATCTTTGATGCAGTAACTCACTGTATAGCTGATCAGCACCTCTATTTTCTCTACACAGAACATTCCCCTTTTCTTCTTAAATCCAAAATTTTAAGCTTTCTAGCCACTTTTGTGGCTGTTCAGTCAGGTTTACGTCAGACCTGGTCCCTCTCGTGATGCAGCTCTTATATGAGATCTATATGACGAAATATGGCCTTCAGGGTTTCAGACCAGGTCTGTCAGTAACCGGCCTGTACAGTCACAGAAGCAGGCTAGAAGCTTTAAATTTCTAATTTAACAAGAAGAGGGATTGTACTATACTGTGTTTTGAAAAAAAGACACTGATCAGCTGAGCAGTAACTGCACAGCTGATCTGCGCCTTTGTTTTCAGCTATGCATGTTGTCAGTTTTTTATGCTGCGGCTCATATATCAGATTTAAAGGTAGAGATTGTGCTATCTGTGACAGCTAAACAATGTAACAGAGCAACTCCAGAGTCACTATACAATTTACCTATGCCCAAAAGTTATGACAAAAGTTTAAAAAAAATAAAAGCGCTGCAGGCATGCATGATACCCCGCCACGCAAATTTAATTTAGCAAAAATGTTTCTCAATAAATTCTCAAGATAAAGAGCAGAACAAAATTTTGTCATAAATGAAGGACCATAACTCTGTATACATTGATAAAATTTACCCATCTTCAATCCCAAACCACTACTCCCTGATTTGAACTTTTATACAAAGTTTGAATAAAACTGGTTGATGAATGCACAAAACAGAGGCAGGAAACGAAATTTTAATGTAAATCATGGGCCATAACTCTGTACTTATTTGACAAAATTTACCCATCTTCAATCCCAAACCACTCCTTCCTGATATGAACTCCTGTACAAAGTTTGAAGAAAATCGGTTAATAAATGCTCAAGATAGAGTTCGGAAACAAAATTTTAATGTAAATCAAGGGCCATAACTCTGTACTTATTTGACAAAATTTACCCATCTTCAATCCCAAACCACTCCTTCCTGATATGAACTCCTATACAAAGTTTGAAGAAAATCGGTCAATAAATGCTCAAGATAGAGTTCGGAAACAAAATTTTAACGTAAATCAAGGGCCATAGCTCTGTACTTATTTGACAAAATTTACCCATCTTCAATCCCAAATCACTCCTTCCTGGTATGAACTCCTATACAAAGTTTGAAGAAAATCGGTCAATAAATGCTCAAGATAGAGCCCGGAAACAAAATGTTAACGTAAATCAAGGGCCATAACTCTGTACTTATTTGACGAAATTTACCCATCTTCAAACCCAGACCACTCCTTCTTGGTATGAACTCCTATACAAAGTTTGAAGAAAATCGGTCAATTAATGCTCAAGATAGAGCCCGGAAACAAAATTTTAACGTAAATCAAGGGCCATAACTCTGTACATATTTGACAAAATTTACCCATCTTCAATCCCAGACCACTCCTTCTTGATATGAACTCCTATACAAAGTTTGAAGAAAATTGGTCAATAAATGCTCAAGATAGAGCCCTGAAACAAAATTTTAACGTAAATCAAGGGCCATAACTCTGTACTTATTTGACGAAATTTACCCATCTTCAATCCCAAATCACTCCTTCATAATATAAACTCCTATACAAAGTTTGAAGAAAATCGGTCTATAAATACTCAAGATAGAGCCCGGAAACAAAATTATAACGTAAATCAAGGGCCATTACTCTGTACTTATTTGACGAAATTTACCCATCTTCAATCCCAAACCACTCCTTCCTGATATAAACTCGTATACAAAGTTTGAAGAAAATCGGTCAATAAATGCTCAAGATAGAGCCCGGAAACGAAACGCTGACGGACGGACAGACGGACGGACGGACAGACAGACGGACGGACACTCGAACGCAAATTTTTTTGGAGGGTATAACATAATACCCCGCACTTTTTTAAGTGGCGGGGTATAAAAATTACACACACACACAAAAAACTACACACAATTCTATAGACAACATTTGCAAATATTAGCGAAAATTATTCTCATGAAACATTTCCAAACTTAAAGTATTTACTAGACACAATGAAAGGTCTTACTTTGTGTGGATGATGTCAACCTCCCAAATGTTGATACAGCACTCTCCTTACCAATGGCTTTTCTCTGAAAAAAAAAATAAAAAAAAAAAAAAAAAAATCAAAATATGCCTCTGCAATACACAGTATTTGTTTATAATTTTCATAACAAAAAGTTAAAAATGTTTTTTTTTTTTTTTTTTTTTTTTTTTTGTTTTTTTTTTTTTGCTCAAAAAAATAGATTGTGGGTACATGTTAGAACCACCTTACCAAACCGTCCTGGTAGAATATCATTGTTCTTGCAAAATAACACTGACATGCTTAGTTTTATATTGTAACAACCGCCAAAGTATCACAACAATGCCATTTACTTGGCTGAATTTAGCATTCTATTATGGGATGGATTGAAATGTGTGGAAATTAACACCGTTTGATCCAAAATTTTCCTCCGTACCAATAAGCAGCACAAGACCAATAAACACATATTTTCTCCAACTGCTTAATTTTTTTGACATTTTGTATGAGACTGTTATGGCTGGCAATGTAAACAAAACCAGATACTACAGAAAGCAAAATCTTTCTGTTGTTTATTACTGAAAAATCATTACTTAGCTTGGGGTACAAAAATAGCGGACATACTGAAAATTATAGGCATCATGCAAATAAGTTTTTGAAATGTAACTTGCCTTTTTGTAACAGATTTTCTTTCATTTTGATTTGTAAGTGAAGATAATATGACAGTGAAAAATTTCCCAAATTTCACATGATGAAAGGTGATGTTCCTACCTGACACGGAACAAAACAAACATGGTATCAACTTTAGGGGTGTATTGATTTTAAGGGGTTGAACACGAGCCTATGTAATTAATTACTTCCTTAATCAGTGCTACAGATAAGCAGCGTATCTGCGTATTTACCCAATTAAATTGTATTAAAACCCAATTAAGATTTACAGGTCTGCGCACAGAAAAGCAAAAGAAATCTTCGATACGCAAATCAGATTATTTTCTTTGCGTACAGCCCTATTTCAATTCATGTCAAAATACAGGATGTTTACCAAACTGTGCTTGCACATGCGTGTAGTTACAATCGAGCACATGTGTCTATTTTTGGAACTTGGTTCCCGTTTCACCATTCATATCGTACCGAGGGTCTTGATGATCAAGACTATGAGCCAAGAATTTCATCCAATCGATTTTCGCCGCCAGGTTGCGCTAGAGAATAAGCTTGCGCAGTATGAATTGTACTTTCAGTTTGACTGGGAGAAAAGGAAGCCCAATTCTTTAGCTTATTTCTTTCAATAATGACCCATCAGATTCAATTTTTTGTATGTAAAGTTAAGAACACTTGTTAAAATTTTATTTTTCATTATTTCCACACAAACAATCCATTGATTCTGAAATTAAAAGCTAAAGAGCATCCTAAAATCTTATGCAACTTACGTCGTTACGATCTTTGTTAACCGTACCCCACCCACTATGCTTGTATTATAGACAGCGTAATGGCTCTGCATCTAGTAGTTGCGAGATCTCACTCCGCTATATTACACATATATGTTCCATATCCCTTCGTTGCGATCCCAGTTGGCTTTTCAATGGTGAAACGAAGTGTCGATAATTGCAACTTTTTCAAGATAAATCAAGAAGAATACACTTCACCAATGCATTATTAACATGTTTAATGTGCTTTTGGAAAAAAAATCCAACATATTTTGTCCGTTTTTAGCGGTTTTATTCTCGTTTAAAAACTTCTGGTTGTCATTCTTTCAGTGCACTAAATCGTCCGTATATGTTCGTATGTTTACGCCGAGAATTGACTTCCGACCATTTCCATATATGGAAAGTTAATTGTCAATTAATATTTAATTGACCAATTAGTAAAATGCAGCGCGTGTTGCTGACGTCAAACGCCGCGCGCCGAATTCAAAATGGCCGACCTGATTGACGTCATTTGTAGAAATACGTGCATATCATTGGACAAGGCCAAATCCTGACCTTTCAACTGGAATAAATTAATGTTCGACGTCAGTTTCCGTAAACGTCGGCATATGTGTTCGGCTCGTTCCGGAAACGGCCCGACACGAGTGAACACGATGACAAACAGCTGAAAAATGAATCTGTTAGAAAAAGAAAACGCAGAATTTTGAGGAGAAAATTTTATTGAAAGAAATTTAAATATGTGTTTCATCAAATAGCGAAGTGTCGGTAAGCATTTCTTTCTATTAACGATGGAATTCTATGTAAAACAATTGGTGTGTAAAAACCACTTGTTTTCGCCATCTTGTTTTACGGATGGACACGAGGCTGAAAGTACATTCGGAATGGTGAAGAGACGTTTCGCTCCATGGAGATTGTACTCATCAGCTGAGTGTACGAGTCTATGCATCTAGTTGCAGTAGGAGTTTATATCAAAAATAGATCAATTTCAGATATCACCTCATTAAGCAAAACACTTTTTTTACAACAGGAAGCAGCTTCCAAAATATTTTGTGTCATTTGAAATGTGGATTTTTGTCTTTTCTTGTTGCTTAAAATAGATTTAACAAGTATTAGCTTTTAGAAAAAGCTGAATAACACAGACCTGTAGTCAGTGATAATTGAGGATAACTTTTCAAGTATCACTTCCAATGTTCTGGCAATTGAGCTGAGATATCTTCAAAACAAGAGGCCAATCAGGTATTAATGAAACATATGATTTTTGTTTCTGCCTCTGCTTCTGCCGTATACTAGCCTCCTTCAACTTGTTGAAGATTATGCTAGGTTGAGGGTTTTAGCACATTCGCATGGACCAAGACTCCATCAAAGCGGTTAAATCCAGAATCAGTCAGTGTAGTTGGAGAAAGTTAAAAACATCGTATTTACAGGTTAAAAACAGGCTTGTCTGGGTCTACACAGCTGATACCCTGGCCTTGAAGGCACAGAGTGAGTCCAAGTTCTGAATGTCTGGTGGTAAGGCATTCCAGTCCCTGACTGTCCTTGGGAAGAATGACATCTTTCTTCTATCTGTCTTGCAGCCAATGACTTGGAATCTGTTTCTGGATCTTCTTTTAGGAGATGTTAACCTTCTGTCTTTCTTGATGGCAACCAGTTGTCTGTCTATTTTGTAGAGCATACAGAGGCGAGCATCTTTTCTTCTGTCTTTAAGGGATCGCCAATTCAGGCCCTCAAGCATGTCGCTAACACTTGATCTGTTGTGGTGTCTGCTGGTGACAAAACGTGCTGCCCGTCTCTGTACCATCTCCAACTTCTTGATGTTTTTGTCGGTATGCGGATCCCAGACTGTACTTGCATATTCCACCAAGGGTCGTACAAGGGTGAAATATGCCTGTTGCTTTATGGCTACTGATCCTATGTTCAGATTTCTTCGTAGGAAGCCGATGGTTCTGTTAGCTTTAGCACAGACTTCGCTGATGTGGCTGTCCCATTTCAAGTCATCTGTAATGGTTACTCCGAGGTATTTGGCGGAGGTGACTCTGGAGAGTTTATGTCCATGTAGTGCATAGTCTGCCTTGATTGGCGTCCAGTTGCCAGTGATGCTAAGGACATTGCATTTGGTAGCATGGAATTTCATTTTCCAAAGTGCCTCCCAGACTCCCATGTTGGTGAGATCAGCTTGAACTTTCTGTGTGTCTTGAAGATTTACAATGACCAGGTACGCAATGGTGTCATCAGCAAATAATCTGACAATGGAGTTTAGGCCTTCTGGTAGGTCGTTGATGTAGTAGAGGAACAACCCCGGTCCTAGAACTGATCCTTGTGGCACACCTGATTCCACACTTACTGGTTCAGAGCATTCGCCATCGATGACAACAGACTGGGTCCTGTCAGATAGCCAATTCTTAATCCAACTATTGATCTTTCCTCGGATGCCATAGTGGTGAAGTTTGTGTACCAGAAGACTATGACAAACTTTGTCAAAAGCCTTGGCAAAGTCCATCACAAGAACGTCAACCTGCTGTCCCTCATATTAATTTTAACTTTTACTTTCATCCTCAATTAGGATACCCAATACAAAAACGTGAAGTACCCAATGCTAAATTCTAAAAATTATATTTTTACCCAATGGAATCCGAAATACCCAATTAAGCCAAAAAGAGGTGGGTAAATACCCATTGACCATCAATCCTTATCTGGAGCACTGTTAATGTGTCTAGTAATTGTATTGTAATTGAACAAATGTCAATGGCATGTAATTCAATTAATTACATTTCAAAATAATTAACCCCAAGTCTGCACCAGTAAAACATTCTGATGATCACAGTAGACCAGGCTTTTTGTGAAAAATTATACTTGTCATTAGCTGAAAATGGATTTGAGATCAATTTGCTCGTGTCAGGAAAATGCCATTGTTCTGAAAACAAATGCCATTCAATATTAAGACTCTTACAAACAATTCGTTCTCTTGTTTCCACTCAGCATGAATCGTGAGATCGTATAAAATGTTTTCATCTGTAGTTTCATTTTCCACGTCTTCGTTGGACGCCATAGTTGATTTTCTGGTTCCCAGCCCATATGGTGTATCTCAAAACAGACAGACGAGATTATAGTCATCTCGTTCCTTTGACAGTCAAACATCCCTCTTCTCCCTCTGGAGCAATGTCGCGCTGTATCATTGCATGAGATGGAATCATTTTCTTGTGTAACGTGAGCCGAACCAAGCCACAGCTAAACCTCGTCGGTGGAAAAGGTTGCTCAACCACCAAGGTGGTTCACTTACTCGATTCACAAAGTTTCGAGTTGGAAATCTGCAATTCTATTTACTCACCATTTTCAACGGCTTTGGTATGACGCGGCCCGGAATCCTATCGTAACCGGTCACTGTCTAGAGGTTAAGAAGTAGTGGAAGATAGATAGATAGATAGATAGAACTACACAGAGAGTGGGATTTTTTAATACGTAACGTTGTGCTATAAACATATATATGCAAATTTCAGACTCGATCGTAAGTGCTGCATATATCACAGGCGCTTGAAGTTATGGCCATAAATCATAAAAATAATGCTTAAAATAAGTGTCTACATAGCAATACCGTACAGATAAATATCTTCATGACTGATTACTACAAATACTCATTTTATCCTCTTACAGTAGTTCATTGGGATAGGCTCGCAGCATCCGTCGTAACCCTGACTTATCTTGACATCAGACCATAAATATACCACGCTTCTGTTGTATTCCTCAAATTGTTTCTTTTCTGTGTAAAATACATTATTACCCAACCTTCTATATACAGAGTTATAGCATATTTTTCGCTATATCATGAGTTGGTCTCTGACCGGTCCATAGTTTTGGATATAACATGGGACTATACCATGGCCTGGTATCCAGCTCAAAAGATACTATACAATGGCCTGTTACCCATCTTAATAGATATCAGAGCTAAAGCAATGTTTCACATGTTCACCAATTGGTCTCAACTTAGCATGCCCGGACCGGTCCATAGTTTTGGATATAACATGGAACCATACCATGGCCTGGTACCCAGCTCACAGGATTTTAAGGTACATATGTATAAGCTGCTAGATGTTATACAGTAACCAAATCAGAGAATAGATAGGTGATAATTGAAATCACAAATGCAGTTGACGAATGTGGACAGTCTGAAAACCTTTTTTATACCAAATTGTCGACCTCTCCATTAAAGATGTTAGAAGTCCAATTTGATTTTGAACTAATTCAATCTCCATGGTCTCTAGGGTACGCGGACAATTCGGACCTTGGCTAATTCGGACCTTGGCTAATTCGGCCCTGATTCGGACCTCGGCTGTGGACAATTCGGACCTTGGCTAATTCGGACCTTGGCTAATTCGGACCTCGACCACTGGTCAATTCGGACCCCGCAAAATTGAGGTCCGAATTAGCCAATGAGTTTTCGGAAATAGGGTCCGAATTAGCCAAGGTCCGAATCGGATTAAGGTCCGAATTAGCCAATGTCAGAATCTGTTTAGGGTCCGAATTGACCACTGTGAAACAGAAATAAGGTCCGAATTAGCCAATGCTTGAATGAATTAAGATGGAAGGATTGCCTGTGTCTTTGAATCATTCATATGAAAAATCATTGTACTTACTCATGCTATTATTTCATGCATTATTCGCGAGTTAAAAACTTTGTTTTGTTGATTGATTGATTGATTACTTGATTTGTGGCTTAGCATCCCAGTCAACAGCTATAGTGATGTCGGGACGTTGCCTCAATTTGTAGGACTTTTACCCACAATTACGATGTCATGACACCAAAAATGCGCTTGAAAATATAACCACGCAAGTGAACATTAGGGCATATATGAATGGATGGTTTGCCTTTAACCACTTTTCTTAGGCACGCTTTTGAGTGGTTAACCAGTAATCAGACGGTCGGTCAGTTGTGAGTAAGCTTTGCCTGTAGGCTCGTATTTTTATTTTTTATTCATTTTTTTTTATCTGAACGCAGTTTTCTTTGTGGAAAATACATAATTCAAAGTTCCGAATTGACCAATGGAAAAGGTCCCAAAGGAAAAGGTCCGAATTGACCAATGGAAAAGGTCCGAATTGACCAAGAGAAAAGGTCGAAATTGAGCAAAGAATTTTTCTTTTTGAGGTCCGAATTGACCAATAAAAAGGGTCCGAATTGACCTGTGGTCGGGGTCCGAATTGACCAGTGGTCGAGGTCCGAATTGACTAGGGCCGAATTTTTTAGGGTCCGAATTGACTAGGGCCGAATTAACCAAGGTCCGAATTGTCCATAATTCGTCTCTAGCATATCAGTTATTGTTGGGTAATAAAACAGTTATTTCATGGGTGTTTGATAAATAGTCAAATTAATTGCCCCTTGGTGCCTCGGATGACCATGGTGGACTATTGCCCTTGGCCTTCGGCCTCGGGCAATATTCCACCATGGTCATCCTCGTCACCTCGGTGCAATAGTTTTGACTATTTACCAAAACCCATGAAATAACTGTGTACTATTGCGCTTTTACTCTGTTCTTACTATCAGCTGTTCTTCTTAACTCATTTTCTTTTACTTCAACTAATCTCCTTTAGCACTTGGTCACACCACAATTCCTCGGATATTTAAGTAAAACGGTCAGTAAAATGAGCTGTTTCGTGAAAAAAAAAAAAAAAATGTGGTTTCCGAACAGGTCCGACACAAATTCGGCTATACAGTCAAAGATGCAGGCTAGAAGCTTGAAACTTCGGATTTAAGAAGAAGAGAAATTGTACTATCCGTGTAGCGAAAACAAAGGCGCTGTTCAGCTTCGCGGTTACCGCGTCTTTGCTTTCGCATTATGAGCTTGTTAGTTTTCTCATGAGGTGCCTAAAATTTTTAGAGGGTTTCAATAGATAACGAAAAAGAAAGTTAAGAACAACATGCAGGTGAGCTTCGTCACGACACAACGTGTCTTCAGAAATTTCTAGCGGCTACGGTAGTTGACACAAAGTTATGGAAACGTTTCAAAGTTTATATCGTATAGGAAGTGAACAGTAAAGATGTGGAACAGTCTGAGCAAATACGTAGGCTGATCTCCATCTATACGTTCATAAGTTGAACGGGACACGTTTAATCGTGGCTTGGCTCATTTTTCTTTTATTATTCAAATTTCCAACAAAACATTTTACTGAAAGGAGTCGTATACTGAGAGCCACTGTTACCACAACTTTTTTTTTCCAAAATCGCCTATCATGCGAGTTGTGGTTTTCTATTTCAGAAAAATCAATTAGAAAATTAGAAATTTAGGCAAATGGAATACTATTAGAAATTTAGGAAAAATGAAATAAAGTCTCCAAATTTTAGCCCTAGATTACAACAAAATAAAATCATAAAACTGAAATTTCGACAATAACGACACAAACTTTCTAGCCGAAAATTAATGACAAAACTTTCGAATTCTGACTAATTTGAAAGCAGGGTACGTTGACAGTGAAGCTCAGAATATGAAACAAGCAGAAACTATATACATATATACAAAACAAATGACAAATAAACTAATTAAGGCACGTACCAAAATAGAATATCAATTTCACATTGAAGAAAATGAGTAAAATGAGGTTCATATATGTAATTTTAGCATCGATATAAAAACTGTGAAAATAATTAGTTCTAATTTATCAGTTTTACTGTTTAAAGTTGGATGCAAGGGGGAAAAGGTTACACGGACAGGTTTTCCTGATTTTTTTTTTATTATTATTATTATTATTATTATTATTTTTTTTTTTTTTTTTTTTTTTTTCCCATATTTTTTTTTCTCCCCCACTTTATTTGTTCATCAGGATTACTTGTCCGTGTAAAGTTTTCCCTCTTAAACACCACACCCCAAATTTTGCACTTCTCCCATTTTTATTTATTTTTTTGATTTTAACGCTATTACAAAAGCATGCAAATTTACAACTGTAAAAAAAAAAAAAAAAAAAAAAAAAAAAAAAAAAAAAAAAAAAAAAATCATATGAAAATTTTAAACATAGATTGAACAACCTCGCCGAGAAAACAGTCTTTTTTCACCAATTTCACTACTCCCCTTTTATTTAATTTTTCTTTTTTTTTCGTTTTCCCCATTTTTTATTTCTCTCCCACCCATATTTTTTTCTCCCGTTTTTTTTCTTTTCTTTTTTTTTTTTTTTTTTTTTTTTTTTCTTCCCCATTTTATGTCTCCCCCACCCATATTTTTTTTATTTTTTTTTTCTCCCGTTTTTTATATTTCCCCATTTTTATTTCTCCCCCACCCCTATTTTTTATTTATTTTTTCTCCCGTTTTTTTTTTTTTTTTTTTTTTTTTTTTTTTTTTTTTTTTTCTTCCCCATTTTATTTCTCCCCCACCCCTATTTTTTTTTCTCCCGTTTTTTATATTTCCCCACTTATATTTCTCCCCCACCCCTATTTTTATTTATTTTTTTCTCCCGTTTTTTTTTTTTTTTTTTTTTTTTTTTTTTTTTCCATTTTATTTCTCCCCCACCCATATTTTATTTATTTTTTTTTCTCCCGTTTTTTATATTTCCCCATTTTTATTTCTCCCCCACCCCTATTTTTTATTTATTTTTTCTCCCGTTTTTTTTTTTTTTTTTTTTTTTTTTTTTTTTTTTTTTTTTCTTCCCCATTTTATTTCTCCCCCACCCCTATTTTTTTATTTATTTTTCTCCCGTTTTTTTTTTTTCATTTTCCCCCATTCTTATTTTCTCCCCCACCCATATTTTTTTTCTCCCATTTTTTCCTACGATAATTACAAATGTAGATTAGCTATTCCTGCATGCAAACCTCATTTCTCCCATGTTTCCTGTCTTAAAAAAAATCAATAACATTAATTTATGTGAGAAGAGCAACACGTATGGATTTTTCAAAGGAAAGTATTTTTCCTGGAGCTGTTCAACATTTTAAAATTTGGTCTAATATTTTAACCCAAACGAAGTGACATAAAGTGCGTTTTAGTTCGAGGCTCATAATTTTTGTATTTGTTTTAGAATGGATTTGAAAAGACTTTTGGCCTAAACTTTAAATAGCTCTTCCCCATCTAAAATGTCTATTACAAACAATTTTGTTTTATAGGAGACACACAAGAATATAAAAGTGTAGGCACATGAAAACAATGCTCACTGAACCTAGGCACAGCAACGTCTAGAAGCACCGCATGCGAACAGCACAAACTTCTCTGACAGTTTACATCCTCTACTCTATATATTATATAGATTACAGTATTAGGGCCCGTTTACACTAGTCATTTTAATCCGGATCAGTCTGATGTTCACGGATCAGTCTGATGTTCACGGATCAGTCTGATGTTCACAGATCAGTCTGAGGTAACTCACGGATCATTCTGATCCGGATTAAAATGTCTAGTGTGAACGCGCCCTTAGATACGGTGGTACTGTTATGTACAGCAAAACTTTGAATGTAAAATCGTCATTTTGGCAGATTGGGCCTCCACCAATGTACGAGTCAAGCGATAGCATCAATGGATTGACTGTCTAAAACAGCCTTGCTGGCAATACATCACTGGTATATGGCTTCGCCATAAGCACACGATACCTGAGCCACATCTTGATAGCATGTCTTTGGTGTTTCGACACTATATGCACCAGTCATTTCCTGCTATAAGCCCCACCCCCAGGGGGTAAACTGGAGGTCAAAACTTTGCTCTTTGCCCTGCCCTTCGCAAAAGAAAATGGCTTGTGGGTAAGGATTCTAATGGCAAAACCCTATCATTCCCCCCTGCACTGCGGGGACAATAAAAAAGCCATTGCTCCGCACTTTTATCGGCTATCCCCACCTTCCATTTTCAGTAGGTGGTGGGGGTGGGGGTATGGGTGGGGAGTGGGGCAGTGGTTACAAATGAATGGTGCACTAGTCAAACTCACGCAGTCAGTTGCTCGAATATTATTGCATTTGACATGCTATCCATGATGTGACTCAGTGTTCTAGAAATTGCTGTGCCGAGGTTCACGAACAAGCATAAAAATCATAAAACATCGTCATATGTCTGTCATACAGGTTAACCAATACTATAGTTTTTAAACAGGTTTTGTCTTTTCACACATATCCATTTACCAATCCTTCTTCATTCGGGGTTGTCTTCTCTTTCTAAGGCTTGCTGGGAGCTGCTGTTGTCCTTGTCTCGTCTCCTTGGGTGGTGCGACCACAAAATGGCTCTCTGCTTTGGGTGGGACAGGCACATACATGTTCTCAACGCGGTGTGGTGGCTTGGTTTTTGTTAGTTCCTGGTTGGTGTAGAAAGAAAGAAAGAAAGAAAGAAAGAAAGAAAGAAAGAAAGAAAGAAAGAAAGAAAGAAAGACCTCATATGGCATTTGACGCATTAAATTGTGTGATCTGGTCGTTTTTGCAATAAAGGAAATATATAAGTAGGCAATGACCAGGAAATGGCGAAATCAGAAAAGAAATTCCCACGCCAAAAACCAGGTTGGAAAAACTTAATTGACCTGAGTACTTATACTAAGAGAACAAAACTCCAAGAGCATTCCGCATGAATTTCCATGATCACTTTGCTAAAATGTGACATGTCAGAGCAAAAAGCGCGTCCCAGTGGCAACGATAATACGTACAAGTAGATGTAACATTTCCTAACACGGACCTGTCCGTGAATTTGAGGCCAAGATTCACAGTATACACATGCTCTCTGACCTTTCTGACACACCAGAGTAGACTAATTACCTTCAAGTATTTTTGCTCTTTGAACTTTCTATCTTCTTCCTCCTTGAGGTCACCAAGTCTTCGTTCACATCGCCATGCTACTTCCGCCTGCACTATACGTGCTCTTGCGTCACGTGCTCCTGTCGTCTGGCAGTCCTTGAAGTTCGTGATTTGATCTGTGATAGACAGCTTCTTTGGCGTAGGAAGCACTATGGGCTTCTTCACTTGACCAATTTCTGTCATGTCGGTCGGACTTGGTGAGATATGCATGTCATCCAGGCCAATCAGCATCGTGCCGTCGTTGTCCACTTCAACGTCGTTCAATTTCTCTTCATGGTACATAACTCTGTTTGTATGAGGAGTGTATTCAGAGTGTTCTCCCTTTCTGATTCTAGGTGGCGATGATCCATATCCGGTGACGATAATGGCGTCTGCTGGGTCTTCTTCGGAAGGAAATGTGTTTCGGTTTTCATATGCGGTTGGAGAAAAATGCTGCGGTGACATCATAGTAATATCTGGCAAATGTTCCACTGTGGACCTTTGCTTAGGTGTCCATTCAAAGGCGGCAGCTAATTCTTCATCGCAAGCAACCCAGTTGTTCTTCGTCGTCGTTTGCTGATTCAGAGCGGGCAGCTTTTCAAAATCGTGCTCGATGGTTTCTGGGGGAGATCGCGGTGCATGGGCCACGTTATTGCTCAGTGGTGCAGCAGCTGGCTTGGGTGGCCTGGGAGACCAAATCCTCCACTCTGGCTCCTGGCTTTCCTCTTTGAAACGCTTGACGGCCGGTTTCCTTGGTGGTTTGGGGGGCAATCCCTGTTGAGATGCTGGCAGGTTCTTGGTATCTTGGTTTGTCATTGGTTTCCGGTTGACCTCTGGGAGCTGTTGAAAGAGAAGATAGTTTGAATGCTTAAAATGTCAAGACCTGCCAGTGGGAGTTCTGACCATGTCAGGCGAAAATCGTACTCTGAGCCCTACAAGTTAAGTATGAGCTCAGTTTTTCTCCAGGGGTGGGGTTACCGGTATAGCAAAAAGAGCTTACTATCTATTGCATCATGGCAGTTTATCAGCGTATTTTTTCCAAGTGAAAACAGGTACTTGTCCTGTGTATTTGATGCAAACTGTAAAATTGAGAAAGAAAGATAGCGTTGGAAAAATGGCTTTACCATGATTTCGGATTTTGAAGTGACCTCGAATTCGTCGGGCAGATCCAGATTGATAATAGACGGTTTGTTGGACGACTTGCCATGGCTTCCACTGATTATTCTGTTGTTGTCCTGTTTACGATGGAGAGAAAATGTATGAAAGAGACCAAATTAGGCTAAAAACTACAATTATCTGAGTAACGATAATGAAGGAACACTAAATGATACAATTAAGACAAGAAAGCGTGATGCTATACACACCCATTCATGTTTTTTATTCGGTTTATACCCTTTTAAAAGTGGTTTGATGCTGCAAGATGTGAGATTGTTTTCTTAAAAATTTGAAATAAGACATAGATATGAGGAGATATCTGATGAACAAACCTTTATGTCTGGCAGATTCACACCAGGCCTTAAATAAGCCTTTTCCAGATACGTCATTCCGAACGTACGGCTCCTGTCAGCATGCGTATGGCTACAATGCTCATGTGTCTCATCTAGCGGGTGGTAGTCCAACGGAGACTCGGATGTCGTAAAAGTGAGATCTATTTTCGACATGCCACATTTCGGCCTGTTTAACCTGTGATGGACTTCCGGTGGGCGGTAGGGAGTAACAGGTGGTTTTGGAGTCGTCTCGTTATCAATGTGTGCCGAAGATTTAGTGTCTGTGATCCTAGACTTGCTGCGTCTTCTTCGGCTTTCTACAAATTGTTAAAAGGGGGCCGTTGAAAGGTATACAAAGCCGCAGTATGTAGCAAATTGCTGATGGGGCCAACATTAGTGTATGATGTTGTGCGGTGGCAAGTTACATGTACAGTAGTAGATTCACATCACTTGTACGCTTTTATGGTACACTGAATTATTTTACGGACTATCTTATTATGCTGCTTAAAGGTCTGTTTAGGGAACGTGGATGAGGTTACATGCCTCAAAAATAGTTGTAACTAACCAAAACCGCATTTGTTAATTCGTCTTCCCCGTTTGATATTTGAACTCATTTATAAGCTAAACGCTCTGTGAAAAGTCCCAAGAGAGAATTAGTAGAGTTGCTTATGTAATCCCGTGGCCACTTTTTGTTAATCAGGGTTTCTATATACCAAAATGTTTGGTTTGATGAGTAGATTTCAAAAATGATTCCTGCCATTTTTTCTGTTGACTTTCAAGGTCAAGGTCAAAGGTCAAAGGTCACGGCTATTAAATATATAGGGCATATGACTATATCTTAAATTATGGCCGATCTTCCATGTGAATCTGCTGCAAACTGGAAAATATCGAAAGTAAATACATTTTAGCAATTGGCGAGTCAATTTCCAAATGACCTTGACCCCTCCACTTGAAAGGTCAAGGTCATTTACCCAAAATTTGCCCCAAAAGAACGCAAAATACGCAAAATAACTGCGCGCGTGCTACAATAGGCATGCGGGAGGTTGAATTCAAAACCTTTAATATGGTAGGTATTCTTGTAGGGTTCGTTATGTATGTAAGTTGCAGCTTTCGTCCAAATGAGTTGCCATAGCAACGGAGGTTAATGACAGGACATGGTATGACCTTTGAGTGCTGTACATATTTAAGGAATAAGTTTTCGAGTTGCTTATATTGTTCAATTAATTTTAAGACAATCATGACTGTAATATACCAAAGTGTTTGTTTTATTTTTTAGATTTGGGCACGTTTTTTTGTCCAGCCATTTTTGGTTACATCCCAAATTATTTATCAAAAGTGAAAACATCTTTCCTCTGGTGCACCATATGATACACAATTTGTTTGGATAAGAAAAAGTAATATCTTCTCGGATCATCAAACCCCAAAACTAGTGTTCAGTGCATGCATGGAGCAAGAAATAGACATACGAAAGTGTTTATTTTGGACATTCTTGTGGACCACCTTGGTAGGGGGGGTTCCATATATGTTTATACATACATAATGTAAACTGTTAAGGTAAATATCAAAATTATATGTTTATTTCTAAAGGTTACTCTCTTAGGCTGAATCATAAAATTTATCTATTGTTGTGTAATTTTGTTAGTAAAATCATTTTTTAAAAAAGAAATTGGTGATGTAACTTTTCGTGTCCAACATGTTACATCATGGACAGAAGTGCATAAAGCACACCATGTATAGGGATACATATGCAGTATCAGTTCAAATATGGAGATAAATATGTAAGAAAGGTCACCATGATATATAAATAGACTTATAGCATTGAGACAGAGTAGAAATAATCAATAGTACCTAGTGGGGTATAAATGGTGTCCAGTATGTTACATCATAGCCCTTTTGAAAAATCAATATATTGTAGGTACTGTTCTATAAATACTTAAAAAAACTTGTTTACATTAATTTGTAATGATATAAGCGACCAAACTTTTTTTAAGCATTGTAAGCACCTGTGTTGTTATAAGGACGGTGGAAGGAGAAAGAACACATGTATAAGCTAGGTAAAGTGTTACATCTTGGACAATAGAAAAACCTTCTTACATTGATTTCTGTGTAGCAGAAGCATTCAAATAAATGGACATACTCATTACTACATCTATTTAGATATTGATCTTGCAGAGAAATGCATCGTTAAAAAGGTAATTCTTATCTGAATAGGGTCTTGAATTACCCTACCCATTGTCACGCACTGTGTCTAATCTTTTTAGATAAATAAATCGTGTACGTTTGGGCTAAGGTAAAATTGCTGAACTGGAAGCAGTTTCACCTCAGCTTAAAAGACCTTTTTTAATGATTTTTTCCTCATTGTGACTAGAATCCATGACAAAATTGAGATAAGATGCAAAGATGTAACTGGACAACAAAATTTTATTATTTTTTTCTCGTCCAGTTACATCTTAACTTACAATGGAGGATAACCGAAATGAAGATGCTTTACACATGATGAAGTGATGATAAAATCTCTTAAAATGCAGATAGTCAACTAACCTTGACAATCTATAATGTCTACACTTTATACAAAAGAAGTCGGGGTGCTAAGACTAACAAAGACACTATAAGAAATGATCTGCCGTCTCTGTTACCTCTTCAACGCATTTTTGTATAATTTATAGATGACAAAAGTTTGATTATTTCTTTGAAACTTTCTAGAAAGTAGAATTGCAGGAACTGGGTCTGTCATCATTTGTTTTTGGGTTTTTGCATTTGGCACCCTATCCAAATACAACATTTAAAGCAAAGATGTAATGAAGACTCCACAATTTTGGGGTCATGTTACATCATTTTTCATAAACTGAATTTATCCTGTTCCAAGTAAAATCAAGCATAGAGCAGAGTCTTCAAACTAAAAAACAATATCAAGGAACACTACTGCTAATAGTTACACGTTTTTAAAAACAATTTTACCCCCTGTTTTGCACACCTTCTCATTTCAGATGTAACTGGGACACAATTTGCTAGCATTTGTGTTGTAACATGGACACAAGGAATTTTAGTGATTTGTTGTCCAGTTACATCACAAATGCTTAAGGTACAGTCAATCCTTTATTTTTGTTTTAACTAAAATAAATTGTCCAGATTTTAAATTCAATAACAGAAGGATTTCAATAAACATTAGAAATGAAATCAGGAAAAGGCAATTCTTTGGTCTACAACCCTGTTTTAATTGTGTCGTCAAGCATTACATCACTAATTATTGTGAATATTACATCGCATATAAATTCAAAACTACTAGTAAGTTTTGCTTTTTCTTTGAAAAAGCATTAGTATATGACTTTGACTTGACACTGCAATAGATATTTTTAAAAGAAGAGCATGTTAATTTTTTGGAAAAAGTTGGACACGAAATGGTTTATGATGTAACCAAAAAGGGCTGGACAAAAAAAAACGTGCCCATTTCAAAAATGTTTCCTGCCATTTTTTCTGTTGACTTTCAAGGTCAAGGTCAAAGGTCAAAGGTCACGGCTATTAAATACATAGGACATATGACTATATCTAAATTTATGGCTGATCTTCCATGTGAATCTGCTGCAAAATGGAAAATATCGAAAGTAAATATATTTTAGCAATTACCGAGTGCAATTTCCAAATGACCTTGACCCCTCCATTTGAAAGGTCAAGGTCATTTATCCAAAATTTGCCCAAAAAGAACGCAAAATTCGCAAAATAACTACGCGCGTGCTATGACAGGCATGAGGGAGGTTGAATTCAAGACCTTTTATATGGTAGGTATTCTTGTAGGGTTCTATATATATGTAAGTTGCGGCGATCCACCAAATGAGTTGCCATAGTAACGAAGGTTACTGACAGGACAAGGTATGACCTTTGAATGCTGTGCATAATTAAGGAAAATGGTTAAGTTTTCGAGTTGCTTATCTTGTTTAATGAACTTTAAGACAATCATGATTGTAATATACCAAAATGTTTGTTTTATCACTTAGATTTCAGAAATGGTTCCTGCCATTTTTCTGCACATATCTTAAGGTCAAGGTCAAATGTCGAGGTTCTAGAATTTATGGGACCGACAAAAATAGTATCATTCGTGGTTGCTTCTCTGTGTATATTTGATATTAGGACAGTTTAAAAGAAATGGCCCCAGTGAGACTTCAAACTGTATGCATGGAAATTATCAAGTGATATGCCAAAATAACAAGCGCTCAGACAGGCTTCATCTGACAAAATTCCTACTATGTAACTTTATAAATAAAACGTTATGCAGATATTTGATGTAAGGTGTTTAAGATTTTAGTGTGACATTTTTCAATGAAGTCAAATTTGAAAGCTATCATACTGCATCAAATTAAAGAATAGAAATTGAAGAGATACAAAATATGAAACATATGAATATATAGATAAAAATAATGAACAGCATCACCACTCTGGTAGTTTCGGATTTTTATATCACCGCACGGAAATCCACTGGGGGTCTAAAAGTAAGGGGTGTAAGATTTCATAATTATTGGTCAGCAGATGTTTAATACTTGTGGTTGTCATTTATTTTCTTAATGTTTATACTAAGCTCAGACCCCAATTCAGTTAACATAACAATTGGTTTAGCTCTGTCACTTCTTTACATTTTAAAAGTGTTTGTTTAGAAAGTAAGGAGTGTAAGATTTTTTTTCCACTTTACAGCTAAAAATTCGAAGAAACGCCATCATTTTTAAGAATCATTCTTCATATTTTATTGATTATATTCAAAGTTTTAAATTAGTTGTATTACGGTACAAATAAGGCCAGATTTGTCTGCAAAATAACACTTTTAGTGTTTTAACCCAATGTCACACTTTGGGGCCATTTTTTTAAACTGCCCTGTGACTAGGTAAAATTTTTCGCACATACCTGACCGTAATTCTTATGTCACTCTCATATGACCTTGAACTATTTATTTGAAAGGTCAAGGTCATTTCGCTCACATATGTCGAAAATATACGCAAGAATTTCATTTTACAACGTGATTACAGAGCCAGAGCAAGATAAGATAAGATAACTTACAGCGACCAATTATGTTTTGTATTTTGATGGCTGTAATATAAATCGCACTTTTATTTTTATTCTAATTGTGTTGCCATAGCAACCAAGACTTTTATTAACAAAACAATATGGGTTTTGAATAAATATTTCGACAAGATTTTAGTCGAATTCGATGGATTTTTTACAAGCATGACTAAGGTACTACAAAATAAATGTTTCAAAAATGATTTCTGTCTATTTAGCTTTGATCACTATAGGTCAAGATAACTGATAAAAGCGGGTCACAACCTCAAAATATTATACCAGCGTTTATGTCATTGGTTATCAATTAAATGTATATATCGTTATATGGTAGTAAATACTTATACTTAGACATTGCCCTTTAAACTTATTGAAAGTAATGCAAGTTATCTAATTTACATATTCATGAATTTTAATGAAAACATTAATAAATGACAGAACAAAATCGTGAGCAATCCAAAAATAAATTAATTTCAGGCCCAAACCATCAAATTATCACTGAGGCACTTTATTATAGAACCGTATCATATGATATATTTATTGATGTTGTGGGCCCAAAATGAAAACAATCTCATTTACATGTACATATTCATGAATATTAACAAAAAATTCGAAAATCGAGGATAAACGAGGGAAAACTATAGCCATTGCAAGGTTTTGGGTGAGTTATAATATCCATAATTATATCCCTGAAACAAATTTTCATGGCTGCCAGTGTGGTCAGAGGGACCACCTTAATGCCATAAAGGTTGTCATTAACAATGAATATATTTGCATGATGCAACATTACATAGTTTCCACACCCACCCCTAGTGTGATTCTAAAGACTAGGTTGTACTCACAAAAAATATTCAAATACCAACAATAGCATGCTCTACAATACTTAAATTGGTCTGATGGTGAAGTATGGACTTAGCATTTTAACCTTAATACCTATTATACAAATTATTGAATTTGCATATTCATGAAAATTAATAAAACACACAAAACTTGGAGAAAAAATCTTGGAAAAATATGGGGTATACGCACAAAATCACTTGTGCCATTGCTGTTTACATACCCAGTATGCTGAAAGAAGTATCAATTGAATGCTATTGCAGTGTACTTTGACACTTAAGTCACATATAAGAATGATCTGATTTTTAATTTCATGAACCTCTAATGAAAACTTCATAAATAGTAATGAAAAAGTGGTAAAATTAAACGTGTAAACCTACAACCAAAAGCCCTAACATGCTGAAGATGGCATCAAATGGTTGCTAGGGCAAAATTATATCATCCTGTACTACAACATATAGTAATTTGACTTTTTGTTTTATGACCAAACCTTTCGAATTCACAGGAAAATTTCGAACAAATAAGGCGGTATACATAGAAAATCAACTGTATCTTGGCTTCTGATAGACATAGAGAGCTATAATTGGTATCAAATGATTGCTGTGACAATGTTCTACAATCATATAATCTGATATACTCGTGTATAATCTGCGTACTTGCCAAATTCCGCAATTGCAACTTACCACTAGCAATTGAAAGATGTAGATATACCCGACCGTATACACAGTATCCAAAATCTGCATCTACACAGTTACATAATAGTCAAAATTTACCTGTGTCTACACGGTTGCTGGCTAAAATTTAATTTAAGTAGCCTGACTGGTAAATTCAAGCTCAATTTTTTTTCTACCAGGAACGTTTCTGTGTGCTAGCAGGGCTAGGGAAAGTGTTTGGGGTCTTGGCTAATAGAATTTTGTAGGAAAGTGACGATATTTGCTGTTTAAAAGACAAAACGTCGCTACAGCCTTATCGATCTCCGCGTGGATTTAAAATCACGTAAGTCACCCACTCATTTCGGCCAAATTCTTGCTACAGTGGCCAGACTGCGAAATGGCAATATCAAAATCATAAAATCTGATTTTTTTTTCTATCCTGACAGTGTCTGAGATGGACCCCTAGCATTGAAAATAACTAATATTTTTACAAATGAAAGGCGACTTACAATTCCCTGTTTGGCTCGCTGTCATCTTGAAACGATCGACACCGGTACCAAAAAATTCTACACGAGATCACGTATACGACTCTGTTACTACGTACCATATGATAAAAGGACAATGTCTAAGCTTTAAAATGAGATCTGATTCAGTGGTCTAGGATAAATAATAGCGGATATATAACCAATTTTGTATGCACATGCCCATGCTCAAAAATCGTGTTAATGGTCGCTATGGAAACCATGCATTTTTTCATAGTGCAAACAAATTTATCTCTATGAACAAAAACATTTCTGGGGTCCCAATGAACGATTTTGCACCCATTAAAATCATCCTGGGGCACAAGGTAGGTCAATTTAGCTCCAGGAATACCACGTTGGTTTTCTTGGGGTTTTTTCAGTGTTTTTTATTTATGTTTTCATAAATATTCATGAATATGCAAATTAGATAATTTGCAAATGTTTCCATGAGATGAAAGGGGTTTATCTTTGCTTCGATTTGATACCACATTCAATGATTTAAGGCAAGTTGTTGATGACATATTATTAATCTTGTATATATATCCCTGTTTCGGCGCTATTTTAAAAGGGGGTCATGGACGGGGTTTTCGTTGTATCATTCGATCATTATCATTTGACCTTGACCTTTAACTGTAAAATTAAAGTTGTGGGGATTGTTTATGCAAGTAATAAATGCATTAAAACATTTTCATTTATCCCCATGTTGATTCAAAACCACTACAAAACTAATAGATAATTCAATGATTAAGCACTTAAATGAGCTATTAAAATCATTCAAAATTCACGCTAAGGCTTCCATAAAGTGCTGTTGCTATGGCAACTGTTTGTGACATGGAGGTGCAAATGACTAATATACCAAACCCACAAATATTCAAGATACCATCTATGTCAAATATTCATTCTATATACTGCTGACTTTGTAATGCGCCAAATAATAAGCCGTATGCCTGTAATTTTTCTTACAAATTTGGCATAAATGACCTTGACCTTTAGAATTGGGTTTTCAAGGTCACTTGAAAGTGACATCAAAAATTGTCGAAATGTGTTTACTATCAATTACACTAGTTCTGTCCTTTTCAAAAACATTATCTTGGTCATAATTATTGATATTGTAAGTCACACCATTAATACTGCTCTCCCATATACCGAAAGTTTCCCTTGCGAATGCCCTTCCGAATGCAATTTTGAGCAAATTCGCATTAATCGCTAGAAATTCGGAAGCATTCGGTAGCATTTGTAAGCATTCGGAAGCATTCGGTGAAAATTTCGAGATGTTGCGAAAATTAGGAACATGCTCCTAAAATTCGCAAGGAAATCATATTCTTAACATATTCGTAAAGAATTCGTAAACAATTCGGATTGATTGCAAGACATTTGTAACACTCGCAAGCCATTTGCAAGGATTCGGTTGCATTAGATTATATTGAGGTTTGATGTCCGTAAAGAATCGCTAGTGAATCGCAACATTTTTACATTCAAGACTCAGTTTTTAGCATAGTTTTTTATTTATTCTGGTCCTATCCTTCAAGTAAAGGTCATTATTTATGGTGTTTAGCTTTAAGCTATCCATTAATGTATGACAGCCAAACGAAAGACCCGTGAAATTTTTGTTTGCCCTGTAAAATTGTCTGTTTTATTGTGTAAATCGCAATTTGAGAGAAACAACAAAGTGGTGTGTGTTTCAAGAGAAGACTTGGATCAATAATGACATATTTTTCCATGCCCCTTAGCATTGTGTGTGATTTCGCTTTACATTGATATTTTTCGCTACAAAGTTTGCGAATGAGTTAAAAGTGAAAAGAATTCGGTAAGCATTCGCAACACATTCGCTTCATTCATTTGTAAGGCGTTTGCAAGACGTTCGTATTATTTGTAACGGCATTTGTAAGCGTTCGGAACATTCGTTAAGCATTTTTAAGAATTCGGTAGTGTGGATGGCAATCAATCACAACATTCTTAAGAAATTTGTAAGGATCTGCAAGCATTCTTAACGCTTTCGCAAAGACATCGTTTTGTACAAGCCCCGCCCCGTCCATTCGCATCATATTCGGTAATTTCAGCGCGAATTTCAAATTTCAGCATTCGCAAGGGATATTCGGTATATGGGAGAGCAGCATAAGCCTTAGCCGTGACCTTTGACCTTTGACCTTGACCTTGAAAGTTAATAGAAAAAATGGCAGGGAATATTTTTGAAACCTACACATGCCAATGAACATTTTGGTATATTAAAACCCTGATTAACAAGGAAAGTCCACGGGACCATTTTTCGTTACATAAGCAACTCTACTAAATTGTCGGGTGATAATAATTTTAAGTGTAATAAGTGTCATTTTTATTTTAAGTGTAACACCCTATAGATTCACTGTACACCGTAGAATCAGTGAAAGACACTGTACCAGTGATTGAACACATTTTGGGGGCAAAATATGTGAGAAAGTGGTAAGTATTTTGCATGTTTTTGTGTTATAAGCTTTGTTTCTGTGACATAGTTTTCAGTTGATCACTTTGGTACATGTTCTTGTTTCATCTTATGGTCGACAAACCGCAAAAGGTGTTTGTGGGAGCATCATGGAGCATACAGGAGGCATTTGTTTTGGACGAGAGTTGTAAAACTGTTAAAAGTCGCTGCATTTTCTCATCTTGTTTTAAAATCAAACAATTTTGAGAAAATAAAATACGCCCAAAAGAAAGAAATACTTCGGAACTTTCAATATAAGAAAGCGCATGCTGATCCGCTTCATCGATTCCGAAATTTCTAACAATAAAGGACTGTACGTTCGAAATTCAGTGAAAGGAACTACTGTCCCAGTGAATGACAGGTATTGTACGAAGTAAAAGCCTCACAGTGTTAGAGGTTCTGTACCCAGTGATAGGTACAGTCGTTCAAATTTTCGTTAATTCGGATGTAAGCAATGCGAACGAGGCACTTGAAAAATGTGTAAATGTGTATTTTATCCTTACCTTATGTTGATAAACGATATATTTGAAAATGTTTTTATATGATTATCAATTTTCTTTCCTATACTTATTTTGATTCCCTCTTTGTACCTATTACACGGCTAACAAACCTTTAAATGCGTAACCGCCGGTTAAGAAAGAAAACCCGATTCACGCCCTTCCGGATCCGCATATGAAGACCAAGAAAATGTAAACAAAACATACACTTCTAGGATCGATTGATGATTATATTTTAGTACAGAAATATATCGATTATCTATGAATGCTATTTTGTCACTTATTTACTATTGTAAGTCAACACCGAAATAGCTCGCAAAATAATTTGATGGTCTTTGAATTATTTATTCCCTTCTTCGAACCTGGTGTTACAACACGGCCAAAGTCGGCGAAATACAACTAAAAATTGGACAATTTGCTGGTAAATGTCAAATTTTTGTGATTGTTCCACGACAAATTTACAAATATATATTAAATAAATGGCAACTGATGTCTGTGCCAGGATTTCGTTGTGTTAGTGCCTGGAATTACCGATTTGAAGGGAAGGAAAAGATGGTTACGCATTTAATCATTAAACTATGAAGGCTATATTTCAAGATACGTTTGAAAACCTATACCGGTTCAAGTTGTGGTATTTAATTTTCTCTGCAAAGCGTTTTGAATGACATAAAAGCAGGAAACAGGCAAATTAAAGTATACAGAATGCTGTAAAATCGTCTTCATGAACAGGAATATCATGCATGTGAATTATTGTATTACATGTATTGCATAGAAAGTTTGTATTATTTTATATCAAATATTTTCACTGCAAATATCACAAACACACCAATTTGAGTTAGCACCTATTAAGAGAGGACGAGAGAATGTGACAATTAAAACTTCAGCGTAAAACCATTAACAAAAACAAAAACTTCAATACATGTGTTTTATGTTGATTATATTGCTATCATTCTAATGATTAAATTCGTAACCGAAATGTTGACACAGTTTTAACCACATATGCATAGAATGCAGTGGCCAGAGGCAACGAAACTGTCAACAGACCTCACACAATGCTAAAATCATCTCCGCGCGGTATTGCTTTCCGTTAATATGGGCGTAATGAGCGGATATCTAAAAATATCCCTGCGACTGACCCACATTTTCATCGTGTACAATGCAATCCCAACACGTGTTTTGGGGGAAGGGAATAAAAATCATGATTATAAAGAAAAGTTCCTGGAAATCCTTTGGGGTCCAAATTTAGTAATGTCTAACTAATAAAATAGCATTGAGAGAATTATAATATCTGTCTTCGAATCGAAATATTTTACTCGGAAACACGAGCTGCAAAGGTTTGTTTACCTTTTGTTGGTTATCTGATGCGAAACCGGAAGGACGTGAATCGGATTTCTTTTCTTAACCGCGGTTACGCATTTAAAGGTTTGTTAGCCGTGTATTAGATTAACATCACATTCTATGTATAACTGTCTTCATGAGAGGTCTCCGGAGACAATATACGTGTCTAAGAACAACCAATGCATATGGAATCAATTAGCAAAAATTGTGATTAAGCGCCTATATTTGATTTGTTTGCATACAGTACATGAAGTGGTCATAACAGCTATTCTGGTGTGAACATTGTTCGGACAATATCTTTTTCACGAGTGGTCATAATAGCTACGCTGGCACGAGTATGGAACGCCAAAGCTGTCTGATGTTAAAGAGTTAAAACATTTGATTCATCGTCATTTTATCCTGCTCACATTTGATTATATGTTGTATAGTGTGCATTTTATAATGAGAAACGTCCATTTAAACGTTGGACCAGGTTCTTTATATTATGAAACGTTTCATTATATGATGAGTAAAAATCTTTATATTATGTTAGACTTACATTATATGATGATTAAACATCTTTATATTATGGTAGACTTACATTATATGCTGATACAATCTCATTATACTATGTATGTTTCTCATTATATTATGGGCTACTGTCTTTATATGCATCAAGTTGATTATATGGTTCGATAACTTCATTAAATGCGCAAACTTATTATATGCGCAAACTTCATGACTACATTATATGATGTGGACGATTTTGCGAGAAGAAGAATTACACTGACACCTATAAGAGAGATATTGTATACATGCCAGGACTACCGGACATACTGCTGATTCTATCTATCTATCTATCTATCTATCTATCTATCTATCTATCTATCTATCATCATGATCATGATCAATCATCATCATCATCATCATCATCATCATCATCATCGTCGTCGTCGTGGTCGTGATTATGATCTATCATCATCAATATCGATCATCATCATCATCATCATTATGATCGATCATCATGATCGATCATCATCATTATGGATCATCATCATTATGATCGATCATAATGATGATCGATCATGACGATGATCGATCATGATGATCGGTCATGATGATGATGATCGATCATGATGATCGATCGTGATCGTGATGATGATCGATCATGATGATGATCGATCATGATGATGATCGATCATGATGATGATGATCGATCATGATGATCAATCATGATGATCGATCGTGATGTTGATCGATCATGATGATGATCGATCATGATGATGATGATCAATCATTATGATCGATCATGATGATGATGATCGATTATGATGGTCGATCATGATGATCGATCGTGATGATGATCGATCATGATGATCGATAATGATGATGATGCTCGATCATCATGATGATCGATTATGATGATGATGATCGATCATGATAATGATGATCGATCATCATGGTGATCGATGATGGTCGATTATGATGATGATCGATCATCCTTATCATGATCGAAGATGATGATGAGGATAAGATGATTATGATCGATCATGATGATGAGGATGATCGATCCTGATGATGATGATCGATCGTCATGGTGATGATCCATGATGATGATCGATGATGATGATCGATCATGATGATGATGATGATGGTGGTGATGATGATGTTCGATGTTTTAATGTAATTCTTCTTCTCGCAATATCGTCCACATCATATAATATTATATATATAATGTAGTTGTCACATCATAAAATGAAGTTTGCGCAAATAATGAAGTTTGCGCATATAATGAAGATATCGAACCATATAATCAACTTGATGCATATAAAGACAATTGCCCATACTATAAGGAGAAACATACCTAATATAATGAGGTTGTATCAACATATAATTTAAGTCTCCCATAATATAAAGATGTTTACTCAGCATATAATGAAAATTTTCTTAATATAAAGAACTTGGTCCAACATATAATGGACTTTTCTCATCATATAATGCACACTATACACCATATAATAAAATGTGAAGAGGATATATTGACGATGATGAATCAAATGTTTTTATTCCTTACCACCAGACAGCTTTGGCGTTCCGTTATAGTACTTTTTTTCGCTAACTGTTTTTGTAGTAAATGGGGTTGACAAAATGCAAAGATGTAATATACTAATATGGTTTACAAACTGGCCCATTATTCCTAAATAAGGCATATTTCTTAGCTTACAAGGCAATTTTACTCGCTAGCAGTTTCAATAACTTCGTACAGCCAATTTATATAACTGGGTACAAAAAATAAATCGACCTCTCTTTGACTGGGCCAGTAGTTCCTTTCACTGAATTTCGAACGTACAGTCCTTTATGGTAAGAAATTTCGATATCGACGGAGCGGATCAGCATGCGCTTTCTTATATTGAAAGTTCCGAAGTATTTCTTACTTTTGCGCGTATTTCATTTTCTCAAAAATGTTTGATAGTAAAACTAGATGAGAAAATGCAGCGATTTTAAGCATTTTTACAACTCTTATCCAAAACGAATGCCTCCTGTATGCTCCCACGAACATGTTTTGCGGTTTGTCGACCATAAGATGAAACAAGAACATGTACCGAAGTGATCAACTGAAAACTATGGCACAGAAACAAAACGGATAACACGAAAACATGCAAAATACTTACCACTATCTTGCATTTTTTGCCCCAAAAATGTGTTCAATCACTGGTACAGTGTCTTTCACTGATTCTACGGTGTACAGTGAATCTATAGGGTGTGTAATAAGTGTCATTGACACAACCCGTTAAGAAGGTAGCGTAGTGGTAGAGCATTGTAGTTCAGAATCGAGAGGTCCTAGGTTCGATCCCCAACTGGCGACACCGTGTTGTGTTCTTGAGCAAGAACATTGTACTCCCCAGAGTACTGGTTAAAACCCAGGAGTCAGTGTCTCCGTCCCGTCATGACTGAAAACTTGTTGACTGAGACGTTAAACATCAATACAAACAGGCAAACAACTCGTTACATTACGAAAACTTGCCCATGCAATATATAGAGATTTTTTTCAGTACCAAAAATTGAAAATTTCACCAGAAAAATGTTGATATTTTTCTTATTTTTGCTCAAAACATAGATTGTGGATACACGTTAGAACCGCCTCGCTGAGGCGGTTCTAACGAGTACCCACAATCTATGTTTTGGAGCAAAAATAAGAAAAATAGGTATACCACTGCAAACCCCAGTTTTGCTATATAAAAGTGGGGTTTAAGGGGTATATATTGCACGGACATGTTTTCCTGATAAAAACAACTTACCAAAGTCTACTCTCTCCGGGTCTGGGAAAGGGGTTGGTGGTTTACGGTAGGCTGAGTCCTGTTGCATCAGGGATGAAATACGACCGCCTTTTGTCACGTATTTCTCTGGTGTCTTCATCTCTTTGGCTGAAAGTAGTATATGAAATGTGACTGTTTATATCTTAGTACCCATTACGAAACCTTGCCCATGCAATATACAGATATTTTTTTGAAGAAAAAATGGAAATTTCGTCGGAAAAAATGATTTTTTTTTTTAAATAAATTTGCTCCAAACATAAATTGTGGGTACACGTTTAAAGAGTACCCACTATGTATGTTTTGGATTAAAAATAAGAAATTAGGTATATCCCTGCAAACCCCAGTTTTTTCTATGTAAAAGTGGTGTTTAAGGGAGTAAGCATTTCATGGACATGTTATCCTGATGCGATATGTATAGTCCTGCAAAATATAGTGAGACGGGTAATATGCCGGTTCCTTGCACAAGCTGAATCTCTTTTGCTTTCGGGATGAAGCATGGTGTTGATAGAAAGAAAATGCGAAAATTATCGATCGATATAATGTATACAGATTGACACTTATTGAGAGCTCGATAGATGATATCTGGAAATAGCTATTAGTGGACTTAATTAAGCGGCCATCTTTAACTCCATCTTTGTTTTTCAAAACTAACTTCTTCATGTCTAAGCGACCATGGATCGAAATTTTCCATTATAGAAGCTGTCGAGAGGATGCTAAAATAATGTCCGTAAAGTCATCTGGAGTGTCGACTTACATTTTAGATCAACCTTTATCTTGGTTGGGTAGGGTGTGGGCCTCCCGTCCGGTAGGGGTGTGGAACCGTCCTCAAGTGGGTCTGGGTTCCACGGTGGCGTCCTTGACGCGCTGTCCTCTCTTCGACGGCGCATTGCAGAATACTACCTATCTAGAACGATACAACAGAGAGAAAACATGTTCAGAAGCATTCGAATGAGAAAAAAACAACAGTTTGCGTTTCCGACCAGGCCCCAAGGTTATAAAACTTTTTTTCAAGCTCAGCTCAGCTGAGCATGAAATTTCAGCTGATAAATGCTGAAACAATTCACAAATTGTGGAAAATTAAGGTTTAAAACTCAAAAACTAGTAATTTATCATGCTTATAAATGTTAAATTTTAACATACGAGTAGGATAATTTTAGTCTCAGCTGAGCTGAGCATGAAAAAAGTTTTATAACCTCTGGACCAGGTCCGACATAAACCAGCCTGTAGAGTCAAAGAAGCAGGCTAGGAGCTTGAAATTTCGGATTTATGACGAAGAGGGATAGTACCATGTGTGTAGCAAAAACAAATATAAATGTAAATATGCATTTGTACGTGCTGAGGGTATCTGAAATGCCTTGAGGAGTGTTGATTTATACAAAGCCTATTCTTTGGGATAAGGTCATCGGTGGGAATTTTCGCTTTCCCCTTTAGACCTTTGTAAAGTAAATTCGATTATCATTCCTTCTTTTCTGCAGGGATTCCCATTTTAGTTTTAACACCTTTTTCATATGTACAGTAATTCCTTAAAAAGTAGTTACGCACCCAGCTGCACGCATTTGCACTTTCTCCAATTCAACTATCAGACCATCATACCGACCTACTATACACTATACGAGCCGCCCCATGGGAAAGCCAACAATTTGCATAGGCGAAAACAAAGGCGCAGATCAGCTTCGCGGTATCCGCGAAGCTGATCAGCGCCTTTGTTTTCGCTACTCGGATAGTACAATTCCTCCTCTACTTAACTCCAAAATTTCAAACTTCTAGCCTGCTTCTGTATCTGTACAGGCCGGTTTGTGTCGGACCCGTTCGGAAACCACATTGTTGGTTTTCCCACGAGGTGGCTCATACCCTTTAAATTATAGCCAGCTTCTCTCACTAATTGCAAATGTACATGCAGAAATTCAAACAACAAGACCCCGTAGTGCCAGGCTTTTTAGCAGGGCTTCAAAAGTTTAAAAGTTATAAGCCCCACAAAACTTCCAGATAGCCGTTTTGTACGGCTCTGTCAAACGATTAGAAGATGCCAGTCAGTCGAAAATCAAGAACAAAAAACTAAAATAAATAAATAAATAAATAAATAAATAAAAAAGAACAATAAATAAATAAATAAATAAATAAATAAATAAAATAAATAAATAAATAAGTAAATAAATAAATAAAAAAGAACAAAAATAGCTTCAAATTTAAAAACTGTAAATGGTGTAGTTTAATTATTTTTCTTCTCGGAGCCTTAAGATATACATGTAGCACACACATGTAGTGTCGAAGTATGGTTTGACAGAATAAATGAACATATAATGAGTGTGCATTTTCATCCAAAACGGAGTTTAAATGGTTTAAAATTTAAATACTTATAAACAAGTGTAATGAAGTAAGTATTGTTTCCACTTACCACTTCTGTTTATCTTGCAAAACCCTTTTTTCACACAAGAATTTTCAAGTTTTTACTCTCTCTGACTTTTCGCGTCTTTCCTGCTCGAAGTCTTCAAGAGTTGTCAACGTCATGACGTATTCGCCGCCGTGCCGCTTCCAATCAGATTTCTCCGTTTGTAACGTCGACCGGTGCCGCGTCCAATCAAATTGCTTCCGTAGATTACGCTGAACTTTGACCCATAACGTGTAACTAACGTCTTGTACGTTACGTTATTAGTCTACGGGACGTACCGTATCGTAACGCCATGAACGTATAGGGAATAGAATAGAATAGAACGTTTTAGGGAGACGTTCAACGCATTTAACAATTATTTTATTTCATCCCGGCACACTGAAATTATATCGCTGGCATCGGTCATTTTAAATAATTTGACACCCACCATTACATAGTGAGCCTTGTGGCAGAGTAATTTACATTATGCACCCATTACGAAAACTTGCCCATGCAATAAAGAGATATTTTCAGCCGTAAAAGTAGAAAAACAATCAACGGGAAAAGTTTGATAGTTTTAACTTGTTTGCTCAAAACAGAGATTGTACTCTCTAACGACTACCCACAGCCTATGTTTTGGAGCAAAAATAAGAAAAAAAAATAGGTATACCCCTGCATACCCCAGTTTTACTATATAAAAGTGGGGTTTAAGGGGGTATTCATTACACGGGCATTTCTTGATGTAAGGCTATCATTATGCACCAGTCATTTGTATCTAAAGGGGTCGTCACACCTATCGAAGACTTGCGTTAAGTTGCGAACTTGTGTCAATACTCCTCGCTGAAAATTTCTCACCATATGTTCCCTCGCCATAAGTTTCTCCCTTTAAGTTTTCAAAAATCCTTCGCTATAAGTTTTCAAAAATCTCGCCATAGGTGCGCACCTTGGGTCTAAGTTTAAAATGAACTAAGTAAGTTGCAGTGTAGGTAATCTACTCATCTGCACTTCTGCGCATGTACATATCTGTACTTCTACACTTTTCAACTATCAGTCTCAAGAACTAGATAGGTGAACTTTTCCTCTTGTGTTCCTGGGTAGACGCTTTACATGGTGACACTCTCTGTACTTGTCTGGGATGGGACAGTTGTGTTGATGTGTGAGCCGCGTCATGAGAAAACCGGATTTTCGCCTATGCAGTAAGTGCACAACTGATCAGCGCCTTTGTTTTCGCTACTCGGATAGTAAAAGTCTTCTTCGTAAGTCCGAAATTTCAAGCTTCTAGCCTTCTTCTGTAACTGTACTGGCCGGTTTGTGTCGGACCTGGTAGGAAACCCAAATTGTTGGTTTTCACATGCAAAGGCCTACAGCTGAATGCGTCTGAAGAGTCTCTAAAGCCCCGTTTACACATTCACGATTTTCTCTACGATTCACTACGATTCACACCGATTTCTCATGGTCAGAAAAATCGGGATGGATCGTGGTGAATCGTGGCGAAAAGTGGAAATATTCAGTATCTCTACGATTCTAGTAAGAATGTCCACGATCTTACTTACGGTGTCTGTAAGGTATCGCTACGAATCAATGACGATTCATGACGGCAACGCTACGGTCAATGAGGATTAACCACGGTGGCACAACGAATGCTCACGGTGCTTGTACGGTTCGATATGGTATTAGTACGATTCACGGCGGTAGCCGTCGTGGCCAATCGTGGAGCTCCGTAGCGAAACCGTGGATGATTCGTAGGTCAACCGTACACAATTCGTGGTGAATCGTGAGAGTTCGTGGTGTGAAAGATTCCACGGTTTCGCTACGGAGCTCCACGATTGGCTACGATCTCTCACGAATAGCCGCGAATATAGCTACGGTGTCAGTACGAATAAGCAAGATTCCGCTACGGTTGCGCTACGAATTAGGCCACGCCCATTTACCACCACGATTCGCCACGGTACGCCACGAATGTTTTAAACAGTTTAAAACTTCCGTAGCGCTGCCGTAGAGTTTCCCGAATCATCACGATTCATCAAGATTCACCACGATTCACTACGGTTCTACTACGAATGACCACGGTACACCACGGTACACGACGATTTTACAAATCGTGGCGAATCGTAGCGGCACCGTAGCCAAAAATCGTGAATGTGTAAACGGGGCTTTAGTCTTGTATCTCAAGACTACAACTCTACTAGAGGCATGCCTTTATAGCTTCCTAGACTAAGAGGCTGTAAAGTGGTATGTGTTTAAACAGTCTCTTGGTTTTGAATCTCAAGGCCTGAACTAGTCAAAGACATAACTTTATAGCGTCTTCTTAAAGTTGTCACACGGTTCCACGGTCAACAGCTAAGATCATGCTAAGACGGTCAGTTATCCTAACCAAACTGTTCCAGATCATCAGCTCAAATCAAGTCTGGACGGTCAATTATCCTAAACACACTGTTCCACGGTCAACAGCTTAGATCATCGGGGCGGTCAGTTATCCTAAACACACTGTTCCATGGTCAACAGCTTAGATCATGTCTGGACGGTCAGTTAGCCTTGTCACACTGTTCCACAGTCAACAGCTTAGATCATCGGGGCGGTCAGTTAACCTTGTCACACTGTTCCACGGTCAACAGCTTAGATCATCGTGGTGGTCAGTTAACCTTGTCACACTGTTCCACGGTCAACAGCTTAGATCATCGGGACGGTCAGTTAACCTTGTCACACTGTTCCACGGTCAACAGCTTAGATCATGTCTGGACGGTCAGTTATCCTTGTCACACTGTTCCACGGTCAACAGCTTAGATCATCGGGACGGTCAGTTAACCTTGTCACACTGTTCCACGGTCAACAGCTTAGATCATGTCTTGACGGTCAGTTAACCTTGTCACACTGTTCCACGGCCAACAGCTTAGATCATGTCTGGACGGTCAGTTAATCTTGTCACACTGTTCCACAGTCAACAGCTTAGATCATCGGGGCGGTCAGTTAACCTTGTCACACTGTTCCACGGTCAACAGCTTAGATCATGTCTGGACGGTCAGTTAACCTTGTCACACTGTTCCACGGTCAACAGCTTAGACATCGGGGCGGTCAGTTAACCTTGTCACACTGTTCCACGGTCAACAGCTTAGATCATGTCTGGACGGTCAGTTATCCTTGTCACACTGTTCCACGGTCAACAGCTTAGATCATCGGGGCGGTCAGTTAACCTAGTCACACTGTTCCACGGTCAACAGCTTAGACCATGTCTGGACGGTCAGTTATCCTTGTCACACTGTTCCACGGTCAACAGCTTAGATCATGTCTGGACGGTCAGTTAACCTTGTCACACTGTTCGACGGTCAACAGCTTAGATCATCGGGACGGTCAGTTAACCTTGTCACACTGTTCCACGGTCAACAGCTTAGATCATGTCTGGACGGTCAGTTAACCTTGTCACACTGTTCCACGGTCAACAGCTTAGATCATGTCTGGACGGTCAGTTAACCTTGTCACACTGTTCCACAGTCAACAGCTTAGATCATCGGGGCGGTCAGTTAACCTTGTCACACTGTTCCACGGTCAACAGCTTAGATCATCGGGGTGGTCAGTTAACCTTGTCACACTGTTCCACGGTCAACAGCTTAGATCGGGACGGTCAGTTAACCTTGTCACACTGTTCCACGGTCAACAGCTTAGATCATGTCTGGACGGTCAGTTATCCTTGTCACACTGTTCCACGGTCAACAGCTTAGATCATCGGGACGGTCAGTTATCCTTGTCACACTTGTTACGTGCCAGGCGTAACTAGAAGATTAAGGAAACCAACAAGTTGGTTAGCCAGCAACAAGCTTTGTTTAAAATTTAACAAATCTATTTAGAAGTGATTTAACCAGTAATTATATGTGAAACAATCAAAAGCATATATACAATCAAACAAAAATGAATGTACAATACCTTTCAAGATGTTAATTCCCTTAAAGAATGTCTGAATGTCCCTCAGAATTTTTTAACACAAGTCTGTATCAGTTTCTGATCCCAAGAATTAAAGTTTGTTTCAAAATAGCACTATGTCCCAATCCAGAATCGAATATCACAAAGTAATCCAAGAATAAGTTTAAATTCCAGTAAGATAGATTTTGACTTCTTAATAGTAACAGTACCCAAAGATTGTCCTTATGAAAATTTGTAGCCCTTATATAGCACTGAGGAACATTCAGGATTCTTCCAGCAAATTCTATGATATCATATACTAAAAATAACAAGTTGTTTACCAAAATTTAATGTTCTGGAATATTCTAGAGAGGCCATTATCCTTCCAGAAAATTCCACAATATTCTTTTGACATAAAAAAAGATTTTTCTAGAAGATTCTACATCTTTGGTTCTTCCAGATTTTTCCGGACTTTTCCGTCAAAGAACAATTTGAAATTTCTAGAAAATTCTGAAGTAAACAACCTGTTTATGTCCAATATCTGCTAAGGACAACAAGTAAACATCATATGTATAACATCATACTTTCCTGGGCATACTCCTTTGGGAAGTTTACCAGTACTGAATGCACATCTTTCAACAAGTAACTGTCATACATAACACACTGTTCCATGGTCAACAGCTTAGATCATCGGGACGGTCAGTTAACCTTGTCACACTGTTCCACGGTCAACAGCTTAGATCATGTCTGGACGGTCAGTTAACCTTGTCACACTGTTCCACGGCCAACAGCTTAGATCATGTCTGGACGGTCAGTTAATCTTGTCACACTGTTCCACGGTCAACAGCTTAGATCATCGGGGCGGTCAGTTAACCTTGTCACACTGTTCCACGGTCAACAGCTTAGATCATGTCTGGACGGTCAGTTATCCTTGTCACACTGTTCCACGGTCAACAGCTTACATCATCGGGGCGGTCAGTTAACCTTGTCACACTGTTCCACGGTCAACAGCTTAGATCATGTCTGGACGGTCAGTTATCCTTGTCACACTGTTCCAAGGTCAACAGCTAATGCTATACCAAAACGGTGAGTTATTCTTACCACACTGTTCTATGGTCAACAGCTAAGATCATGTTGGGACAATGAGTTCTCTTAGCCATATGGTTCTACAGTCAAAAGCTAAGGTCATGTCGTGGGGGGATCAGTTATCCTAACCACATTGTTCCACGGTCAACAGCTAAGATCATACTGAGGCTGTCAGTTATCATAACCATAATGCTCCACAATCAAAAGCTAATATGATGTCTGCATGGGCGGTCAGTTGTCCTTATCACACGGTTCCACGGTCAACAGCTAAGATCATGCCGAGACCGCCAGTCTTCTTAAACGAACTGTTCTAGTTCAACAATTAAGATCATGACGAGACGGTGAATTCTCCTAACCACACTATTCAGTCCATCGTCAACAGCTAAGGTCATACTGGGACGGTCAGTTATCCTAACCACAGTGTACCGCGGCCAACAGCTAAGATCATGCTGAGACTGTAAGTATACCAAGATAGGAATTCTTAAATTTGGTAAATAGATTTGAAATTCAAAACACATTTTTTTTATTATTTTTTATTTTTTATTTTTTTTTTTTTTTTTTGATTCAGTTTTACGTCCATTCAAGATTATTTCAGCTCATATGAGACGGGTCAATCAGTAGGTGGGGCGAAAACGGGAGAACCCCAAGAAAAACCACCTGGCACACCCGCAAGCAGAACTTGGCTTGTCTGCATTTGGCCAGAGCAGGGCTCGAACCCGCACCAGACACAGCGGTGAGATGATAAAAACAATTATTTAAAGAAATTCTTAATTTTGCTTTAAGAGATATTTTTTAAAATAATATACAGATCCCTTCAATATAGGGATATATCACATTAGATGGTTGTATGGTTGAAATAGATACATATTTTCACGTTGTGGCCCATAAAAGTCTCCCTGTAACTTGTCTTGTTCCCGAGGATACTGCAGCTGATCAGTGCCTTTGTTTTGCTCTAAGGACCATGATAGTATAAATCCATCTTCTTCATTGATCCAAATTTTTTTCTTTGTATTGTTTGTATTGAGGCTTAACATACCAGTCAACAATTTTTCAGTCATGTCGGGACAAAACCAACACTTCCTGGGTTTAACCAATACTGTAGGGAGTTAATGTGTCTTGCTCAAGGACACAACATGGTGACGCTTGTGGGGATCGAACCCAGAACCTCTGCATTCAGTCCTACGCCCTACCACTATGCCACAGAGCCCCCTGATCCAAAATTTGTTCTTTTCTGTTCTGTGACTGTACAGGCTCAATTTTGTAATGTTATTTCCCAGCCGATTTATAGGATGCAACTTTTGATTCTGATGTACAATGATCTCTTTTTTTATTTTACTCATCACAAAAACATGTCCGTGTAATGTATACCCCCTTATAACCCACTTTTATATAGCAAAACTGGGGTATGCAAGGTTATACCTATTTTTCTTATTTTTGCTTCTAAACATAGAGGTGGTTCTAACGTGTACCCACAATCTATTTTTGAGCAAAAAATAAGAAATATACAAAACAAATTTCCACTGAAAATTTTCATTTTTACAACCAAAAAAATTCTCCGTATATTGCATGGACATGTATTCAAAATGATCAACCCAGCATTTAAAGTCACAGAATTTTAGAAAGGCTAGCAAAAGAGTTGAAACATCAACAACATGTAAGATCATGAATTCTTATCAATTAACACGAGTATCCAGTTTGCATGGACAGTTCCGGAATTTCCTGAGAGTTCAGATTTATAAAGGGCAAATAAGTGTTCATTTTTGAGCACTAACACCTTGAACCCCCACTAAATTGGTGACTGTTCATGTTGGTATTTTAAAATGAAACAAAGACACATTTAGTTTAAGCAAAATAAACATAAGAACTTTATTGAATAAGTATCACAGACTCCTAAAAATATGCTAACGTATGATATAAAGTGCATGTAAATATGCACATATATATGACAGAAAGTAAATGTAAATATGCACACATTATACACATGACAAAGTATACTTATGTAAATATGGACATACACATGTATACTAGTAAAAAGTTCTAACCGGCCAACAAGGAGTTTATCAATTTTTTTCTGAACCCAAGAGCACTATAGGAGCCACCGCATGGGAAAACCAACAATCTGCATAGGCCAAAACAAAGACTCCCAAATTGTTGGGTTTCTCACGCACAGGCTCATATAAATCTTTTTTGCTCCATTAAATACTCCAATATGTCCGTAAAGATTGCCACAAAACAGCTGAGCATAATTCAGAAACAAGCATCAGGGAGGCCTTGCCAAACACAAGTACCATCAGTTTAAAAAATGAAAAGAATTTGCATTAGGTGGTGGGGTAATTTTTCACATTTTGTTCAAAAGCGACGAAAACAAAGCACAGGAAGTACAACTTTTTGCATTAACATGCTTGATATGATTTTATCTTTAGAAATGAAAAGGTTTGAAGGATGAAAAGTGTAGTTTCAAAAAGTTGCACCTCACAAAATGAAATGTGCGAATTTTAAAAAACGGAGGTACCGAAATCCAGTGAACACCCTGCTTGCTGTTTGGAAAATTTTGTAAAAGTTTTCACTGCTCTTAGTCGATGAAGTGTCTGCCTATTTAGAAGTGTTAACAGAATCTTCAGATTATTTTAAGTTTTGAAGAAAATCCATAAAGTGTGAGTGGCCGGTTAGAACTTTTGGCCAATATATATATATAACAGAAAGTTAATGTAAATATGCACACATATTACAGAAAGTAAATGTAAATATGCACACATTTTTGACAGAAAGTGCATGTAAATATGCACACATATATGAAGTTATGAACGAAAGTGCACGTAAATATACAATATAAAGATCTCTAGCTATAATCTGTGGCTGTACAACACAGTGAATTAGTAGACTCTAGCCATGATCTGTGACTATACAGCACAGTTAATTTGTAACTTCAATCCATGCTTTGTGTCTGTACAACACAGTTAACTTGTAGCCTCTAGCAATGATCTGTGGCTGAATAGCACAGTTAATTTGTATCCTCTAGCCATGATCTGTGGCTGTACAACACAGTTAATTGGTAGCCTCTAGCCATGATCTGTGGCTGTACAACACAGTTAATTGGTAGCCTCTAGCCATGATCTGTGGCTGTACAACACAGTTAATTTGTAGCCTCTAGCCATGATCTGTGGCTGTACAACACAGTTAATTGGTAGCCTCTAGCCATGATCTATGGCTGTACAACACAGTTAATTTGTATCCTCTAGCCATGATCTGTGGCTGTATAGCACAGTTAATTGGTAGAATCTAGCCATGATCTGTGGCTGTACAGCACATTTAATTTGTAGCCTCTAGCCATGATCTGTGGCTGTACAGCACAGTTAATTGGTAGCCTCTAGCCATGATCTGTGGCTGTACAGCACATTTAATTTGTAGCCTCTAGCCATGATCTGTGGCTGTATAGCACATTTAATTGGTAGCCTCTAGCCATGATCTGTGGATGTACAACACAGTTAATTTGTAGCCTCTAGCCATGATCTGTTGCTGTATAGCACAATTAATTTGTAGCCTCTAGCCATGATCTGTGGCTGTACAGCACATTTAATTTGTAGCCTCTAGCCATGATCTGTGGCTGTACAGCACATTTAATTTGTAGCCTCTAGCCATGATCTGTGGCTGTACAGCACATTTAATTGGTAGCCTCTAGCCATGATCTGTGGCTGTATAGCACATTTAATTTGTAGCCTCTAGCAATGATCTGTGGCTGTACAGCACATTTAATTTGTAGCCTCTAGCCATGATCTGTGGCTGTACAGCACATTTAATTGGTAGCCTCTAGCCATGATCTGTGGCTGTATAGCACATTTAATTTGTAGCCTCTAGCCATGATCTGTGGCTGTACAGCTTATTTAATTTGTAGCCTCTAGCCATGATCTGTGGCTGTACAGCACATTTAATTGGTAGCCTCTAGCCATGATCTGTGGCTGTACAGCACAGTTAATTGGTAGCCTCTAGCAATGATCTGTGGCTGTACAGCACATTTAATTTGTAGCCTCTAGCCATGATCTGTGGCTGTACAGCACAGTTAATTTGTAGCCTCTAGCAATGATCTGTGGCTGTACAGCACAGTTAATTGGTAGCATCTAGCCATGATCTGTGGCTGTATAGCACAGTTAATTGATAGCCTCTAGCAATGATCTGTGGCTGTACAGCACAGTTAATTGGTAGCCTCTAGCCATGATCTGTGGCTGTATAGCACAGTTAATTGGTAGCCTCTAGCCATGATCTGTGGCTGTACAGCACAGTTAATTGGTAGCCTCTAGCCATGATCTGTGGCTGTATAGCACAGTTAATTGGTAGCCTCTAGCAATGATCTGTGGCTGTACAGCACATTTATTTATAGCCTCTAGCCATGATCTGTGGCTGTACAGCACATTTAATTTGTAGCCTCTAGCAATGATCTGTGGCTGTACAGCACAGTTAATTGGTAGCCTCTAGCAATGATCTGTGGCTGTATAGCATAGTTAATTGGTAGCCTCTAGCAATGATCTGTGGCTGTATAGCACAGTTAATTGGTAGAATCTAGCAATGATCTGTGGCTGTATAGCACAGTTAATTGGTAGCCTCTAGCAATGATCTGTGGCTGTATAGCACAGTTAATTGGTAGAATCTAGCAATGATCTGTGGCTGTATAGCACAGTTAATTGGTAGCCTCTAGCAATGATCTGTGGCTGTATAGCACAAATAATTGGTAGAATCTAGCAATGATTTGTGGCTGTATAGCACAGTTAATTGGTAGAATCTAGCAATGATCTGTGGCTGTATAGCACAGTTAATTGGTAGCCTCTAGCAATGATCTGTGGCTGTATAGCACAAATAATTGGTAGAATCTAGCAATGATTTGTGGCTGTATAGCACAGTTAATTTGTAGCATCTAGCAATGATCTGTGGCTGTACAACACAGTTTCTGAACTGATAAAAACAAAAACAAATACTACTCTTCTCATGACATGGCTCATAGGTATAAGACTAAATATTGAAAGACAAAACATTAAAATGCCCAAACAATGTAATAACAAAACAATGGATACATCAAAATTCGGAAACAATATAACTAGAAGACAGACAGACAAAATATCCAAATTGTGACACAAAAAATAGTGACTTATCACAAATGGGCTTTCATCACAGATAATCCTAAAAATAAAACACTTTCTTGTGTATATAAAATGAGATGTATGAAATCTAAGAAATTGGGACGGAAATCTGAAATATCTATATCATAACCCCCTGATGGTAATTCTAAAAATTAGATCTGGTCCCGAGGTTATAAAACTATTTTTATGCTCAGCTCAGCTGAGACTACAATTTATCCTGCTCATAAATGTTAAAATGCCAACAATTCAAGACCATCGTCGGCGGTCTAGCCATGGCCGGACCACTTTTTTGGCCGAAAATAGTTTCGGCCAGACCTCAATTTTCGATTATTTGGCCGAAAATATGTTAGCCTTTTTGAAGCGTGATGGCCCAATCTTAAGTAATCAATTGATATTAAGCGTACTCAGTCAATCTACCCGAGGGTGTGAAAGACAGTTGTTGTAAAAACAATCATGAAAATGACACCTGTATTGAAGACAGGTATTATCATTATTGGATTGTGACAGATTATTGTTTGAAGTGAAGGTGCATCAAAGTGTTGAATAAAACCTATATTCTCTGTGAACTTAAAACAATTTAAAAAAAAAGTGTAATTTCACAATAACCCAATCACTGTTTATAATTATTGCATTAAATCAAACAACATGCCAAAAAATCGTTTGCGTATAAATTGCGTATAAATTTTTCGACATTATTTTCTTCATATTCCAAAATTTATTAAAACGTTCATGTTGTTATTCTATCATGGATATACAACCGGTTCCTAATCAATCAACGTCTTTCAACTTCCCTCAGCGTTCCTTCGGCAAGGCAAATCCTGTGAACAGTAGCTTTCAGGCTTCATGGTTTTCGACCAGGACGTGGCTTCATCATAATGAAACTTATAAAATAAGCAGCGCTTCAAGGGCAAGTGCATTAAAACCTTCTCTACGGGTGTTCTGAAATATAAAATTTTCTTGGGGGAGATCCCACGAACCCCCCTTACGAGAGGGGGAATACCCCTCTCATGCTCTCCCCAACTCGTGCCTTCGGCACTCGTCTTTGAGGTTTCATGGCCGGACCACTTTTCAAAAGCCGATGACGGCCCTGCAATTGTTGGCATTTTAACATATATGAACATGATAAATTACTAGTTTTTGAGTTTTGAACCTAAATTTTCCACAATTTTTGACTATTTCAACATTTATGAAATTTCATGCTCAGCTGAGTTGAGCTTAGTTTTATAACCTCAAGGCCCTAAACCATGTGCAAATTCTCCAACACCCTAATGAGCTTTCACAATACAATGAAAATGACTGCACCTGGCTCACTGGTCTATCAGAGATATCAATTTTTGAAAATATGAACACACAGATATGCATGAAATGACTGATTTCAATACCATCCTATAAGCTTAGCTTGTCAGCCTTTGGCTCTGTTGAGCTACATGTAATAAATAGCTTATCCAATCTATGGACAACTAAGCTTCTAAACAAAAGTTTAGCATGCGAGCCTTTGGCTCTGTTGAGCTACATGTTATAAATAGCTTATCAAATCTACGAACAACTATTGGTGCAGATATATTCAAAGTTTATCAAAGGTGAAACTCAGTCATAAATAGGCTTAAATCCACTTTTACTGGCCCCTGGTGCTGGAAAAGTTGCCTCATTCCCACTGCTAGGCAGGGCTTTCTGTCGTGGAATGGAGCCTTCACCCTGAGTCAGGGCCTTGTACCTTGAATCATCATACTCATCCCCAGTCAGGGCAATGTTTCTCAGGTGTGGCATCTCAGCAAACGGCAGGTACATCTCTCCTGAAAAACAATCCACATTGCCGGTACTGTAGTTTGGGCGCCACATCAGGAAAACATTTACGTGTAATATATACCCCCTTAAACCCCATTTTTAAATAGTAAGGGGTATACCTATTTTTCTTATTTCTTATTCAAAACATAGATTGTGAGTGAGTACTTGTTAGAGGCGGTTCTAACGTGTCCCCACAATCTATGTTTTGTGCATAACTATAAAAAATATCAAAATTTTTCCCATGAAATTTTCAATTTTTCACAGCTGAAAAAATCTGTGTATATCCCATGGGCAAGTTTTCGTATAGGATAATTTTTTAGATTTGACAATTCTTTTCATCACCAATTTAAAGTTTTAAAGTTCTTTCTAATAAAAACTTACTATAAGCTTTATAGACTACACACATACTCAAACAGAAAATAGACTACAAAAGTACCCACTCGTGAAATAGACTACACATGTACTCACACATGAAATAGACTATACAAGTACCCACTCGTGAAATAGACTACATATGTACTCACACATGAAATAGACTACACAAGGACCCACTCGTGAAATAGACTACACATGTACTCACACATGAAATGGACCACACAAGTACCCACTTGTGAAATAAACTACACATGTACTCGCACATGAAATAGACTATACAAGTACCCACTCCTGAAATAGACTACACATGTACTCACACATGAAATAGACTACACAAGTACCAACTCGTGAAATAGACTACACATGTACTCACACATGAAATAGACTACACAAGTACCCACTCATACAATAGACTACACATGTACTCACACATAAAATAGACTACACAAGTACCCACTCGTAAAATAGACTACACATGTACTCACACATAAAATAGACTACACAAGTACCCACTCGTAAAATAGACTACACATGTACTCACACATGAAATAGACTACACAAGTACCCACTCGTAAAATAGACTACACATGTACTCACACATAAAATAGACTACACAAGTACCCACTCATAAAATAGACAACACATGTACTCACACATGAAATAGACTGCACAAGTACCCACTCGTGAAATAAACTACACATGTACTCACACATGAAATAGACTACACAAGTACCCACTCGTAAAATAGACTACACATGTACTCACACATGAAATAGACTACACAAGTACCCACTCGTGAAATAGACTACACATGTACTCACACATGAAATAGACTACACAAGTACCCACTCGTAAAATAGACTACATATGTACTCACACATGAAATAGACTACACAAGTACCCACTCGTAAAATAGACTACTCATGTACTAAGTCTTGAATTCAGGAATTTGCTAATGATTCTGTGAAATAACAGTCATACAAAAATGATCAGAGATTTATGCAACAGAGCTAGTCATATTGTCCTTCATACATTATGTTATAATTATTTTATTTGATGTCTAGCACTGTCATTTTTATCCAATATGAGCTGCAAGGCGAGAACACCATCTTCAGGGTTTAAGACCAGGTCTGACACATACTGGCCTGTACAGTCTCAGACGATGGCTAGAAACTTGAAATTTTGGATTTTAGAAGAAAAGGAATTGTACTATCCGTGCAGCAAAAACAAAGGCGCTGATCTGCCACGGGAAATTGACGTTCAATGTCTACAAACAAAATAAAAGGTCCAAAATGCCCTTAAATCCCTTTTTCTGAGTTGCTTGGGATTTGGTTAACAAGGCAAGTGGGTCCACCACTCTAACTGGCATCAATCTAACATGTTTGTGTAACGCGTACCCCCTTAAACCCCACTTTTATGAGCCGCCTCATGGGAAAACCAACAATCTGCATAGGCGAAAACAAAGACGAAGATCAGCTTCGCGGTAACCTTTGTTTTCGCTACCTGGATAGTATAATTCCTCTTCTACTTAAAGCCGAAATTTCAAGCTTCTAGCTCTTTTCTGTGCTTATACAGGCCGGTTTGTATCGGACCTGTTCGGAAACCACATTGTTGGTTTTCTCACCAGGCGGCTCATATAGTAAAACTTGGATGTACAGGGGTAAATACCTTTTTTTTTTTTTTTACTTTTAATCCTAAGCAAAGATTGTATTTGTTAAAACCGCTTTGGCCAGGCAATCAATGTTTAACCCATATTTGATGAATGGATTCTCCCATCATCATCATTTGGAGGAGTCCACTTTCATTTTTAGGGGTGTTAGGAGGGATTTTTATTTTTTATGAAATTTCTCTGTGCAAACAGAATAGCCCCAGATGGGACGCCGCGTTTTGCGGTGTCACATCTGGGGCTATTCTGTTTGCCTATGTCCCATAAAAGGGACGCGAGGCTTCAATGAGTTAATAACAGCAAAATTGATTAAAATATCAATTCTATTTTGTGAATAACATTTTCAATGTTTAGAGCTAAAAATTCCCTGTATATTGCATAGGCAAGTTTTTGTGCTGGACATCTTACCAACAGGGAGGCCACTCTGCAGTCTGACATCTTCAGTCTCAAAGAAAGTTTCATGATCTTCCCAATGTTTATCACAGGCAGCACACAGAAAGTTGGAATTAAAATGGCCACACCCACAACCTGAAATATAATCAATTGAATACCATATGAGCCGCTGCATCAGAAATTCTGTCTTCAGGGTTTCCGACAAGGTCTGATACAAATATGCCTGTGCAGCGACAGAGGATGGCTAGAAACTTGAAATTTTGGATTAAGCAATAAGGGGGATTACACTATCAGATCCATGTAGCAAAAACAAAGGCGCTGATCAGTAGCAGTTACTGCACAGCTGATCAGCGGCTTTGTTTTTGCATATGCAAAAAGCCAGTTTTTGCACGACGGGATTCATATTCATTCTAATTAGTGCAAAGGCTCAAATAAGCACACAATTAAAAAGGTACAAGTAGGCAAGGATCAGGAAAAGACGCAGTCACGAAGAAATTCCCACTCCAAAAACAGTCTGTTTTGAACAACATGTGAATAAGCACTCAATGGCTGGCCAACATTTTGGTACTTTACACCAGTTTTGTCATTGTATATCTTAGTAGGTGTGTTAAAACTTAGTCTTAAATGATCTAAGAATATTTTGCCAAGGTATGAATATGCAAATTCAGCGACATTAAAGTTATGGGTTGACTCACTACAGGCAGAAGTTGTTTATAATTAAAGACCATTTACTCATCTGTTGGAACAAAATAACATTTTATATAACTATGCGGGCTTGCTTTGAGGACAGGAGTAAAACAAACATTTAGCAGTCCTAAATGACCAACAATGTGGTTTTTGAACAGGTCCGACACAAACTGACCTGTACAGTCACAGAAAAGGGACAGAAGCTTGAAATTTCAGATTTAAGTAGAAGAGGAACTGTACTATCCGAGTAGCGAAAACAAAGGCGCTGATCAGCTTCGCAGTTACCGCGAAGCTGATCTGCGTCTTTGTTTTCGCCTATGCAGATTGTTGGTTTTCTCATGAGGCGGCTCAAACATTTAGCAGTCCTAAATGACCAAAATGGTAGTCAAGGAATGGGCCATACTACGTTTGTCCAAAGTCATGTTGTAATGAACCATATTACTGTAAATTCACAAATTTTCATGTGACTTTGTTTCACAAATTCTTTAGTTTCAAATTATTTCCAAGTTCTTGAATTCGAGAGTAAGCATTTGTGTATGCTATTAAGAATATAGTTTCTCTTTATTAGCGAGAACTTTGAATTAGCGAGGAAACAATTTCACAAATGAGCCGCCTCATGGGAAAACCAACAATTTGCATATGCGAAAACAAAGGCGCAGATCAGCTTTGCGGTGACCACGAAGCTGATCAGCGCCTTTGTTTTCGCTATACGGATAGTACAATCCCTCTACTTCCTAAATACGAAATTTCATGCTTCTAGCTGTCTTCTGTTACTGTGCAGTCCGGTTTGTGTTGGACCTGTTCAGAAACCACATTGTTGGTTTTTCCACGAGGTGGCTCAAACAGTAGCGAAAATTATTACGTTCTCACAAACATTTCTGAATTTACAGTATAAAGAGGTTACGGTATAGTATGAACAAACTCCCTACCCTTCTTACACCTTCTCATTCCAGCTGGCTCATGTTCCTCATGATTGTGTTTACACCGACACTTGGCGCGCCAGGTCCTGGGGTCAAAGTCCCGTCGTCGCTGCATCCAGAACTCCCCTACCTCCTCTGCTCGTGAAGGAATCCAGGCAAACCCTTTACACTTACAACCCATCTGTTTACATGGTACTTGAACACTCTTACCTATATAGAATAAAAATCAAAACTGAGATCCTTTAAGAGCAATGAGCACTTTAAGAAAAGGGATGGGCCATGCCGCGGTTTCGACTATTAGTCTCATCAGTGACCCTTTAGATTTGGCAACATGGAACCAAAGAGAATTACTGAAATTTTGCATCTTTCAACAGGGTAGTCGATACAAAGACTAGTATTATCTAAATGGGACCAAATATATTAAACATTGGTTAATAGAAAATGAATCTTGACCGATAATAAATTTCTGATTTCTCGGAATATCCTCGCTGATCTCAAAGAACCAAAAAGAAAATATAACCTGCACTGTGGATGATGTACAGGGATACTTTTTAGAAACCTTAACACATGAGTAAATAGGGCTCAATGCAAGAAGCCTGGTCTTTGGGACTTTGGACCAGGGTCCCACACAAACATAGAAGAAAGCTTGAAGATTGAAATTTCTGATTTAAGTAGAAGAGTGATAATACTATCCATGTAGTGAAAACAAAGGTGCTGATCAACAGTGCAGTTACCGCAGTTACCTTACATAATTATACAACTAAGGCTTGTATAGATGATTTGAGTAAACCACTTTTCCCGGGCAGGCTCAGACCTGGTCTCAGCAGTTAACCAGTAAACAGGTTGGTGGTCAGACAGATATATGATTTGCCTGGAGGCACAATCAGCCCCAGTATTTCTCACAGTACAAACATTAAAAATAAAAAAAACGGATCAGTTGTATCGTCAGACATGATCAGAAACTTGAAGACCAGTTTTCTTGCGCTGTGGTTCAAATATAGTTACCTGTATAACTTGCATGCTCCCCTAACAGGTGGCCACAGAAACATTTGGACATGTCATTCACTCTCTGACAATCATGCTTGAACTCAGGACACCGCCATCCAATGTAGATTCCTGTATAATAATAAATGAATTAGGTTCAAGATACTGTACATTTAACATATGCATACATGTATCAGAGGCAGATCCAGAATTTCTGAAATTGTAAAAAATAGGATTTGTTTGCCCATTTTCACACAAAATCTTTTGTAATTCCATATAAAAACAAAATTTGGCTCCAGAGGGGGCTGTGAGCAAACCCCTTGAGCCCCCTCTAAATCTGCCACTGTATAAAAGAAGAAATACAACAGTTACTGGCTAAATAATAATGACATACTCCTGGAAATTCATCATTTTAGTTGTATTACTACTTATTGGCTGCTAAATTAATCATGATTAAGTTTATAACCTTGTCTAGTGCTTTATGCCTTCAGTAATGCACCAACCATATACAGCTGCCATGTCTGAATGGTTAGATATCCTAGCCACACTGGTCTTCGGCAAGTATTGCAGAAGCAGCTTAATTTACCATTACTCGTTTGCAATTGACTGACAACTGCTTAGGCGTAAACAAAAAATAGCTGTGTTTCCACTAAACCGACCGACTCTAAGTTTTTGCGCCGACCCTGCAGTTTTTATTGCCAATAAAAACCAGAGGACCAATGGTCCTGTAAACGCTCACCTGAGATCTGCTGTATATACGAATGTTATAGAAAATAGTCCCAGTATACGGGCAGGTGAAGCCCTTGGGCCATTATTTTTTCAGAATAATCAATATACTGTCTATACATTTCCTTCAAATGACATTTTAACAGTTTACCCATTCAAATATATAGGCAACCCATGTTGACCTTGCCTTAAAATAGGTCAAGGTCATCACAGGGTCATGATTTATACATAAATTGTAGTACTTGAGTCATTGATGCTTCATGCCAAGTTTCTTCGAAATGGGTCCACCAGTTCCGGAGAAGAAGATTTTTTAAGGGTTTATATCATATATGGGTATGGCGGCCATCTTGGTCATGTGACCTTGATTGTTTATATACACATTGATTCCCCCCCCCCTATTCTATAGATGCTTCACATGAAATTTGGCTTTGATTGGCCTAGCAGTTTCAGAGGAGATGTTTGAATATTATGGTAATATACATGTATAATGCCCCGGGGCTGGGGCAAATGAGCCCCTGGGGTCCAATTTTTTTCAGAATCATTAATATTCAGTCCTTCTGCCCATTTCCTGCAAGACTTTCACTTGAAATGACATTTTAAAAGTTTTCCCCATTCAAGTGCATTGGCGACCTATGTTGACCTTGCTGTAAAATAGGTCAAGGTCATCCAAAGGTCATAATTTATATATACATTGTAGTACTTCAGTCCCCGATGGTTCATGCCAAGTTTTGTTGAAATTGGTCTATTGGTTCAGGAGAAAAAGAATTTTAAACGGTTTTAACCATATATGGGCATGGCGGCCATCTTGGTCATGTGACCTGGATTATTTATAAACACATTGATTCCCCCTTCCCATAGATGCTTCCTATAAAATTCGGCTTTGATTGGCCAAGTGGTTTCAGAGAAGAAGATCTTTGAATATTTTTGTAATATACATATATATTGCCCCAGGGTGGGGGCAGACCAACCCCTGGGGTCCAAATTTTTTTCAGAATTACCTACCTTCAGTCCATCTGACCATTTCCTGCAAGATTTGCCTTTCAAATGACATTTTAACAATTTTCCCCATTCAAATGCATGGGCGACCTATGTTGACCTTGCCGTAAAATAGGTCAAGGTCATCCAAAGGTCATAATTTATTAACATATTGTAGTACTCTAGTCCCCAATGCTTCATGCCAAGTTTCGTTGAAATCGGTCCAGTGGTTCCGGAGAAGAAGAATTTTGAAGGGTTTTTACCATATATGGGCATGGCAGCCATCTTGGTCATGTGACAATCACATTGATTCCCCCTTCCCATAGATGCTTCCTATAAAATTTGGCTTTGATTGGCCAAGTGGTTTCAGAGAAGATGATCTTTGAATATTTTTGTACTAAACATGTATATTGCCCCGGGGTGGGGGCAGACCAACCCCTGGGGTCCAAATTTTTTCAGAATTACCTACCTTCAGTCCATTTGCCCATTTCCTGCAAGATTTGCCTTTCAAATGACATTTTAACAATTTTCCCCATTCAAATGCATGGGCGACCTATGTTGACCTTGCCGTAAAATAGGTCAAGGTCATCCAAAGGTCATAATTTATAAAAACATTGTAGTACTCTAGTCCCCGATGCTTCATGCCAAGTTTCGTTGAAATCGGTCCAGTGGTTCCGGAGAAGAAGAATTTTGAAGGGTTTTTACCATATATGGGCATGGCGGCCATCTTGGTCATGTGACCTGGATTATTTATAAACACATTGGTTCCCCCTTCCTATAGATGCTTCATATAAAATTTGGCTTTGATTGGCCAAGCGGTTTCAGAAAAGAAGATCTTTGAAAATGGTGGACGACGGACGGACGGACGCCGGATCATGGCCATCCTATAAGCTCATCTTGTGAGCCTAACGGCTCAGGTGAGCTAATAAAATAAAAATATTTTCATGCCGACCGACCCTCAAAATTTGAAGTGGAAAACAGACAATCATTTAAAAACTACTATAATTTCAACAATACTAGGTCAACTCGCGTTCTTTAGCTTCCTACTACTGGTTTTAAACTTCATCGCATGTTTGTTTCGAGTACTTATGATTGATTTTAGCACGTTTCTACATGTTTTACCCATTTTCAAGAAAGAAAAAATACACAAAAAATAAAAAGATTTTCCGACCTACCGACTCTACCCGGTCTTCGGCATGTTAGCGGAAACAAGGCTATTTTTATTTTATGCCTTATCTTTAATTAGAAGAGAAAAACGATGGAACAGTTTCCAAGAGCAAATACAGGCCACCTGCGCTATCTCAAACTCGGTTGTCTCGAAAACCCCACTTATGTCGAATTGATCCCTCACTCCCGAGCGTCTTTCCCTATATGTTATTGTATTTCGACCTTGCTTGTGTCGAACTCGGTTATGACGAAAACTCGGCTGTGTCGAAGTGATAATTTGCTCCCCACAGAAAAAAGAACATTAGTTTCACACTTCCTGCATCGAACTTCGAAGTCAAAAATCGGTCTTTGCTTATTTAATACCTACACACAACCTTTCATCACTTGAATTGTTAAAAAACGTTTTGACATCATGTGTCAGATTGGGGAATATGTGTTTGAAATCACTATCGATGTGGTAACCATGGTGGGAAGGACATCCACTCAGTCCGCAAATGTGAAAGTGTTGAGATTTTCTAAAAACCTTCGCTGGTCTCAATTTGCTTATTTCGAACTTCGGAAAACTCGAAGTGGTTTCTCCATTCCCCTTGATTTCGAGATAGCGAAGGTGCCCTGTACTCACAAAAGAAATTAGTGTAGATTGAGTCTTCCACTTGATGCAAGCAGGACACCCTACCTCCCAAGCTACTGTGTCTGACTATTGATGTCCTAGTGACTTGCTCAAATTCTGTACATGTACCTGGTTTTTTTCACGCCACACCTCCAAATTTGTCTGTTTTATCTTTAAAAGTCTATACCTGTTTTCCCCCTCAAATTCTGGAACTCATTAGGATAATATCCATGTACAATGTACTCCCATAAACCCCCTTTATATATAGTTATACAAGGGTGTACCTGGGTATACCTTTTTTACTTTTCTGTACCTTTTTTCCTCAAATTCTGCGAGGGTTTTCCCCCTCCAAGGCTTTTTCTGACCTTTTTGGGAAATTTTAAGTACCGATGATATTGGGAAAAAATTGTGTGATTTTAGGAAAATATACAACAATTTTGGGAAAAAATTAGTGCAATTTTTAGCAAAATTGGGAAATTAACCTTTTAAATTGGGATTTGTCTGCTTATTTGGGAATGTTTCAGGTCAATTGGGAATTTTTTCAGCCAATTGGGAAAAAATTTGGTACCGGAAACCGGACCCAGTTTTGTATAGAGAAAAAGCCCTGCCCTCAAATTGTATACCTGTTTTCTGAGCCTGTACAGCAGCTTCTGTTTCCGGGTCAAATAATTGTTTCAGCCTAGGAGCAAAGTCCGGGTTCATGGCCCGGGCGAACGACTCCACATCATAATTCTTGGCCGGTTCAATTTTTCTGGCAGTATAACCTAAACAAGCAAACAAACATTACGAAAACATGCCCATGCAAAATACAGTGATTTTTAAAATTGTAAAAAAAGAAAACTTTCAGTAGAAAATTTTTGATATTTTTCTTATTTTTGCTCAAACATAGATTGTGAGTACACGTTATAACCCACGAGTACCTAACGAGTACCCACAATCTATGTTTTGAAGCAAAAATAAGAAAAATAGGCATACCCTTCCAAACCCCAGTTTTTCTATATAAAAGTGGGGTATAAGGGGTTATACATTTTACAGATATGTTTTCTTGATGAGTACTAAAACCTTGTCTTTGAAGTCAATCAGGAAACTTCATGAAAACATGTCCGTGCAATGAATACCCCCTAGAACCCCACTTTTAAATAGTAAAACTGGGGTATGCAGGGGTATATCTATTTTTCTTATTTTGGCTCCAAAACATAGATTGTGGGTACTCATTAGAACCGCCTCATCGCATACCCACAATCTATGTTTTGAGCAAAAATATTAAAAATAACAAAATTTTGCCAATGAAATTTTCATTTTTTAATGCTGAAAGAAGTCTATTGCATGGGCAAGTGCCCGTAATGATGAATATTTCCTTAAAGGGAAAGGCAAGGTTGAGCTACAAAACATCTTAAAGGAAAGTAGTCGCCTCCCTTAACAATATGGGACCATTTATATTAAAATCGGATGGAAATTAAGAAAGTTATGTTGCTTTGAATACTGATGAATTTCTTTTTAAGGAGGCAGCCATATTGAATATTCATGAAGCTTTATGACTTCATAAAGCCCTAATTACATTGTATAATCAATATAAATGAAAAACTAACCATATTTTTCCATTAATATTTTGTTTGAATATTTTCTACTATTGATTTACTATCAACTCTGGCCATATTTTATCATATTAGTTTTGAAAAAACAAACTCATTCATTGTTTATTATTTAAATGTTTTCTTATTAAATATTCAAAATGAGCTGTCAAAGGTCACATCATTCCAAAATTCTAAAAAAGCAAGACAAATTTTCTAAGTTCTAAAAGCTATTGTTTTGTCCAAAATTATTCTTTTTGCAATAAAATTTCTTCATGCAAATGTCCAATGGGTCTGCATATCATGTAGGCATGATATCAAATTGTTCCAACAAAAACTGTGGTAGGAGTTGATTGGCCCGTATATGCACAATATACCCGGTATACAATTGTCATACATAATGATAAAGGGGAATAACTCTCAGAGGACTGGCCCCTAGGCCTGTATGTATTTGCCTCATAAATATCAAGATGCCTGCAAAATTTCATGAAATTCAATCGTGTCTTCAAGATATTAAAGAAACAAGTGTTACAGACAGATGTACAAACGCATGGACAGACAGACAACAGCATACCCCCTTAAAACTTGAGGTTTTGTACCAAGCTAACAATTTAGAAAGAGAAAATTCGCGAAATTAAAGTCATGTGAAAATTTTTGACCTTACAGTATGAGCTAGAGAATGAGCTAGATAAATATTGTAACAAAACTTGGAATTTTACAAAAACTTATGCAAAGCATTTTGTCACAATACAGCCACAGGATAAACCAAATTGTTACCTTCTGGTACAAGCATGCCTTGTTCTTTTCTCATTGCCACAGGACCAGGCATTGACTTGGGGGCCATAGCTCTTGATCCCCGGGGTACCACCGCCTTACTGTCTGCCTTAGGTTTGGTTGTAGGCTGAAACAAGAAATTGGCTGCACATCACAGTAACATGCCCATAAAATGTATACATGTACCCCCTTAAACCTCACTTTTAGTAAAATTGGGGTGCATTTTTAAAATCTATGATCCAAAACATAGACTGAGGGTACTCGTTAGAAACGCCTTGCCAAGGCAGTTCTAACAAGAGTGGAGACAATGATGTCCCAAAAAAATCTCAAATATTTCTGTTTACTGAAGAAAATGTCCCCCAAATTCTCAACAGTGTTGTCAAAATGTCCCTCAGGAGCTGCAAATTGCGGGACATTGGTACTCTAATTGAAAACTCTGACGGAAAACTCTGACTCTAACGCCGCTCACATGATCAAGTGTTTCAGAGGACAAGTTTTTGTGGCCATGTTTTATCCTCCATTCAACAGCTAAGGTCATATAGAGATAAGACCTAGGTTTAAAGTATCATCCCAAAGACTTGAGAAGTCTAGGATCTAACCAGTGACCCCTGGTTTACAACCTGAATGGCTTAACTACAGTACAGCCTCATTATAACGCTACGTTTGGGGTCCAAAGAAACAGACCATGTTATATGTGACAGTATCTGACATTTTGGGTCTTGTGGAGTCAAAGTTTTAACATTTTTACAATTTTTATTATGTTAAAAATCCATTTTCCAAAAGCTTTAATAAATAGCGCTAACGATTAATATGATAACTAGAGAAAACACGCACCACCCATAGTTTGAATCTTAGGGTTCTTAATTGGTAAAAAAATTAATTGCCCTTGGAAAATCGTTTGTAACACAGAGTTATAGTATCCTGTTCTGTTGTCCTTCACAGTGAATGTTGTCTAAATATTATAGAATCGGAAATTGCGGATGTTTTGCTAGAAATATCCAACCTGTCTTATTATGCGGCGTTTCGAAACTAATGACTGAGTGCGCAAAAATCCAATTAACGTCACATGCAGTTTTGTGACGTCAACTTTAGTGCACGTTTTGTGACGTCAACATCCTACCTCCACAAGACCGAAAATCTCAGAGAACGTCACATATGTGAACTGTGTTATAATGAGGTTATTTACTATATGCATTATAGGAAAATAGTAATTTGGGAGCCATGTCATGGCCGTGTTATATTGGAAATCATGTTATAACGAGGCGCATTATAATGAGGTTGGACTGTACTACAGTACAGAGGCTCCTTGGACACATTGTGAGCCCAACAAACATATGAGCTGCCTAAAAAATCCAACAATCTGCATATGTGAAAACAAAGATGCACATCAGCTTCACGGTAACTGCAAAGCTGATCAGTGCCTTTGTTTTTGCTACACAGATAGAACATTTCCTCTTCTTCTTAAATCCGAAATTTCAAGCTTCTAGCCTGCTTCTGTGACTGTACAGCCTGATTTGTGTTGGATCTAATCGGAAACCACATTGTTTTTGTTTTTTTTCCTCACGAGAAGGCTCATTTACCTGTTTGGACTTGCCACCAAAGGCTGTTGGTTTGCTAGGCTGTCTGCTACTCATTTTAGATTGTGTTGGTTGAAGTCACTCTCAGTTCTAAATGTTCTTATACGTTAAACAACATAAATCTGAAAAGTAGTAAGTACTGATACCTCAAGCCATTTCTCCAGTAATTGGCCAGATGCAAATTGCTCTTGTGTGATGAAAACATGCCCATGTTATAGTAAGTAAGTAAGTAAGTAAGTAAAGACTTTATTTAAAGAGGGTAACTACATTTAGCATATACAAATGAGAATACATGCAATAGCTAATCTTCCATGAGGCCCTCATTTTAGACATATAAACAGAAAATTGATCAGTATATACAAAGAATAAACAATAATTACAATACAAAATACAGATCATAGACAGACAGAAAATAACAAAATATATAAACAGCAAATATAGCCTAGCATTACAACCATGCTCTTGACAGAGGCACATCTGTCCTTCGGTCACATGCAATGCTATAGTAAACATTCTAATTATGACCATTAGTAACGCATACATCAGTTATTATGACATTTTATTATATCTTGCCGAAACGAAATGCAAGAGATGATATACAGATTTTTCTTAAGCTATAAAAAATGAAAATTTTCAATAGAATTTTTTTTATATTTTTCTTATTTTTGCTCAAAACATAGATTGTTGGTAAATGTTAGAACTGCCTCGATAGGACAATACATTTGCTTTAAACAAAGAATATTTGTTCTACGATTACCCTAGAGTAATGGGTTTTGACGCATTTAAGCGTTCTATTCAAAATTGTACTTTTCACAAGATATTCAAAATATTTTTAGGTTATGCATTGCATTAAGTGGCTTCCTTCATATTATTTAACACTATTGAAAAAATGTCTCTTGTAGCTGTTCTGCAATATGAAATCAGTCTATCCTAAATTCTGCCATTTTGGTTTTCAGACATGTGAAATGATGCATTAAATTAGTTTTGATATTCTCACTCATACAATGAACATTGCGCCTGTAAACAATTGATTGTTCATTTAGTTTTATTTATCTGGAGAGAATCCCTGACCTGCACATAAATAGCAATTAATAATAATAGAGCCGCCTCGTGGGAAAACCAACAATGTGGTTTCCGACCAGGTCCGACACAAACCGACCTGTACAGTCACAGAAGCAGGCTAGAAGCTTGAAATTTTGGAGTTAAGTAGAGGAGGAATTGTACTATCCAAGTAGCGAAACGCATATGCAGATTGTTGGTTTTCCCATGAGGCGGCTCAATAATATAATAATAATAATCTTTATTCATTAAGTCGCATACATACATGTATATTAACAATCAACATAAGCCCTGTAGAGCTTTTTATTGCGACTAACTAAGAACATATAATACATATATACATGCTGAGCTGTGGAAATGTGACTTGCTCAAGGCCACAACAGACAACGCCCCTGAGGAGGATCGGACAGGGACCCCTCGGCCTAAAGTTCGATCCGCTATCAACTGCGCCAGTCCGCTCCATGAAATGTGGAAAAATAACTTTGTTTCTAAGACAGAAGCCTAAAATCTTGTGCTTGTTTTAGAAAATGGCCACCATTTTGGCGTATCAAATTTTAGGGGTAGGGTAATTGAAGCACAAATATTTCTGCTATGACAGTAGACATGGACCATTATCACAGACAAAATTGTTCTTTGGGAATTATCGGTAAGTTAGGATACAAACAAACATTTTCATGGATTGAATTGATCATTTGGAGCCAGCAAAGTCAAGAAGTTAACTTTTCTATTTATTCTCCATCAAGTTACATTACATAAAACACATAAGACAAGCCTTGTTCTTTTTTTTATTTTGAAACAAAATTTTTTGTGTGTAATCACCGGATTGGACCGGATCGGACATAATTACCAGATCAGACCTAAATTTCCCTTTTATTTATGACTTTCATATGCTTTCACTTGAATATTCCATGCCATATCACCATACAAAACATGCCCAGTGCTTATTACGGGGGTAAATATGAATTTATAAAGGTATAAGGACCAAAAATCCACCTCTCCAAATCTTCACACCTACCAATAATTAATTTGTATGGCTTCTCTTTAGTATGGAAAAAGAAGTAATGGTGTGTAATTGGTTAAAATACAGTTTGACTATTACTAAGAAGATAGTTACGCGTGAAAATACAAGAGACACACATACCAGAGAAGAACCCCACTACCTGAGAGACCACTGATTCTGTCGTTACGACATAGATTCAACGATTGATGGTTATACATCAATTTGGTGTATGTTGATGGTAGAAAGCATTAAATGGTCAGATGAATAATTTTAGTTAGTTTTTAGTCTGATTTGCTTAGTTTGGCATGGTTTTGTACATATTTGGTATTTTGGAATCTTCAAACACAGACCTAGCAGTTAGCCACCAAATTATTTACTCTAAATTGGGAAAGATAATCATCCACAAACTTGCTAAATGGACTACGATGTTCATCTGGATGAAAACACTTGAACTTATTCCTAAATTAAGTCTAAAAATCAATGAAAAAATTTGGCCTGATCCGGTAATGACGTCCGATCCGGTCTGATCCTGTGATTGCACGCACCCGTGTTTAAGTATCTTGGGGATGTGTCAATGATCCAGATCTATGCAGTTAATAATGCTTTTGGTCTAAAAGAGAGAGCAAAAATACTCACGGATGACCTTTTCCCCAAAAATAGGCGTTGTAGGAATCAACACTCCTTGGCATTTCAGATACCTTTGACAGCAAGTACAAATGCCTATTTACATAGTTTTTTTTCCCCCAGACTATTAGAGATTGGAATGAACTCCTCCTCTGCTGAAATGTCAGATGATTGTGTGTCTAAATTTACTCATACATGTGATACCTCCCTCATCATCAGGGAGACTCCAGGAAATGAGCCGTAAAATTGGCAAAATTTCTTCTAAAATGTACCACTTTTTTTAACAAAAATTCAAAATCTCCCTGAAATGAATCAGGAATTTTCCTATATATTCTATACATTTTTCAAAAATCTCCCTGAAATGGAAGAAAAATCTCCCTGATTCCTGTTCCAAACTCATCACATGTATGTTTACTTCTCTTGTGAAAGCTCGGGAATCTGAATCTGAATAGTTTACTGGTGACAAGCCAAATGACATTATTTCACCAGGGGGTTCTGATGGGGGAGAAATTAATCCCTTGACTAATCCCATCCGGTCGAGCCCCATTCCCCCTGGTGTGGTATTGTCAGTTTGACGTTTCACCAGTAAACTGTTCTGATTCTGGGAATAATTTTATATGAATAAAATGAGTTAAAGAAAAAAAAAATTGCTATATCAGCAGCATTCATGTGAACCAGAGGACCAATGGTCCTGTAAACGCTCACCTGAAACCCGAGATATATACCAATAAACTTGTTTGACTACAATGGTAATATACATGTATATAACCCCAGGGCCAGATCAGAGCAACCCCTGGAGTCAAATTCTTTTTCAAATCATTAAACTCCAGTCCATTTGCCAATTTACTGCAAGTTTTGCCCTTCAAATGACATTTTAACAATTTTCCCCATACAAATGCATGGGCGACCTAAGTTGACCTTGTTGTAAAATAGGTCAAGGTCATCCAAGGGTCACAATTTATATAAAATTTGTAGAGCTCCATTGCCTGATGCTTCATGCCAAGTTTCAAAATCATAGGCCTTCTGGTTCTGGAGAAGAAGATTTTTAAAGGATTTTGCTATTTATAGCCATGGCAGCCATCTTGGTCATGTGACATGACCATTTATATATACTTTCATTCCCACTTCCTAACAATGCTCCTCATAAAGTTTGGCTTTGATTGGCCAAGCAGTTTCAGAGATGAAGATCTTTGAATATCACTGTAATATACATGTACATTTGTATATTGCCCCGGGGTGGGGGCAGACAGACCCCTGGGGTCCAAATTTTTTCAGAATCATCAATCTTAAGTCCACTTGCCCATTTCCTGCAAGTTTTTCCGTACAAATGACATTTTAACACTTTTCAACATTCAAATGCATAAGCGACCTATGTTGACCTTGCTGTAAAATAGGTCAAGGTCATCCCAGGGTCATGATTTATACAAATTTTGTAGAGCTCCAGTCACTGATGCTTCACACCAAGTTTCAAAATCATTGCTCTTCTGGTTCTGGAGAAGAAGATTTTTAAAGGTTTTTTCTATTTATAGCCATGGCGGCCATCTTGGTCATGTGACCTTGACCATTTATATAAACTTTCTTTCCCCCTTCCCAACGATGCTCCATATGAAGTTTGGATTTGATTGGCCAAGCGGTTTCAGGGGAGAAGATGTTTCATTATTATGGAAATATACATGTATATAGCCCCGGGGCAGGGGCAGACAACCCCCAGGGGCAAAAATTTTCCATTAACATTAATCTTCTGTCCATTTGCCTATTTCCAGTAAGTTTTACCCATTAAATAACATTTTCCCATTTTTTCCCATTCAAATGCATGGGCGACCTAAGTTGACCATGCCGTAAAATAGGTCAAGGTCATCCTAGGGTCATGATTTATATAAACTATGATGGGCCCACGTCCCCAATGCTACATACCAAGTTTCATGGAAATCGGCCCACTGGTTCTGGAGAAGAAGATTTTTAAAGATTTTTGCTATTTATAGCCATGGCGGCCATCTTGGTCATGTGACCTGGACCATTTATATAAACTTTCGTTCCCCCTTCCTAAGGATGCTCCACATGAAGTTTGGCTTTGATTGGCCAAGCGGTTTCAGAGGAGAAGATCTTTGAAATTGTGAACGACGACGGACGCCGACGGACGACGGACGCCGGAGCATGGGCATACTATAAGCTCACCTGTGAGCCTTCGGCTCAGGTGAGCTAAAAAAGTGTCATAAGAAAAAAGGCAGAAAAACAGGGTACCCAAACAAAAACTGACATAACTTTCCCTAAACACTCACACATCTTCCCTAAATTACTTAGATATAACAGTTACGAGTTGATAAAGTGTGGGCAAACGTCTTAGACAAAGGTTTAAAGGGTAAAGCCAGAATACCCACAGATGTCCTTATCGCGAAGAATAGGCGTTGTAGAAATCAACACTCTTTGGCTTTTCAGATACCTTCAGCTAGCAAAGAGGCATACAAAAGTAGTTTCTTTCCACAGACTATCAGGGACTGGAATGACCTCCCTGATTCTTTGATCTCCTCTGCTGAAATGTCTGATATAAAAGTATAGTGCGCCCCCATCTCGAATACGCCACATGTGTGTGGTCGCCACAATACAAAAAAGACGCCATCACAATTGAAAATGTCCAGCGTAGAGCAACCAGACTTCTTCCGTGCTTAAAAAACAAAACCTACAGTGAACGACTGAAATTTCTAGGACTTCCTTCATTAGAATATCGAAGAGAAAGAGCAGATATGATCCAAGTTTATAAGATTCTAAATGACATTGATAAGGTTAACAAAGATAAGCTATTCAGGATGTCTCATAACATTGGTACCAGAGGCCACCAATTTAAGATCTACAAGAATAGATACAGACTCAATGTTAGGGGAAATTACTTCAGCAACAGAGTAATTGACTTATGGAATGAGCTGCCTGAAAACACAGTTATGGCACCCACTCTCAACAGCTTCAAAAGCAGACTAAACAAATGTTGGTATGGGCATCCCCGTAAGTTTGACCCTTGGTGTTATATTCCCGGCGAGAGGACAAGACAACGGCCTACATATCCAAATACATCAACAGAGGCTGTAGAGCCTGACTAGATGTTAACGACGTAAGAAACGTAAGAATGACTGTGTGTCCAAGTTCACATCTCTTGTGAGAGCCAGGGACTGATTTCCCTCCTGGCGCACTCCCCCCTGGTGAAATATTGTCAATTTGGCGTATCAACAGTAAAGCCCCTATCTCACTGGAATGCGATAGAGACTAGTTCGCGAATAGTTCGCGACTATTTCGCGACAAAGATTATCGATATAAACACAACTTTCACGTTGCAGTCTCATTGAAAAGACATTTATGCGACAAATTCGCGAATTTCGGTCTAATTTTGAAAATATATCTCGCAACTGTCTTGCGATAGTCGCACGACTGTTGCCCGACATTCATGAGAGTGTCACACAACTTTCCCCCGAATGTAACTTATTTTCATTTAAATTCGTATGACAGTCGCGCGACGTAAGAATGTCGCTTACGACATTCTTACCAATGTCGCTTACGACATTCTTATGAATGTCGCTTACGACATTCTTACGAATGTCGCTTAGTTTTATTTTCACGCCAGATAGTCGCGAGATTTTCGCAAGACTGTCGCGCGACCATCGTGCGACACTCGCACGACATTTGTACGAGTGTCGCGAAAATTTGCCATTGTAAATTCGCCAAAATTTCGCACTGACAAGTTTGTGACACTCACACTAAAGTCGCACAACAGTCTTGCAAAATATTTTGGCGACAAAATTCGCATAAAATTTTTAAACATGTTAAAAACTTTCCGACCAGTTCGCGACTAGTTCGCCACACAAGAAAATTCTCACGACACTCGCACGACATTCGTGCGACAAAATTTGCAAAACAGTCACGAAAAATTTGCATGCCAGTGAGATACAAGTTTAAACCATTCAGATTCAGATAATTACTTTAATAATAATTTACTTATGGACTTTAACAAAAAGCTAAGGTAGTCTTAAATGGCAGTAACATACGGGTGGGTCAAATTAGATGTGCGTCAAAATACAGTTGAGTCTCCTGGAGTTGCGCGGCACATGGACTTGGGCATGTCATATTTTAGTGTCTCGGAACTAATGCATGAAAGTTTACAATCGTTTGTTAGTAACATTTTATCAATTAACATCATTATAGAAGCCAAAGATGCAAAATATCATAGATTGAGCATCCATGAACAGAACAGACGGTGAAAGTTTAAGTAAAACATACATGTCAGTCATTTTGTTTACCTAGTGTATTGCATTGTCCTAATTATCTATTCATTGGGCTGCTGCAATCCATATTTTTCTTACCAATCAGCTAGAAACAAGACTAGCTTCAACAATTATCTATTCAAATGCAATATTTCTTATGGAAAGCCCTCTGCTAATGTCAAATAAATGAAGTGCGCAACTCCATGTGACCTTTGACGTCAGGGATAAACATGGGGGTACCTTTACTTATGTTGGAATTCCAAGAAATCGTTTGAATATTTTCACGATTTCTTTTGGTAATTGTATGCATCAGACTTTCATGCTAATAGAGGATTATTTATTTCTGGTACTGGTACTGGTACTGGTTCTAGTAGAGTTGTTGAGTTCCGAAAACTCGTCTTCTACATCTCTTCTTTTCGTGACTTATAGTATATTCCAACTTCCGGGTTTAATAGACAGTTCTTGAGTAGTATTCTGACAGTCGTTTATCAGTATTAAATATAAATTTAGTAGATTTCATTGGTTGTAAATTTGTTGTTTCCCATGTATCTGTCATATTTGGTTTTAAAACAGAGTACTGTTTTGGAGTTCACAATTTCATCTGTTAAACTGTTCCATTTGTTGATTGTTCGTACACAGAATGAGTTAAGTCTAAAAGTTTTTAAGGCTCTAGGCTTCTTGAGTTTCTTTGAATTACCACGAGTTTGGGAGTCTGAGAATTCAAACAAGCCATCCATTGAAATGTCATCTATATTTTGTATAATCTTAAAGACTTGTATCATATCCATTCTATTTCGTCGATACAATAAGGTTGTTAGAGAGAGTCTTTGTAATCGTTCCTCATAACTCAGATTTGCCAACTCAGGTAAAATTTTAGTAACCCTTCTCTGAACATTTTCTATAGCTCTAATGTCTTTTTTCAATGTAGGAAACCAAATTAGGTTTCCGTAGTCAAGGATCGGGCGAATCAATGTCTTGTATAAAACTAGAAGTGTTTCTTCATCCAGATAGGAGAATGCTCGTTTAATAAGGCCAACTAATCTGTTTGCTCTATTGACCGTAATACTGATGTGTTGATCGAATTTTAGATTGTCTTGAACATAAACACCAAGGTCTTTTTCACAGTTTACTACAGTGAGGTTTTTGACGTTCCCATCTTTATCATCCATTTGATATTCAAATTGCGGATTGTCTTTAACAATGTGTAAAATTTTACATTTGTTTACATTGAAAAACATAAGCCACTTGATTGTCCACTGACAGAGTTTATCAATATCATTTTGAATAACTTCAAAGTCTTCCAGATTCTGTAAGTCTTTATATAGTTTTGCATCGTCTGCAAACAATTTGCAGAACGAACTCACTTGTGACGGTAGATCATTCACATACAAGATGAATAACAAGGGCCCCAGGACGGATCCCTGAGGTACCCCACTAGAAACTTCAGTCCACTCTGATGATATACCATTGATGAGCACTCGTTGTTGTCGATTTGATAAAAAGTCTGTGATCCACTTCAAGAGATTACCAGTTATTCCAAGTCTCTCAATTTTCATAAGTAGCCGCTTGTGCGGCACACAGTCAAAGGCCTTCCTAAAATCTAGGAAGGCCGCATCTACTGGTGTGTCAGTGTCAACAAATTTGGACCAATCATCAAATACTTTCAACAATTGAAGTATACACCCTCTTCGTTGTCTGAATCCATATTGTGAATCTGAGAAAATCTGATTGTCATTACAATGATCCATTAGAACTGTCTTGATAATACTTTCTAACATTCTGCATAAAATGCTTGTGATACTAATTGGCCTATAATTTGAGGCAGCCGTCTTGTCACCACTTTTGTGTATACATGTCACATTTGCAAGTTTCCATTCTTGAGGTATAGTTCCTTCAGTTAAAGATTTGTTAAACAATATAGTCACTGGCAATGCTATAGATACAGCTGTTTCTTTGAGGAAACGCGGATGAAATTCATCAGGTCCTGTCGACTTGGATACATTCAATAGCTTAAGCATTGATTCTACTTTCTGTTTAGTTATAGTAATGTCACATACTGAACTGGTTATGTTTGGTTGAAATTCTGGCATATTGTCATTTTCATTTTTTGTAAATACTGAACTGAAGAAAGAGTTTAGTTCATTTGCTTTCTCGTGGTCATCACTTATCCATTCTCCATTTTCATTCTTTAAGTCCCCTATCCCTGACCGTGTTTTCATTTTACTGTTGACAAATTTCCAAAAGGATTTTGGATTCTCTTTGGCTTCTAGGGATATCCCTCGTTCAAATTTTCTTTTTGCGTAACGGACACTCCTTGAGACTTTATTTCTGATTTGACAGTAATGTAAATAGTCAACTCGATTTCTTGAAAATGTATATCGCTTCCACGCTCTATATTTTTGTTCAACCAACTTTAAACAATAATTGTCCATCCAGGGTGGTTTAGGTTTTTTCTTCGGGTCCTTATGAAGTGGAATAGTGTCATTTATAACCTCTTTGACATTTTGCGAGAAAAAATCCCAGCACTGTTCAACGTTCATTTCTTCCATTATATCCCAGTTAATGTCAGATAACTTAGAATTTGCTGTCTTATAATCACCACGGTAAAAGTTTCTCTTCTTTGTAGTTATGTTATTTGTTAAAACTGGAAAAATCAGTTCAATTTCTAAGCACAAGTGATCACTGTTCCCAAGTCTAGTTGTGATATCTAATTCACCTATAATGTCCGAGCTATCCACTAAACAAAGATCTAGAACATTTCCAGGAGTGTCATGCAGCCATCTAGTTGGTCTATTGACAGGTTGTTCAAGAAAATTGTCTCGTATATTTTCCAAGAATAGGTATGAGAAATGGTTTTCATTTTTACAAGTGGTCCATAAATTCCAGTCTATTTCTGGAATATTGAAATCTCCAACTATCATAGTATGAGTGAAATGTTTACTTGTTGCAGCATTGATGATATCTAACAATTTACCATTATTTTCACTGTCTGACTGTGGGCTTCTATAGATCCCTCCTAATAGAAGGTTATCTTTTTTATTCCATCTGATTTCCACCCAAACACTTTCAGAAAACTGATGATTTGTCAAGTCTAGTACTATATTTGACGAAATAACATCTGATACATAAATTACCACTCCTCTGCTATGACTTTCTACATTTGATCTATACAGGTTATAGCCATCTTTCTTTATCTTTATCTTCTTATCTTCACGTCCTGCATAGGACAACCGTAGATTCCTCCACGTAGGTAGTAGGTAGTAGAAATGAACATCAACCCTTCACCATGTTTTATATTTACAACGACTACAAATTTACTCTGTAAAACCAAGTGGACCTATCTCCGTCTGGATGGGATTTCCTTGACCATTCTATATCTAGCACAGTGCAAGTTATGTAACAAACGTCTTGTCTGGTATTCTAATTGTTGCAACTTTTCAAAGTACTTTACTCTCTTATTTTGGTTCACTGTGTCAAATAACACTGTACAGTCCATTATGATTTGTAACTGTTTGTCTGCAGATAAGTCCTCGAAACTATTTGTCGTGAAGTTTAACTTTGCATATTCAAAAGTAATGTCACTTATTATAGGATTTCTGATAGTTTCTAATATTGGGCATTCAAGAATGAAATGAAGTAATGTCTCTGGAGAAGAGCTGCACACTTGACAAGTTGGATCTATATCGTTTTGATTGAAACTGGCTCTAGTAGACTGTAGCACATACACTCCACACAGTAGTTTTAACTTTACCGCTAGTCTTGGAATGTCTCTGACAGAATTAGGTTCTATTTGTAAAAGCGGATGTAACTTTCCCGGCTGATAATTAGACACATTCAAGAATGTCAGTGACCCATACAAAACTGCTTGGTTTTTAATAATGTCAGTCCAGTAGTTGTGCACTGCTTGATTAACTTTGTTTTTCCATTTCAGCTTAGGTAAAGGAGAGTTCAAACATTCCTCAATATCACCCAGGTCATATTTCCACAGTAACTTCTTAATGTCCATGAACCAGCTGTTGCTTTTCAGATTTTTCACAGTTGACTGCCTAATCGCCAAGCGTTTCTCTATAGCCGAATCAGGTTGTAGGCAGACGTTGTTGAAAAATACCAAAGCTTTCTTGTGTATTTGAGCCTCAATGGGAAGAAAGCCCGATAACATATAAACTGCAGCGTCCGGGGTGTTGTTTGGTACAGAGAGAATTCGCTTTAGTAGTTTTTTCTGATACACTTCTAATCTTTCTGTTAATGTTTTATTCGGTAAGATAAGTTCTAGTCCATACAGAAGCACTGGCAGAACATAAATCCGGATGATATGTAAAGATGTTTGCGGATCCAATCCATTATGTCCGTGTAACCCGGCTGATAATAAACTATACACTGTCTTTCTTGATTTGCAGATGTTATGCGAGACATTTTCTTCAGCAGTCTTTGAAATTGTAGTTGAACGTTTAATACCAAGGTGTGTCGTCGTAGTAACATTCGGAATTCTCGTACCATTTAACTCGAATCCAAAATCCTCTGTGTTTGACCGAGATTTCACAGTTGGGGTGACCCTCAACGCGACACTCTTCACAGCTTGTAATTCATAACGTTCAAGATTAGCAAAATCACTGGATTCGCTGGCTAACACTTGAGCATCTTTTTCTGTTCTACTACCAACTGTTAGATCATCTGCGCACGCCGTGGCATTACAACAAATTGTACCTATCGACACACCTACACCACTTTCTGTAAGTCTGTTTAGTAACGGATTTCCATATACTTTATATAAATCTGCACTCAATAGTCCGCCCTGTCTGACACCCTGATCAACTTCAAAGGGGTCAGATCTATCACCAGCCCACTTTACAACACTAGTAGCTTGCTGATGCATACTATTGATCAGAGTCCAATGCTTATCATGGATGCCTATATGGTAAAGGCGCCTCATCAGATGTTTGTGGTCCACCACATCAAATGCGGATTTAGCGTCGAGGAATATAAAGTACACAGAATCACCAACATCCTTACATTCTCGAGCAGTTTCTTCCACTATTAGAGCAGAGTTCAAAGGAGAGGTCTTTGCAGTAAACCCCCGTTGACATGGGTTTTGAGTTTCAATAATCTTCGGCTGTATTCTATTTCTAAGTATTGCTTCTATGATTTTTCCTAACACAGGTAACACCGTAATTCCCCTATAGTTAGTGGAAATAGTTTTTTCTCCTTTGTTCTTGAATATGGGTGTCAAGAGACCAACTTTTAAACTGTCCGGAATCACACCATTCTCAAAAATACTGTTTATGATATCCAAAAGATAGATATGAAGTAATTCTCCACCATGAATTATATTTTCAATGGTTAGTCCGTAATAGTCAGGCGATTTACCCTGATTTATACACTTAATAGCAGAATTTAGCTCTTCTCTTGTAACTTTATCTATCATCTTATTCCCAACCATGTCTTCTATACACTGTACTTCCATAAGGACCAATTCATGATAATGCTTGTCAAATTTTACATTGTCTTTTTGTTTAGCCAGGTTTTCAAAATGTAATTTAAATCCATTCAAGATCTGATCTCGCCCAGCGTAATAGTTGTCTCCCACATGTAAATCTTCCACGAAATTATGACCTTTCTTCCTTTGCTGGTTGACTAATTTGTGAAATAATTTTGTGTCTCTAGTTCGGGTATTAATTATTCTCATCCTTTCTTCTTTACTTTTTCTATTCAACTCTTTCCTATAGCTTTTCCTAAAGACTTTTTTACATTCTTTCTTATTTAATAAAAATGCATTGTCTTTATCAGAAGGTTTCCCCTTGTTTAGCCATATCTTGTAAGATTCTCTTAGGGCTTTAAGATTTGCTGATATTTCGCTATTCCACACTTTCAGTTTAGGTTTTGAGGTCCATTTTTTGTTGGTCTTTGAGCAACTTTTAGCTGCGTCATTTAAAATCTTAGTCAATGTTAATATGGTATTCTCGGAACCGTCATCACTCTTACACTGACTTATTCTTTTGTTGATTTGTGATTCAACTTGATCTTTATACTTCTCCTTATCAACTTTTTTCCATTGTATTTTGCTACTTATTGTACTTATTACTTCTTGCTGATTCTTCTTACTTTTTATGTCACATAAGAGTTGTATACGGATCGGATAATGATCAGAGGTGTTACTTTCCAGATGAAGAATTTCTTTATCATTTACTTTGAATGACTGACATTTCACAAGAAAATAGTCTATCTCTGAACAATCTACACCAGCTGAGTTTATGAAGGTTTTCCCAGTACATGTATATTTGAAATCTAGTTCACTTATAAATTTGGTAAGGTATTCTAGTCTATTACTTGTCTTTCTATCACATGTTAGATCCTCATTTAGATCTCCCCCGATTATTACATGATGAGAGGTTTGATATTTTTGAAATATTTCGTATAACTGATCTATACAATCCTGGTAATCCATAACACTGTCGGCTCCACCCTTTGTTGGCATATATACGGATACTATCAATAGTTTTTTTGTACTCGATATGTCAAGTTCAACACATTGAATTCGCTCCCCTCCGTCGTCTAATGGTTTCACCATATGATCTATCTTGGAATGCCACAGGACAGCAACGCCCCCATAACCACGAGGCATTTGTGTAGGATGTATAGGATCGTTCAAGTCGGTTCCTTTACCAGCATACATAATATGTTCATCTAGTTCCCCTAACCATCCCAATTGACATTGAAAAAGCCAGTGCTCTTGGATGAGTATAATTTCATTATCTTTAAATAAGTCTGAAATTGCTTGTACACTTGTCTTAACATTTTTACAGTTGTATGATACAATATTTACACATCGCTTCTCTAAATTTATATTTCCATTTTGTACTATTTCAGATCTATAAATGTCCTGTCTAGTTCTAAAAAATCATTCCCCTGTTCAGTATTTTCCATTGTATTATTGTTTTGCTGCGTATCGTGCTTCTGACTTTTGTCCATAGAGCGGTTCCGTGTAGCTGTACTAGCCACATACGGGTCATTTGCTGTCTGAATACTATTCGCCTTATTGCCATGTTTACATCTATTGGTTTGTTGGTTCCTATTTCTAGGTACTGTTCGTGTTGATCTATTTTCATCAGAACTGCTGATGTTAGCCTGTGTCATATGTTGCGTAGATATTTGTACATATGATTTACTAACTGGCACTTTATGATATTTTAGAGGGGGACCTGATAAAGCCGCCGGAAGTTTCTCATCTGGCACAATGATAAAGCTTTGATTAGAAATGTTCTTAAATATTTCAGATACATTACTACTTGCCACTCCTCCAGCTTCAGAGTTCCCTTTGCAATTTTCACGACTGTCCAACATTTCATTACGCTCTTCAGAGAGTGTGTTTTTAACTGTGGTATTGCCATTTAAATGCATCATATTTTCTTCTAATTTATTCAGTTGCACATCTATTTGTTTCATAACTATATCAGTTACTCTGTCACAGACATGTCTCACCTTAGATTCCAGAGAATTTTTGATGCTACTGCTTTCACTATTGCTACTCATGGTTTTTGGTTCTGTTTCAAGGCTTCTGTGATCTGGTTTGCTGAGTTCACTGTCCTTTAATTCACACCTATTTTGCAGTGTCTTAATCATCAGTTCTAATTCATTATTTCTTGCCTCTAGTTTTTTACAGTAGGTTTCGAGTTTCAGTCTCTCTTTATTTTGTTCGTTGTGTATTTTATCTTTCAGTTTTAGTTCCTCCTCCCACTTTTTCAGTTTGGTTTCTTTACTCCTTAACTCAGAAAGCTTCACTTCCTTGGCCATATTATTGACACTGCTTTGTAATTTGGGACCATTAGTATGTTTATTACCGTCAGCTTTATGTAATTGTTTATCATTCCCCACAAAAGTATTCTCAGAATTCATCAATGATGAAGGTTTGTGAGTGACTGTTACATTGTTATCTCTTTCTATATTCTTATGCTCAAGATCAGGGTTCACTTGTGATTTCTGTCCCACTATAACACCGTCCTCGCTCCGTGAGAATCTCTCGACCTCTCTGTCTGATTCAGCAACTGAGGAAGTGCTACAATCGATATAGGTATCAGGTCCATTGTTCTGATCAACACACCCGAGACAATGAATACACATGAATAGTTTGTCTTTTATATCGCCACATTTGGTATGACATGTACAATTACATGAATCACATATCTCAGAAGATCTTTGATCAATGTTTTTTTCACATACAAAACAGAAGTTTTCAGATGATTCCAGGCTAATGTCGTTGCTTTCTTTTTCTTCTAACAGTATATCATATGCATGATCTGCTGTACTATTGCCAATACTTGGGATTGAAAGAGAAGATTTGTATTCAGTGTTTGTGCTGCAAAGTTTACATGTATATTGTTCATCGGGTTTACTTGATTCAATTTCTCTGATCTCTACATCTGTCAATCTCTCACAATTATAGTGTACCCAGTGCTCACCATAAGAACAGAAGGAACTTCTTTTTCTACAGTTTTTGTTACATTTCTTACACTTGATATTTTCATCTTGAGATGGAGAGTTTTTCTGGTTTTTATTAGATTTACCATTCTGTAAAGAAGGGTTTGTCTTAAATTTAGTTGGGCTGCCTTGTCTCAAAGTCAGGGCTTTATCTACTTGTTCAGCAATGAAGTTATTTAGTTTCCCTAAATCAAGAGATCTGTCGTTGAATGTGGCAGTTTTCACAATTTTCTGCACTTCATGAATGTCCCGATCCAGAAATGTTTCTGCACATTTACCGTTGACCATAAGCCTACTAGTAGTCAGATATATGTTCAGAGTGTAACCATTCCCTTCATTTAGCCATACTCTTATAGTATGCTGTACCACATTTCTTTTAGAGCTGTCAGTAACTGTCTCAATTTTTGCCTGCCCGAATTTCTGCGGATAGTTCTTATAGTATGTGATTGCTGCTTCCCTTATCAGTTCAAACATGGCTGCATCGGCAGTAAGTATTGTACCACCATCCTTTTCAACAATGCTCAAATGCTGTACTCTCTTTGTGGCCGCCAATTTCTTACATAATGATTTTTCAATGCTCAGTTCATATCCTGTGTGACTCAGTGAAATAGCAGTGTTGTTTGACTGCATCCTTTTATTACTATTCAAACCATCCTCCGATATATCTGTGTTAATCACTTGTGCCCTCCTGCTGCTATTCAGTTTTGCTACTACATTTGCACCAGCCATCTTGCCTGTTGATAAGTTAAAACAAAGTTCATTAAACACTTCTCTCTTATAAAAATGTTCTAACCAGTTTAAAATACTTCCAGACTATTAAGAAATTTTTTTCAATGTTAAAATCCTTTGTCAGACAACAGAGTTTATAAAACGAGGGTCCATTCAGACGGAGAAGGGTTCTTGGTGTACAATTCAAGGTCTAAAATTTCACTAAAATCAATATGGCGGCTTCCGGCCTTTCTTTGTTTACATAAAAAGTTTTTCAGAAATTCCCAATAAAATCGATTCCCAATTCCTGTGCTTGCCACCACCGTATTCCTAAACAATAGTGTCACTTTCCTCCACCAATAAAAGTTTCGTTTAGATGATTTATAAGGATAAAATTGGACAAAATTATGAAATTCTTTTAAGAGGTAAAAAACACATCCATTCCCGCTATCTATCTATCTTCTGATACTGAGTCGATCAATTTCTGATCATCACCTCAGGTGTGGGGTGGGTGGCTAAATTTAGAATTTAGTCAAGGGAAAATTAAACATTTGGGGTGGACCATTAAAACTATTTACAAGATATAGATGAGAGGCATACTAAAACGCATGCCTCTGGGCCAATGATTTAAATAGAAGCCTTAAATTCCTCAATGGTCTTAGATAGGACCACTGAAGAAAGGAGACTATTCCAAACCGGAATAGTTCTGGGGAAAAAGGAATTTTTCAGGGCATCACTATAGGCAAATGGTCTTGTGTATTGTGATTCATGTGATGCCCGAGTATGCCTTAGATTGGGTGCCGGGGTCAGGTATTTGTCTTTATCAAGAGACACTGTACCGGAGTGTATCTTGTAGAAGAAGGTTAAGGAGGACCGCTCCCTGCGAGACTCCAGGGATGGCCACTCAAGTTCGTCTAGCATTTCACCGACGCTACTGGTGTTCCTCCATCGCCTGCAGGTCCACCGGGCAGCAGTCCTCTGCACCTTCTCCACCATCTCAATCTGAGTTTCATGATAGGGATGCCAAATAGGAGCTGCATACTCAAGTTGAGGCCGAACCAATGTTTTGTATGCAACTTCCTTAGTATGCCTAGGTGCCAGTGCCAAATTGCGCCGAAGAAAACCCAAAGTCTTAGTTGCCTTGCATGTAATTTCAGAAATGTGTTGACCCCAATCAAGATCATCTGTGATAGTTAAACCGAGGTATTTAGCGGACTGAACCTGTTCTAATGTTTGCTGATGCAGTGTGTAATTGAAATCTATATGCCTGCTTGGATGTAGCCGCGTCACCCTCATTGAATGACATTTGCTAACATTGAATTTCATTTGCCAATCCATTTCCCATTTGGCCAAGCTATTCAGGTCATCTTGTAAAATTTGACAATCCAATGGTGACTTGACATTTCTGTATAAAACACAATCATCAGCAAATAGCCGAACAGATGACCTGATGTTGTCAGGAAGATCATTAATGAAAATAAGAAATAGGACCGGTCCTAAGACCGATCCTTGTGGGACACCAGAAAGAACCGGGACTGGGTCTGAGGCACGGCCATCTAATACCACTTTTTGAGAGCGCTCAGAGAGCCACGAGTCGATCCACTTATGTGTAGATCCTCTAATCCCGTAGAAGTCAAGTTTGTATAATAACCTTTTATGTGGGACCTTGTCAAAGGCCTTAGCGAAATCCATGACAATCACATCCGTCTGCCTGTGGCCACGACCCACTGCTCGGTCCAGATTACTAACCAAATCATGATAAAACTGAACTAACTGGGTTTCGCAAGACCTTTGACTTCGGAACCCATGCTGACAGTCAGCAAGAATGTTTTCAAAAGCCAAGTGTTTGTTTATGTTGCTGACTATTATATGCTCTAGAGTTTTGCAACAGATACAAGTAAGCGACACCGGTCGATAATTAGCTGCATCGTATTTCTCACCTTTCTTAAATACCGGGGCTACATTTGCCTGTCGCCAATCGTCTGGTACAGCACCCTGAGCAAGCGACTCATTGAAGATATAGGTCAGTACAGGAGCAATTTCAGAACTACATTCCTTCAACACCCTAGCACTCAGGCCATCTGGCCCAGGCGCCTTATGTATATTCAAGTTATTCAACAGTTTAATGACCCCATTGGGGTCAACTGTAATTTCACCCATAGCGGTGAAAGGACTTGTGCCTTTGGAGGGGATTTCATCATCTGATTCGCGAGTGAAGGCTGACTGAAACTGCCTATTACAAATATTAGCCTTATCCAAAGTGTCAGTCTTCAAGATACCATTTTCTCTAAGAGTATTGATCCCAGACGCGTCTTTCTTTAGGGACTTGACAAATGACCAAAACTTTTTTGCCTTTTCATTTTTTCGGGGACAATCGGGATCAGGGTTATCATTTTCAAAGGAGAAGATATTGGTAATATGCTTCCAATATGCATCTCTAATACTCTTTTGAACATGTGCTCTGAACCGTTTGTAATGGTTCTTAATGTCAGGGCTGCTTGACTTGCGAGCACGAAAGTAAAGTTTATCACGTTTCCTTATCAAGCGTTTGATCGAGCTATCGATCCATGGTAAGCTATATTTTGTCTTGGTCATTTTTGATGGAATAAACCTTTCAATAGCCGAGAGAACCTCCGACTTAAAACTGACCCACATGTCATTGACTGACACCTGACTATGGTCAGTTGAAAGGAACGAATCCCTATAGCGCGCTAGATGGTCATGGAGACCGTCCATATCCGCTCGTTTATATAGGAAAATCTTACGCGGGGCCTGCTGAATCCGTTTAGCCTTTATGTCATATTCAATATAGACAATGTCATGATCTGCTTTGCCGATCGGGGGCATCCCTTTAACACGGTTAATTGGGGATGGCGAGTTAGTGAAGAGTAAATCAAGGGTCTTGTCTTCTCGGGTGTGTATATTTACCATTTGGGAGAGGCAGTGATCCTGTATTATCTCCACAAGTTTAGTCTGAACTGGCCTCTTTGGGACCCCCTCGGGTACCTGCATTGTGCTCCACTCAATATCACCACAATTGAAGTCTCCGCCTACAAGAACATGGGCATTTTTATTTGACATAATCCGAGAAAGTGAAGTATTAAAATCCTCAAGATATTTCAGTTCAAGCTCCTGAGTTGGGAACCTAGGGGGACGATAGAATGATCCAAGGTACAAAGTCCTACATCCAATAATGTTCAACTTACACCAAATTATTTCGCACTTGGTGTCCAATTCCGGAGCTTCAGTACAGAGAAGATCACGCCTAAAAGCAATGAAGACACCACCATGCGCATCACTAGCTCTGTCTTTCCGGATAGCATCAAAGGAATCTGGAAAAATCTCTGAGTTTTTAATGTCTGGGGTTAACCATGACTCATTCCCCAATATGATGTCAGGTTTAGCCGATTCTATGACAGTGTGAATTTCAGCCTTTTTATTTTTAATTGACTGACAATTCATGATCAAAATTCTCAAGGGGTGGTTCAGGACCGCCCTTTTGGTCCTGGGTTTTGCTTCTTTTGTTTGCACAATAGGCGAAGAAGCTGCATTGGGGGGGCCAATATTGTCTGGTATCGGACTGTCAGGCTCGGACAGGGACGAAAGGGACTCAAATCTGTTGGATATCTCAAGAGAAGCTGTAGTGTCAAACAACGAACCCGCCACCAGGTGTCTTTTTTTTCAATATGAAGTTCAGAAAGCTGAATGTCATCAGATTTTCCAGTCTTAGGATAAACTTCTGTAATTACAATGATATCAAAGCTTTTCAGTTGTAATCTAACCTTTAATTCATCTATTTTATTCAGTAAATTGTCAGCATTGGTATAGAATACAGATAAGCCTTCTCTATTGTCCACAAATTCAAACCTACTGTCAACTCTTATGTTTTCAGCCGAGACTGAGCTTCTTTTCATGTCTAAACACAATGCTTAGGTGCGCAACTCCAGGGGACAGCATCGTACATTTCTGGACGATATACCTATGTGATTAGACTGAGAATTTGTTTTGTTACTGTGGATCTTGTATATTTTGCAGTTTGGCGCCACTAGTCATGTTCGTCGCCATTTGTAAACAATTTCGTTGCTGGTATCACTAAACACCGAAAAGTGCTACTAATTACCGCACAACACCCCACGGCACCGCACGGTACGCCACGACACCTGAATCTGAATCTGAATATCTATCTATCTATCTTCCTTTACATCTTAACCTCCGAGGAGGACTTCAGATGGTGTTCCGGTATACCAAGAGCTGAAGGGGGTTAGTTGAAATAAAAGCAATGAAAAGTGGGTGACAAGACTTTGTACAGTGCGATCAAGAGTGTTAGTATAGTTAAAAGATAAAAACAGATGCTGGTGTTCAAGGACTTTTGTGGTTTATCTGGCAGACAGCTGTGCTAAACTGAGCCAGAGTGGGTAGTACGGGGATATGCAGTGGTAGGGCATTCCAGTGTATAATTGTCCGGGGGAAAAATGTGAACTTGTAGTAGTCTCTTAGAGCTAGGATCTGCCTGTATGCCATGGGGTGATTTCTGGATGATTGTCGGGTGTTCCGGATCAGGAAGTCTTGAGCAGGGATGGCTACAAGGTCGTATGTGACCTTGTATAGGAGGACCAGTCGACTATCTATGCGTCGTTGGTCGAGGGTGCGCCAGTTGAGATCCTGTAGCATCGCGGTCACACTAGATGTTTGTTGGTAATCTCTCATTACCCATCTAGCGGCCCGTCTTTGCACATCTTCAAGTTTCTTGATGTCTTGGTCGGTGTGAGGGGACCACACAGTAGAGGCATATTCTAGCTGTGGGCGGACGAGGGTTTTATATGCTGTGGACTTCAGGTCCTTGTTATGGACCCGGATATTACGTTTGATGAAGCCGAGAGTCTGATTTGCCTTTTTAGTAATAGTGTTGATATGATTTGACCAGCTGAGGTCTTCTGATAGAGTGACCCCAAGATATTTAGCGGAGGATACACTTTCAAGTACACAGCCATGAAGATAATATTTAGTTTCATGTGGTGTTTGGCGTCGGGTCACATGAATGACCTGACATTTTGAAGGGTTGAAACTCATATCCCAGAGTTTTTCCCATTTCTCAAGGCTTTCAAGGTCTTTTTGTAGGATCTCTGAGTCATCTTGCTTATCAAGTGCAAGGTACATGGCTGTGTCGTCAGCGAATAGACGGACTCTTGATCTAACCTGATCCGGGAGGTCGTTGATGTAGGCTAAAAACAGAATGGGTCCGAGAACTGAGCCCTGCGGGACACCTGAGGATACTGGGATGTTATCTGAATTGGAACCATTTAGGAGAACTGATTGTGATCTATTGTCAAGAAAATCTTTTATCCAATTTAGAGTATTCCCCCTTATACCATAAAAGTGAAGTTTGAGAAGTAATTTTTCATGGGCTACTTTGTCGAAAGCCTTGCTAAAGTCAAGGAGGATGAGGTCGGTCTGTTTTTTAGCTTGCATATTTTTGGCGAGTTCATCGACCAGCATTATCAATTGTGTCTCGCAGGACCTCTTTTCTCGGAACCCATGCTGCAGTTCAAATAATATGTGTTGGTCAGTGAAGTGTTTAGAGATTCCAGAAGCCACGACATGCTCAAGCACCTTGCAGAGGACACAGGTCAGGGAGATAGGACGGTAGTTGGATGGGTCGGTTTTATCCCCTTTTTTGAAGATAGGGGATACATTTGCCTCTTTCCAAATGGAAGGGAGCTTTCCTGTGTTAAGGGATCTTTGATAAATCACTTGCAGTATTGGAGCAAGTTCCTTATGGAGGGTCTGTAAGACAATTGGCTTAAGTTTGTCTGGGCCAGCGGCCTTGTGGGGGTTTAGAGATTTGAGCAGTTTCTCTATGCCTTGCACAGAAATGTGGATATCAGGCATTTTGGGGTGTGGGCTGGGTCTGAAGGGTTGCTTTCTGCCAGAATCATGTAAGTCCTGTAGTGTCCTCTGAGCAATTTGCTTAAGGCTTATCGGGCTTTTGGGGCTAAATACTGAGTTAAATTGGGCATTTAGGGCATTGGCCTTATCCGGGTCTTCAGTATAAGTTTTATTGTTGGCCTTCAGTGATGCAATTCCACTAGAATCCTGTTTTGAATGTTTCAGGAGGGAATACAATTTCTTGGTTTTGACCTTGGGTGGGGCATCAAGGTCATCCGCCTCATTATTAATACCTAGGATGTCTTTCAGGTACTTTTCGTAGGCCCTGTCGGTTATTCTGCGAACTAAGTGCTTTTGGTCTAAGAATTTCTTCTGGTCATCAGGTCTGCCTGATCTTGACCAGCGCCTGTAGAGTTTATCTCTTTTTCTCATAAGCCTGCGGATTTCCTGAGTAATCCAGGGAAATCCGTCTCTAGTACCTGCTTTCCTTATAGGGATGTGCTTGTCAATCTCCTGCTGGAGTCTGCCAGCAAACTTATCCCACAGAACTTGACTGTCTGTGGTAGCAGGGATTGATTGGAGTTCCAGAAATAAGTCTCTCATTGATTGCTTAAGCTGGTCCCAGTCAGCTTTCTTGTACAGGGGGATGTCGCGGGGGACCTGCTTTATAAGTTCAGGACGACTCTTTATTTCTGCCAGAACAATGTCATGGTCTGAAAGACCAGGCTGGATAGAAACACTGAGTACTAAGGTCGGGTTTGTGGTGAAGAAAAGATCCAGGATGTTTTGACCTCTCGTTGGAGAGGTCACCATTTGCTCTAGCAGGCAGTCACTGAAGGTTTGTAAGCAGTCTGAGTAGAAGGTCTGGTATTCACAGTCAAGGGTTGGCGTTTGAAGTTGCCAGTCTATTTTTGGCAAGTTGAAATCTCCCAGGAGCCATATTTGGGAGTTGGACTTTTTAACAAGGTTGAGGGATTTATCCAGTTCTAAGAAGCTAGCTTGATCTAATTCGTGGGGTTTGTAGTAAGCGCCAATAAGAACTGATTTGGATCCAATAAGATTCAATTGGACCCAGAGGATTTCGGCATCTGTGTTATACTCAGGTTTGGGATGTGACTGGAAGGACGATTTGATCATGATAATCACCCCTCCGCCCTTAGGGCCTGTCCGGTCACGTCTGTAAATGGTGTATCCGAGGTCAGGAGGGAACAGTTCACTATCATAAACGTCAGATGTGAGCCATGTCTCTGTGCCCACAACTATGTCAGGGTTGTGGGAATCCAAAAATGAATAAAATTGAGATTTCTTTCCTTTAATTGAGCGGAAGTTTATGTTAGCGATTTTGAGTGGGGTATTGGTCAGCTTGTTTTTGGTCTGCTTTGGAGGCTGCTTTGGTTTGGCTGGGGTAGAGGTTTCACAGGGTGTGAAATTTGCTGATTGGTCAAGTATGCTATAAGTGTTACCTGTGTCGAAGGTGCTAAGGTCTTGTGTTCTGCTGGAAGAGTAGTTGTGTGAATTGCATCTAGTGCAATGCCAGGAACAGCTTGATTCAGCCAGGTAGTCATACTGCAGATCACCAACTCTCTGACAGGGTGCATGGAACCACTGACTACAAGTGTCACATTGTAATCCCTTGTGGTCATATGTAACAGGTGATTGGCATTTGCCACATGGGTATAGGGACTCAGCATTTTCTGGGGCAGATGAATCTGAATTCATACTTAAACACACCAGTGCCGAGGCAAAAAGTATCAGGGAGGCACAGAAGAAATTTGATAAATTTCTCTTTGTCAGTAAGTGGCTTGGATGTGTGCTTTTCATGTGCACATGGAGATTAGGTGAAGAGGGGCTTACCCTTATTTCTCTGCTGTGGATCATCTTACACATTGAGATTTTGTGTAAACATCATAGATGCTTCTTATATGAACGTTTTGTACATGTACAAAAAGTAAATACACAAACCGGAAGTAGATGGCGGTTACCTGTACCAGGCAATCACCGTGTACAACAAGAACAATGTGGGAAAAGTATCAAGTTATGGCGATCTACAAGGTAGACGGCTCAGAACTCGGGCAGCGTGGAAAATAGGAGTTATTTTCTGTCAAAACAGGGTGGATCTCACCTCTATACCAGCGAAAGAAGTTTGAAATAGGAAAAATTCCGAGATCAAGAAAAATAGTGTACAGCTCTTGGCGCATGCGCAACCGGAACCTGAATAGTTTACTGGTGTCACATCAAATGACATTATTTCACCAGGGGGTTCGGGTGAGGGAGAAATTAGTCCCTTGAACGCACGAGTGAAGCGAACTTGGACACACAGTCATCAGACATTTCAGCAGAGGAGGCACAAGCCCTGAATCTGAATCTGAATAGTTTACTGGTGACACGCCAAATGACATTATTTCACCAGGGGGTTCGGATGGGGGAGAAATTAGTCCCTTGAACGCACGAGTGAAGCGAACTTGGACACACAATCATCTGACATTTCAGCAATAGAAAACAGAGAGTCAGGGAAGTCATTCCAGTCCCTGATAGTCTGGGGAAAGAAACTACATTTATAGGCCTCTATACTAGCAGATGGAAGCTGAAATGCCTTGGAGTGGCTATTTCTACAACGCCTAGTCTTTGGGATAAGGTCATCTGTAGGTATTCTGGCTTTACCCTTCAGACCTTTGTATAGTAATATAAGTCGATTATCCGTCCTCCTTTTCTTGAGAGATTCCCATTTGAGTTGTTCAAGAATGTCAGTCATACTACCTTCCTCGAAAGTATAATTCCTAGTTACAAATCTAGCGGCACGATTCTGTACCTTCTCCAATTCCTCCTGGAGGCATTTAGTATGAGGATCCCATACAGAACTTCCATATTCCAGGACTGGGCGCACCAGTCCTTTATAAGCTGCTTCTTTAACATCTTGGGGGCAAGAAAATAAGTTTCTCCTCAGGAATCCAAGTGTTATGTTGGCTTTAGTACAGATATTATTGATATGGGTATTCCACTTGAGGTCATTTGTAATTGTTACACCTAGATATTTAATGCTATCAACATTTTCCAATACCGTTCCCTCGAGGGTGTACGAGGCCTCAATTTCATTTATCCGCTTATTTGTCAGCTGCATCATGTTGCATTTGACAGGTTGAAATCTCATGCCCCATTTTCGGGCCCAGCTCCCTAAAAGGTCAATGTCTTTCTGAAGTTTCAATGTATCTTCTACTGTTCTAATTTCACGGTAACAAACACAGTCTTCAGCAAAAAGCCTGATTTGAGAGTCAATGCCAACGGGTATGTCATTTATGTACAAGGAGAACAGCAATGGACCGAGAACGGTGCCCTGAGGAACACCAGACACAACAGGGGCCCAGTCAGATTTAACACCATTAACTACTACCCTTTGCTGCCTGAAGCACAAAAAGCATTTATCCATTCCAATGTCTTTCCACCTATACCATAACTAAACAATTTACTTTTAAGAAGTTCATGTGGAGGGGTGTCAAAAGCTTTTTCAAAGTCCAAAATAAAAGTGTCAACCTGACCCTTTTTGTCCAATATTTTTGCCCAATCATTTATTACTGTAATCAACTGAGTTTTACAACTATGCCATTTCCTGAATGCATGCTGTTTGTCCGACAAAAGATTATACTGGTCAAGATGACCCATGATATTTGAGCAGACAATATGTTCTAGAAGTTTGCAAGGAATACAAGTCAAAGAAACTGGGCGGTAGTTACAAGCAAGGGACCTGTCACCTTTCTTGAAAAGTGGACAAATATTAGCAAGTGACCATTCCTTGGGGATTTCACCCGTATTGATTGACTGCTGGAAGAGATGTGCAAATACAGGTCCTAATTCTTTTGCCAATTCTTTTAGGACTCTAGGATGGAGTTCATCAGGTCCTAAGGCTTTAGATGGGTTCAGACCTTTAAGGAGTTTTGTTACTCCTTCCTTTGTAACAACAATTTCATCCATGAATGGGGCCGACCTATCCAGAAGTGGGACTTGGGTGTGTACCGTTTTGGTGAATACATCTGTGAACTGTCCATTAAATTCTTCGGCTTTTTTGAAATCTGATTGAGCAATACCACTTCCATTTTTCTTTTTCAAAGGGGGAATGCCTTGGGATTTTTTTCCTCTGACTATTGATATACCTATAAAAATCCCTGGGATTAGCCTTAACATCCCCTACCAAGTTATTGCCATAAAGGTCATGCTGCTTCCTTATATCAGCTTTGATTTCCCTTCTTAAGTTTTCAAATTTAGATCTAATTTTTGCACTTCCAGTTTTCTTAGCTTTTGCATGAGTTATATTTTTCCTGCGAATCTTCCTCCGTATCTCAGGAGATATCCATGGGACAGAAGAGACAGAGCGACTTGTTTTTGATGGGATATGCTTATCTGCCGAGTCCTGAATGAAAGATGTAATAAGATTGAAATTTTCCTGAACCGAACGGGTATCCGAGTAGCCATTGAAATACTTTTCCTTTGCAAATTTTAATGTTTCTGCCCTCATAGATTCATAATCACCTTTCTGGTACCGATACACCTTCCTCCGAGGTTTCTTAATGGGGGGAATAACAATCTTCAGCGTTCCAGAAACAATATCATGATCACTGAGACAATCTGGGGAGTGAATATCTACAAACTGATTGGGAAGAGAAGTGATAATCAAGTCCAAAGTATTTCTTTCTCTGGTAGGGAAGTGGACTAATTGATCAAATCCATGATCATTAATAATGTCAACCAAAATTTGACCTTCAATCCTACTCAATGATGACCCACATTTATTGTGTCTGTCCGGCCAAACAATATCTCCAAAGTTGAAATTCCCTAGAACATGAACTGAGGGGGGTTTCCTTTATGTTTATCCCTAATTTTGTTAAGCTGCTCTCTGAACAAAGTATCAAATTTCTGTAGGTCTTCCAAAGGTGTCAATTTTTCATCACTATGGGGTGGCCTATACCAGCTTGCAACAAAATGTGCGGTTTTATTAGCGGATACTTTTACCCAAACTGATTCTGACTTTTTCTGCCCTTTTTCCCCATGGGTGAAATCACGGTTGACTCTAAAGGGGTCCTCAAACTGCTGAATGGGCTAAAGGTTCACAAGGCACCTGGGCCAGACGGCCTGAGTGCTAGTGTATTAAAAGAATGTAGTTCTGAAATTGCCCCCATCTTGGCCTTTATCTACAATGAGTCGCTTGCTCAGGGAACTGTACCAGATGATTGGCGACAGGCAAATGTGGCCCCGGTGTATAAGAAAGGTGAGAAATATGATGCAGCTAATTACAGACCGGTGTCGCTAACTTGCATCAGCTGCAAAACCTTAGAGCATATTATAGTCAGCAACATAAATAAGCATCTTTCCCTTGAAAATATTCTTGCTGACTGTCCGCATGGTTTCCGTAGTCAGAGGTCTTGCGAGACCCAGCTGCTTCAGTTCTTTCATGACATGGTTAGTAACCTGGATCGAGCCCAGAACCGGGGTCACAGACAAACGGATGTGATCATCATGGATTCAGCAAAGGCCTTTGACAAGGTACCACACAAGAGGTTACTATACAAACTGCAATACTACGGGATTAGAGGATCTACTCACAAGTGGATCGCTTCATCTCTCTCTGAGCGCTATCAAAAAGTGGTGTTAGATGGCCAAGCCTCAGATCCAGTCCCGGTCTTATCCGAGTCCCCCAAGGATCAGTCTTGGGACCGGTCCTTTTCTTGATATTTATTAACGACCTTCCGGACAATATCAGGTCATCTGTTCGTCTTTTTGCAGACGATTGTGTTTTGTATAGGAACATAAATTCACTCACTGATTGCCAAATCCTACAAGTTGACCTGAATAGCCTTGCACAATGGGAGACCGATTGGCAAATGAAATTCAACGTTGCCAAATGTCACTCAATGAGGGTGACCGAGCACCTCCCTAGCAATCAAATACATTTCAGCTACTCTCTACATCAGCAAACTCTGGAACAGGTTCGATCCGCCAAATACCTTGGACTTACTATCACTGACGACTTGGAATGGGGTCAACATATTTCAGAAATTTCTTGTAAAGCAACTAAGACATTGGGTTTTCTTCGGCGCAATTTGCACCTCGGCACACAAAAGAAGTTGCATACAAAACATTGGTTCGTCCTCAGCTTGAGTATGCAGCTCCTATTTGGCATCCCTATAATGAAACTGAGACAAAAAAGGTGGAGAAAGTGCAGAAGACAGCAGCCAGGTGGACCTGCAGGCGATGGCGTAACAGGAGTAGCGTCGACGATATGTTGGACGAACTAGAGTGGCCATCCCTGGAGGACCGCAGGGTGAAGTCTTCCTTAACTTTCTTTTACAAGATTCACTCCGGTACAGTGTCTCTTGATAAAGATAGATATCTGACCCCGGCACCCAACTTAAGAAGTACCAGAGCATCTCAGACTCATAATTCACAATACACAATAGTGAGCATCTCAGACTCATAATTCACAATACACTATAGTGCCTATAGTGATGCTCTGAATAATTCTTTTTTCCCGAGGACTATCCCTTTATGGAATAGTCTTCCCTCCTTAGTGGTCTCATCAAAGACTGCTGAAGAATTTAAGGCTCTCATTTAGATCAGGGGTTCAGAGGTATACGTTTTAGTATGCGTCTCATCTATATCTTGTAAATAGTTTTAATGGTCCATCCCAAATGTTTTCTTTCCCCTTGACTAAATTTTAAATTTAGCCACCCACCCCAAACCAGAGGTGATGATCAGAAGTTGATCGACTCAGTATCAGAAGATAGATAGATAGATTTAGGCATGTTTGGCCACCAGCCGAGGCCATGACACTACCATTGAACTTCATGAATAAACCTTTGGTAAACAATTTGGCTGACCGAAGCACTAGACGAAGAACACGTATATGGTATAACTACTAAAGATATATAATATATTGCATGATATACACTATGGAACGATCAAAAGCTACATTAATATCTTAACTACTTTTCGATTGTTGACAGAGCAGCCAGACAAAACTAGTTGAAAAGTTGTCTTTTTGTGTTTTCTTTTTCTGAGTACGCATAAAGCCGAAAACTGTTTTCGTACCGCTGATTTTTACTGCGTAAGTAGTTACGCACAGGTCTGATTTTTATGCGTACAGAAAAGTGCGTACATACGCAGTACGCATCGTTAACTACTTCGCTGGGGTGCGAAAAATACACATTTGATAAAGAAACAGTCAGCAACATAAATAAGAATATTTCCCTTGAAAACATCGTTGCTGACAGTGACTGTCAGCATGGTTTCCGTAGTCAGAGGTCTTGCGAGACCCAGCTGGTTCATTCTTTCATGACGTGGATAGTGACTTGGATCGAGCACTGAAGTTGGTTCACAGGCAAATGGATTTGATCGTCATGAATTTCGCTAAGGACTTTGACAATGTACCACGTAGGAGATCATTTGAATGCAGTGAAAACGTTCAAAGGGAGGTAGTATGGTCCATATTGCGCAATTTCGGGTACTCAACTCTCATCAATGGCCCTTTATAAACCGGCGACGACAGCCAGATACATGTAAATATACTGCAATTTATAAACTTTACATCAAAGACACATGCCTAAACGGGGTCAAATTATTGAAATATTCATCATTTTTGCATTATCTGCTGTTTCCCAGCTTACACATAATCAAAATATAAAGGTGTCCAAAACCCCACTTGGATTATTGATTTTTTTCTGAGGGGGTTTTTGGTTACCAATATTGATTATGTGTAAGCTGGGAACCACAAGATAATGCAAAAATGGTATATTGTTTAGAAGATGACTCTAAACGTACATTTTTGATACTCTGAATATTCTCACTGCTCTCAAAGGACCGAAAGAAATAATACAATCTGCACTATAGATGATGTACGGGGATATCTTTTAGGGCCGCCATACGGCACAACGCCAGCTGCAGTAATAGCAAATAAAATATAAAAGTTTGATCCTTTGGAAACAGTGAAAACGTTCAAAGGGAGGTAGTATGGACCATATTGTGCAATTTCGGGTAATGAACCCTCATCAGTGTTCTTTTATAAACCGGTGACGATAGCCAGATACATGTAAAGAGGTACAAGTAGGCAATGAACAGGAAAAGGCGCAATCAGAAAGAAATTCCCACTTCTTTTCGTTTTATGTCTTGATGTTTAAAATTTTTGTGCTGTTGGCGCCTTATGTATGTTTTCATATTTTTAGTTAAATTTAGGTAACTGAGTGGCCACCTATTGTGAAAATAGCTGCTCATTCGGCTTACGATATGTTTTCATGGTATAAGTACCCGATGTTAATTTAGTTTTTTCCCACCTCGGTTTTTGGATTGGGATTCTTTTTCTGATTGCGCCTTTTCCTGATCTTTGCCTACTTGTACCTTTTTCCAAAACCGAAAACCGAAGTGGGAAAAAACTAAATTGACAATTGGATACGTGTACTAAGAAAACACATTGTAAGCCGAATCAGCAGCTATTTCCCAATAGGCGACCACTCAGTTACCAAACATGAAAACACATTGAAGTCTATGGAGTATTCCGAAGGTGATGAAAAATTATGTCTATTGACTGTACCTAATTTCGATCTTGAAACTCTTCCAAGTGAAACTGACGGGCTACTTGTGAATAATGGGTTGAATGAGGTTGATGAATTGGCAGAGTCCATTGTAATGTCAAGGTCAGCTGTGGTAGTGTAAGGGATAGCGTATTCGCTTAGCAATCTGGAGGTTGTGAGTTCGAAACCCAGCTGGTACATATGCCTGTCTGTTCACCCTGGCATAATAAAGGCAAACCGCCCATAGGGGTGTTTGTTGATGCAGGGAGTAGTTAAAGTGTATTTGATTGCTAGGGATGTGCCGTGTCCCAGGCTATTCAGGTCATCCTGTAAGATCTGGCAATCTGTAAGGGTTTTAATATTATTATACAGAACACACTCATCGGCAATGAGCTGCCATACGCCCTCGCGGACATTCTATGCAGATTTTATCTATCTTCTGGTACTGAGTCGAGCTGATCACCCATCATCACCTCAGGTGTCATTTGGTGGAATCCGGGATGTTTCGCCCAAAACCATTTCCCCCCCTAGCGGTTTCGCCCCCAAGACGTTTCCTCCCTAGTCGATTCCCCCCCTAGTCGTTTCGCCCCCACTAGTCGTTTCGCCCCACTAGTCGTTTCGCCCCCCCAAATCGTTTCGCCACCTGGTATATATGAAAGGGAAAATAGCATATAAATATAGTAAAATTACCTTTTCAAACCTTTTCAACGTTATTTTGCGTCATGTAAAGACAAAAAATTACATACAAAAACTACATAAAGTAAAGTAATGCAAAGTGGCGCAAAGGTGGCGCTACATGTAAGTGGTATTGAATAGCATTGAAGCGCATTATTTATCAAATGAAAGGCAGATGGTACACTTTTATCCATTTAAATCCGCATGAAGGGGTCGGGCGTAACATAATCTGTCAGATTTTTATTTTCTTTTTTTTTTTTTGTAATAAGATAATAGTGATTATTGCAAAAGCACTTTACTGAAAGAAGCATTGTACAAAACTTTTGACTGGCATTATCTCTGTTACAAAGTGTCAAGCACACAGTGAAATATCAATTATATATCTCGTCAAATATATTTCGTTTTTATTTCTTGATAAATATTAATACGAATGGAATAGGTGTATATTAGTGCAGAGAAGAAGAAAGAAATAATACCGTGTATTGGAAATCGTGTTAATATTTAGATCTTGTGACCGTTCCCTTTAACTCAATAAAAGGTGTGAAAACGTCTGTCAGGTAACCAGTGCGTTAATTGAATTATCAGCCACACGCCTGCTTGCAAGGTGTTGTAACGATCGGCTAGTAATATCCGATAGCACGTGTGTGAGGCGACTAAGTAGGGAATGCGCTTAAGTAGGGAAAACCCGTCAAGGTGAAGACATAAAATTGCGCTTATCTCGGAAATTCTTTCACTGCGCTTAAGTAGGAAACGCTAGAAAACTTAAGGCAAATCCTTCCAGTGTTTCATATGAGCCGCGTCATGCGAAAACTGACTTCTATATATGAGCATCCTTCTGGGAAAACCAACAGTGTGGTTTCCGAACAGGTCTGACACAAACCGGCCTGTACAGCTTCAGAAGCAGGCTAGAAGCTTGAAATTTTTGGAGTTAAGTAGGAGAGGATTCGAAAACAAAGGTGCTGATCAGCTTCGCAGTTACCGCGAAGCTGATCTGCGCCTTTGTTTTCGCCGATGCAGATTGTTGTGTTTCCCATGAGGCGGCTCATATGCGACAGTATTAGCATAGATTATCTGAGCAGCTGATCAGTGATTGTGTTACAATACAAAAGTAGAAGGTATACAATCACTCTGTTTCCTAAACGCAAAGTATCAAGAGTGCTCAGTCAACTTCTGTGGCTGTGCAACATATTTTGTGTCTAACCTGACCGGATACAATAAAGACATCATTTAACGATCGCGGCTTAAAACAAAATAATAGTATTGTTATCCGAGCATCTTTGCGATAATGCAGCAAGTTTGTTGCCTCCCCCCACCCCCTTTTAGTCATGTAATGGGTGATTATTGTAAAATGTTTGTTTGTTTGTTTGTTTGTTTGTTTGTTTGTTTGTTTGTCGTTTGTTTGTTTCAATTACTGACATAACCACATAATCTTTCTGAACTACATGTGCATGTATCTTCTATACCTGCTTTGCCGATATAGTTTAAAGTTCGATCGTTCTGCCTCTATGATGATATTTCCCGATTTGGCACTTTAGGTCCCGATGGGCATTTCGAGTTCTTGGTTGCCTATAAAATACTAGATCAGCTGGCTAACCTGCACTCCGATACACTTCGTGACCTCGCTCCTCTCTCGTATGGAGAGGTCTAACGGAATACCGATGGAAATATTCCGTCTAATAAAATACTGGCAATAATTATAGTTTCAACGAAGATGTTTGGTATTTTTATTACAAATTTCGGAATGTCTGTTCATCTACCCACCAGAGTCGTAGACAAACTGAACGCTAATGCCGTACTTTGCTGACTAAGTTACTGAACGCTAATGCCGTACTTTGCTGACTAAGTTATGACCCTAGTAGCCGCAGTCATTTTCATTTGGTTTGTTTATTTTCAATGATTGATTAATATCCCTCTCAACTTTTTTGGTCTGAACCTAATCTTCATGGATAGTAGCAGCCGCCTCAAATATACATGAACACCATACAGTTTATTACAACGGAATGCCTAAATAAATACCTATCATTAATCAGTTGGAGGGGGTTCAACTCGAGAATAACAATCATTTTCAGACCTCGTCCTGGCACATGGTAACAAATGATTTATATTAAAATATTAAATAAAATCATGTGTAAATCTGTAAAAGTTTTTTTTTTTTTTAATAACATAACAAAGATCCGCTTGTGCAGCATTAAATTTGTTTGCTGCTAACTGTGTAGGTTGTGTATTTCGCTTGTGTGGCATTATGGCATTGTGGCATTATGGCAAAAAGGCAATCACCGAAACTTCGAAAAGCCATTGCAGCAGTGCAATTCCTTTAAAAGTAATCCATTATACAGGTTTTTGTTGGTTACAGACAATTCGCAGGCGATAAGCCAGTGGTTAGCTGATATTAAATCGGTGTGTTCATTACAATTTTAGCTGCACCATTGAAACACTGGTATTTAATTGATGTAAACAATCGGAGAGGCAGAACTGCTTATCATGTATAATGTCACATAAATCCAACCACCATCTATTTTGACTCTGCCTAAATGCCGATTCAAAGACACACTAGGCAGTTCGCCAGAAAAAAAAAGAATCTGTGATCATATTCAACAATGTGTCAGCTTGATTCCTCCAAAATAATTAACGACAATGACCATTTTAACGAATATTTTGCATAGAATATCAGGCTGAGTGTGCCCGGTTCCAAAAGTATTGCATCATTTTTCTAATCAACATCACGCAAACATTTCCGTGTAATGTAAACCCCTTACACCCAACTTTTACATACTGACCCTGGGGGTATACAACCCTAGGTATACATATTTTCTTCTTTTTGATCCAAAATATTCATAATTTGTTTGTTGGTTTTAAGGCTTAACGTCCCATTCAACAATTTTTCAGTCATGTCGGGACGGAACTAATTATAAATTGTGGGTACTCGTTAGAACTGCCTCGCTGCGGCGGTTATAACGTGTTCCCACAATCAATCATCTTAAAAATTATTGCATCGATTTTTTTTTTTTTTTTTTTTTTTTTTTTTTTTTTTTTTTTTTTTTCAAAATTATTATAACGAATTTTTTTTCGAATGAAACTTTTGAATTTTTACAGCTCAAGAAAAATATGTATTGCATGGGTGTGTTTTCGTATGCAAATATTCGACGTTGCTCTAAGGTAAGCAGAAATTATGGAATGATCCAAAATGCTCAATTTATTGTATCAAAAGTGATGAGCCATGTATAACCTTTACATCCACTGTATTACCAGTTTGTTTCTTTGTTTGAATTGATGATTTACGTCCCAGCCAACAGCCAATGTCATGTCGGGACGTCGCCTCCACTTTATTGGACTCTTACCCAAAATGAGGATGTCATGACATCCAACAAGTGCTTCAAATATAACCATCCGACAAAACCAAAAGGGCTTATATGTGCGGACGGCTCGATTTGGAACCACATTTCCTGGGCAGGCTCAGACACGAGCGATTCACCAGTAATCAGATAGCTAGTCAGCATCGTACAAGCTTTGCCGGGAGGCACAAGCAGCCCATCTATTTCTTTAAGCCCCAATGGGCAGGCCCCGTCCTACCGTTACATCCCCTATATCACAATAACTGGTCCCTACCCTACCGTTTTGGGCCCCGCCTATTGGAGCTTAAAGAAATAGATGGGCTGCTTGTGCCTCCAGGCAAAGCTTGAACGATGCTGACTGTCTACCTGATTCATGGTTAACTGCTCAGGTCTGAGGCTGCCCAGGAAAAGTGGTTCCAAGTCACACATACGAGCCCTTTCGGCCTTGTTGGATGGTTACATTTGAAGCACTTGCTGAATGTCATGACATCCTCATTTTGGGTACGAGTCTCATAAAGTGGAGGCAACGTCCCGACATGACCTTAGTTGTTGACTGTGACGTAAAGCATCAACGAAAACAAATTCTCATCGGTAAGTTCACTATATTCAAAGTATTGGTCCCTTTCTTATCGGTACATCCCTCATATCACAAGTACTGGTCCCTATTATACCGTTATCTCCCTTATACCCTTTTTTATACCATTACCTCCCTATCCTATATTACAAGTACTGGTCCCTGTATCAAAAGCGCTTGTCCCTGTACTACCGCTAGCTCCACTATATCACAAGTACTGGCACCTGTTCTAGAGCTAACTTCCCTTACATCACAATCACTGGTCCCGTTTCTACCGGTGCATCCCCTATATCCCCTAAATTAATACTACTGGTCCCTGTCATACCGGTACATCCCCTACGCCACAAGCACTGGTCCCTGTCATACCGGTACATCCCATATATTACAAGTACTGGTCCCTGTCCCACACACACGGATATATTTCACAATTATAAGTCCCTGTTCTACCGCTACGACACCTATATTGCAAGTACTGGTCCATATCCAACCATTACCTCCCCTATATCACAAGTACTGGTCCCTAAACTACCGTTATCTGCACTAATTCACAAGTACTGGCCCCTATCATACCGGTACACCCCCTATATCACAAGTACTGGTCCTTGTCCTATCGGTACATCCCCTTTATCACAAGTACTGCTCCCTATCCTACCGGTACATCCCAGATATCACAAGTACTGGGACCTGCCATATCGGTACATCCCCTAAATCACAAGTACCGGACCCTGTCATACCGGTTCCTGGCCTATATCACAAGAACTGGTCCCTATCCTATAGTTAACACCCGTATATCACAAGTACTGGTCCCTATCCTACAGTTAACACCCGTATATCACAAGTACTTGACCATGCCGTACCAGTATATCCCGTATACATATCACAAATACAGGTCCGTGTTCTACTTGCACATCCCATAAATCAAATCTATTGGTCCCTGTTCTACCGTTACATTCTCAATATCACAAGTACTGGTCCCTATTCCACCAGCACATTCCCTAAATCAAATCTATTGGTCCCTGTCTTACCGGTACATCCCATATGTCACATGTGCTGGTCCCTTTCCTACCGTGACATTCCACTATATCACAAGTACTGGTCCACGCCTTACCGGTACATCCCCTTTATCACAAGTACTGGTCCCTGTTCTAACGGCACATCCCCTTAATCCAATTACTGATCCCTGTCCTACCGATACACCCCCTATGTCACAAGTACTGGTCCCTATACTACCGTTTTCTGCCCTATTTCACAAGTACTGGCTCCTATCATACCGGTACATCCCCTATATCACAATACTGGCCCCTGTTCTAACTCCACATCCCCTAAACACAAAACTACTGGCCCCTGTCCTACCGATACATTCTACATGCCACATGTACTTGCCTCTATCTTATCGTTACATCCCCTTTATCACAAGTATTGGTCCATGTCCTACCAGTATATCCCCTAAACCAAAGAACTGGACACTGTCATGCCGGTACATCCCGTATATGTCAAGTACTGATCCCTGTCCAATCGTTACCTCCACTATATCACAAGTACTGGTCCCTGTCCTACTGGTATATCACCTATATCACAAATACTGGATCCTACCCTACCGGTATATCTCCTAAATCAACAGTACTGGTCCCCGCCTGCCGTTATATCCCCTATATCACAATTACTGACGCCTGTCCTACCGTTCTATCTAAATTGAATGTACACTCTGTGCTACTGTTATATCCCCTATGTCACAAGTACTGGTCCCTATCCTACCGGTACATCCTCTATATCACAGTACTGGACACCGTCATATAGGTACAAACCCTATATCACAAACACTGGTCCCCGCCATAGCGGTACATCTCCTATATCACAAGAGCTGGTCCCCGTCCTATCGGTACTTCCTACTGGACCCAGCCCTCCAGATATATCCCCTATATCACACGTACTGGTCCATGTCCTTCAGGTATGTCCCCAATATAACAAGCACTGGACCCTGTTCTACCGGTACATCCCCAATACCACAGTACTGGACCCTGTCCTATCGGTACATCCCCTATATATCAAACACTGACCTTTGTCCTTCCAGTCATCCCGTTTATCACAGTAATTGCCCTGATCTACCGGTACATCCCCTATATTACAGTACTTGCCCTGTTCTACCGGTGCATCACCGTTATATCAAGTACTTGCCCTGTCCTACCGGTACATCCCCTATATCAAAAGTACTGGACCTGCGCTACCGGCCTACCCTCTATGTCACAAGTACTGGACCCTGCCATACCGGTACATCCCCTATATCACAAGTACTGGTCCCTGTCCTACTGGTATATCCCCTGCCCCTTGTACGCTCGTACGTGTGATGAAATATTTTATAATCAACTGGACAACATTTTTGGTTTTAAGCGTCATACGCCTGCATTAGAAAATGTTATTTTCAGCTTTTATTTCATGTCGTAGATATAAAATGTAATCTGTAAGTTCTAAACATGAAGGTAGACAAACAATTTCAGAGGAGACGGGGAAAAGGAACTGGCGTTGGAGTATGTTATAAACTCTCAGTGTGCATGTTGGTTTTTCTAAGCTAAAACGGAGGGAGGGGGTTACAATGTGTGCCCATGGCTGTCTTTGCTTTCCTTACCGTTGCATGATCACTAATTGAGCGTTTGCTGGCATTTATGTATGATTGAACAGTATGCATGCTTTGTGACTGACCTCTTCTAAAGCATGAAAAGGAAAAGTAAGCAATAATCCGGAATGGTTAAATCGAATCCAGCCCCACCCTGAAAACCAAGGTGGGAAAACGACTTATACAAAGAGAACATATTACAATGTGCACGAGCAGCTATTTCCCCAAAGGAGCCTACTAATTTACTGAACTTAACTAAATGTATGAATACGCACGTAAGATACACAGAACGCACACATAGTCTACACCTAAACATAAGCCAAATACGTGTAGAGCCACAAAAAAGGCTAAAGTTTCATCGTTACTGGGACCCGTTTACTATTGCCTAACCTTATCTGCAATTCACATCATTTTAATAGTTCGATGAACATCCGTGGTTATCATCACCGGACAAACAAATAAATCGAGATAAAACGTAATGATTGAAAAAAGATGAGTTGCAGATAAAATTTGTTGCCTGTCAACTGAAGATCCATGGAAAAAAAAACAAGACTACTGAAAATCTTGAACAAAGAAACTGAACCACCAGACGAACCAATGTCAGTACGGTGTAGTAATAAAAATAACTCAGCCACGGCATGAGAATGTCTGCATTGTGCATATAAAAATAAAAATACTGCGCGTAGCTTAGCGACGTTACCTTTATTACAGAGATAGTGCCTTAATCATAAAGTAGGAGCCTCTTACCCTGTTCTTTAGCTGTACACATGTTTGTGTTGGATAGGGTCGAAAACGTTTGAGATAGGTTTTCTCAAGACACGGCGTATTGATATCCTAACAAGTTGCAATTATAAGTCCGACTCGTATTTTCTTTTCCAAGTCAGTCGTTTTCCCACTTAGTCGCATTCCCCACTTAGTCGCATTTCCCATTTAAGCGCCTGACGGACGGTTTCCTAGATAGTCGCAACTTTTTTCCTACTTAAGCGCATTTCCCACTTAGTCGCCTAACACACGTGTCATTAATTGGATTATTAGACTATGTTGAAATGAGATTAAATGACTCAAAATGTTACCTAATTTGAAATAAGAATGTTCGTCTAACATGCATACTTACATTTATTTTAATGTTGTTACCGGTTTTTAGGTCAATTCTATTATATGCAACTAACATGTAAACTTGTGCGAAGTTGGTTTAATCCACTTGGAAACAGTGATAAAACTAAGTCCTCAGCACCCTCAACTTTGACAAGCAAAAGCAAGTTTATTGGTGGGTTGAAATTTTTCAGTATAAACATCAACAGCATTAGAGGTAAAAAGCTTGAGTTGTTGGCTTTCATTGATCTTCATGAACCTCAGATTGTAGCGATTCAAGAAACAAAGATTGACAGTTCTATTTCAAGTTCAGAATTGTTTCCGGAAACTTTCCCATATAGTGTGTACAGGAAGGACAGAACTCTTGATGGTGGTGGTGTCATGTTACTTATTCACAAGGATATCCCACACATGCCAATGACAGAATTAGAAAATAAGTCAGAATCAGTTTGGGTAAAAGTATTCGCTAATAAAACCGCACTTTTTGTTGCAAGCTGGTATAGGCCGCCCCATAGTGATGAAAACTTGACACCTTTGGAAGACCTACAGAAATTTGATACTTTGTTCAGAGAGCAGCTTAACAAAATTAGGGATAAACATAAAGGAAATAAACCCCCCTCAGTTCACGTTCGAGATATTGTTTGGCCGGACAGACACAATAAATGTGGGTCGCCATTGAGTAGGATTGAAGGTCAAATTTTGGTTGACATTATTAATGATCATGGATTTGATCAATTAGTCCACTTCCCTACCAGAGAAAGAAATACTTTGGACTTGATTATCACTTCTCTTCCCAGTCAGTTTGTAGACATCCACTCCCCAGATTGTCTCAGTGATCATGATATTGTTTCTGGAACGCTGAAGATTGTTATTCCCCCCATTAAGAAACCTCGGAGGAAGGTGTATCGGTACCAGAAAGGTGATTATGAATCTATGAGGGCAGAAACATTAAAATTTGCAAAGGAAAAGTATTTCAATGGCTACTCGGATACCCGTTCGGTTCAGGAAAATTTCAATCTTATTACATCTTTCATTCAGGACTCGGCAGATAAGCATATCCCATCAAAAACAAGTCGCTCTGTCTCTTCTGTCCCATGGATAACTCCTGAGATAAGGAGGAAGATTCGCAGGAAAAATATAACTCATGCAAAAGCTAAGAAAACTGGAAGTGCAAAAATTAGATCTAAATTTGAAAACTTAAGAAGGGAAATCAAAGCTGATATAAGGAAGCAGCATGACCTTTATGTCAATAACTTGGTAGGGGACGTTAAGGCTAATCCCAGGGATTTTTATAGGTATATCAATAGTCAGAGGAAAGATACCCAAGGCATTCCCCCTTTGAAAAAGAAAAATGGAAGTGGTATTGCCCAATCAGATTTCGAAAAAGCAGAAGAATTTAATGGACAGTTCACAGATCTATTCACCAAAACGGTACACAACCAAGTCCCACTTCTGGATAGGTCGGCCCCATTCATGGATGAAATTGTTGTAACAAAGGAAGGAGTAACAAAACTCCTTAAAGGTCTGAACCCATCTAAAGCCTTAGGACCTGATGAACTCCATCCTAGAGTCCTTAAAGAATTGGCAAAAGAATTAGGACCTGTATTTGCACATCTCTTCCAGCAGTCAATCAATACGGGTGAAATCCCCAAGGAATGGTCACTTGCTAATATTTGTCCACTTTTCAAGAAAGGTGACAGGTCCCTTGCTTGTAATTACCGCCCAGTTTCTTTGACTTGTATTCCTTGCAAACTTCTAGAACATATTGTCTGCTCAAATATCATGGGTCATCTTGACCAGTATAATCTTTTGTCGGACAAACAGCATGCATTCAGGAAATGGCATAGTTGTGAAACTCAGTTAATTACAGTGATAAATGATGGGTTACCCTAAATAGCGCAAAGGAGTCCTTTTCGCGAAAAGGACTTCAAATAGCGAAAAGGAGTCCTTTTCGCTATATTAACTGACCCTAAAATAAGAAAAGGACTTCTTTTCGCGAAAAGGACTTTAATGTAACTGGAAATATAACTATATAGTGAAAAAAGATGTAGCTACTTGATTTTTGCATTGCCCCATTAACCAAAGGATAAAATTGTATCCTTTGTTTCCAGCTGGCACCGTCAGTACAGTATTGTCTGCGACATGGGGAGGTGTGACTTGGACTTGTTGTTGAGAAACAAGACTTATATATTCTAGGTTGTGTTGTTTCCTAAAAAAACATTTACCAGCCATTTTTTGTTTATTTTGGTTATCTTTTTTTTTTTATTATTATTATTTTTTTTTTATATTTAGATCTAACTTTAATAACGAAAAACATCTTTCCTGCATATCATCCATATATGTACATGTAGGTGTTAATCTTGACTTTTCTTGGCCGGCAGTGCTCAATGTTTCTTTCAAAAAGGTCTCAAATGATGAGACAATTTCATAAAGATTTTTTTTTTTCAAAGATATGTTGTTCGCCAATGCAAAGCGGCATATATAGCGTTTGAAACTGGGGGTCGAAATGTGCTCAAGAAAAAATTGTCGTAAATCAGATTGGGGATTCATTGTTAAATTAACATAATTTTTACATCTCTTTCCTTTTTCTCTAGAACGATAACTTGAGCGGTTTGAATCTTTTCAGTAAACGGACATATTTTTCTTTACTTCGTTCGTGAACACATTTTGCATACATTGTCAGCTGACAAATCCTTGGTTAGCGATAAACCTTATAAACCGTAAAGAAGATTTTTAAGATCACAATTCTAACCATTTATCAGCCATACCCGATTAACTTGGTATTTGAAACGATTTAAAGCACTGTTTAACTTCTCAAATACATGTACATTGTAATCCAAAGAGTACTGGCAGGTGATCCATTAATGTGAAGTACCTTTTTACGTATGTGACGACATCAGCCGTCACCTGATGTTATGTGTCTTGTAAAACCCATTCTTTGATATCCGTCCTTTATCATAAACGCAAGGAATAATCAATGTATATAAATAATGACAGCCAAATATTAACTGGAACCGTGAACAGCAAGGTTTTCCGTAGTTCTAAGCACAAATATAACTGAAACTGCAACATCATGCGCCAAATATGCGACAAGTTGAGCGCTATACAACCAGTCTGCTCGTATATTTTTGATAACACCGGAAAACATAACTACCACAATCATTTATTCTACTCTTGATATCAACGACAGGATAAGCCCAAATCTCTGAGAATGATGCTTTAGCGCAAACTAAATTTGGTTGAAAAAAAGATTGCTCTTGAACGTATCATAGCCGCGTAATCGTAAAATTTGCTTAAATTAAATTTAACTTTGCGCAAACATGTTTGTTGCAAATACGTGCTGCACAGAAAAAAAAATGTAACACCATGCATGCATGTTTCCTTTTCGAGAAAATATTATTAGTTAATGCGCTATCCACTAGACTATCGCGGCCGATATGAAACATTCTAATAAATTTCAAATTAGGGAACATTTCAATTTCATTCAACTTAAAATACTTGATAATCTAATTAATGGCACGCGCTATTACATGATTAGAGATTAATTCAACACTAGCCGATTGTTTTTGACACCTCGCAAACAGACATGTGACTGATAATTCGATTACCGCACGGTGACCTGACACACGTTTTCACACCATTTATTGCTCAGTCATGATCTCATGATCTTAATATACAAACGATTCTCAATACACAAAATTGTTTCTTTCTTCTTTCTCCATTTAATAATATACACCTATAGAATCCTTAGAGCTAGAAATAACAACGACCAATTTCCAAACAATATTTGATACATAATGCATACATGTCCATGCAACGAATACCCCCTTATTCCCAACTTTTATATACAAATACAATATAATATACAAATAATTTTATTCAGTGAAAATGGGGTTAACAGTGGTACACCTATTTTTCTTATTTTTGGTCCAAAACATAGATTGTGGATATTCGTTCGAACCGTCTCGTCGGGCTTGCCCATGTAATATACATAGAATTATTTCAGAAGCAAGCATTGAAAATTTCAATAAGAAAAATAGGTATACCACTGCAAATTCATGTTTGTTTGTTTTTTTTCTATGTAAAGTGAAGTTTAAGGGGTTACATTTCACGGACATGTTTTCTTCATGAAGATCAATGTTTTGACCAGAATATTAAAAATATCAACATTTTACGAAGAATTTTTTTATTTTTATAGCTGAAAAAAAAATCTCTCTATAATACATGGGCAAGGTTTCGTAACGATATTTTACCAAGTGCGCGGCACTTTTTAGTTTTTACCAGAGACATTGCCTATCTCTAAAATAATGCACGCAACATATCAATATTAAGAAAGAGCCAAACGCCATAAAATAAATGCCCCCTTGCATTCCATCACATCTGCATTTCAAGTTTGTAGAAGTCCTCTAAAGATCATTAATTTTGTATAATGTTTCTTTCAGTAAAATTTTGCGTAGAATCTGAATCCCACACCCTCACTCTGTGTAGTAAATTCTAACATGTAAACTGTAAGCTAGGCTTATTGCAGAACTTCAGAAGAGTAATTTTCGTTTGTAATCATTGTCTTATAAAAATAAAAAAGAAACATTGCCAAAAATAATGCAACAAAGTTTTTGTCCGTCAGACCAAGGAATTAAACTCCTTGATCAGACTATTTTGCACCCCCACTCTCCCGGGCCCACTCTCCACCCATACACGTTTGTGTATTGCATACATGTAAATGAATAAATGTGTATCATCTATCTAATATTTGATCAATAATACGCTTTAATGTTATTTTACATCCCTTTACGCCACTTTGCACTACTTTACTGAAGTGACTTCGCGCCACTTGGTAGATCTAAATAATCAGTCTAATAACTAAATTTCGTAACACATTCTGTTGAAATTAGAAGCAAAAATACTAATATTAACTCCTTTTCGCTATACAAAAGTTCTTTACTACAAACACCAGTCCTTTTCTTATTTTAGGGTAAGATGATATAGCGAAAAGGACTCCTTTTCGCTATTTAAAGTCCTTTTCGCGAAAAGGAGTCCTTTGTGCTATTTAGGGTAACCGGTGATAAATGATTGGGCAAAAATATTGGACAAAAAGGGTCAGGTTGACACTTTTATTTTGGACTTTGAAAAAGCTTTTGACACCCCTCCACATGAACTTCTTAAAAGCAAATTGTTTAGTTATGGTATAGGTGGAAAGACATTGGAATGGATAAATGCTTTTCTGTGCTTCAGGCAGCAAAGGGTAGTAGTTAATGGTGTTAAATCTGACTGGGCCCCTGTTGTGTCTGGTGTCCCTCAGGGCACCGTTCTCGGTCCATTGTTGTTCTCCTTGTACATAAATGACATACCCGTTGGCATTGACTCTCAAATCAGGCTTATTGGAGTGGGACTCTTTTTCTGATTGCGCCTTTTCCTGATCTTTGCCTACTTGTACCTTTTTTTGCTGATGACTGTGTTTGTTACCGTGAAATTAAAACAGTAGAAGATACATTGAAACTTCAGAAAGACATTGACCTTTTAGGGAGCTGGGCCCGAAAATGGGGCATGAGATTTCAACCTGTCAAATGCAACATGATGCAGCTGACAAATAAGCGGATAAATAAAATTGAGGCCTCGTACACCCTCGAGGGAACGGTTTTGGAAAATGTTGATAGCATTAAATATCTAGGTGTAACAGTTACAAATGACCTCAAGTGGAAAACCCATATCAATAATATCTGTACTAACGCCAACAGAACACTTGGATTCTTGAGGAGAAACTTATTTTCTTGCCCCCAAGATGTTAAAGAAGCAGCTTATAAAGGACTGGTGCGCCCAGTCCTGGAATATGGAAGTTCTGTTTGGGATCCTCATACTAAATGCCTCCAGGAGGAATTGGAAAAGGTTCAGAATCGTGCCGCTAGATTTGTAACTAGGAATTATACTTTCGAGGAAGGTAGTATGACTGGCATTCTTGAACAACTCGGATGGGAATCTCTCAAGAAAAGGAGGACGGATAATCGACTTATATTACTATACAAAGGTCTGAAGGGTAAAGCCAGAATACCTACAGATGACCTTATCCCAAAGACTAGGCGTTGTAGAAATAGCCACTCCAAGGCATTTCAGCTTCCATCTGCTAGTATAGAGGCCTATAAATGTAGTTTCTTTCCCCAGACTATCAGGGACTGGAATGACCTCCCTGACTCTCTGTTTTCTACTGCTGAAATGTCAGATGATTGTGTGTCCAAGTTCGCTTCACTCGTGCGTTCAAGGGACTAATTTCCCCCCCCCCATCCGAACCCCCTGGTGAAATAATGTCATTTGGCGTGTCACCAGTAAACTATTCTGATTCTGATTCTGATTCTGAGTTGATTTTCATTAATTTTAGCAAACTAAGAGGTACGTTCAAAAGCAAACGTTTTTCATCCGAAGTTAGTTTGAGTATTCTCCAAGATTTGAAGCGACCTGACAGCAACATTAAGAAATAGACTAAATGATTGTGACAAGTTTTCCGGTGTTATCATAAACACAAGGAAGCACCATAGACGAACAGACTGGTTAGCGCGCAAGTAATTGGAAACCTATACCACAAATACGAAACCATGCCCATGCAACATAGAGGTGAATCGGTGCATGTAAAACAGATTTAAGAACCCCCCCCCCCCCCACCCCAAGTAATTTTATATTACCGATCTTTCCAAGGTGAGGTTCTAATTGTTTATGTTTAGTGTTGAATTTTTGTGAATTTTTGTGCTTGCACATTACTAGCAATGCACAGATCAGACATTATTGAGAATTCAAAGATTAATGATGCTGAATGAATTTGAACATCTTTTACGAGTATATCCGATAATTGGCCTATTAAAAGAAGTCGCTGAATAAAAGATAATTTAAATTTCACGGAGTCATCAAAGTTCGTTACAGTTTAAAGACAAAGCCTGTCGCGTGCCGACAAAATCAAAGGAGTTGGAGAACAATCGATGATTAAAGAATTGTTCACACTAAAGTTAATCATCCATCAGAAGTTGGTGTCAATAATTAGTTCTGCACATTTGATACCGTATGTTTTTCTTACCTTCAATTTATTACCACACCTTACCTGATCTATCTATCTATCTATCTATCTATCTATCTATCTATCTATCTATCTATCTATCTATCTATCTATCTATCTATCTATCTATCTATCTATCTATCTATCTATCTATCTATCTATCTATCTATCTATCTATCTATCTATCTATCTATCTATCTATCTATCTATCTATCTATCTATCTATCTATCTATCTATCTATCTATCTATCTATCTATCTATCTATCTATCTATCTATCTATCTATCTATCTATCTATCTATCTATCTATCTATCTATCTATCTATCTATCTATCTATCTATCTATCTATCTATCTATCTATCTATCTATCTATCTATCTATCTATCTATCTATCCCTTGTCCTTTGGCTGTTTCAAATAAATAAATAATAAATAAATTGGGGGCGAAACGACTAGGGGGAAATGGTATTGGGGGCGAAACATCTAGGGTATGAGGGGCGAAACGACTAGGGTGGAAATTAGAGGCGAAACGACTAGGGGGGAAACGTCTTGGGGGCGAAACGTCTTGTGACCATTTGGTGCCTTGGGGTGCCGATGTTGGCGAGTTGACCTTTGAACCCTTCACGGAAAAGTCACCGCCAGTTTCCGTAAATCCAAAATGTCTGCCGATGAGTGGGGTAAGACATGTGGAAAACATATTGTAGAAACTTTCCTTTCATTTGTTTTGATTGTGATTTAATTGTACTAAAATTTGGCATGATTTTTATTTTCAGATGCGGATGACTTTGAGCCCCAGGTTCCGAAAGGTCCGGCTCTTGACAAGTGGGAAGGCGAAGATGATGAAGACGTCAAGGTACCCCACCCACTGACGTGAATTAGTCATTTACTAAAAAAAAAATGAAATAAAGGCACACTGCCTTATCCGCAAACACAAACGGTAAACCTTTCGCTAGAAACTTTTGTTTTGACATAAGCGGGGGTGCCCGAATGCCCGCTTCGGGCTGAATGCTGGGGGCAAGTTGAAATTGCCAATGGTAAGCCCGCCGGCGATGTCACTAAATACAGTAAAATAGCGTAAAGACGCGTAAAGGGGCGCAAAGTGGCGTAAAGTTGGCGCAAAATGATGAAAGGTGACATTAAACCGTATTATTTATCAAACATGAGGTAAATGATACACTTTTAGTCATATACATGCACACAATCCGCATGTAGGGGTTAGGAGAGGGGGTTGGGCGCAACATATTTGATAGTCTGATGAACAGAAACTTATTTTTGCATTAATTTTGGTCAATGTTTTAAAGTGCAGGATAAAAATATGTGATTGTGTATCATGATGGGTTTGATGGAAGGTACGGGGCATTTATTTTATGATGGTATGCCTTTTCTTGTTCATAATATTGATATGTTATAGATACTCTGATAGGCAATGTCTCTGTTACAAACTACAAAGTGTTACACACATGGTGAAATACATGTATGTCAAATATAGAATGGAGATTGTGGTCGTTGTTATTTCTTGCTCTTATGATTATAAAGGGGTATATTTGTTAATGGAGAGAAAGAAGAAGAAATGATTACGTGTATTGAAAATCGTTTGTATATTAAGATCATGTGTCTTTAACTCAATAAAAGGTGTGAAAACGTGTGTCAGGTTATCGGGCGGTTATCGAATTATCAGCCACGTGTCTGCTGTAAGGTGTTAAAACAATCGGCTACTGTTGTTGAATTAATCTCTGATAGCGCGTGTCATTTATTTTACATTTATATGGAAACATCACACCCACTAAACGGTCAATTTGTACACCGTCGGAGTGAATCGTATATATAATTTGACCATTTCCGGATTGAAAGTTGACCTGGTAAACAAACGGCAAAAAAGGAGAGAGAGTTAAACTAACGTAAGTTTATTTTGTTATTTTACTTTTGTTTAAAAATCCGAGAATGTCATATGATGGGTATTTGAATAAAGATCATACACGCACAAAAGCACATCCAAAAGCTTATGCATTTTCGGCGTGGAAAATACCTACGTGAAAAAGGTTGCATCGAGATGAAATGCAACCTGGCATTCCAATCTAAACAGTCTGGCTAGGTTTTTATATGCCAGGGATGCCAATAATATTGGGAAATAATTATTAATCATGCAGTTTTGGAAATCATGCGTTTGTGTAATCTGCGGAGGGGCCGTATTTCCAAAGCGTACTAATTGACCAGCGGAGCCCAATTTAACTAATAGAAAAATGACACGAACGTTTAAGAGAAACGTTCATTTGTACTTCCCTTTGAGACTCCGCATGTCTCTTTATGTTTATATCTGGAGGTGTCATATTTTATCAGGCAAGAAATTTGGCGAGAAAAAACAAGGGAAAAGATGCTTACCTTGCAGGAATTTATCTTTTACTTATTTGTGTACCATTTGACAGCTTGGTGTAAAATTTGACATATGGAAAAATATTATAGCTGATAAGTACCTCCCAGGTTCGGATTGGCAAGTGCAGCTGGTACCACACTATTGGTGGGGGGCAAGAGCCCCAAAAAATAGAATTGCGATAAGGAATATGAGCCGTCTCGTTAGAAAACCTTTTTCAGCGTAGCTGATCAGCATATCTTTTTTCGATAAAAGAAAGTCCAGCTACTTCACTTTCTATAGTGTCAGACATCTAGCCCAATTAGTTTTCTTTCTATATTAGAAGTACTCGATATATAGCCATATTCTGTGAGTGTACAACCTGATCTGGTCAAAATGCCCAAACCGCGTTTTTGCTCATTTGATGAGTAACTCTCGGCACCTTGAGATATTTTAATTAGACGTCAGAACTCTGCAAACTGTGAGTGAACGAGATACTGAGTAACCAGAGTGTAGGTTAGCCTGTGGCTTCTTTCAAATTTCCAGTACACTGATTTCAATGGCAATCCACAGGAAAACAGAGAAATAACATAAATAAAAAATAGTTTACAAACTTCGGTCTTTGCTTTTACTATATTGGAATGTTTTTTTTTTTTTTTTTTTTTTTTTTTTTTTTTTTTTTTTCGCTTTGCATGCAATGTCTGGATTATACTTAATCATTTGCTCACAATATGAAGTAATTGGTTGTCGTGTCGGCCGGTATGTGAAAATGGGGTTTTATGATAAAAATAGACCCCCACAAATGCAAAGAATGCTATTTCTATGGTTCTTCTTTGCGCTACTACAACGTCTACTGGTCGAACGTATAACAATTGTACTTGATTTTAAAAGAAGATATTATGTAGATAGATGCATCTGGGAATATATTTTATTCTATTCAAAATTCTAAAAATCATTTTACCACAATCTGAGGGGAAAACGGCCCTTAAACACTTTACTCCTTCATTTTTAACGATTTGTTGAGTCCCGATGCCATTCGAATTTATGCAGGAATAATAAATCAGATTATTTGATGGGATATTTTTAATCTAAAAAAAAACAGGTGATTTGTAGCTTTTTGAATGCATCATTTTGCTTTTTTTTTTTAAATCTTATACTTGTTACTCTAACCATAATTCAAAAATACATCCATTTATCGACGTTGTTTGCTTTTTGTAGGATGGAAAATGTCAGGAGAAAAGCATTTGAATGCGCCACATGTAAGAAGCAGTGCACCCGGTTTAAGCCCGCCAGTAATTTTATATTACTGATCGATCCAAGGCGATACTTCTGTGGTGGTTCTTATTGTTTTATGTATTGGTGTTTAAAAGTTTTTGTGCTGTTTGCACCTTATGTGTGTTTCATATTTTAGTTAAGTTTGGGTAACTGAGTGGCCACCTATTGGGAAATAAGCTGCTCATTCGGCTTACTATATGTTTTCATGGTATGAGTACCTGATTGCTATTTTAGTTTTTTCCCACCTTGGTTTTTGGAGTGGGAATCTCTTTCTGATTGCGCCTTTTCCTGATCTTTGCCTACTTGCACCTTTTAATTATTTTGATCTTTTCAACGTTCTTTTTGCCCGAATAAGATATTGACACGTTGACAGGCGAATTTCCTTGGTGGCTGACGACAGCGGTCTTGATCATCGATCATCTAACCATTGTCGCTCGTTCAAACGTGGCAAAACCAAGTTCTGCTTGTGGGTGTGTCTCTAGGTTTCGCCAAACCTATACCGATTGTTTCATCTCTATATAGCAGAAATAATCGTGAAAGGTACGAACTGAATAAAGAATATCTAATCGTGAAAACACTTAAATAAAAATTGTTAATTTCGAAGTACTACATACTAAATGCTGTAGTCGTAGTTTGTTCTCGTTACTATAGCGTATCGCAGTCAGTTAGGAGTAGTCAAAGGTGGCCAATAAAACCAAAACCCCACTTTAAGGCAGTGTAAATGAGAAAGAATGTCGAAGAGTGAGACACGTCAGTTATTGTGGCTGGATTTATATGAGTCAAATTGGACACTCCAGTGTCAAATAGCACACCTATAAAATCTAAGCGTAAAGTTAAAGAATTCTAATTTCTCGCGCTTGATACCCATATTTATCGTGCATACACATCTATACTACATTGTAAATATACTGACAACCACTTAATATTAGATACCTGGTTGTACTGACCACCATTCAGTCACTTCCATGAGTTTGCAACAGAAAAAAAGCAAGAAAATCTTATGATATCTAGACGTATGAAACTGATAGTATGTAAGAATAGTAGCTTATCATAAACATTCACGAAATACAACGTAGCGAAAATACTGATGACCCGAATTTAAACTAGGCCAAATAGCATTGCAAATGTCATAAGTTAAATTGTACACCACTAGTCAATTGGTACGCTCGCAAAAATTTGGACCCATTCTCAAAACTGAGGGCAACCCTTTCAAATTTAATGCCTTGAATTGAAAGAGTATTCATAAATCTTGGTATTTCGTTGCTAAGATGTTTTTGGGACTGTTAAAAAAGCTTTCCTCAGACAATTTTAGCTCGGTCTAGATTTTAAAATTAAAATATTGTATACGCCAAAAATGATAATTACATAATCTTATGACTTTTTTTATGAAGTCTCGGTGTCTTAGAAGCCACAAATTTATAGCCCATCATATGACATTTTCGGATTTTGTATAAAACTAAAATAGAAGAAATTATCTTACTTTGATTGCAATAGTCCTGATGTTTGCGTCCTATTTATACCGGTCAACCTGTACTCCGGAACTGGTCAAATTATTTCATAATTGTACGCCTTCGGTGTACAAATTGACCGTTTACCCGGCGTGAACATTTCCTAATTTGAAATAAGAACGTTTCATACCGGCCGTGGTGGTCTAATGGATAGAGTATAATCTTTGCAATCAAGAGGTTGCGGGTTCGATACCCGGCTGGTACATGCCTACGTAATAAAGGCAAACCGCCCATAGGGCTTAATATTTCTTTTCGCCAGAAATACTTTTATTCCCAAAACGGAGACATGCATGGTGTTTATTTGGTCGGTGCAGCACTATATTTTGCAACACAAATGTTTTCATTAATTCTCGAATCCAATAAACATATTTCAGTTTCGAGATTAATCTAGCTTTTACGATTGCGCGACTATGATACGTTCAATCCTTTAGCAATTACTTTTTTCCCCATCCAAAGTTAGTTTGCGCTATTTAAAGCGTTTACAGGCATTTGGACTAAACATTCATTAGTCTTCTGGTATACCGGCATTAACATTTGGAATAGAAAAACAAGTTGGCTTCTTTAAAAAGAAACCAATGAAAAGGTCAGCAGCCGTTTGTTATAGAAGATTCCTTTTGCTCTAGATTTCAGTGTTGTTGATTCTCTGGTTTGTCATTAATTTCGATTCTCATACGTTTCAGTTTCGTTTCCTATTCATGAATGTCATTTCTTGTTATGAACGCTTGACAAATGTGTGTATCTGTCACTTAAGGCATTGGCCAAAATTTCTGATGTTATGGAATCAAAGCCAATACTAAAGGGAACACGATTATCATCAATATGTCGATGTGTAGAAAACCATTTGCAGTGCAGTCAATTTGTGACAGAGTTCTGAATTTTGACCTGCAGCCACACTATCAGAAACAGACCCATGGGACCGATGTGATGGACTAAAAGTCAGCCATATAGAGTTCCTATAGTTTCTGTACCCCTCGTCAGGGTATCTACGATCTAAACCTAGATGCGCTATGATAAGCAGTCACCAGGATCGAGACTGCTTGCTAGATTTTACCGCTTTTTGACGGGAAGTGTCAACAATGGATAAATTTAATTGATTGCGGTTAACTGTCTAGTCAGTATAGACGGGTTAACTAGTTTTTATTAAGCGCTTTATGTGACAAAATGCGTAATTGAGAGAGAGCAGTCGATCATGGGTAAAATTTTCTTCATATTCAAAGTAAACACTGTGGAAAAGGTCCTGAGGGACCTTTTCCAATAATGATTGTGCTACGTTTTCCGGCATTACCATTATATACGAGAGGACGCACAATAGACAAACAGACTGTGTTAATAGCGCTCAACTGCATGGTCGCATGTTTAGCGCATGTTTCATTTTCATTTATATTTTCGCTTCTTCGGAAAACCTTGCGAGTCACGATTTCGTTTCAGTTGAATATCCGGCTGTGCCTTTGTGTACATTTATTATTCCTTATACAACTGAGTACGAATATCAAAAAATATGAATGACGGAAACATGCGCACGTGACACCCCACCACCAAACTATAGCATATTTTAGGAAAAATAACATTTTAGACCATTATGTATAGAGCACTGCGACCAAAAACATTTATATTTTTCGAAATGGCAGCTTACGTCCGATTCTTCTATAGATCAAACTAGTGATGGGCCGATTATCGATTATAATCGATAGTCAGTTGGTTTGGGCTTCCGATAGAGACAATCGATAGTAAAATGCAGCAATCGATTGTAATCGGTTTCAGTACTCTGGAAGTAGAAAATTTTACTTTATGCATTTTATATTTGCCAATTTTTAGGTTAGCTAAAAATTTCAAAGTATGAGGTAGATGTCACACATCACTATGTTCTAGAAGTCTTAAGTTGGCATATATAGCTCCATTGGAGAAATTTCTTTTTTTTTTCATTTTCTTCAGAATATCAGAACAGTATATATGTAGGTAAAATTTTCTAAATGCATTACATTTTATGTTCATGTAAGTGGCATTGTTCGAAATAGATATTCACAACTGACAGAGACTTAAGGGTGCTCTCTCCTTGACACCTCAGTCTGCTCATAAACATATGGGCAATTGCACAATATACAGCTGGTTGAACCGATTGCACAATCGATAGCTAGTTGGTTTAGTCCTTCCGATTATAAACCGATAATCGATAGCAATTTCAAACCGATTGCCCAACACTAGATCAAACATAACGTCAGGAAAAGCTGATGCCGTCATGTACGTAAAATGGTATTTCACGGAAATGGGTCGCGTACTTGTACTCTTTGGGTTTAACATTTTAATTTGCCATGGCTGATAAATTGTTAGGATTGTGATTTTACAAATCGTCTTTACGGTTTATACTGTTTATCTCTAGTATGCAATCACTAACCTAGAATTTGTCAGCTGTTGCAGTATAATGTAAAGCGTTAATACCCGTTGTGTGAAAAAAGTGCAGAAACATTTTTATAAGAAAATGTGTCTGAGTACCTTTAGGTTAACTGAAAAGATTTAAAAAAAAATGCAAAATTTATATTACTTTACCATTGGACCCCCGTCTGATTTATGACCATTTTTCTTGAGCACATTTTCGACCCCGGGCACAGTTTTAATTGCCATATGCATTTACATCGGCGAATAATATATCTTTGAAAAAAAAAAAATCTATATAAAATTGTCTCATCATTTATGACCTTTCTGAAAGAAATGTTAAAAACCATGTGTTATTACTTTGTTCAGATGTTCTGATATGAAACCGAAAGTTTCCTTATTTGAACTTTTGAAGACTCTTTATTTTCAACTAAAGCTGAAATACTGAAATATACAAGATTGAGAATTGAAATGCTACGTTTTGTAAAGTTTTATAAGCTACTTTACGCCTCTCGTAACCGTTTGTACTACTTTCGCAACACCGTACATAAAAGTTGCAAGTACGGCTGCGAAAACACGCCATTTTTGCTAAGTTTCAAACATTGAAGATTTTCAGATGAAAAAAAAAATGATATTTTTCTTGTTTTTGCTCAAAACATTGATTGTAGACACACGTTAGAGCCGCCTCGACGAGGCGGTTTTAGCGAGTACCGACATCTTGTTTCGGATAAAAAATTAAAAGAAAAATAATAAGTTAACCCTGTAACCTCCAGTTTTACTATATAAAAAGATATATACCTTCACGGACATGTTATTCTGATGCGCTATCCATTGGACTACTAAGGCCAGTGTAAAACATTCCGTAATTCAAAATTAGGAAACATTTCAAGTTAAATAAACCTGATATGATTATCATTAATTAATGACACGCGCGAAACAACAGTAGCCGATTGTTTTACCACCTTACAAACAGACGCGTGACTTATAATTCGATTACCGCACGGTAACCTGACACACGTTTTCACGCCTTTGATTGAGTTAAAGACACATGATCTTAATACACAAAGGATTTTGAATACACAAAATTATTTCTCTCTTCTTTCTTTCCATTAATATAAAATCCTGTGAGCAAAAAATAAAACGACCACAATTTCCAATCAATATTTGACACATTTCACCACATTTGCGACACTTTACTTTGTACTTAGTAACAGAGACATTGCCTATCTGAGTATCTCTAACATATCAATATTATGAACATAAGAAAAGGCATACCATCATAAAATAAATGTCCAGTACTTTCCGTCAAACCCATCATGATACACAATCACAAATATTTTTTCTGCATTTCAAAACATTGCCGAAAATAATTCAAAAAATGAGTTTCTGTTCATCAGACTATATGTTGCGCCCATCCCCGCCCCCACCTTACCCCTACATGCGAATTGCATGCATGCATATAACTGAAAGTGTATCATTTACCTCATGTTTGATAAATAGTACGGTTTTATGTCATTCTACATTACTTTGCGCCAACTTTACGCCACTTTACGCCACTTTGCGCCCCTTTGCGCTACTTTACGCCACTTTGCGCTACTTTACTGTATTTAGGCAGAACCCCCGCCGGGCTAGTAGTAAAAATTCGGTTCCATATTGCCGAATCTATCTATCTTCTGATACTGAGTCGATCAATTTCTGATCATCACCTCAGGTGTGGGGTGGGTGGCTAAATTTTGAATTTAGTCAAGGGAAAAGAAAACATTTGGGGTGGACCATTAAAACTATGGCAGTGGCGAGGGATACGGTACCGTATCTGTAGCCTGCTAAAGATACGGTACCGTATCTGTAGCCTATATATCGGAATATCTGTAGCCTATACATTGTTCCTTTTCAGGCAATTTTGGGGCCGAAATTCGGCCCCATTCCCAATGGCAAAACACCACCATTTTTCCCAATTGACACAGAAAAATTCCCAATCAAAAATTCCCAAAAAAATCAGAACTTGAAAGTTCGTTTTTGATAGCCACGAAAACTAATGACTATTATATTTTTACCTTTGTTGAAGTTAATACTGTAAGTAATTGTAGTCTAACTTCCTCTGATATCAAATCCAATGTATTTGAAACATGATTAGTGTAAAATCCCTCATTATAATCAGTTTTGGCTGCTCCAATTTCACCTAATTGTAGAGCATATCTTCCGACTTTGTGCCTAATTTTGGACAGCCAAAAAGGTGAAAAGGAACACTGCTATATATTGGAAATGGCTAAAGGTACGGTATAGATTAAAATCGATAATATAATATTTTCAGGTGAGTTTTAAGTTGAATCACTGAAAGTATCTTAAATGGCTAAAGGTACGGAAGACTAAAGACACAGACTTGAGAAAACAATGTTAATGTATAAAGTTGAGAGATTTCAATTTTTTTCTAACCGTGTGGAACGAAATTTTCAATTGTTATACATGTATTTGAGTGTGTGCTTGTGCAATATCACCATTATCTACCATTATTTGACCGACATCAAAGGATATAAAGCCAACTCGCAGTATGAAAGTTTCTAACGATGCGTGAAGATAATAACAAGATAATATTAGCCTCAATTAGTTCAATTTAGTTGCTTAACCATCAATATGATGTCTGCGCCTCAATGTGCGAACAACAAAACAGTAATGAAGTGTTGATTTATTTTGTCCCACCGCTAAACCCTTGAAGTAAGACTTTGGCATTGTTTAATCTGCCAGTTATCATTCGGCAAATGATTTTAACTTTTGTTATGGTTAAGTAAGTAACTGCAATATAAACATTCAATTAAGCTATTACTCAATTCAATCGCCGTACAATTTTAAAACATGCATGCAAATCTTGATTCATATCCGTCAGAATGCAGATAAAGACGGCGTAAATTTGAATTGCGGCTCTCCACGTCAGTGCATTAACTTGAAAATTTAAAACAAAGTAATTTATCAAAGAACTCTTTCCGTGATCTATGATATGATTTTACGCTAGGTTTACACGTTTTCTTGTTCTCGTGATTGTTCTTTATGCGCTTATTTTAAGTTGGAAGTCATGTGATACTTTGGCAATTACTGTTTATCTTAAGATGTCGATCTTTTTTTTTTCTTTTTTCGTCGAAATGATTGAGATACATGTATGTTCCTATATCTAAGGAGCTTTTTTATTTAAAAAGTGATTACAAGTTTACAAGTGATTTTCCATTAAAATCAAGTAATAAATTGCCTAAAATGCAATCGAAATATAACATTTTTATACCAGATCTAATGACCAAGACTAGCCAAACTGATACTCCAAAAATATGTTTGAAAAACATGCAAACCGCCTTTGTCTTGTACGTTTTTTAGTTCTTTTATATACGCATAATTTCCCAAGCAATTAAAACAATTATTTCTACTACTGTTAAGATTAGTGTAAATGTGTAGAGCTTGCCCAACCATGAAACTGTGAGAAAAGTAAGACACCCGTAAATGTTTATTTTTATGATTCATTAGGAAACTTACAACGCTTCAACTTAAAACTCACCTGAAAATATTATATGAATATATTATCCATTTTTAATCTATACCGTACCTTTAGCCATTTCCGACATATATAGGCTACAGATACGGTACCGTATCTCTAGCCGCCAGGCTAGGGATACGGTACCGTATACCTAGCCCACAGGCTAAAGATACGGTACCGTATCCCTAGCCTCTGCCTAAAGCTATTTAAAAGATATAGATGAGAGGCATACTAAAGCCAATGATTTAAATAGAAGCATGGGCATTTTTATTTGACATAATCCGAGAAAGTGAAGTATTAAAATCCTCAAGATATTTCAATTCAAGCTCCTGAGTTGGGAACATAGGGGGATGATAGAATGATCCAAGGTACATGTACAAAGTCCTACATCCAATAATGTTCAGCTTACACCAAATTATTTCGCACTTGTCTTGGTGTCCAATTCCGGAGCTTCAGTACAGAGATCACGCCTAAAAGCAATGAAGACACCACCATGCGCATCACTAGCTCTGTCTTTCCGGAATCTGGTATTTTCCACGTTACAATTGCACTGACAGAAGTTTTCTGCGTCTTTATGTCGACAAATATTCTCCGTATTTTCTTAAGATATCATAGGTCAAAAAATAATTTGAAAACAAGCCAAGAGATATACAACATCCCCTCTAGGGATTATCATCAAACCATAAACGACGGTAGTTATCCTTTATTCCTAATCAGGTAATTGCCATCCATTACCCTTGCACGCCAAACAATACACGGACGTGATATCGGTCAAACATGTATGGGACTCCTGTTTAATCCAATTATTATAGTTAAGAAATCAATTATCACTTGACAGCGTGTTGATGAAAACATAAACACAAACCCAGTAATTCACCTGTCAATTAAATCTCATTATCTGTGGAGATCCGATAGTGGGCGTGGCCTGCATTTAACACAAGCGCTCATTGGCTGATCTTTTCTTCTCGAAGTCAATACAAGACTAAATGCACATATGAGTTTTCAAGGCAGTACGATAAAACAGCACAAATTCCCCTTACCATTATAGCATAATGCTAATGTCCATTAGAGCAAGGAAGGTGTGTCACATGTTATGCAACATTACCCTATGTTCTTGTGCAGTCCAAAATATTGGGATACCATAATCGTATCACGCTACTCAAAGTATTTGCGCATGATCCATGACTGAAATAGACGATCTTTATACTAAAATCGGTACCGATTTTGTCCAATATTATTTCATTGGGTAAAACGGGCCGCCCACTGTTTAGAACTACTGTAAGTGATCATAGGTGGCCACTCAGTTACCTAAACTTAACTAAAAATATGAAAACATACATAAGGTGCCAACAGCACAAAAAAATTAAACACCACAGAAGCTTTGGAACGATCAGTAATGCAAAATTACTGGCGGGCTTTAACCGGTTTTACATGGCCATAATCTATGATGTAGTTGAGGCTTAGACAAGGTAATTCCAAGCAAGTTTTCAGATTATTCAAGTCTCTAGTCTTCAAACTGAGCCTGAGATTTCCGTGGCGAGGCTTAGACTGTAGTTAAATATTGGCATTTTCAGACAGCTGAAATGTACTAGTACTGAGATAGAAAAATTTCAGACAGGCACACAAAGGGATATGCTTGGGTGAGAAAGTAAAATGCCTCTTCTTCTAAAATCTGAGATTTTAAGCTTCTATATTCTGTGGCTGTAGTATATAATTTCGGATACTGGTACAATAGTTGCTCATGTTTTTCAGGATAGCTGGGATGCTGAAGATGAAGAAGAAAAGAAATCAGGAAGTGATTCAGGAACTTCAGGTAATCTCCCTTTGATTCAGGAACCACAGGTTATCTCCCTTTGATCCAGGAACCACACATGATCTCCCTTTGATTCAGGAACTACAGGTAATCTTCCTTTGATGCAGGAACCACAGGTAATCTCCCTTTGATTAAGGAACCACACATACACTCCCTTTGATTAAGGAAACACAGGTAATCTCCCTTTGATTCAGAAACCACAGGTATTCTCCCTTTGATTTGGGTAACACAGGTAATCTCCTTTTGATTCAGAAACCACAGGTAATCTTCCTTTGATTCAGGAACCACAGGTTATCTCTATTTGATTCAGGAGGCACAGATAAACTCGGTGATTCAGGAAGCACAGGTAATCTCCCTTTGATTCAGGAATCATTTAACCCTTTGATTCAGGAACCACAGATAATCTTTTAATCAGGAAGCAACAGGTAATCTTTTGATTCAGTGACCACACATAATCTCCCTTTGATTTAGGAACCACAGGTAATCTCCCTTTGATTCAGGAACCACAGGTTTCTTTTTGATTCAGGAGGCACTTATCCCTTTGATTCAGGAACCACTGGTAAGCTATCTTTGATTCAGGAAGCATACAGGTAATCTCCCTTTGATTTAGGAAGCACAGGCAATCTCATTTGATTCAGGAATTACAGGTAATCTCCTGGTTGCCTGGTTGTAAAATTTCAAGTTGGTATTGATTGATGCTAGACTGGCTCTTTTTAGACACATTTTCTTGAAGATTTCTCATGAAAATATTTCTGCCTCCGAATTGCCTCTGAGCAGACTGTTAATCACTGCCATGGTAAAGAATGTTCGTGAGAATAGAAAAAAAATAATTCTTCAGACCACTTGACACTGACATCTGAGCCGCCCCATGGGAAAACCAACAATCTGCATAGGGGAAAACAAAGGCGCATATCAGCTTCGCGCCTTTGTTTTCGCTACTCGGATAGTACAATTCCTCTTCTACTTAACTCCAAAATTTCAAGCTTTTAGCCTGCTTCTGGAGCTGTACAGGCCGGTTTGTGTCAGATATGTTCGGAAACCACATTGTTGGTTATCCCACGAGGTGGCTCATCTTTTGCCCGGTTTCTGTGTTTCAGACAATGTAATGAAAGCAGTTCAGAGAAAGAAAAAGAAACCCCTGGCAGAGAGAATAGCAGAAAAAGAAGCTGCTCGAGCTGAAGCTGAAAAGAAAGAGGTATTGATTGGAATTGAAAGATAATCAAAACTTCCAAACAAAGTGGATGTTTGATTAGTAGTATATCTGATCAGCGTGGCCGAGCGGTTAAGAGCGCTGTTTCTTAATCACTCGATCATCTCACCTCTGTGTCTGGTGAAGGTTCGAGCCCCGCTCTGGCCAGGTGAGACAAGCCAAGATCTGCTTGCGGGTGTGCCAAGTGGTTTTTCTCGGGGTCTTCCCGTTTTCGCCCACCTACTGATTGGCCCGTCTCATATGAGCTGAAATAATCTTGAAAGGGACGTAAAACTGAATTAAAAAAAAAAAATAAAAATCTGATCAGTAATGAGTGGTCCCATGTTCGATCCTCACGTCCAGCAAATTTTGGTAATGAAACATTTCTACAACCACTCTTTTGCTGATTCAAGCAAAGCTGTTGTCAGTTACTGGTGAAAGAAATGTTTAAGTACATGTTCTGGCACCTTCCTCTGATAATTGTCATTCCTCACATGACCTTAGCTGTTTACCATGGATGTAAAGCACTAAATCAAAACCAAAACAAACTCACAAACAGATAAGTTAATTTTCAGAAATGAGTTCATTTTGTAGCTATAAATACAAGTAGAATTACATGTTCTCCTGAAACACAACACTAAACTGAAAACTTATTTTGTGTTTCGAGCACAACTTTGGTCATCTTGAGTTTTGCCACTTTCCATGGCGAAATCGGGTCAAGACGTGACGGGGTAGTGGTCACCCATCCAGTTTCCTTCATCTCTGCGCCTTCAAGAACGCGTATATAAGTTCCAGAAGCTTTGTGTAATTGAAGTAAAATGAATAAAATTTAAATTGATAATTTTGCTATACATGTCTATAGCAAGTAACTTCATTACAAATACACAATTCAACTTAATATATGAGCCACTGCATGAGAAAAGTTTTTTAAACCAACAAAATGCTAAGGCGAAAACAAGGGCGCAGATAAGCTGTGCAGTAACTGATCACAGCTGATCAGCACCTTTGTTTTAGCTACACAGGTAGTACAATATCTCTTCTACTTTAACACAAAATTTCAAGCTTCTAGCCTGCTTCTGTGTCTGTACAGAATGAGATGGGTTTGTGTCGGACCAGGTGGGAAACCCAAATTGTTGTTTTTTCATGCGAAGGCTCAAATAAATCAGTCTGTTCTATGGACCAGAGATAAAAAGTTTGACCTGCTCTTTCAGAAGGAGGAAAGTAGAGAACCTACCAAAGAAGAAAAACAGGCAGAAGCTGAACGATTAAAAAAGATGCAGGAAGAGGCAGATCTTAAATTGGCCAAGGAGGCTTTTGGTAAGAAAAAAAGGAAAACATGCCCAAGCAATATACAGAGATTTTAAGAGTTGTAACAATTGACTTTTTTCAGTTTGTTAGCTCACCTGAGCCGAAGGCTCACAGGTGAGCTTATAGTATACCCATGCTCCGGCGTCCGTCCGTCGTCGTCCGGCGTCCGTCGTCCGTCGTCCAGAATTTCAAAGATCTTCTCCTCTGAAACCGCTTGGCCAATCAAAGCCAAACTTCATGTGGAGCATCCTTAGGAAGGGGGAACGAAAGTTTATATAAATGGTCCAGGTCACATGACCAAGATGGCCGCCATGGCTATAAATAGCAAAAACCTTTAAAAATCTTCTTCTCCAAAACCAGTGGGCCGATTTCCACGAAACTTGGTATGTAGCATTAGGGACGCGGGCCCATCATAGTTTATATAAATCATGACCCTAGGATGACCTTGACCTATTTTACGGCAAGGTCAACTTAGGTCGCCAATGCATTTGAATGGGAAAAAATGGTAAAATGCTATTTAATGGGTAAAACTTACTGGGAATAGGCATATGGACAGAAGATTAATGTTAATGGAAAATTTTAGCCCCTGGGGGGTTGTCTGCCCCTGCCCCGGGGCTATATACATGTATATGACCATAATATTCAAACATCTTCTCTGAAACCGCTAGGTCAATCAAAGCCAAACTTCATGTGGAGCATCCTGGGGAAGTGGGAATGAAAGTTTATATAAATGGTCAAGGTCACATGACCAAGATGGCCGCCATGGCTATAAATAGAAAAAACCTTTAAAAAATCTTCTTCTCCAGAACCAGAAGGCCAATGATTTTGAAACTTGGTGTGAAGCATCAATGACTGGAGCTCTACAAAGTTTATATAAATCATGACCCTGGGATGACCTTGACCTATTTTACGGCAAGGTCAACATAGGTCGCTCATGCATTTGAATGGGGAAAAGTGTTAAAATGTCATTTGTAGGGAAAAACTTGCAGGAAATGGGCAAATGGACTTAAGATTGATGATTCTGAAAAAATTTGGACCCCAGGGGTCTGTCTGCCCCCACTCCGGGGCAATATACATGTATATTACAGTGATTTTCAAAGATCTTCTTCTCTGAAACTGCTTGGCCAATCAAAGCCAAACTTTATGAGGAGCATTGTTAGGAAGTGGGAATGAAAGTATATATAAATGGTCAAGGTCACATGACCAAGATGGCTGCCATGGCTATAAATAGCAAAAACCTTTAAAAATCTTTTTCTCCAGAGCCAGAAGGCCTATGATTTTGAAACTTGGCATGAAGCATCAGGCAATGGAGCTCTACAAAGTTTATATAAATCGTGACCCTTGGATGACCTTGACCTATTTTACCGCAAGGTCAACTTAGGTCGCCCATGCATTTGAATGGGGAAAACTGTTAAAATGTCATTTGAAGGTCAAAACTTGCAGTTAATTGGCATATGGACTGCAGTTTTATGTTTTCAAAAAAAAATTGACTCAAGGGGTTGTTCTGACCCGGCCCTGGGGTTATATACATGTATAGTATCATTCTAGTCAAACAAGTTTATTGGTATATATCTCGGGTTTCAGGTGAGCGTTTACAGGACCATTGGTCCTCTGGTTTATTATTGCTCTATGTATATTTATACCACCAGCATTTATGCCGACGGGTATATTGTTTTCGTCTTTCCGTTCGTCCATTCTTATGTTAGTTAGTTTGTAATTCCGGAACGTTTGTGGAATTTAGGTTAAAGTTTTGGTTAAAGTTTCTCTAGTGGTGTATTTCTCATCAACCAACCATCAGATACAATTCATATTTGGAACATAGGTGCCTTATAGGGTTCGCTTTGTTTCCATGAGTTCAACCATCAGATACAATTCATATTTGGAACATAGGTGCCTTATAGGGTTCGCTTTGTTTCCATGAGTTGGGACCCCAAGGTCCATGTCCGGGGGTGGGGCTAGAGGTCAAAATCTAGGTCACCTTTAAAATGTGCTGTTTACAATGTTAATGTTTCTTTTCTAATCCATATCTTAACAAATAATCATAGGAATGTATACCTATTTAGATCATAGATACACTATAGAGTGTTATTCCATCACACTGAATCGTGGGTGCCATCCCCAGAGATGGGGCTAGAGTTCAAAATCTAGGACATACATGATTTATATATGATAGATACCATGATGAATGTTTGTAAGTCTATATCTTAACATCCACAAAGTCCTGTCAGAAAGCATTCATATGATGTAGACCATAGGCACCATGTTACGTCCAGACTCCAGGGTCCATGGTTGGGGGGGGGGGGGGCTACAGGTCAAAATCTTGAACTTCTGTATAAATTGTATTTTCTGTACTTTTGTTTACAACCATACAGTGGTGTTATGGCTAAAAACCCATTTTTGCACAGTTCGCACTTGTGATTTTTCGTGGCGAAACCACCGCGAAATTTCACCGGCCAAGGCAAAATTTAAACGTTTAATCGGTTAATTTTTTTCGCCGCGAAAATCCGATTTTCGCGGTGAAATTTCGCCGTTTTTTTTTTTCGGCGAAATTCGTTTCTTAACGTTTACAACAGGTAAGTTTAAATTTCCTATTTCGCCGCGAAACACGGCGAAATACCTGTAAATGTTGACATAAAAGTAATTATTTTTAATTCAATGACCACACTATGATTCATCTGTTCCTAGTATAGATAGTGATTTACGTGCACATTAATAGTATGTACAATTATGCATGTATAGAAATGGAAAACATGCAAAATGCGACTTTTCCATTGGAATTACATGGTACCATAGCGAAATCACGAATAGACGAAAATATTCATAACGTAATGAGCCAGCTCGTTGAATCTAACTTTGTTTGTTTGTTTGAATAGATGCTTTACGTCCCAATCAACAGCAATGGTCATGTCGGGACGCTGCCTCCAATTTATGGGACGCCATGATATCCAACAAGTGTTTGAAATATAACCATCTCTCTAAGCCAATACTGCTTACATGTATGGATGGTTTGACTTCAAACCATTTTTCCAAGGCAGGCACAGACCTGAGCGGTAAACCAGTAATCCGATGATCAGTCAATAGCGTATAAGCTTTGTCTGGAGGCACAAACAGTCCATATATTTCTTTAGGTCCCAATGGGCAGGGGCCATCTAACTTTGTGCCTTGTTTGTAGCACAAACATTGTCTAAAGGGTATTGCTCAATTAACAGTAAGATTCCTTGCTTTCTTTTTTAACATTATAGCGTTTAAGGTGTGAACTACGATTAATCTATTCATCATCGATTTATGCGTCGTGCGCTCATATTGCCACAGTGCGTACTCGTGGTCCTTACTGTATATATGTGTTCCGAAATAAACTGAAAACTTCATATGACCCATTTCTAACACAAAATTAGTGTACAAGTATGAACTACAATACTTTGTTTTAAACACAGTGTCCTCCCTTTTTCAAGTGTATTGTGCCTTGTATGCAATGAGGTTTAGACATTCGACATGCATGGACGTGTTCCAAGCGATCCGTACATGTTGTTTTTGGAAGGCACACAACACGCTGTTTAACGCTGTTTAACTCAAAACGGTTAGCAAAAGAACCCCGTCAATTATTGACAATTACGACACAGTTTTGTACATGTACGTTGCTGTACTGCTCGTATTCGACCGAATATCGTATCGACCCGGTGAAGGTCGTATGCGACCAAATGTCGTTTCGACTAAATTTTAGTCAACAAAACAGCGTCCACTTGACGTAATCGAAAATTCACAGATGCTTTTAGCAGTGTCATTACCACACACGATTAAATGTCTAAAGAAGAAACTGATTGCTTCATCATGTTGAATCCAAAGACTTGTATACATCTGTGGCTTGGGATCGCAGTGGCATAGTTGTAGTGCATCAGATTTCGAATCGAGAGGTCATGAGTTCGATCCGCACTGGCGACACCATGTTGTGTCCTTGAGTAAGGCACATTAACTACCCACAGTACTACTTAATACCCAGGATACGGTAGCTCCGTCCAGACATGACTGAAAAAATTGGTGATTGGGACGTTCAGCCGCAATACAAACAAACAAATCTGTGGGCAATCCTCCCATGAAAATTGCTTCTGTGGTGGTTCTTTTTGTTTTATGTCTTGGTGTTTAAACATTTTTGTGCTGTTGGCTCCTTATGTATGTTTTCATATTTTAGTTAAGTTTAGGTAACTTAGTGGCCACCTATTGGAAAAATAGCTGCTCATTCGGCTTAAGATGCGTTTTCATGGTATAAGTACTTGATTGTTAATTTAGTTTTTTTTTTTCCCATCTCGGTTTTTGGAGTGGGAAATCTTTTTCTGATTGTGCCTTTTCCTGATCTTTACCTACTTGTACCTTTTTACGCCACTATAAGCTTTTGTTTTGTTAATAATGAATTAAGCTAGATAATAGGATCTAATATTATCGGGTAAGTCTGATTATTGGGAAAATAGCTGCTCATTCGGCTTACGATATGTTTCATGGTATAAGTACCTGACTGTTAGTTTGGTTTTTTCCCACCTCGGTTTTTGGAGTGGGAATCTTTTTCTGATTGCGCCTTTTCCTGATCTTTGCCTACTTGTACCTTTTTAATCTGAAAAAGAAGCATGAAAATAAACACAAAGCCGATAATCAGGGTCTCAGAAACTTCAAAGCAGTTAAGACACGAATAAAACACGTACATGTAACTTAAACGATTATTATACAAAATTGAAAAGAAAACAAAATATTTATACGACTTGAAAAGAAATATATGCGTACAAATTAAAATGAAATTTAAACAATAAAACTTTTGTGACTGTCGGGACTAAAACGATAATTATACAAAATTGAAACGAAAACAAAATATTGATACGACTTGACAGGTATACTTTTTTGCCGTGTTCCGCCGTGATATTTCGCCGTGAAATCCAGAATTTCGCAGCGGAATTTCGCGGCGAAATTCCGCACTGACTTTTATTTTTCACACAATTTCGCCGCGAAATTTTACAATTAGCCATTAACAAATTAGCCGTTAAAACGGCTAATTTGGGTTTTTAGCCATAACACCACTGTATTTAGAAATCATTCATACTTGTGCCATAGGTACTTTATAGTATTTGCTTTCTACCTATGACATCAGACTCTAGGGTCGATGCCTGGGGTGGGGCTAGAGGTAAAAAAATCCAGGACCTTTTTTTTTTTTTTTTTTTTTTTTTTTTTTTTTTTTTTTTAGTATTGATGAAGTATGACATTCTATTTTCATTTTGCATCAAGGACCGAGCGAGGACCTGCCCCTCAATGTCCACGATAAAGTCCTAGATTGAGTATACAAGTCAGCTCTGTATACTGCTATAAAATAGATGTCATTCTACTACACTTCCCAATTGTTGTAGGCAATGTGCTTTTTGCAAAATTTAATGCACGTTTCTAAGATATACTTGTTGAGGATACTCCCTGTGATTTGAGAATACTTGCGAATTCAGGTTCAGTGTGTAAGGGTTGAGCATGTTTAGGGGGAGGTTGTGGGGAGGGTGTGCTATGGGGACATGGGGCTACCAGCCGGGGTATACGTGCCTCTCAAGGCACTTTTTCTAGTTATCTAATGTTTACTCTGAACATAGATTGTAGGTACGAGTTAGAACCACCTTGCTGTGGCAGTTCCAATAAGTACTTACAGTTATGTGTTGGAACAAAAATACAAAAAAATATATCCCAGTAAACCCCATTTTTACTGTATAAATGGGGAGTATAAGGGGCTATTCATTGCATGGATATGTTTGCATGCTGAACCATCAATGTTTAAAGAGCCGTGAAGCAAAAAAAAAAACAAACGTCTTCGTGGGTTCCGATCGGGTCCGACACAAACCTGCCTGTACAATCACAGAAGAAGGCTAGGTTAGAAGCTTGAAATATTGGATAAAAGTAGAAGTGGAATTATACAAACTCTTAACCGAAAACAAAGTTGCTGATCAGCTGTGCCATTACTGCACAGCTGTTTTGTGTCTTTGCTTTCACACACACATGTATGCCAAAATGTGGTTTTCTCATTATGTGGCTCATAAGAACTTGAGAAAACCTGCATTTTGAATATGCAAAAATAAAGGTACTTAAGTGTGTATCAACTACGCGACCACTATGCTATTGTTCAGCCCCCTTGTTGTCGCTTTATACATTATACAATCATTAGAATATCCTTGCTTTCTAAATTTCTAAAGGTTCCAAGAGAAATAACATTGACATATTGAATTATTTGCATACAATCATGATGAGTTGCTAGGTTTGACACTCAACGATAGTTCAAGATAGAATAATATATTTATTTGGTATTTGAGGTAAAGGTCAACACTTTACAGACAACAAACATATTACCTTTGATGTTCAGCTTTAGAAAAGTAGAGTTTATGAGAAAATTAGCCATCATCAGGAAAACATGTCCATGAAATGTATACCCCCTTGAATCCCACTTTTATTTAGAAAAACTGGGGTTTATAGGGGTATACCTATTTCTAATTTAAAAGATAAGATTGTGGGTACTTGTTAGAACAGCTGTGCCGAGGCGGTTCTAACATGTACCCACAATCAATGTTCTGAGTAAAAATATTAAAAAAGATAAAAAAAAATCTGATAATTTTTTTTTCAATTTTTGCTTCTGAAAAAATTTCTGTATATTGTATGGACAAGTTTTTGTAATGATTGACTGTTTTGTAGGTGTAAATACAGAAAGTATAGATGGTATGATCCCTGTCACAGAAGAAGAATTCAATAAATTTCGGGAAGCATTACGACTAAAAATAACTAGTTTTAGTGTAAGTTGATATTTTGTTTGTCTCAGTTTTAATTTTAATAGATATCCTACATCAGGGCTAGAAAATAACCCGGATGAATATCTTTAATAAGCCTACTTTCCCTATAGATACAAACATTTGAGCCGCCTCATGGGAAAACCAACAATCTGCATAGGCGAAAACAAAGACGCAGATCAGCTTCGCGGTTGATCAGCGCCTTTGTTTTCGCTACTCGGATAGTACAATTCCTCTTCTACTTAAATCCGAAATTTCAAGCTTCTAGCTCTTTTCTGTGCTTGTGCAGTCCGGTTTGTATCAGACCTGTTCGGAAACCACATTGTTGGTTTTCCCACGAGGCGGCTCATTTATATACTTAAGATGAGAACGCAACCATCAAGTGGTGGCAAATAATCTGAAATCAGATGTCCTTTGAGCATTACTGGGGTTAAGTTGTGTCTGATCAGCTGGGGCCTTATTTTCTGGGGCCAGTTGTTCAAAATTAACGATGTCATTAGTTAACTGAAATCAGATGTCCTTTGAGCATTACTGGGGTTAAGTTGTGTCTTTGATCAGCTGGGGCCTTATTTTCTGGGACCAGTTGTTCAAAATTAACGATGTCGTTAGTTAACGATTTATTAAAATTTCAAATGGCAATATTACAAATATACTGCTACATTATGTTGAAAAAATGCGAGAATCCTTTTTATTGCAAAGTTTTCTCACATGTTTTCAATAAAAAATAAGTGTATTTGATTTTGAAGTTGATACTTAACAAATTGAGGGCTTAACAACAATGTTGTAGCTAACAAAGTTTTGAACAACTGGGCCCTTGATTTTAATAGACTTGTTCCTCTTTTTCAGAGTTCAAAACATTATGGTGCTTTCCTAGATAAATTAATTCAAGATATTATTATAGACTGTAAGTACCTAAATCTGAATAGTTTTCTGTTAACACTCCAAATGACAATATTTTACCAGGGACGATTGGCTTGGGGAGGAACATGTCCCTAGATCGCACTAGCAAAGTGAATTCAGACAAAATCATTAGACATTTCAGTAGTGGAAATGAAAGATTCAGGGAGTTCATCCCAATCCCTCATAATATGACGAAAGAAACTACACTTATAGGCCTGTATACATCCAGAGGATATCTGAAGTTCTACCTGTGATATGAACAGAGACATAAGAACATCTCAGGTTTGTGAGTTGTTCTTAATTAAAGTTGTTCTTGTGCTCTTGATAGTCTGAGTGGCTTTGGCGGGAGTTGACGTTACGTCATTTGGTGTTATGCCAACGTTGCCTTAACAGGAAATGACGGAATGTCACCACTGACTACTGATATACACTGAAAAAAAGTTATAAGAGGCCACCTCATATTTTTTCTTCTAGTTCAGAAAGTAAAATACGATCGATTAAAATTCATTATCATATGAATAAACCAATGTCTAACAGAGGCTCTGTGAGTTTCTGCATTCCAAAATGCGTGATACTTCTCAGACGAAGCATGTGTAAAGGTACCCTATTTCAAAAAGTCACACTTTATTAACATCAAATTAAATGTCATATTATGACGTTGTGTTTTTACATTTTAATTTATTTGAAAGTGCTACTGACTGCCATGATGCAAGATTAAATTAAGTCAAAAGTGTTGCTGCAATAAGAATCTTCGTTTCTGTTTTGTACATGCAAGAAGACAACAACCTGAATAACAGGAATTCAGCTTTTGTATGCAATTTGCATACCAACTTTGTTCTTCTCTAGTTGCGTTATTATCAGCAGCACGGCATTGAAATTTTCAGCGATTATTTAGGTCAAATACTAGACTCTGATAAACATTGAAAATTAAAAAAATCGTCCAAAAATTTTATTATTTTGTTCGTTAAAAATTGGCATTGAAACCGGAAGTGTGCGGCAGCCTTGACCTGTTGGTCCTCGAAAATGGTCTAAAACAGTTCAGTCGAGTTATATCTCTCATTTCCAGGCCTCATCACGTGAATTTTACAGGGGTCAACATGTTTAAGAGGCACATTTATGAATTTTCCAAAACATCTCAAAATTGGCGATTTTTAAAAATGCATAAAAATTCTACCAGTAGAGAAAATTCGAATGTTTGATGTTTTTCCGAGCCGTTACGACCCCTCTAATGACACCCGTTCCTAATTTCAATAAATGGTGTGCTGTATCCAATTTTTTATTTAAAAACATTGATTTTTGCATTTTTACTCCAAAAACGCCTTTAGTAAAAGAAAATTATTTCTTAACACTTTGGAACTTTACTTACTTGAAAGACACGTCTTTTGGCAACAAAATCGTGCAATTTTGAACATGGCTTAGAAACAAAAAATGAGTTTGAAAAGTGGCCTCTTATAACTTCTTTTCAGTGTAATGCTTCAAAATGGATGCCACCTAGTTGCAGAAATTTAAAGTTACTTTCCTGATGAAGGCCTAGTACCGATATATATTTGAACAGTTTCAAAATATCTGCAAAAAACCATCCAACACATGGAAACACACTTTGATATAATTATAGCAGACTGAACTTGCCCATATTAATTTTCAGGTGAACTTGAAGACGTAAAAAGAATAAGCACCTCAGCAAACTCATTTTTTCATGAAAAACAGAGACAACAAAAAGTAAGTACATTGTAAAGGTAGATATTTTGGGTTCAATTTACTTTTTCTTTGTACTTAAAAGTTTTGATAACTTAAGTCTCTGCCATGTTCTGTTTAAGCCACTCACCTGGTGAACTTACAACTTAGATTTGATTTTGGACATTCCAGTGTTTCTGGTGAGACTTTAAACCAACGTCTGATCTCATTATGGCCATGGCTGTTAAGTGGGATGTAAAACATATAATCAACCAACCAACTAATGATAACTGAGCCTGTGCATGAGAAAACCAACAATTTGGGTTTCCGACCATGTCCAACACAAACCAGCCTGTACAGTCACAGAAGAAACCCAGGATCTTGAAAATTTGGGTATAAGTAGGGGAGGAAATGTACTATCCGTGTAGCGAAAACAAAGACGCTGATCAGCTTCGCGATTACCGCGAAGCTGATCTGCGTCTTTGTTTTCGCCCATGCAAATTGTTGGTTTTCTCACGCACAGGCTCAACTCATTTCTGTATTTTAAATCAATTCTGGTGCATTGATATTATGTCAGAATTTTCAACTGACTTTGGCTATTTTAGTATTTATGAGCAGTTGAAATTTCATGCTCAGCTGAGTTGAGCATGAAAACAGTTTCATAACCTCAGGACCTGGCTTCCTGTTGTCCCATAGAGGCGAACAGTATATCCCTAGATGTGGCGCTATAGAATGCAGTGTTCTATTCTATTTGCTAAAAGAAATTTCATCCATGAATGAAATAAAAATTTAAAACACACCAGTGCTTATTCCCCTGAAAATAGTAGATGCACCCAATTGATAATAATGGGCAAGTCCATTCGTCATAAAATGGAATGAAATAAAAATTTAAAACACACCAGTCCTGATGGCCCTAAAAATAAAAGTAGACTCATGCAATTGATAATAATGGGCAAGTCCATTCGTCATAAAAGGGTTAAACTCCAACTCTGTTCGATTATGTCCCCCCTCCGAAGGGGTGGGGGACATATTGTTTTTGGTGTGGATCCCGTCGGTGTCGGCGGCGTAGCTTTTTGTCTGCACGATATCTCCTGAACCACTGGATGGATTTAGACCAAACTGGCACAGAAACTTCTTTGGGACAGCCGAATGGAGTGATTAGATTTCGGTGACCTTGACTTAATTTTCAAGGTCACAAAGGTCAATTAACTGTTTGAAGATCCAGGTGTCTCTATTCGTTTCCGCTCTCTAACTTGAGAAGTTTTTGACCGATTTTCTTCAAACTTTGCATATTAGTTGATACCAGCAAGGAGTGGTTTGGGATTATAGATGGGTAACCTTAGAGTTATGGCCCTTGATTGAGGTTAGAAATTGCATTTTGTTCGTTTCCGCTCTCTAACTTGAGTAGTTTTTGACTGATTTTCTTCAAACTTTGCATATTAGTTGATATCGACAAGGAGTGGTTTGGGATTGTAGATGGGTAAATTTTGTCAAACGACCTCAGAGTTATGGCCCTTGATTGATGTAAAAAATTGCATTTTGTTTGTTTCCGCTCTCTAACTGGAGTAGTTTTTTACCGATTTTCTTCAAACTTTGCATATGAGTTGATACCGGCAAGGAGTGGTTTGGGATTGTAGATGGGTAAATTTTGTCAAATGACTTTAGAGTTATGGCCCTTGATTGAGGTTAAAAATTGCATTTTTTTTTGTTTCCGCTCTCTAACTTGAGTAGTTTTTGACCGATTTTCTTCAAACTTTGCATATTAGTTGATACCGGCAAGGAGTGGTTTGGGATTGTAGATGGGTAAATTTCGTCAAACGACCTTGGAGTTATCGCCCTTGATTGAGGTTAAAAATTGCATTTTGTTCGTTTCCGCTCTCTAACTTGAGTAGTTTTTGACTGATTTTCTTCAAACTTTGCATATGAGTTGATATCGACAAGGAGTGGTTTTGGATTGTAGATGGGTAAATTTCGTCAAATAACCTTCGAGTTATGGCCCTTGATTGAGGTTAAAGTATGCATTTTTTTTTCGTTTCTGCTCTCTAACTTGAGTAGTTTTTTACCGATTTTCTTCAAACTTTGCATATTAGTTGATACCGGCAAGGATTGGTTTGGGATTCTAGATGGGTAAATTTCGTGAAACGACCTTACAGTTATGGCCCTTGATTTATGTTCAAAATTGCATTTTTGTAAAAATTTAGGGTTGGGGCTGAGGTGGTCCATTACTTTTTACAGCTGAAACATGTAAAATGTCTGTTGCTATATACTGGTTTTAATTTAAAATGTCTGTTGGTATATATTTTTTAGGGTTATATGTAAAAATTTACAAAATTAAAAGTGGGTTGGCGCAGAGAGGGGGGACATATGTTTTCCTCTGAAAACTCCTTCTAGTTTCAACATTTTTTTTTTTTCAGGAATTGGACAAAAAGAAGAAGAAAAAGGGCAAAGGTGTGATTCGAGCGGAGAGAGATACGGACTTTGGCGATTTAGCTGCTGCAGGTCGAGGAGATTTTGACGATTTTTATGACGATGACTTTATATAGGGACTGTGAAATGAGCCGTCCCATGGGAAAACCAACAATCTGCATTGGCGAAAACAAAGGCGCAGATCAGCTTCACGGTAACCGCGAAGCTGATCAGCGCCTTTGTTTTCGCTACTCGGATAGAGCAATTCCTGCTCTACTTAACTTCAAAATTTCAAGCTTCTAGCTCTTTTCTGTGACTGTACAGGCGGGTTTGTGTTGGACCTGGTCGGAAACCACATTGTTGGTTTTCCCACGAGGCGGCTCAGATAGTGCTGATGTTATGACAGGAAAGCAGATATGGAGGGGGTTTGTTGGCTTGTAGCATTGATTTCCAGAGGTTTATCAGAAATCTTGTTTTACAAAGCCATATGAGCCGTCTCGTGGGAAAACCAACAATGTGGTTTCCGAACAGGTCTACAGGTCTGACACAAACCGGCCTGTACAGCTACAGAAGCAGGCTAGAAGCTTGAAATTTTGGCATTAAGTAGAGGAGGAATTGTACTATCGGAGTAGCGAAAACAAAGGCGCTGATCAGCTTCGCGGTTACCGCGAAGCTGATCTGCGTCTTTGTTTTCGCCTATGCAAATTGTTGGTTTTCCCATGAGGCAGCTCATATATTTAAAGTTAGTGGCCTTGCGATTCATATATGACTCAAAATTTGGAATTGACCGAAAAATTGTTGACTTTGATGTTAAACCATAAAACAAAAACAGCCAAACAAAGCAAGTGTCAACATAAAACATCTACCAGTAAAAACTACAGTGCATTGTACCCCTTTCTATCTGCTTTTTTCGTTATGTTTCAAAATATGCAATTGTGCCTTGGAGTAAAGCTACCAGAAAAGACTTTTTACTGTGACAAATGAGCTGGGATGCGTGAAAACAGGTCTTCATGGTTTCAAACCAGGTTGCCTGTACAGTCAGAAACAGGCTAGAAGCTTGAAATTTTGTTTTTAGGAGGAAGAGGCATTGTACTACCCATGTAGCGAAAACAAAGGCGCTGATCTCTGTGCAGTTACTTTTCTTTGCCATAGACAAAAATCCTGTTTTCTCATGATACGGCCCATGAGTTAGATGATGAGAAATCCTGCGACACAAAAACAAAGTTGCAGGTCAGCTACAGGTGCAGTAACTAAACAGCTGATCTGCGTCTTTGATTTTGCTTCATTGAAAGTACATGTACAAACCCTGCTCCTTATTAGATAAAAAATTTCAAACGTCTAGCCTTTTGTAACTGCATTTGGTTGTTGTAGAGCATGTTTGGAAACCATGAAGTATGTTTTTCTCAAGATGCAGTTCATATTGTGTTATATGATCTAAACAAATGGCCAGTCCTGAAGTCAAAGAAATGTTCATCACTTGTATAAATTTGTGGGTAAACTTTATGATGGTGGGAAAACTATGATTTTTTTCATACAAGAAATCCCTATTCCTAATTGCTTTTGGCCAGAACATTTTTCATTATTGTTAACTTTTCAAAATTCTCGCTGTCCATTAGCAACAAATTAAGTGCTCAATATTGCCATATCGCATGAAAATTTTTAAAGCAATTTCGCATCACACCAATTCGAATGTCTTTCCATGCATTATTTAATTAAATAAAATTGTATATACATACCTCGTTACTTGATTGTGATTTTAAAAAATGTGTATTGTACAGTTTTTGTCCTCAAGTCAGGTCTGAAGACTAGGTCCCTTGGACTTCACACCATAGGCACAGCATCCTGGACAAGGGAGCCGCAACGAGAGAAAACCGGTCTTCGGGGTTTCAGACCAGGTCCGACATAAACCGAGCTGTACAAGCTCAGAAGATGGCTAGAACTTGAAATTTAGGAAGAAGGGAAATTGTACTATTCGAGTAGCGAAAGCAAAGGCGCTGATCAGCTTCGCAGTTACTGCGAAGCTGATCTGCACCTTTGTTTTCGCATAGGCAAAATTCAGGTTTTATTATAATGACTCTGCTCAATCGTCATTTGACCTCTGTTTATAGTCTCATCCTAAGGCCTGGAGAAGCCCAGGATCGAACCTGCAACCCCTGCTTTACAAGGCTTAACCACTGGGCCACAGTCTTCTTTATCATATATGAGCCGCCCCATGGGAAAACCAACAATCTGCATATGCGAAAACAAAGACGCAGATCAGCTTCGCGGTAACCGCGAAGCTGATCAGCGCCTTTGTTTTCGCTACTCGGATAGTACAATTCCTCCTCTACTTAACTCCGAAATTTCAAGCTTCTAGCCTGCTTCTGTAGCTGTACAGGCCAGTTTGTGTCGGACCTGTTCTGAATCCACATTGTTGGTTTTCCCACGAGGCAGCTCATTTAATGGAGTAACTGGATTGTCATAGAATTAGATTATACCGTTTGTAACTAAGTGCTTAAATAAAGTAGCAAGTAGTTGGGTGGTCCATAGAGTATTAAATCCAAATCAGGACTTGGATTGAAATTTGTTGACTGGGATGTTAAACCAAACCAAACAAAAACATCCAAACATCAAAACAAAGTCAGTAGTCGTGATACAATAGAACAATCTCAAAAATGGAGTCAATATTTTGGGTGTTTGAAATGAAAGAAGAAATTCTTGAATCTGAAATAAGTTTAATGTGATCTGCTGGTTGATGACAGAGTAGAGACGAAGACAGTTATTTATACATTGTACTTGGCGTCAATGGATAGTCACCAGTAAATCAGGTTCAAATAACATATTATTATTTGGTTCTTTGTAAGTAGACACCTGTCGATACTTTAGCATTCACTTTCATGGCATAGAGCCTCAACCATCAAAGAGCAGTCACACATCAGCGTATAAGTGAAACGCGCGCCGGGCGTGTTGAAAAAATAGCAAAATTCCTCACACGCCAGGCGCACGTCGGAAACACGTTCAAAACTCGCTACAAGCGCGTTGGGTACGCTTGGTGTACGTCCGGCGCGCGTCGCTGTACGTCGCTAAAAGTCTCTGCGCGTTTCGCGCGCGTTTGGGCTAAAAAAGAGGCTGTCTAGCCTGATATTGGTGTCGAGGATATGTGAGTTATGTGAGTAAAAAAATTTTAAACATGCTTAAAAATTTTCTAAAAGCTCGGCGTGTCCCGGGCGTGTGACTTATACGTCCCGAATAAGTTCCACGCGCGCTACGGGCGCGTTGAATAAGCTCTGAACGCGTTTGGCGCGCGTTTGAAGCACGCCAGTGTACGTTCCATGCGCGTTCCGATTTTATTAGATGTTGCTTCAGTAGCGTGCCCCAAGCGTGTGTGAAACGCGCGTTGAACGTTCGATGCGCGCATGTAGCGCGTGCTTAGCGTGTCTAGGACGTATCACAACCGTTCTCCAAAACTTTGAGATTTTTATACGTCCGGCACACGCCCCAGTTGCGCGCTAATGTGTGACTGCTAAAGCGTGTTAAAGGAACAAATTAATTTTTATACGCCCAAAGTCTTCAGCGTGTTGAGATTTTTCATACGCCCGGCGCGCGTTTGGGTTATACGCTACAGTGTGACTGCTGTTTCATCGCTATCAAAAATGGTGCTCATCACAGCAGAATGGATTATTCACACTCGAAGATTCAGTTGAAATGTATAGAGAAAGTTTGAACTTCTATTCCTTTAGCTGATGGTAATTCGAATGGATGACGATTTGTAGGCTTTGTTCTAAAAAACTATGAAAATCACAAATTGCACATGCATCATGTGCACCATAACCATAGTTCCAGGCCTAGTGAAATTTCTTTTGTCTCCAAATTGATTTACTACAATAAAAAATCATTTGAGAGGAACCTTATATTTTTCAAAACATCTGAATTTTTGTGATGGTTATTTTTTTTTTCATTGACGCTGAGTGTATAAATGGCATGATCTAATAATATTCTATTACATTGCACTCCATAATAATATTCTATTACATTGCACTCCATGTAATACACAAAGTACTTTGCAGATACAGAAGTTGGATATCATACACTTTTGGAAAGAAGCTGTACAAATGCGAATAGTCAGTATTAAAATATACATGTACTCGAGGGAGTGCGGTGTGGTATTGGTAATCTGAGCATCGGAGTCCGCATTGAGTGGTCCTGGGTTCGATCCCCACAGGTTGCACTGTGTTGTGTCACATTAACTCCCTACAGTGCTTGTTAAACCCAGGAAGCGTTGGCTCCATCCCGACATGACTGAAAAATTGTTGACTGGGACATTAAGCCTCAACACACAAAACAAATATACTCGAAAGAACAAACGAGGTTTGGCGGATGCTAGAATTTTCTGTGTCTAGGAATCCGCAATTGGGGGAACTGAAAAAGCCAAACTTCCTGTGAAGCATCCTTAGGAAGTGGAAACCAAAATTTATATAAATGGTCCAAGCTGAGTGATCTCAGGACCAGTGGTTCTCTGGTTTATTTTATTTGTTCATTTAAGTACAATAGTCTGCACACACAAACCAACACATTTACACAGACATTCGAACGAAAGTTTTGTTTAGCCACCCCCACCACCACCAACAACGATACTGCTAGGTCTGATACTTAAAAGCAATCCACAACCAATGGGACAGTATTTACAAACGTTCGCACCACTTGATGATTTCCATCCCTCTGAAAAGACTACTGTAACACATAGCTGTTACCCAATTAAAGCTGTATCCCCTACATTTCATTTTGTCGCCATGAATAGTGTGACCTTACAGGTGGAAGATGCAATTCTTATTTACAAAGTGTTCCCCAATGTGTTCCAAACTTGTAACCATAAATGGAATATTGCAATGAATACGCGCGATTTAGGCCAGAATTTTTTTATTTTTTGGTTTACGGATCATCCTACCTCACATTTTCCAGAATTGAAATAAAAATTAAAAATAGTGTTTTCTGAGGAAAACTATGTCCCCCCAACCGTTTAGTAATTGAAGTGTAGTTACCTTGTGATATGAAGTTTTTCTATGGAAGACACCATGCCCATCTTGTTCTGTATGGTGTGGTAGTTTAAACTTGTTTTGGACCCTGTCTAAAATTAGGTCACAATCACCAAATTCTTATAAACTCTGAACCTCCTCACAACAATGCTCTTCTGAAAGTTTGGTCAAAATCCATTCATTTGTTCAGAAGATATCGCGTCGGAAAACATAATTTGATCAGTTTTCATGGGCTGGTGACCTTGAAAATGAGGTCAAGGTCACCAAAATCTAATCAACTCTTTCCCCTCTCCCAACCATGTATCAATGCAAGTTTAGTTTGCGCTGCATCGTTTGCAGATGCTGCGAAGCTTTTCAAGTGTTTTACCTTTATTTTGACATGCATAGATACAAACGGTTTCGCTAAGCGGTAACTTTTTATTTTTTGGTTTACGGATCATCCTACCTCACATTTTCCAGAATTGAAATAAAAATTAAAAATAGTGTTTTCTGAGGAAAACTATGTCCCCCAACCGTTTAGTAATTGAAGTGTAGTTACCTTGTGATGCGAAGTTTTTCTATGGAAGACACCATGCCCATCTTGTTCTGTATGGTGTGGTAGTTTAAACTTGTTTTGGACCCTGTCTAAAATTAGGTCACAATCACCAAATTCTTATAAACTCTGAACCTCCTCACAACAATGCTTCTGTGCAAGTTTAGTCAAAATCCATCAATCAGTTTACAAGATATTGCGTCAGAAAGACTAATTTCAACAGTTTTTGACTAGTGACCTTGGAAATTAGGTCAAGATCACCAAAATCTTATCAACTCTGAGCCTCCTCCCAACAATGCTTCTGTGCAAGTTTGGTCAAAATCCATCAATTAGTTTACAAGATATGGTATCGGAAAAACTAATTTCAAGTTTTTATGGGCTCGTGACCTTGAATATTAGGTCGAGGTCACCAAAATCTAATCAACTCTGAGCCTCCTCCCAACAATGCTCTTGTGCAAGTTTGGTCAAAATCCATTCATTTGTTCAGAAGATATCGCGTCGGAAAACATAATTTGATCAGTTGTCATGGGCTGGTGACCTTGAAAATGAGGTCAAGGTCACCAAAATCTAATCAACTCTTTCCCCTCTCCCAACCATGTATCTATGCAAGTTTAGTCAAAATCCATCCATTGGTTCAATAGATATCGCGTCGGAAAGAAGCTACGCGGACGCCGACGCCGACGGGATCCGCACCAAAAACAATATGTCCCCCACCTTCTGTTGGGGGGACATAATAATATACTTTTATTTATTTATTTTATTTTCTCCTTCCGACTCTCCCAGAGCGATAAATAAAAAAATACTTCAACTTGCCGATTGTAGCATACAAGTTGGAAACAACATGTGTTATGATTATTACTCTTTTGTTCAAGGTCAGGTCAGTTTAACTGCTACTGTAACATGTAATCAGTACTACCTATTGTCATGCGGTGCAGATGGGGCTCGTTAGCCTTGGAAGGCAACTCATCTAGGAGTTAAGCTAGTTCTCTACACAAAAATCTAGCTGGGCAGGGGGAACTCATTAGTCTTGGTTGACAGCCCTCCTAGGAGTTTACAGGTCTCTAAACAAAACCTAAGAAAGGGTAGATGGAGCTCTTCAGCTGTGGCCAGCAATTCATCTAGGAGAAGGAAACTGCAAAATCAAACCTGTGTGTCTGGATATGCCTAGTCCAGATATGCAAAGACTGTTTCGGTAGATGGAGCGGAAGAAATCATCTGATTCAACGGTTCAGAAAGCGATACAGCAACATGTTGTGGAACATGCAGAGCGTGACAAGGCACTAAAGATGTTACGGTCATCCACTGCATCCAAACCCAACTCCAGACGTCTTGACCTGTGTCTTGCCTCTGGGCGCAGCTGGGCGAGGACTAGAGAGTGAGGTTGACGTTGAGCACCTCTTCCTCACTATAATCCAATTTCATAGCGCATGTCATCTTATTTCTCAACACACAAGCACTTGCATACACAACAATTTCATCACACTTGCACCCACATACCTACAAAGTCCTGTGGCGATGGGCGAGTGGCGAAGCAGCAGGTGTAGGACACACTGGGAGCTGTTGTTGCAGACCTGCACACAGGCGGCTCAGTTCTAATGGTCGCTTTCTGTGAGGAGAAGCAGTAAGCAGAATTCGGCAGTCGGCTGAGTGACTGAGCAGACCTATTTAGGACCGCACTGCTCACCCCCGTAGCATGGGGAAGGGGCTAGAAAAGGTGCCCTAAACAATTGCCTGCTTCAAACCCTCTGGCTGGTTAACCGCGATCAGCGGGGATCCCCTTAAGCGGTCGAAATACAAAGAAAAAAGCTAGAGTAATCCCCTTACGGATTGGCGCATGGAATGTGCGCACTTTAATGGATAGTGCTGGGTCAGATAGACCACAGCGTAGAACGGCCCTTGTGGGCAGAGAACTTGGGAGGTATGATATACAGATAGCTGCATTGAGTGAGACTCGGTTAGCAGATGTTGGGGAGATCAAAGAAGTTGGTGCTGGATACACCTTCTGGAGTGGACGCAAAAGTGAAGAGAGGCGTGAAGCAGGAGTTGGCTTTGCCATCAAAACAGAACTTGTTGGTAAGCTGTCAGGATTGCCAAAAGGCATTAATGACCGTCTAATGACATTGAGACTTCCTCTGTCAGGCAATAAACATGCAACTATTGTCAGTGCTTATGCACCCACAATGACCAATCCAGATGAGGTCAAGGACAAGTTCTATGATGACCTAGACAATGTTATTTCTGCAACACCCCGCACAGACAAGCTTATCCTTCTTGGCGACTTTAATGCCAGAGTGGGTACAGACCACCAGACCTGGGAAGGAGTTATAGGTCCAGAAGGGGTTGGAAAGTGCAACAGCAATGGTCTCTTGCTTCTCAGGAAGTGTGCTGAACATGATCTTCTAATCACCAACACAGTCTTCCGTCTACCTAATAGGAACAAAACATCCTGGATGCATCCCCGTTCCAAACACTGGCATCTCATAGACTATGTCATAGTGCGGAGAACAGACAGGCAGGATGTTAAAGTGACAAAGACTATGTGTGGTGCAGACTGCTGGACAGATCATAGACTGGTTGTCAGCAAACTCAACCTAAGAATACAGCCTGCAAGGCGACCTCAAGGCAAGAAAGCTCCTAAGAGACTGGATGTCTCAAAGCTGAATAAAGACAGCATGAGACAAGATTTCTTAACAGACATTTGCAACCAACTGGATGCAATGAATCTCAGTTCAGAGGACCCCGAAGAAAACTGGACAGTTTTTCATAAAACAGTTCTTTCTTCAGCTGCAAGCACCTTAGGCCATCCATCTCGCAAACATCAAGACTGGTTTGATGAGAATGATGATGAAATTCAGAGGCTTCTTGAAGAAAAGCACCGTTTGCTCAAGGCACATCAAGATGATACTAGATCAGTATCAAAGAAAGCAGCCTACAGCAACATTTGTAAGACAGTCCAGACCAAGCTTAGGGACATGCAAGATTCCTGGCTGAGGAAGAAAACAGAAGAAATTCAGTCTTTTGCGGATAGAAAGGACATGAAGAAATTTCATGATGCACTGAAAACCATTTATGGTCCAAAGAGTTCTGGAGCCACCACATTGCTCAGTGCAGATGGAAACACTCTTCTCACAGATAAAGAAGCTATCTTGGAAAGGTGGGCAGAACACTTCAATAGTGTGCTTAATCGACCATCAAGCATCAATCAGGATGCAATCGACAGACTTCCACAGATAGAGTGCAATGTTCTGTTAGATGAATTTCCTACCGTTACGGAAACAAGAAAAGCAGTTCAACAACTATCATCTGGCAAAGCCCCGGGTGCAGATGCAATTCCTGCCGAAGTTTACAAGGCTGGGGGGCTACCCATGGCAGAGAAACTGACAGAGTTGTTTCACTGTATGTGGAGGAAGGAGGCTATCCCACAAGAATTTAAGGATGCATCCATAATCCACCTATACAAGCGGAAAGAAAATCCTCAAGTCTGTGACAATCACAGAGGCATCTCCCTCCTATCAATTGCTGGGAAGATACTTGCAAAAATTCTGTTAAATCGTCTGAATGCTCATCTTGATCAGACGGGACTTATCCCAGAAAGTCAATGTGGATTCAGAAAAGACAGAGGGACAATAGACATGATCTTCACAGCAAGACAGCTTCAGGAGAAATGCCAAGAACAGAATGTAGATCTATACATGACGTTTGTTGACCTCGCCAAAGCTTTTGACACTGTTAGTCGTGATGGACTCTGGAAAATCATGGCCAAGTTTGGCTGTCCACCCAGATTCATAGCTATGGTGCGGCAGTTTCATGATGGCATGCAGGCACGTGTGCAAAATGATGGAGAGTTCTCTGAACCATTTGAAGTAACAAATGGGGTCAAACAAGGCTGTGTTTTGGCACCAACACTGTTCAGCATGATGTTTTCTGCCATGCTTATGGATGCTTTTCAGGACAGTGACACTGGTTTTCCAATCAGGTACCGTTTTGATGGCAACATATTCAACCTCAGAAGGTTGCAAGCCAAAACTAAGGTCCAGACTGATGTGCTAGATGAGCTCCTCTATGCAGATGATATGGATAAGAATGCCAACACAGAGGCAAAAATGCAAAGAGCCATGGATCAAGTCTCACAGTCATGTGATAACTATGATCTCACAATCAGCACAAAAAATACAGAGGTTGTACACCAACCAGCCCCCGGAAAACCATATAATGAACCAACCATCACTGTGAATGGGCAAAAACTGAAAGTTGTTGACAAGTTCATCTACCTGGGAAGCACTCTCTCCAGAGCAGTGCATATTGATGATGAGATCACTGCCAGAATTGCAAAAGCTAGTGTGGCATTCGGAAGACTCCGTGCAAATGTCTGGGAGCGAAATGGAATCAAGCTTGACACCAAGCTGAAAGTCTACAAGGCTGTGGTACTGCCAACCCTCTTGTATGCATGTGAGACCTGGACAGTATACCAACGCCATGCAAAGAGACTTAACCATTTCCACTTAAGCTGTTTGAGAAAGTTGTTAAAAATCAAGTGGCAGGACAAGATTCCAGACACAGAGGTCCTGAGGAAAGCAGGGATGCAAAGCATGCATACAGTCTTAAAGCTAGCACAGCTAAGATGGACTGGCCATGTTATAAGAATGCCTGATGCGCGACTTCCAAAGAAAGTTTTCTATGGAGAACTACAGGAGGGAAAGCGCTCTCAAGGTGGCCAGAAGAAACGCTACAAAGACACCCTCAAAGCCTCTCTGAAGGATTTCGAAATACCAATGGGGTCCTGGGAACAGACTGCACAGGAGCGATCAAAGTGGCGAGGTCTCATCAACAAAGGAGCAGCTCTCTATGAAAAGAAGAGAATCTGTGAAGCTGAAAGAAAGCGAAGAGAGCGCAAAAACAAAACAAATGTGCCACCAGCAGACTCTATGACATGGACTTGCTCTACTTGCAACCGACAGTTTAGAGCCAGAATTGGCCTAGTCAGCCATCAAAGAACTCACCAACACACATCAGCACTATTCAAGAAATAATGATGGTCTTTCTCATTAGTGAGAGACGAACTATCACATACAGTGTATGTTTTTATGCATAATCACTTCAGACCAATATTCTGCTATTAAGGACTGACTTTTTGATATAATTTCTTTAATTCTCTCCACATTGGTCATTTTAAGGTATCGCGAGAAATAAATGGTGTTTTAAGTAGACCGATTCAATTTTTGGTTCTCAGATTATTTTTATTTTCTCCTTATCAAGGCTTTTCCCCTAAAAATATGTAAACCAGATAAAAACAACTTTAACCGGAACAAAACCCCTGGCCTTACGGTTTTATACATTGTGGTTGTCTACACCAGTGCCTTGAGCTTACCCTAATATATTTTTTGCAAGTTTCGATACACAGGCCTGTAGAATGAGGTTGGACATTGGCACATTTTAGACATATGTCATTGAACCAATCATCATTGATATTGGAGCACGCATGCGTACACATTCTTTCTGTAATTGGTGGACTTTCAACGCACTTTTCGCATATTGTTTCAAAATGTCTCTGATCTCTGTTCGAACATGCATCTAGACACATGTTTTCCGTCAAAGGCGGGTTTGCGCTGCATCGTTTGCAGATGCTGCGAAGCTTTTCAAGTGTTTTACCTTTATTGTGACATGCATAGATACAAACTGTTTCGCTAAGCGGTACTGTTTTAAAGCACTTGTTACAAATACGCAACAACCGGCCGTTTTTACTCGAACACGCTTTAATGCATAGTTCTTCATCGATGTCTTCATTTGCAACACATTTGTTACAAATCGTTTTGAAAGGACCCTTTTTGGCGTTGGAGCACGCATGAATACATAAATCTACCTTTATTGGCGGGTTTGCTGTACATTTCTTGCAAATCGGTTCAATTCGTTCTTGACATGCAAAAATACACATCCTTTCGGTTATGGGTGATTGTTTTTTGCATTGATTGCAAATCTTGGGAGCATTTAAACTACCGCGCGTCTTGGAACATGCATAGATGCACATCATTTCGGTAAGAGGTGGGGTTTCAACACACTGATTACAAATTGTTTTGACCAGTTTGTTACCCGTGTCTGAACAGGCGTAGATGCACATATTTTCACTCAACGGCGGACTTTCGACACACTTCTCGCATATCTGTTTCAGCTTTACATTACCATTGGCCGAGCATGCGTACATGCACATATATTCAGAAAGCGGAGGGTTTGTAGCGCAAGCATTACAAATTTGTCGAATGCGTTGTTGTCGAGCCGGGCTATTGTTTCTGTATGTACACGCGTAGACGCACATGGCCGTGGTTAATGGCGGTTCAGCAACACACCGTAGACAAAGCTGCCCCGTGGGTTTCACCTGAATAATGCGATCGGAGCATGCGTGAATACACAGTCGGTCTGTAAGTGTTGTCATTGCGCGGTAACAGTAGTTACAGTAATGTTTAATTCGGGTATTCGCGAAGTCCGAACATGAGTAAATACACGTATCATCCGTGTACATGCCATAATTTCTGTCGTAAATATTTCGGAACCTCACATGTACAAATAAATAAGTCCCTGCGTACATATGTAATTTTGGGTTGCATGGAGGGTTTTCAGAGCACTGTTTGCAAATACTATGGATAAGAGGGTTGCGGAAGTCAGAGCATCGGCGAATACATGTGTTGTTATTGAGTGGTGGAGGCGGTACAAAGCATTGATCGCACATTTGTTTAAACCAGTTATTGCCCCTGTTTCCACAAGCATACAGACATAATCCGTCATCTACTGGTTTGTTGGTGATACATCTCTCACAAATCTTCTTCAACTGTTCGTTGTACGTGTGTTCGCATGCATGGATGCACATCTCTTTGCCGGTAGGCGCTTTTTCCACACAGTCTTTACATCTTTCTTTAAATACTTCTATGTTGGTAAGGTTGCAAGCAAACATGCAGTTCCTACTTGATAATAGCCCTGAAATTTAGGGAATTCCCACATGACGTCAGAATGACGTCAGATCAACGTCGATGCGACGTCATGACGTCGCATCGACGTTGATATGACGTCATTCTGACGTCATGTGCCCGCTGGGTTAAGAACATAGCAGTTTATTCTATTTATTATTCGTAAGCGAAATGATAGTTTTTGTCTGGATGCATATTGTTTACATATGACTCGGTCAGCCATTATTAGAAAACTTGGAGTCATTGTGCACTATGTTGAAAAAAAAAATACGTTTAATGTCTACAAGCAAAATGAAAGGTCCAAAAATGCGGCATAGATTCTCTTTTTCTGAGTCGCTGAGCTGAGCGATTCTATGGGATTTGTGGCTATTTATTTTGCGTATACATACCAAACGTCAATGTCCTGTGATCAACCTGAACCATGTTAAGCATCTAGCATCGAATGCACAAGGGTGCGTTTTTCAAGTGTTTAAAGGCTTAGCTTCTGAAGGAGCTAAATTGATACCACTGTTTATTCGATTTATGATCCTTGCTGGTGCAATAAGGTCCAGAGATCAACGGACTGCCATAATGATGTCATCTGTGCAGACTCATAAAAGATTATACCTGTAGTACCAGTTTATTGGTTTTATGGCCCCTGCATAACGTGCAATGATATTGCCTCCCTCTGTAATCAATATTGATTTTTCCTGTTTTGGCACCTACCGGTAGGGGCATTCATGCCGGTATTCTGAGTCGTTGTCAGGCCACTAGGTTCAGTAGACAGGAATATATGTCTTTTAGTCTAAAAATATTACCTTCATTTTGATCTGACTGAGGGGGTTGACAAGCCATATCTATATATCCTGAAAAAATATTGATATTGGTCATGCATGCGAGCATACACAAAAAGCTACTATCATTAAACAAGTAAAGATTTAAATAGAAATGGTTAAAATGTGTGTCAAGCTGACTTCTGCCTATATCCCTTTAAACTTTGACTCCATCATGGGTATTCCAATGGTTGAAATTGGAACGTATCGGGTTTTCATGTTCTCTTCCATTTTGGTGTTTCTCTTACCATTTTAATATTTTCAAGAATACAGAGGATTTTTACTCGGAATCCTTACTGCAATTAAGCGCATACCTGTGGTAGATGAATACTTTAAATATGTTCAAAACTTTTATTTTACCAAGTAATCCCAATAGCACCAAAGCAGCAAATGTATAACCGACATCCATTTTGGGCAACTGTTTTGCAACACTGACGCTACAAAATAATAAAAAAAAAAGTTTTTGTTTATCCATACTTCTTCGTGAACACCCCCTCACACAAAACTGACATGGAACTCAACTGCCCATAGAATATGCCTCTACCAACTAGTGATACGACACAAAACACTCGCCGATATATACTAATGAACCATGCACAAATACAAAAATGACAAATAGTTACATAGCTGATTATTGCAAAGACCATTTGGACTGTAGAGAGTGTAGTAAAATATTTTCGTGGGATACAGACTGACTAAGCCATTTCGAAATCAAAGTAGTGACGGCGTTTTCAGCTGTTGATTTTAAGGCGAAATGTTTAAACTTAATTTTTCAGCCTCGTGAGGACCCTCGAATCAAATCATGCGTTTGTAATTGTTAAACTGATAATTGATGGCAAATGTATGTCCTATCATGCGCTACAATCAGACACGCCAGTCTAAGAAGTGGTAAGGTACAGCGCTTTCATTGGAGACTTTAGTTTATTATACTAAAGGATAAAAATAAAACTGAGATCCCTTAAGAGCAACGAGCATATTAATCAGACACCGCGGTTTCGGCTACTTAGGCCTCTTCAGTGACCCATCTGTATTTTTGAATTGCCTTTTTCTTTTCCATTGGTGTAATGTGTTTAATTATTCTTGAATTAATTAAATATGAAGTGGGTGTATTCATTTTTATGTGAGAATCCAAGGGACAATTCGGCACTAATATTATTTAGATTTTCAAACGTTTTTCTTTCTTTCTTTCTTTCTTTCTTTCTTATCCACCCGCTCTTATATTGAAAAAGTAATTTCAGTTTCTATTTTTATTTGTATCAAATCAAAACAAAATTTACTAAATTTACTTTTTGGTAAATGCCAATTATATTTTATCTCTTGCGTTGAAGACATAGAAGTTTTCACTCGTGCTGGGCATCTGTAAAATTCTGATATATCAACATATTCGATGAAATATATTTGGTACTCATCATGATCGCCACAAAAACGTAAATATCTTCAATGTATATCTCGGCTGAAAAGTACCCCAATGGCTGAAATGAGTTAAATAATTACTTACCATCAATTAGCAAACAGCCGTTCTGTACAACACAGCTACATATAATTGCTTCTGTTGATAAAGTTTTAATGCAAAAATATTGTTCAATGTGACACAAAGAAGCTCAGCAGGCAGCTTACCAATGTATGGCTAGTGGCCTTTTTCTTGGTGTTCTTAAATGAATTCCAAGCATCATTTTGACCATATACGTTCGTGTATCCACATTTTATACTGAAGTGGTCTTTTGTATATATAAAGTGGAAATTCTACTTAATGTCTTTTGATACCTGGGTTTGTATAATGGTTGAGGTAGGATCCTGTCCTAGATCTATACGGCTTACATGGGCAAAACAATTAACGTATTCCAGCTGCCGCTTATGAAATGACGTGCATGTCGAATTGTCAAAACAATCATATCGTGACAAAACCACATGTGAAACGATCACATGCGTAGCTTTGCTTCTTTGTGTACCCATTCGGTAGCTGTTCAGAGCTTTCAGTGTTATGAAGAAAACGAAATAGAGAAAAGTCTGCGTATATGAGGCGTTAACACGAAAACGCATTTAAATCCACCATGTCATCACTCAGTTTTAGTTGGTAGGCCCTCTTATTAAATCCAAACGAAGCTGCGGCCCCTTCTTGAATTATCGTCTTGGCCATTAAACAATAAACCAAACTATAACGTGTAAAGAGTGAAGGTGTTAAAACGCATGCGTATGCGTTTCAGGTTAATAATTTAAACCGTACATTACTAAACTTTTCCATAAGGCTATCGCTGTTCCAGACCCCTCGTAAAATCATTGATTGCATCAGAAATTGAAGATGACTTGCTCAATTCTAATAACTAAACGCAATCTGTTACTGCTTAAAAATCGCTTTCGTACTTCTTTGAACATTTTCGAACGTATGGACATTTGAAAATTAATTAAAAAGAAGACTCGAGAAAATCTATGTTGGGTTTCCGGCAAAGTCGGACCACAAGACGCCGACGTTCATGCCTTCAAACTGCATACAGAAAAGCTGAGCATCCCGTGCATTTGGCAATTTAGGAAGACGATTGCTTGTTCGGCTCTCTATAATTGATATAAATACGTAATTGTCTATGTTTCATGGTTTTTCTCATGTCTAAGAGACGAAGAAATGACATTTATGAAGTCTCAATCCATGCACTGTCTGTACCAGTGAACAGACGTACATTTCGAGCGTCTACAGCAAGAAAATAAGGGAGCAACCATTTGGTCTTTATTCACATAAGCCTGGCGTCCCTTTTATGGGACATAGGCAAACAGCATAGCCCCAGATGGGACGCCGCAGAACGCGGCGTCGCATCCTATTCTGTTTGCTTGGAGGAATTTCATCGACAAATTGAATAAAATTTAAAAATCACACCTGATGCCCCTAAGAACTGTAGTGGACTCAACCAAATGATAATGATGGGAAAATCCATTCGTCAAATATTGGTTAAGGTCAGTAACAAGGTCCTGTTAAGCAAACGTGAGCAAGGGATAACACATGGCGCCATAACACTGAGAACGCAGCCATACCTTTGTCACCGGAAAAGGTTCAGAAATTTCAGACAACTCCGTCATTCTGTAGGTCATCATGAAATTGCCGCTGCATCATGAATCTGGGTGGACAGTCAAACTTAGCAGTGATTTTCCAGTCAATCACGACAGTAAATGTTTTGATGTCGACAAATGTCATGTATATGTCTACAGTTCTTGACATTTCTTTTTGGAAGTTGCTTACTGAAGATGTTTATTGTCCCTCTGTCATTCTTTAGCCCTTATTGACGTTTTTAATAAATCCCTTCTGATCCCAACGAACATTCAAGCGATTCAACAGAATTTTGTTTATATGAAGGCCGCCTTCTTAAATATGATCCATCACCAGTTTTCGTGACACAAGTCCTGTCGTAAAGTATATTTACATGTGGTTGTAGCTAATGTATGAACCACTGTAAGCAAACAGTCCTGTTATCTTCTGGGTCATATGAACTGAGATTAATTGCAACTAGCGGGTTGTAAATGTCCTTCAAGAAAGCATTATCATGCTGACTTGGTTCAGCTTTGAGACATCATTTCCCGTAGAGGCTTTCTTGCTTTGAAGTCACCGGGCATGTTGAATTTGACGTTGTGTGTTCCACAAAATGTTACTGTATCACTTTTTGAGCGGTTGTATCAAAACGATTTCTTTAAACAGTTTTTGTATAGCTGAACCATGTAAATCCAGACACTTCTTTTGGAGTTGCATTCTCCTGAATTGAAAAGGGCTCCATCACCCCTTTCCATGCTTGGTTTAGAGACCCGCAAAGTGCTGGGAGGAATGGCACCCAAGACACACTATTAAATTCTCGAGCTAGGTTTTGTATGAAGATCTTGCGAACTTCTAGATGAACAGACGCCCAATGCTGACGAACTCCATCCAACCGCATGGAAGCAGGCTGTACAGATAACCTGGGCCCAGTTGTTCAAAACTAACGATGTCGTTAGTTAATGTTTCGTTAAAATTTCAAACATGAATATTACAAATACACTGTTATTTTTTGTTGAAAAAATGTGAGAATCCTTTGCACTGCAAAGGATTCTCACATTTTTTCAACAAAAAATAACAGTGCATTTGTTACTTTAGCTGATATATGCTTAACAAATTTATGTCTTAACGATATCGTTAAGCTAACGATGCTTTGAACAACTGGGTCCTGATCATTACGAAGAAAACACGCCCGTGCAATATACAGAGATTTTTTAAGTTGTAAAAATTGAAAAAAAAAATCAGTAGAAAATCTTTGATATTTTTCTTATTTTTGCTCAAAACATAGATTGTGAGTAAACGTTAGAACCGCCTCGGCGAGGCGGTTCTAACGAGTACCCACAATCTATGTTTTGGAGCAAAAATAAGAAAAATAGGTATACCCCTGCAAACCCCAGTTTTGCTATATAAAAGCGGGGTTCAAGGGGGGTAAACATAACACGGACATGTTTTCCTGATGGTACAGCAGTGCCCTGACCCGGCGTTAGGAACAGAATGACATCGCTGAAGTGATTTTGAATATTCAAAACATTATAACTGTTTCAAGAATATGGGCCCCCGCCCATTGGGGCCAAGAAAAATAGATGGGCTGTTGTGCCTCTAGGCAAAGCTTCTCTGATTACTGGTTTATCCGCTCAAGTCTGAGCCTGCCATGGAAAGGTGGTTTAGTCAAACCATCCATACATACAATCCTTATTGGTTTGCTTGGGTGGGAATCTTTGAATGTCGTGATATCCTATATACTATCATTGGGTAAAAGTCCTAACATCCCGGCATGATCATTGCTGTTGTCTGAGACGTCAAGCATCAATACAAACAAACAAACAAACAATTACTCTTAAAATCACTCTTCAATATTTTGATATGTTAACATAATTTATGACGAAAATTATTGTTTTGGATGAGTCTGGCACAAAACAGAAGCTTTATTTACCGCGAACACTTGTGTCATTTTAAAATATGATACATGCGCAGTTGAGCGTCTAAGTATAATAGTTTATCTGAGTAGTCTATAATTCGTCTAAAGGCCATTCGTGCATTTGATGAACAGGTCTGACACAAACCGATCTGTACAGCTACAGAAGCAGGCTAGAAGCTAGAAATTTTGGAATTAAGAAGAGGAGGAATTGTACTATCCGAGTAGCGAAAACAAAGGCGCTGATCAGCTTCGCGGTTACCGCGAAACTGATCTGCGTCTTTGGTTTCGCATATGCAGATTGTTGGTTTTCCCACGAGTTGGCACAGATGTGTGTATAACAACAAAATATGCTTTGACCGAATGTTAAACTGTTAGACCTCTAGCAACAGTCTCTTATGAATCATCAGTCAGACGGTACTTTTTCGCCAGGTCATAACAAGGAAGATATTTCTAACTGGTTGTACAGGAAGAATTTACATAAAAAAATCTAAATTGGTTTGCTAGAGCAAAACGTTTTAAAGCAGTAACTAAAAGTATAACAATGGATTCCTATAGCAAAGTAAGCAAAATATCGTTGAAAAGCTAAAATTTCAATTTCTTATATTTAAAAAACGAATCTATTCAAAATAATGATAGGGGGTATTCATACAAATAAAAATGAAAACCGAGATTTTTAAGAGCAGTGAATGAGAAAGGGAATGGGCCATACCGCGGTTTCAGCTACTAAAGCTTTAGAAAACAGTAAAATTCACAAACGTGTTAGTAATCGTGCACGCGAACGTTGTATTTCATGCCTATTATAATATTACAAGTTGGCTTCTTTAAAAAGAAACCAATGAAAAGGTCAGCAGCCGTTTGTTATAAGAGATTCCTTTTGCTCTTGATTTCAGTGTTGTTGATTCTCTGGTTTGCAATTAATTTCGATTCTCATACGTTTCAGTTTCGTTTCCTATACATGAATGTCGTTTCTTGTTATGAACGCTTGACCAGTGTGTGTATCTGTCACTCAAGGCATTGACCAAAATTTCTGATTTGATGGAACCAAAGCCCATACTAAAGGGAACACGATTACAATCAATATGTCGATGTGTAGAAAACCATTTTGCAGTGCAGTCAATTTGTGACAGAGTTCTGAATTTTGACCTGCAGCCAAACTACCAGAAACAGACCCATGGGACCGATGTGATGGACTAAAAGTCAGCCATATAGAGTTCCTATAGTTTCTGTACCCCTCGTCAGGGTATCTACGATCTAAACCTAGATGCGCTATGATAAGCAGTCACCACGACCGAGACTGCTTGCTAGATTTTACCGCTATTTGACGGGGAGTGTCAAAAATAGATAAATTTAATTGATTGTGGTTAACTGTCTAGTCAGTATAGACGGGTTCACTAGTTTTTATTAAGCGCTTTATGTGACAAAACGCGTAATTGAGAGAGAGCAGTCGATCATGGGTAGAATTTTCTTCATATTCAAAGTAAACACTGTGGAAAAGGTCCTGAGGGACCTTTTCCAATAAAGGCAATGAACAACCAATCATAGGCCCTATGTTGAGGGCAAAATACAGAGATACAAGACTTTATTACATGCATTATTACTATTACTGATTATGAAAGTTTTTATCGATGTATTCAACAAGACCAGTCAAAACTGCCAAAGCTGCAGTTGAACTATAGCATTCACCATTTTTGCATTATTGGCTGGTTCCCAGCTTATAGGAAATCAATATTGGAAATGCAGGTAACCAAAACCACCCTGACATCAAGGTCAGGGTGGTTTTGGTTACCTGTATTTCCTGTATTTCCAATATTGATTATTTCAAAGCTGGAAACCAGCCGATAATGCAAAAATGGTGAATAGTAACTTCCAAAACGCACCTCAGGACACACCTCTGCTCATTATATTGGAGAAGAATGAAGATAATATGAGCCCGTGCTTGACAAAACCAACAACTTGGGGCTCCGACCAGGTCTGACACAAACCGGGCTGTACAGTCACAGAATAAACCCAGAATCTTGAAAATTTGGGAATAAGTAGAGGAGGAAATGTACTATCCGTGTAGCGAAAACAAAGACGCTGATCAGCTTCGCGGTTACCGCGAAGCTGATCTGCGTCTTTGTTTTCGCCCATGCAAATTGTTGGTTTTCTCACGCACAGGCTCAGATAATATGAGTTTTGCCGTTGTTGCGATTTAGTTTGAGAGAGGGAATAAGGAAATTAAAGGAAAGGAAATATTTCAATATCCTAAAATAAAAGCTATAATGCAATATTTAACTTCCTTTACTAAACAGCTAATCTATCCAACAAATATACACATAATAGATGGCAGAGGTCATTTAAATTTGCTTATTATGATTATGTATCAGTTATAAAATTCAATATTTTTGGTTCATCACACGAGAAAAAGTTTGCTTACGTGAAACAGTTTATATGTGTACGTCTATTCGGGGAACTATCTGATTTTATTGAACACTGCAACAAACTTTTCTATCTTAGCATACAGTTCTTATTATCATTGTTTTGTTGACTGATCATTGGTGCGTTTACGTTACATTTCAGGCCTGGTTATTTCTTGTTCACATACTTGCAAGTTGCCTGCTAAGTTCCTGCTACAAACTCTCAGAGCATGGCGGAGAAGCAACCTCAGAGCATGGTGGAGAGGCAAATAATCCAAAAGGCACGAAAGAGGTTGGCGAAAAGCTTGTTGTAAATAGTGAAGACCCAATTCACGATATAGCGCCAAATTCAAAGAATTACTTAACTAAGTACGGTTCGGAAGTCGCCCGGTCAGGTCTTCGAGATAACCTGTTGCACAAAAATGGTTCCGAGTTCGAACAAAAGTGTTTTCTTGAGCTCCACAAGGGAAGTATAAACCAATTTCGACACATAGTTTACTACGGTGACCTCAGTTTAGTGATGCTACATTTGAACGTGGCACCTCCTTTATCGCTGAAACCATCCAAGGACATTGTGGGAGTGGGACACTGGGTCTGGACCTATTATGGGCAACGTGGCGGACTGGAATTTCTGACATGGCCCTCGGAGTTTCAGATATGGTCTCTCGGTCTACTTTACACATACGTAGGCGATCCGCTCGTTATGAATATCAGTAGATACAATGGAAGCTGTACCACTTTGGAGGTTGGACAATACGAGACGGATATGACAATAAGCACTGCGCTTGTCGCCCTACAGCAGACGCTACACTTCGTACAGGAGGATGGACAATACGACCCGAGCTTCTGGTGCTACAGACGACGGAAATATTTGAACCCAAAGTACTTGTATCTGATTTGCAAACATATTGTTTGTCCATTTGTTGCAATCCAGTATTCGTGTTGCAGGTACTTTTACATAATTGCCAAAGGGCAACGTGAAGTACAGTGCTACCAACACTTTTCTTATGACCAAATATGGTGGATGGCGCCCATTGTTGCTGCGGTATTGCTTTTCTCATTTTGTCCTCTCATTATACTCAAGGTGGCTGGAGCTTTTAGGCAAAGCTCAAAAGAATCAAACGTTGACAACTTAAGTACGGACTATGTATTTCTGAGTAAAACAGATCATGTCACTCTTTTGAATACCCTTTTTAGCCCTATTTCATCTGTATCGAAAGCCTTTCCTGTGTGTTTGTCAAGAACTGTTCGGTTTGTTCTACCGTTCTTGAGCTTTACGTTTATTAGGATACAAATTTATCTTGATCATTTACACCTCCCTTATTATGTCAGGGAGTGTGTCAACAAAGGGGTTCCAATGGGGTTTCGATCAATGGCCTCGGGTTATAAGGAGAGCGCAAGAAACTTCCTCCCATTTCTTGGCGGGCCGTATGTGGCGTCAGCCATTTATCTCGTTATCACTACTCTGTTAGTGACAGTCCCGACCTCCATGTACCACACTCTGACAGCTGGTCTTGGTGTAAGTTTTGATACGCCACGAAACGCGGATGATGTGTCCCCTTTACGACTTTCATTCTCTATTCTAGAGAGCTATGGGTCCGTGCCGATCAGAAAGCGCCACGGGTACAAGAGAATCTACGCAGTTTATGTGGCCCAGCTGAACCTACTGATCAATATCAAATTCTGGAAATTTGTTTACAATTTGCAGTTGCATCGTTGGCAAAACATCAGAAGGAGAGCCATACGGTTATGTATATTACCCATATACATAATGCTTTGTTCTCTTGAAATAGTTCTGTGTATTTTGGTGTATGGATTCCCTGTCGTCTCCTTTGGCATAACCATCTTCAGAGCGTACAGAAACTTACTCTTGCGTACACTTCATAACCGGCTGTGGAAACCTCTTGTTCTGTTCGCTTCTGCCTTACTAATTGCTTGTATTGTGTTTTTCATGTTCATGTTTTGCACTATTTTCTTGGACGCGTGTCTGTTCATCGCACGCTTGTGTATCTTTACATACACCGGAATAATCATTTACCCTCGTGTCTCATATGGGTACCTTATTTTCGTGGCAACGGTCTTCTATTATCTCTGGGACGCTATTCAGAACTTTAGCAGGTACTACTTTCAACTCCTCCGCATGTCTGTCAGTGTGAGTGAGTCGGTCCAACGCTCGTGCGATATAGAACCGTTAGTCAAAAGGAGCGGTGGCTTCAAAGGGATCCGAAAAGACTTGTTTGATGAAATCATTGAGAAGTATTGCCCTAGGCGAAAGAAAGTCATTGTCTCTTTCTTGAGAGTCTTTATCATTCTCGGCGTGGTTGGGCTGTCTGTCCATCTCCTGATGAAAACAAACCGATTTCAGGACCTGCATGTCATCATGCACGTTGGTACTACCCTCCTGATATGCGCGTTGCCCAAGATCATGAAATCACTGTGCTCGGGACAAAACAGTAAGATCGTGCAAACCAAGGCACGAGCAGAAATTAAGAGCATAATTAAAGCAACAATAGGGTATATGTCAGACGATACAGAGGACTGTTCTGATTAAGTTTTAGTCTGTTTGTTATTGTATAAATCATATCAAATATGCTGCAACCAAAGCATCAATGACACCATCACACCTTCTTTCCTGGAGGACCCATGTCTGTATAGCCGTTCCTATCTCTAGTTCGTGCTTGCCAATAAGATTGGCCACCTTGATCATTACTTTACTTATTGTATTTATGGAAACCACGACACTAAATGAGCCGCGACGTGAGGAAACCGGTCTTCGGAATTTCCGATCAAGTCTGACACAAACCGGTCTGTGCGGCTACAGAAGATGAATATAAGCTTGAAATTTCGGATTTAGGAGGAGGGGGAAATGTACTATCCGTTTGGCGAAAACAAAGGCGCTGATCAGTTGTGCAGCAAAGCTGATCTGCGCCTTTGTGTTCGAAAAGGTAAATATCCGGTTTTCTCATGGCGCGGCTCAAATGGTTTTGGGCTTGAGAGCCCGGCTTGAGAGATCACAAACCATAAACTTTATAATTAAGTTATTCGGCGCCAAGGGATCTCCATCGTCGGGCAGCTTACTGAATCCGTTGTCCTCGTTTTTGATTCACCAGGGTAATTATCATGATTTATTTCTCAAATTTTCCCATAAACCCATAAACAATGAAGCGCATGATGAAGCCGTACGGGTCCCCATTGCAGTACCGAGCCTCTGGATATAATCTTCATCATTAAATTGAAAATGATTTTCAGTGAAAACTAATTCGATGAGTTTTATAATACTTTGCACAGAACCTTTAGATGCGCAACCATTTTTACTGATGAAATATTGAAATGCTTCAATACCGTCCCTATGCGCAATGTTACTGTAAAGTGAACCGACATCCAGAGTAACTAGGAAACTATCCTTAGATAATCGAGGAAGCTGCCTTATTTTGTTTATGAAGTCAGTAGTGTCTTTGATGTACGACGGTAAAGATTCCGTCTGCTTACATTGAAACCACTTTGAAACCTCACATGAGGTTTCAAAGTGGTTTCAATGTAAGCAGACATATTTTCAGTAAGAGACCTGCAGGCAGACACGATCGGTCCGCCTGGATAGCCTAAGGGGGCAGCACACGGTTTCCAATGGCCGTCCAAAGTTTTTATGACGGCTACTCCTTGAAACAAGACAAAACATTAATATCCCTTCGTATATACTCATAGACCAGCAAATAATCTTACAGTAACAGAAACAGTTTCTGCTTACTGGAACAAGCTCTGGGCAAATGTAAACATAACCCCACCCCCGTAAATGGCAATTTCCTTTAAGTGAGACATGACACTGGCATATACAACGATTTAATTTGCATACCCATATGTAGATAAACCTTATGCTTTAATTCTATGCACATTTGAGTACCTGCCAGCCGTTGACTTATCACAGTAAATTCCATTTAAAAAGAACCGTTTTTGAAGCGACGATTTCCGGTTTGATCATTCAGTTGTCTATCAACCTCTGCAATATAATCCTTGCGGTTCATAATGACTATGGTCGAACTTTTATCTGCTTTTTGATGACAGTATTTATGTCTTGTCGAAGAGAAGATTAGATCTATATTTGTACCGTTTATTGTTATGAAGAATTTCATGTGTTATAGCTTCAATATAGAAGTCCAAAGTAAAATCTCTCCCAGAAGATGGAATAAATGTTGATTTACTTTTTTTTTTTTCAAATGTTTGATAATCATCATCTGAAACTTCAGTATCGTTTTCACTGTCACTATATCCTCCTCCTCCTTGGCACCAAAAATTCTTTTAATCTTAGTTTTCTGGTGAATTCAGAGACGTCATGTCGCAGCTGTATTTCATTGTGATGCTTACCATTGTCCCTTACCAAGCAGTCTATTTTCGGCACTATTTAGAGTCCTTTTAGAAAGGATTAGAACCCTTTCCTTTTCCCGTTGAATTTCTTTTCGAATTTTCATTTCTTGCTTCCACTTCCTACGTGACTGACTTCTGATTAAACGTCGATTGAAGACATGCGATTAGCTGTTGAATGGTTGAGTCCAGTATTTGTAGTCTGTTTGCTTTCTTCTCTTTCCCCGTTTTCGTGGCTTCGGCATAGGTTTTTTTCTATGCTGCCCGGGGATATCTCGTTTTTGACTCATTGTCAGAGGTGACAACTGAGCCAGTAGATTTTTTATTTGGACCACTTTGTTTCTGCTTTATCGGGGGTTGAGAGCTCATTTTTACTGGGTCCTGCTGTACTTGTTTTCCAGTTTTAGAGCCTTTATTGATTGTGGCCTGTTCTGGTTTCATTGTTTGCCCATGCTCATGTCCATTTTTGCTTGAGAACTTGAGGAAGATTGGTTTTCTCTAACTTGATCAGCTCCTTGTTTGCTCCCAGCTTTAGTGACACCCACTATGTAACAGTCTCTGTCAGCTATCAGTTTCTCTAGCTTTTTTCTGTAGTTTTTTCAACAATTTTAACAATTTTATTCTTGTTTGTTTCTGTTTTTGAGAAAATTTCTGAAGAAATGTCATTAAATAATTTTTCAAATGCTTCTTCAGGTCTTCCTCCAGTTAAAACATCTTTCCCATTAGGAAAACATGTCCGTGAAATGTATACCCCATTGAACCCTACTTTTATATAGAAAAAATTGGGTTTGCAATGGTATATCCAATTTTCTTATTTTTGATCCAAAATATACATTTTGGGTACTCGTTAGAATCGCCTCGCCTCGACTTCAACGCTCGAAATAAATGTTTAACGGCAAAACTTCTCCAACAGGGCTATCGGTATCATAAACTTAGAAAAACATTTTCTAAATTTTATCGTAGACACTATGAACTGATTTCCAGTTATAATGTTGGGTTAAATAATAATAATAAAAGACACTTTTAGGTGAGGGCCTTTCGGAACCAGAATTTTATGATGACTTGGTTTACATTTAAGCAACTTGTAGGAAGGAAAGCTTTTTCTTTTCAGTTCAGAAAAATCATAACACGTTATAGACGTATAGGTTATAACTTTAAATGTTATGCGACAGTCTGCATGCTTAGTTTTTTACCCAATCATGGTTGATAACTATGCTGCCTTCTTTAATTGCACGCCGGTTGGTCGGGCGTCAGACTCTGTGATGACCCTGACTTAAAGCTATTCATTTTGGTTGGTTGGGGCCGGAGCTTTTTGTCTGTTGCTTGGCCCACTGGGGTCCAACTGGTGTTTTTCTTTTGCTCCGGGTTTCAGTAACTTATTCGGCGCCCAGGGATCTCCATCGTCGGGCAGCTTACTGAATCTGTTGAGTCCTCGTTTTTAATTCATCAGGATGTTTATCATGATTTATTTGTTTGTTCTTGATGATTCATTGACTAGTTAGAGATTCACCATGAGGACCGAAGAACTAGCTAAATGTTATTAAGCACTGCAGAAGCTGAGGGTGATGTTATGGCTATGTAAAATCGATAAATAAGCCCGCCAGTAATTTTATATTACTGATCGTTCCAAGGCGATACTTCTGTGGTGGTTATTTTTGTTTTATGTCTTGGTGTTTAAAAGTTTTGTGCTGTTGGCGCCTTATGTATGTTTTCATATTTTTAGTTAAGTTTAGGTAACTGAGTGGCCACCTATTGGGAAAATAGCTGCTCATTCGGCTTACGATGTGTTTTCATGGTGTAGGTGCCCGATTGTTAATTTAGTTTTTCCCACCTCGGGTTTTGGAGTGGGAATCTTTTTCTGATTGCGCCTTTTCCTGATCTTTGCCTACTTGTACCTTTTTCTAACGTGTACCGACAATACATGAGTGAAAATAATTAAACAAACATTTTTTTCCAAGAAAAAAAAAATTATTTTTTGCTTTTGAAAAAAAAAAAAATCTCTATATATTGCATGGGCGTGTTTGCGTAATGCCTTGGATTTATGAAGTTGGCAGAAGGTTCATCACACACTAACCTGACAAGTTCCAATGACAATTTCTGTAATGCCACTTTTCAATTTTTACAGCTGAAAAAATCTCTGTATATTGCATGGGCGTGTTTTCGTAATGGGAGTAAAACGGGTCCTAGGAGACTGTGGTCCCTCAGAATACGGGATGTATCCTAACATTATACTTTATGCTTGAAGCATAAAGTCCCTAGGGCTGATTTATTTGAGGCCATAAAAAGTAACTGTAGTCATTTTGAGAAGTTACAGAGTAAGGAACAGTTCAATTACTTAATGAATTCCAGTGGCCCTATTGTAAGAGCAGTCGCAAAATTTTGTCATTTAGTCCAAAATGCATAAATTGACATTTGCTCATGTTACTTCATTTGATTAATGCACTTGTGTGTGTGTGTGTGTGTGTGTGTGTGTGTGTGTGTGTGTGTGTGTGCTTTTCTTGTCATGTTCATGCGTTGCATGTATATTGATTTTTGATGCATATATGCATTTATTATTGTGAATGTCTCATTGTTTAGGTGAAACAATAAAACATTTGAATTTGAATTTGAATTTATACAAAGTAAGGAACGTTTTAGGACATCGTGATATGGTTTAACAACCCTATAACTTGAAACCTAAATGTGTATCATAGTAAGGGGGTAACAATAGTGTGCCCTTGAATGCAAAGGATATTCGGTTACATAAGCCAAAGGTATTTAGAACTATTAGAGCCACATCGTGAGAAAAACGGATTTTTGCCTATGCGAAAACAAAGGCGCAGATCAGATCAGTTTCGCAGTAACTGCGCAGCTGATCAGTGCCTTTGTTCGCTACACGGATAGTGCAATTTATCTTCTTTTTAATTAAATCCGAAATTTCAAGCTTCTACCCTGCTTCTGTGACTATACTACAGGTCGGTTTGTGTTAGACCTGTTCGGCTATGCAGATTGTTGATTTTCCCATGCTGCGGCTTATTTATTCTCATTTATTTACTACAACTAGTCGGCAAAAGTTTCAACCCTATGCTGGAAGATGTTTCGAAGGATTGTGCAGGGAATAAAAGTAAAACTGAGATCCTTTAAGAGCAGTGAACATATTAAAGAGAAGGGGATGGGCCATACCGCGGTTTCGGCTACTTAAGCCTCTTCAGTGACCCTAAAGATTTGGAACTATGTTTTTCATCGCGTTGACAATTCTTCTTCTTCTACGTCTTTCTCATGCCGAGGACCAGCCAACAGTTAAAACCGCCTTCAGTACCATTTACGGACTAACTCGGGATGTTAACGTGTTTGGTACAACTAGACAAGTTCACCAGTATTTAGGTATTCCTTATGCGGAAGCCCCTGTCGGGCATTTGAGATTCAGGAAAACTTCTCTGAAACAAACTTTAGATTCTCCCTTTAATGCGACCAGGCATGGTAAGGCGTGCTTTCAGTTGGACATCTTTCCTTTGATAGAAATCGAAAGGAGTGAAGATTGCTTATTTCTGAACGTTTACGTGCCAGCAGGGAAAAGTGGTGGTTTGGCTGTGATGGTCTTCATTCACGGAGGCTCATTTAGCCATGGTGCATCGGATGCATATGTAGCTGACACTTTAGCTGTAAATGGGGATGTTATTGTTGTTACATTCAATTACAGACTTTCTATCTTTGGCTTTCTGACCACTGAAGACGGAAACGCACGAGGAAACTATGCTTTGTCTGATCAACATCTTGCCATTAAATGGGTCCATGAGCACATAGAAGCGTTTGGCGGCGATCCAAATAAAGTCACACTTTTTGGACAATCTGTAGGGGGCGCTAGCGTTATAATTCAAAGTCTGTACAAAGGTAATGATGGTTTGTTTCAACGAGGAATCGCCATGAGTGCAACCACCCTACCAAGGCCGTTTGATTTCAAGTTCGCAAACCCAAAGGACAATGTGCAGAGGTTAGGGAAACTAGTTGGCTGCTATAGTCGAGACTCTGCGGCACTCGGCCAGTGCCTGAGAAATGTCCCCGCTGAAGTCTTGTTCTCCACACTAAACAATGTTTCTAACGGTTTTTACGATTTTCCGTTGCCATTCTTTTTAAATACTTTGGATGGAGAGTTTCTAAAACGGTCCGATTTTCTCGCTGATATCCCTTCAGTCGTTGAGCGATTTGGTTCTAGAGACTACATCGTCGGTTTCACCTCCAACGAAGGTTGTTTTATGGTTATGCCTGCTGCCGGGGTCTTAGATGCGGAAAACTTTAACCCTAACCGAAGCTTCTACGAGACGCAGTTGATTCCGCGTGCTTTTGAACTGTCTTTCGGTGCCACAAAAGTCCCTCAGTTGATTAAAGAACTTATGCTTCAAGTTTACACTGACTGGACCGATCCGTACGCTACGAAAAAAATCCGACAGCAGTTTGTCAATATTTGGAGCGACGTCCTATTCACAGATAAGATAATTGAAACTGCCAAGAGACACGAACGTATGGCCAAAGATTCAGCGGCAATGTACCTCTACGAATTTGCTGTCAACACATCGATTCATCCCATGCCTTGTCCGTCGTGGTGCAGTAAGGGGGCTCATGGCGATGAACTACCGTACGTTTTCTTTGAAGAGTCTGGCGGTCTATTGTCGGTTATTCCGGGATACGAGAATTATACGCCATCTGCTATAGACAGGGATGTTGCAAAGATGATGATGACGATGTGGACTAATTTTGCCAAAAGCGGGTTAGACACTTTGTTTTTATTTTCCTTCCATTTATAGTATGCGAATTTTTATCTAAATTCCATTTATAGGGCCTACTTTACACGCACACGTGCTGCCGTGATTTTCGGGGTATGTCGGCTCCATGCGCCAGCGTAGTGGCCAGTACAGTGTGTGTGTGTGTGTGTGTGTGTGTGTGTGTGTGTGTGTGTGTGTGTGTGTGTGTCGAAACGTTTTATTTGCCAGATGTCCTCTCTCCTGATGAATACGAAAATGTATATGGCGCCTTAAATACATACACCTTTTCGTTGGCAACCAGTGAAGTCACCTCGAATGATAGCTTCTTATGAATTAAAGTTTTCATACCATAGTGGTTGCAGAGTTCAAATCTTTCTTTGGCGGCCCCCGTGGCCGAGTGGTTAAGAGCGCTGATATTTCATTACCGCACTTAACCATTCGATCATCTCACCGCTGCGACTGGTGTGGGTTCGAGCCCCGCTCTGGCCACATGTGAGACAAGCCAAGTTCTGCTTGCGGGTGTGTCAGGTGGTTTTTCTCGGGGTTCTCCCGTTTTCGCCCCACCTACTGATTGGATTGTCTCATATGAGCTGAAATAATCTTGAAAGGGACGTTAAACTGAATTAAAAAAATCTTTCTTTGCAGTTTTATCTTCTATTCGGTTTCGCCTTCAAATGTTCGCTTATTTTCTTACAGTGATCCGAATAAACCAATACAGCTTCCAACTCTGTGGCCACAGTACAGGCGAACAACACAGGAATTCCTCCAGATCACTCCCGAACTGTTGCCCGAGTCTGGTCAACGCTACCCAATCGCTGAAAGGGTCAATTTGTGGCACCGGTTAATCCCCGAAGCCCTCAAATTGAAATGTGATGTAACAAGCGCTGCTGCAACACTAGGCTCAATCTCTGTGTTGTGGATTTCCATATTGGCAATATCCATGTATGTTAACACAGTCTATACTGGTTGTTACTGAGATACAGCATTTCTATGATGCACTTCAGCTTCCATATTTCTATGTACACATATTCTTGTAACTTTTAACTGTTTTTGTGACATGTGTTCGCCAATTGAACACTATCTTTGTTTTTATTTAATTTTCTTCTTTATAAAATCGAAGGTGCCCCCAGTCATCTGCGTTGTCCTTAGATAGTCAACAAGTTTATTGGTTTCCACATAGGCTATCACATAGTATATGGCAGAGGTGCACCATGCCGGGGATTTTTGTAGACATATATTTTCTGAAAGCCAGTTCCCTAAGCTACTAAATGCCGCTTGTTAGCACTCTGACTGCTGGGGCTTTATCGTGCCAGAGCCTGTTACATACGTTACCGATGTATGATTTTTAAATTCAAGCTACTAAGGGGATCACCAAAATTTATGACAAGAAGCAAATATTTGACAAGAACTTTACCTTTGAATATGTAGCAGAGATGTTACCTAACCTAACAGGACCTAATTCAATAATATTTAGATTTCATGACTACTGGTACAACAGAAGTAACGTAAATAACCCGTGTAATTTGGCATATCCACCGTGTTTCGTTTCTTATAGAATATAGCTTAGACCAAATATCAAATTTTAATTTCTATTATAGTTATCTACAGTCCTTGTCCTTCCAAATGACATATAGTAGAGCTCTATGTGACCTTCCATCACTCCACAGATGCTGATTTTCTTCTCCTACCCCCATTTAGATAGTATGCCCATTAATAACCATGTCCCAGCAGAAACAGAACAAAGACACTTCCTTTCCTAAACAACATCCCAGTTTTTGAAATAAAACTTCCATAGGTACTAAAAGCACACGAAAAATCAACTACAGACCATGCTTCATGATAATGGTAACATATTTAACGTGATGCCATGGTAACGTATGTAACAATTTTGTATTTTCACTATAGAATCATATACTAATGATTAATTGCAGATTATCATTTTTCTCTCACAAATATTTCAATTAAGAAATTAAATTTATTGAATATCTGTCCTAAGGTATTAAAAACGCACAAAAATCAACTACAGACCATGCTTCATGATAACGTTAACATATTTTACGTAATGGCATGGTAACGTACGTCACACATACGGGACTTTAATGGACAGCCAGGTATCGGCAACTGGCTTGAGCGTTAATAGGGAATTATAATGGAACCTGTTGGTTTTATGGTAATATCTTTAAAACTAATCAAAAGATCATTCCTGTGCAAACATATGTTTTTCCTTATTATCTGCCAAACGTTCTGATATAAGTTTTATGAAATTTGGATGGTTACTTTTTGGACCTTTTTCGTCATTTTTATTCATACCTATGACTAATTAAACATATAGTGAAATTTCTGTATGAAATAGGTTCACTGTTAGAAAACCGGCCGTAATTCTTTTAATAATGCAAATATTTCTTCTGTGCAAACGGGGGCATATGCGCAATTAAATTGCGAACACGCTGATATGAGATTTATATAAATAAACAAAAAATAAATATAGCCCTTTTGATATCCAAGTAAGCAACCCATTTAAGTTTTATAAATTATTCGACGCTTCGCATCTCTGTTATTGTTTTGTCTTGTCGTCTACAGGCAAATCCCTTCGTATTTGCGGTTAAGTCCATATCCTACCCCATAATCAATTTGATTGACCGATATATTTATTTATTTATTTATTTATTTATTTATTTATTTATTTATTTATTTATTTATTTATTTATTTATCTTTCATATGCAATAGGTTTAAATATTGATATACATGATAAAACAGGAATGGTAATTTTAATTCATGTTTCGACAAAAGAAGTATGCTTTATCAATTTCACAAATATTTTATGTAATCATACGAAAAATAAAAAGCGATAGTATAGTTAAACAACAACAGGCCTGAAAAAAATGTCATTATCTCTTACAGTTTTGAAAGTACGCTTAAAATGTGATAGGGCATCTTTAATTGTCAGGTGCGAACTATCACGGTAGCCATTGACTGTAGCACGCGTGTCTATCCATTTATGACATCCGCCCTTAGCGGTAGTTGTAACAGCTTATCGTCACATTTTTTATCAGAATCAAAATTAATATAAAATGACAAGATTTTATTTTACAACTAGTCTTTCCCTATGATAAGACGAAATGTATGCTTACATGATATTTTATGACTTTTGCCGAAAAGAGTAAGTTCAATACTGTACTAACTATCTCGAATCCAATAATTTTGGATGAGAGAGAGAGAGAAAGAGAGAGAGAGAGAGAGAAAGAGAGAAAATAATTGTCATTTCCGAAAATCACAAATAAATGACATTTCCGAAAATAACAATTACGCCTTTGATTGCTGCATATTTTATTTCAAAATCATTATTTTATTTTAACATCATGCCATTATTTTATCACAGACGAACCTGTTCATTTAATCAAATGGGCCGCGGCACAACAAAATTAGCAACGTGGTTTCCGAACATGTCCGACACAAATCATGCTGTATAAGCACAGGAGATCGCTAGTGGCTGGAAATTTGGATTTTTGGATTTAAAAAGTTGATGAATTGTACTATTCATAAAGCGAAAACAAAGGCACTGATCTGCTACGCAGAAGCTGATCTGTGTCTTTGTTTTTCACATATTATGCAAAATGTTTGTTTTCTCATAACGCAACTCAAATAAGATAAAGAAGCTAAACATTCGGGTTTATGGCCCTTAATCCGTTAAATTACCTGAGCGTGTCAGGTATATGAAACTATAAAACCAATTACCAGAGGGCACGTGCCTGTTGTAAGAGAGAAAGGACGCATTTATGTAACAAACTTCACGCGCCACGAAAAAAACTGTGTTCCGACTAAACTTGACACAAACTGTTGTTCTAACACAGAAAATGGCTGTGTGAAATTTGATTTAAAGAAAAAAAAAAAAAAAAAAAAAAGAATCTCAGTATATTAAAGATGAAACATACGCGACTTGCTTTCAGCATAGCTGGTGACATATTTTACGCAAAAACAAATATGAGAGTTTGACTTTTGCGCCGATCATGAAAATCTAGTTTACGCGCAGTCTGCTTTGGGCCTTCACTTTATATTGATCAAAAATGATTTTGTATTTATGTATAGAATCAAATACTTATAATTGATAGCAGATTATCATTCTTCTCCCATAATTATTTCAATTAGTAAATTAAATTTACTGAATATCTGTCATAAAAATGAAAGAAATGAGAGCCAAAAGGGCAACAATCGCTCACCTGATAACAATTAAGTCTGAAAAGGATTAAATCAGTAACAGGAATGGAATGAAATTTATTTATTGCGATTCTATTCTGCTAAAATATAAATTTGCGTATCCACATTATTGTTTAGTTCTATTATGATCGTAGACTCACGTCACAGATTTACCGTTATAAAACTGAGTGACTCGCCTGTTGCGATTGGTCAAATATATCCACTTTCTTCGTAATGTTAATGATAAAGCGGTGACGTCAGTCTACTACGATCGGTATAATATATATCATACGTATCAAATGGAGCATAAAATGAAGGCTCTAAAGAACATTATACAGTATTAGCTGAGTGAGCAGCTTTCACTAAAGGTGGCCAAACCACTAACTGAACTTAACTACTTCCGTGTGAGTAATCGACACCAAAACCTAAAACAAAATACACGAAGGACCACAAAAGAAATACAACCTTGGGACGTTTGTGAAGCAATGTAAAATTGTTTATTCATGTGGATTTGCTAATAAAATGCATCCATTCTTTCACAATAAAAGTAAAACTACACCACAGATACAGCCTGTATATGCTTTATAAGTATTAGTGCCTAATTGTCAATTTAGTTTTTTCCTCACCTCGGTTTTTGGAGTGTGAATTTCTTTCTGGTTGCGCCTTTTCCTGTCCATTGCCTACATGTACCTTTTTAGGATCACAGGTAACACAACTGACTGACCATCTGATTATTGATTAACCGCTCAGGTCTGAGCCTGTCAAGTCAAGCCATTCATACATATAAGTCTCAATGGTTTAGTTGGGTGGTTATATTAAAAGCAATTTTTGGATGTCATGACGTCTTAGTTTTGGGTATAAGTCCCATTAAATGGAGGCAACGTCCCGATATGACCATAGCTGTTGATTGGGACGCGGAGCATCAATTTAAACAAACAAAGAAAATTTGGAGCAAAAGAAATGAACCTCAGTGGACTGAGCAAGACACACGAAGGTCTGGCCACAGCCCAGTCTACTTAAACAATATTTCCAGACACGCCAGTAATGTGAATTTTCATTCATGACTTACATATGAACATGTACTTCTTACAGAATTTTAAATAAGATATTGAAAGTGCTTATATAGAATGGCCTTACTTACAAATTCACCATTTTACGTGTACATGTTTTGTCTTGTTCTCAAGGGCAGCTTATGCCGTAGTACAAAGGAGATCTGATCAAAGATATAACCGCTAGAGTGACCATAGTACTTTCACCCATTAATACTATACATTGTCATGGAAACCGGAGTTCTGTTCTGTTCTGGTTCTTTCTTATGCATTTAAACTGCAGAACTGTATCCGTCTAAATAAAATACATGTAGCTTGCGGTATCGCTGAAATGACAAATTTTCGTGATAAAAGGGCAGCTATTAAGTCTTTTCTGCCCCATTACCACCATTGTTGCTTGCTACTGATTGTTTTAAAGTGATCCTTACTTGATGTTAGTTGGAGTAGATATAATATATTTACTTTGTTGCCGTTTTTGTTTTTGGCCGTATACTTGTAGAAAATTCACGGTAAAGAAAGTAGAAAATTCACGGTAAAGAAAGTTTTCAACAACCAAGTTCTCACTCCTGTGCTCGACACTGTACCTCACTCCTGTGCTCGACACTGTACAACTACAATTTGCAAGAAAAAATATTCTGCTTCTTCTGGTCAACATATATTCACGATTTTCATGTCATTTGAAAGTTAAATGAATAAAGCAATAAATAAAGGTGATTTGGTGAAGTTTCAACAGTGCATTTTGTATATACAGCAGTTTAAATTTTTAGAAAATTTTGAAAAAGCCACTTTCCCATTGACGTCAATGGTGACGTTGCCCAAAAAGTGCCCGAAAAAAATTCATAAGTTTTTAAAAAATTGCAGCTTTAAAACGCATGCATGGAATTAAATGGAAAATATCTTGTTTATTGCTTTATTCCTTTACCTTTCAAATGACACCAAAAACATAAAAAAAAATGTTGGCCAGGAGAAGCAGAATATTTTTTCTTGCAAACATGTAAATACATGTAAGTCTATGGAGTTTTCCAAAGGTGGCGAATAATTATGTCCACTGACTGTAGGTCACCACGCTCCCCACTGTCAGTGTGTATCTTGGTTCAGAATTAAGTATTGACTACATTATAGCATTATCATCACTAGCAACCTAATTATGTTGGGTTTTGCAGATTTCATGCAAGTATCCATCTTTCACTAACCAATCAATGCATGTTAGGTGTATAACCAATCAAAAGGAACACAGCCTCAAGGAGTCGCGCTTAATGTTGTTCTCAGTGGGGAAGAACGCTCGTTTAGCACTGCCACTCTCTGTCTAACCACAATGGTCCAGTATAATTACATGTATAATCATTTATAATTTCACTAACAAAGTACATTTTGCCAGCATTTTTTCAGCAGTCACATTTAAGCAAACATATGAGAGTTTCTTTTTTCTGTAATACAAAACACATTGTGGTCTAACATTACAATATCATGTGTAGTTTCCTGAAAAAAATACCAGTTTAGAATTATGCAATAGGTTTGACATAATAAAAGTAAATTATAAAGATATCAAAGATATCTTGCCAACCCCATAAAATCCACTATTTTTGTCGATCCCTTGGTTTATGGTATGACGTTTTAATTAGCTATAGCACTCACTCAAAAGCCTTGATGGCACCAATCTTGACGTCAATAGACATATATGCAAGGCTCATTTTTATGTAGCTTCAACAAGTTTAACCCTATAGTGCCTTGTTAGGCTATGTCACATAACAATGACTTAAGTTAATCAATCCACCATCACATTTTGCTTGCATAAATATGACGAAGATTGGTTGTTCTATTGTAATATCTAGTGAATTTCATGTTTGATTGATTGAAAGACTGATTAGAATATATAATGTTGACCAAAAACACAGAACTCATTTTAGAGCCAAATTCTGAAATCTAAAATGTGTTTTATCTTTTATCAGAATCATAAGCGTTTAGGAATCTCAGCCCTTTTTGTATGAGTGGAAATGACTTTATGACACTTACCGTTATCTACGTTACCATATGACAAGACAATAGGCGACATGCATTAAGGTGGCGCTGTGTTAGTATTAAGCTTGTAACCATTAAAGCAATGACGAATTTAAACTGAAAGGCGTCATTGAATTGAGTTTTCCCCCAATGACCCTTCAAGAAAGTATATTATGTATTTTCAAATATGTATATGTCAAATGCATGTATGTAGTCAGGCAAGAACGATACAAGTTTCACTCAACGGGATACAGTTGCAAACAAAGTCCAAACATTGTTGGTTAAATAAGTTGGACAGCAGACTTACTTGCAAACACTAAATTCATTATTTCGAAGCAAATCCTAACAACTTATTTCACCTCAACCCTCTGTATGCAGGGCTTGTTCTTACGGTATCTTGCCGTTATCTACGTTACCAATGATAAGCCACTCGGTAACAATCAATAGATGTCATTGGTTTATGATAAGTTAACCATTTAGACAATGTCAAGTTTAAACTAGAATGTATCGCTGAATTGTACTATTCCCCAGTGTCCCTTTTGAGAATGACTAAGTATGATTTAGTTTTACACGTAAATATATGTATACTGGCAAGTGGGGATGGCACAAGTTGCAATATATGACATGCAGCTGCAAACAAAGTACAAACTTTTGAGTGAACTAATTCGGATAACAGACTTTATTCAAAAATATTTCCACACAATCAGTTTGTTTATTTGCGTTAGAAATTCGATGTACTGTTTGTTCATATGGAACATCTACAGCATATTTTGTTACATACGTTACCATACGCGGTACAATGAACTATGTCCATAGAAAAGCATCTGTTTTAGCATATTTTCCTATTTGCTTATTTTCGTGTTTGTTTCAACACAAAACTTCATAAAAATATACCAAATGTTGATTGTATGGTGATTCTCATGAAATTGGCAACACGTCACGTACGTAACGCATTCAAAAGGCCGCTACGTACAAACGCCCCAACGATCAGAGTGCTAACACGTGTCATTTTGAAGGAAATTGGATGGGCTTTCAGAAAATCATACCCTACAAAAATCCCCGGCATGGTGCACCAGGGTCTATTGGCTCCTCAACGTCTAACATAGCGGCGTCGCAATTTTTCGGAATATCGTTGTTACATTGAGCTTAAGAACAGCCAAAACGTCGAATTTTCACATCTATTGTCATTGGCTAACGTCACGTCAACATGACGTAACACACTTGCACACACGCACGCACGCACGCACACACACACAATAAATAAATAAATTAATAAATAAATAAATAAAGTCACTGGCTTGTTTTGACGGTCGCTCCGTCCATAGATGAGATCTGTCACGAGATTCAAGGTGACTGCAATGATAATGTAAACAAGCAAATTCAGAGAATTTATGTCCCCCGCCTTGATAGTTTAGTTACACAAATATAATCTTAGAATAACATATATCCAAACCACATACACTTTCTTAGTGTATGGGTAAATGCCTGAAAAATGACTTACGTTCAAATTTCAAAAAAGTGACAAAAATTAAAGTGAGGATTACATCCAAACCACATGCATATCTTTAAAGTATGGTCAAGACATCTGTAAAGTTTCAAAAGAATCCGAATATAACTGTAGGAGAAGCTGTTTGCACAAGGGACCCACTGTCCATTCACTTTCATTGCGTAAGTGTTGAAAAAGTGAGTAAGTTGAAATTGCGAAAAACGTGTCAAAAATTAATCTGAGGATTATATTCAAACCACATGCAAATCTTCAAAGCATGGTCAAGACATCTGTAAAGTATCAAAAGAATCTGAATATAACTGTAGGAGGAGTTGCTTGCACAAGGTACCCACTGTCCATTCACTTTCATTGTCAAAATGTCAGAAAAAATGACTAAGTTCAAATTGCAAAAAAGGTGTTGAAAATTTATCTGAGGATTATATCCAAATCACATGCATATCTTCAAAGCATGGTCAAGACATCTGTAAAGTGAATATAATTGTAGGAGGAGTTGCTTGCACAAGGTACCCACTGTCCATTCACTTTCATTGTCAAAATGTCAGAACAAATGACTAAGTTAAAATTGCAAAAAAAAAAGTGTCAAAAATTAATCTGAGGATTATATCCAAACCACATGCACTTCTTCAAAGCATGGTCAAGACAACTGTAAAGTTTCAAAAGAATTGGAATAAAACTGTAGGAGGAGTTGCTTGCACAAGGTACATACTCCTATAGGGGGACGGAAGGACGGAAGGACAGACGGACGGAATGACGGAAAGCCAAAAACCATGTCCCTCCGCTTTTCTTCGAAAAGGCGGGGGACAATAAAAGATAAATACATTATGCAGAATATATTATAATCAACCCTTGTTGGCATCAAAATTGCACAAGTACAGGTCATCATGTATGATCTTAAACTCATGTTCTTTCCAAATAAACTCTATTGAATTAAGGGTTCGTTTAACCCATATTTGACGAATGGATTTTCCCATCATTCTCATTTGGGTAAGTCCACTTAAGTTCTTAGGGGCATCATGTATGATTTTTGAATTTTATTCAATTTTTCGATGAAAATTCTGTAAGCAAACAGAATAGCCCCAGATGGGACGCCGCGTTCTGCGGCGTCACATCTGGGGCTATACTGTTTGCCTATGTCTCACAAAAAGGACGCCAGTCTAATATGAGTTAACACACTTTACATGGAACGACTATGGGCGTGGTTGGGTACTATCTTATTTTTCATTTCCTTTACTATGCGTCCGACTGACGTTTACTTCCACCACCAAAGTGAACACGTCTCTTGACGTCACCGTCTAACAGCTGTTGACGTCGCTGATCACGTTTCTGATTGATCAAGTCAAGTTGACGTCGACGTTCTTCTCTCCGTTTCTTGTCCGATTCTGCGCACTCGATTAGAAGCTGGTCGGATTCAGCTTTCATCTAAAATAAAAATCGAATCGTTCCATCAAAACATCTCACTCAACTTGCGACAGTTGTATTGTTTTAAAAATCTGAGGCCAGTTGTTCAAAACTTCGTTAGCTTAAGCACGTCATCGTTAAGACCTAAACGCCGACTACATAAGCAAATACACTGTTATTTTTGTTGATAAAATGTGAAAATCCTTTGCATTAAAATCCTTTGCAATGCAAAGGATTCTCACATTTTTTTTTTCAACAAAAAATAGCAGTGTGTTTGTAATATTGCCGTTTGAAATTTTAACGTATCGTTAACTAACGACATCGTTAACTTTGAACAACTGGCCCCTGATCAATTATATTTGAAGCAATCACTGGCCATCTTATCCTTTAATTAATGATACCCATATACTGATTTTTTTCGCCATGATATCAAGTGAAATGATATTTAGATATTGAAATATAAATAAATAAATAAATAAATAAATAAATAAATAAGTAAATAAATATTCTTACCTGATGTTCTGTGAGATCTACGGGTGTCCCTGGCAGGGTAACCGAGTCTGCTAGTGATATATCTATACTCCCGGACACTGTCGGTATGCTGTCGGGGGATGAGGTCGGGGAGACCCTCCCTCCGCTCGTTATATGACCCGGCGAGTTCGATTCCGTTAAGTCCGGTCCATCAGCTGTGGTTGCCATGGTCACTGATGCAGCCACAGAACTTGTATTGTATGCTTTAGACGACGTGTTGGCGTCACATGTCGCTTCTTGACCATAAGGATGAGCGCGAGGTGATTTCATCGCCTGAAGCTCCGTGAATTCTCGTTTATGCTGATCCCTTTTCCATTTCAACTTTTGTAAAAATTCCAGCGTCTTTTGATTTTTCAGAAAAATCTTCCGCTTCAGTTCCTTCCTCTTGTGGACGGGTAATTTTATTCTCGACTGAGCATGTGAATAATATAAGGTGAAGTTGTTGACAACGATAGGTACCGTGAATGCGACCGTCAGAACACCACACAACACACACACGCAGCCAATCACGTAACCTCCCTCAGTCTTCGGTACAACGTCACCGTAACCCACGGTTGTCATGGTAACGAGGGACCACCAAATTCCTACTGGGATGCTGTTAAAAGTCTCGTTTTCAGTGTAAAATATCACACTGGCAAAGATAAGAACTCCAGTAAATAAGAATACAACAAGCAATAGTAATTCTTTGGCGCTCACCTTGATAGTATACACTAAAATCTTAAACGCACTGTAGTGTTTCATAAGCTTAAAGATCCGCAGGATTCTAACTGTTCGAAGGGCCAGCATCGATTTGAATAAACTGCTTGTATCTTTGGAGGCCCCGTAGGGGTCAACAGTGATTAGAATAATTGCAACTAAGTGGGGGATGAGGCAAAGAAGATCTATCACATTTAGTGCGCTTTTGAAGAACGCTAACTTACTAGGAGAAAAAGACACACGAAAAATAAACTCTATCGTGAAATACGCCGCACAGACGTAGTCCATGTACACCATAGCCGGATGTGGTTCTGTATCCGCAAACAAGTACGAAGTCTTTAACTCTTTCCGAAAGCAGTAGGCCCCGTTAGCAGCATAGTAGGCTGTGAAAGTGTCTGATGCATTCTGAAGCCGGGCGCCAGGTATAGGAACTCGGAACCAGTGGTAGGTCTCCAGACAGAATATAGCAATGGAAAGAACGACGAAAAACATCGACACGACGGCGTAAATCTGAAATAAAGACGGCACATTGTTGCACTAACGACAGTACGACGGTCTCCATTTCTTATATAAAACATAAATAATTCTTTCATACCAAACTCTACAATAAGCACCAACAGCAAAATAACGCCATCCAAAAAATGCTAAAGCGATGCAACAAAATGGAACTGATTCTTAATAATGCCACTGTTAAGCACATCTTGGGCAAAATCATAAGAAGAAAATACAAACTATAAACCTCGGTTTGTGGAGTGGGAATTTCTTTCTGATTGCGCCATTTCCTGATCATTGCCTAGTAAAACCTTGCCTTTGCCTTCTTTCCATATATGAGTTTTTGTACAAAGATCCCTATTCAAAAATGTTTTTGGTCAGAACTTTTTTCAAAATTTTTGCTTCAAATTTTGCGATAGACTAAATTCTCAATTTTATCAAGAAAATATTTCATCTGCATTTAAACTGTTGGAAAATATCTACAAAAAGCCATTATCAGTCACTAGGAAACATACAGACGGTTCAGAGGTGAAAGAAAAGAATAGGCAAATATAATATGAAAATAATGCTCTACCCACCCCCACCCCACCCCCGGGGAATAGCGGGGACTTTGAGTTTTGGTCCAGCTAATCCCCGCTAAACGCCCCAACCTGTGGGGACTGCTCGTTGGTAAAACCACTGCTGTTTTTTTTCCAGTAGCCTGCTATCTTTTCATTTCACGGCCCTTTTGCCTATATAAAGCAAACCCCAGGTATTTCTCCCGCACTGCCGTGGCAAAACTTTGGTCATCAAAGTCCCGCTCATTTCCACGGCTATCCCACAACTTCCCCCGGGAGTGGGGGAAGGGGTTGAGGCCTTGGTTACAAATATCTAGTGCATAAACCGTGTATAAACTGAGGCAGACCATTATCAGGAATGTGTCAACTTTAATTGGCCTAAGTGAACAAAGACTATATACAATTTTTTTACTTTAATTGGTATTGACAACGAAGAGTACCACAGAATCGATCGGCTTGACAAGATAAACTTAGGAAATGCATAAACTGCACCAGATTTGCAGATCCGCGTCTTAGTCTGTTTCCATCATCGACAATGGGTTTCAAGTTAATTGCAGTCAATAGGCAAAGTCAAATCGCATGTAGATTCAGCAAAAATCGTTTATCCAACAAAGAGTTTATCCTGAAGCGGAAATGACGACATCAACAACAGGAAATAAGTCAGGCTCGTCAACTTTAATGAATTCTCAGAAAGATTCGATTTTCATTCTCAATGGCATTATCTAAACTCTATAATGAGCCGCATCATGAGAAAAACCAGATTTTTGCCTATGCGAAAACAATGGCGCAGATCAGCTGTGCAGTAACTGCACAGCTGATCAGCGCCTTTGTTTTCGCTCCTCAGATAGTACAATTCATCTTCTTCTTATATCCGAAATTTCAGGCTTCTAGCCATTTTCTATAGCAGCACACAGGCCGGTTTGTGTTAGACCTGGTCGGAAACCCCGAAGACCGACTTTCTCATGTCGCGGCTCATAATCAGACTGGTGACATTGTTAGATCAGGTGTATCGATATCTGATAATGGAAGAACTCGATTCCTTGAACATGTTGAATAAACATTATGAAAACACGGCCATGCAATAAACAGATATTTTTCGAAAAATTTCAGCGAAAAAAATTGATATTTTTATTATTTTTGCTCACAACATAGATTGTCGGTACACCACAATCTATGTTTTGGAGCAAAAATAAGAAAATTAGGTATACCCCTGCAAACCAGTTTTTCTATATATGAAAGCGGGGTTTAAGGGGGTATATATTGCACGGACATGTTTTCCTGATGCATTGCGCCATTCCATTCATAACAAAACCAAACGACGGTGTCTTAATTAATAGAGATGGACTTCCACAGACATTCACTAATTCTGACAAGTTACCATTGCACTTGTGAAAAGTTTCCTATGGCGAAACAATCAGAACGTCCAGGGGCTACAAAACTTATGAAAAAAAAATAAATAAATGAAAAAAATAAAAAAAAAAATAAAAAATAAAATAAAAAAAAAAATAAAGGCCTACGAACCCAAACTTCTGATATTTGCATATGATATGCTGTCATAATTTAGTGAAATATTAAAAGAAAGCTTCAAAGAATGTAAGAAATGACTAACGAAAGAACGAAAAAGAAAGAAAGAAAGAAAAAAAAAAACAAACCCAAAAACAAGCAGCCCAAAGCAACGATCGCTCACCCGAGAACCAACAAGTTAAACTACTAAGTGTGGTCAAAACATTTTTTGCCATGATGATTCTAACTTCTGACTTTTTTTTTTTTTTTTTTCAAACACTCAAGGGCAGCTAACTCCACTGTCGAATCTGACCGAAATTCGAACTCATCCGAGATATCATGGTTGTTAATTTTCCCATACGTTCAAGGGCAGCTTACTCCGGAGGGTGTGTTCTAAACTGGCCAAAATTCGAACAAACTATATATAAGTTAAGGAATTAAAATACGCAACACATAAAAAATCAACTGTAAAGTATGTATTTGACGTTGTAATTAAATCTCTTTTATGTATGTACTTGTGGCATGTGATAAAATGAGAAAACGTCATTTTATTTTATACTTAGCAGTGAAATTAATGTAAAACAATCCCAGTACTAAACATACTTTGTATCTGAAAAACTAGTCGCCTCTTGATCAAGAAAAACATGGATAGGGCTAAAACACAATTTGTATTTATTTGTGTTTTGTCCATTACGAGATTCTTTAACATGATTGTTCTTTGATGGCATGGTAAAACACAGTATTCATTAGGAGAACATGTCCGTGTAATGTATATCCCCTTATACCCCACTTTATACAGCAAAACGGGTTTGCAGGGATATACCAATTTTTCTTATTTTTGCTACAAAACATAGATTGTGGGTACTCGTTAGAACCATCTCATCGAGGCGGTTCTAACGTGCACCCACAATCAATATTTTGAGCAAAAATAAGAAAAATATATATAAAAAAATCTACTGAAAATTTTCATTTTTACAACTTAAAAAAATCTCTGTTTATTGATAAAACTGACGTCAAAAAAACTAACGTCGAAAAAAGCAAATTTTGACGTAAACGTCGGGGAGAAGGTGAAGATGATAAATATTGTGCATGTTTGGTAATCTGACGTCGACTTGATAACCTGCAATAAAGATTGGCGTCATTGCATGCGTGAATGTCATCCCAGGTTGCTTTGACATTGGTACACGGAATGCAAAAGTGCACAACAATGAAAAATAGGCAATTGACGCCATTTGGATTATTATTTTAATGTGGGCCTTTTGTGCTTGTACGGTATTGGCGTACCGAAAGATGCCACGACATGTTGTTTTTTTCAAGCAACAGTGACGTCACAGGTACCGTAGAAATGGGACTCCTAGCGTTTGTTTTGTCATTGACGTTTGTGACGTTAAACGTCCCAAACATAATCTAATGTTACCAACAGGTCAATGAATACATCTGCAATCACTTTTAACAGTTTTGGAATCAATAAACTTTACTTTGGTTCAAAACTGACTTCAATTGATCTTGTTTCTAGTAGGCATTCTAGTAGGCAGCCATCCAATCAATCATTTGAGGCTTATTTTCACTTAAGATGGCAAAATTGAGTATGCCTGAAGCCATAGGGGCGGATGCCATGTCCAGATTTGCCTATTAAGGTCAGAAATCAGGTCAAAGTTCAATGAGTGCAAAAGTTAAGAAACGTTACCACAGCTGAATATACAAGTATAATCATGGCCAAAGTTAGTGGTTTGAATGCTGAGATTTGGTATACTAGTGGCTAAATAATATACTAAGGGGTTGTATATATAGAGGATATTTGCTTTTTTGAGGTTAATGCCAAATACATTTCATCGAGTGAGTTGAAAACATCAGAATTTTCACGAGTGCGCAGCACGGGTGAAAATTTTTATGTTTTCAACTCACGAGCATTGGAAAATGCCCGTGTATTGTATAAAATAAAAAGAAAATTTGCTTTTTTTCGGTGAATACCAAATATATTTCATCGAGTGAGTTGAAAACATCAGAATTTTCACGAGTGCGCAGCACGAGTGAAAATTTTTATGTTTTCAACTCACTCGATGAAATATATTTGGTATTCACCGAAAAAAAGCAAATTTTCTTTTTATTTTATACAATACACGGGCATTTTCCAATTTACAAGGCAGGCCGTGAAAATGCAAAAACCAAAAATTTTTGAAAACACAAATAATTTTGGTACCACATTGTTCCTTACGTTCAAACTAAGAAAATGAATACCCACACATTTAATGACGTCAAGTAAATGGAAACGTCAGAAGTAATCCAAAATCTACAGTGAAGATATAGGCTGATATCAGTCACTAGTGACTTTTGATATCAGTGAGATTTGATATCAGTGAAATTTCATATCAATGAAAATACCAATTTTATCAAGTTTTGATATACATTGGTTTTCACTGTAAAGTATAAAATAAGTCACTTTATCAAGCATGTAGGTCTGAACCAGGGTATAAAAGGTCAAAAGGTCAATAAGTGCAATTTAGCAATTTTTCAGAGACATACACCAATGTTCATTAGAATGTTGGAAAATATTTGGCTTAAACTCATTTTATGGATGAATTTATATCAAATTCATTGAAACAAACACATTTAAAAGATCCCTAAATAGATAGCTCAGTCTCAGACATTTATTTTTAAATTGAATATACATGTACCATTTCCATAACAACACATTTGATAAAAAGGTAAACTTCTTTAAAATAGTTCGCCATGAACCCAAGATTGCAGTACAATAGCGTCTATAGAAAATACTTTTACAGAAATGAATTCACATGGATATCCTGATTTATAGTCCTGATGATGCAGGTTGACATTCATGGGCAATTGAAGATGACCACCAAATTACAAGATGGCTGCCAAAATAAGTTTGTTTTTTTTTTTTTTTGTTTTTTTTTATTTAGAAATTCATGCATATGTGCAATAAAATTTAAACATATGACATTTAAAGTGGAGAATACATAGAACTTATATTTAAATAATTTTGAAACTAGAAGAAATAGAAAAAAAATCAATATGGCCTCACAAAGCCAAGATGGCTGCATTAAACAAGAGGACCAATGGTCATGTAGCTCACCCCTGAGATTTGCTCAATGTAAGCTTAAAGGTCAGATGATGATAACCCTGAGCGCTGAGTTCTGATCTGACCTGACCCAAAACATAATGCAACCTTCCCCTACCTCATTGATGCTTTAGTTATAATTTGACCGTGAAAGGCCCAGCGTTCTTAAATATATTAATGTTTGAAAGTGTTAACGGATGGACGGACGCCGGCTTGAGTACTATCCTATAAGCTCATCTTGTGAGCCTTCAGCTAGCTGTGCATTTTAGTAAACACAAATAAACAGGATGACAGGAATTCTCTTTTATATAATTGTTATCTGCAGTTCACTGACACTAAATGTTTTAAATTTATATACACATTATGGAAGGCGCAGATATTGGCGTTATATGGTCAAACGAGGTGGAGGAAACCGGAGAACCTGGGAAAACCACCAATCTAAGATGGGCGACTAATACCCTGCCTCATCCCTTGACCCGAGCAAACGAGACATGGACTGTTTTGAAGGTATTAGATAGGGTTTATGGGCAGGGATATGGTAGAATAGGCTCGGATTGGGTAGGCTAGAATAGGGCAAAGTATGAATGGTATGTGGTATGGCACTGGGTTTTAAAGCTGTTTGTATTTATAGAGACTACGAACGGTAGTATGGGAATGGTGAATGTTTGGTTTTGTTATGCTTTGATGGAACCAGGCAATATTTTTTCAGCCATGTTGTGATAAAGCCACAACTTTTTGTTATGAGCAACGATTTTAAAGTGTGTTCATCAGGGACTGAATACTTGGCGGAGATATGGATAAAATTCTCTTGCTCTGGTACTCTACTACCGGGCTACCACACTCCCCTGGTGTATTGTAGGTTAAGGAACAGTGGGTTAGGATATTGTAACAGGTGAAAAAGTTACTTTTTTACTGTTTGCCTCGAGGATTGAACCAGAACGGGATGAGCCAACACTCTACTGTGTGGCTGTAAAAGCCGACTTGTACAGCAAACCAGTATAAATGTGCATTATGCCGAGGCCACTGCATAATATATTCCGCTCCCATTTCAGATCCGTCACAAAACTCTACTTTACCATGTTTACATCTCTCAATATTGTATTCAACTCTATTTGGTTGATCATTTAACGTTGATCACCTAATGTAACAGGTCAACTTTTGCCTATGATTACGATTAGAGATAGGCGGGGTACAACAGGGGTGGGTGTGGATGCTAAAGATAAGACTTGCATCTTCTAGTAACTATGTACAAAATCTTTTGGGCTTAGTTTTGTGGTATTTTTGGATGTTGGGTTTGGGAACAAGTTATTGTTGTTGGTTGCATTTTTGTATGTTTACCTGTACTGTAGGAGAGTATTCTACTTTGGGCCTAACAATATTTCGTAGTTATATGAGGTAGGGTTGCACATTTACCATTGCAGAATGGAAGTGGTATTGGCATAGGTTTCTGTAATGCTTGTCAGGGACATCCGACTTTCATTGTCTAGGTATGGTGCACTGCAGTGTTTGTAATCAACAGTGTTAACGTACACAATGCTAGAGCCCCTTTCCTTCATGTATGCAAATTGGCGATGGTTTTAAAAAGACAAGACATATTTTGTCTTTCCGGGGTATGCCTCTGAAATCAATACATCAAGGATTTGACAGCAAAAATTATACATTCTACATGCAAAGATTCACGCCTTGCTGGAACAGAGCCTGCATTAGAGTTGGTATTTTGTAACACAAGAATCTTGAACCATACTCCTGTGCTAACCTTACATCCAGTTATCTAAAGTTAACCAATATAAACAAGATATGGCTGTTTAAAAACATTTGGACATCTGTGTAGTTGCCTAATTTTGCTAGTACATTTCTAAAAAGATAATGATCAGTGTTTCTTCAAATGGAGTTCTGATAGAAGGCATGTGATTTTCTATGTATACCGCATTATTTTTTACGTAATTTTCCTCTAAAGTTGCAAGGTTTTGTTAATATTCATTTAATAAAAAATCAAATGACATATATATTGTAGTACAGGGTGGTATAATATTGCACTAGCAATCATTTGATGCCATTTTCAGCATGTTAGGGCTTTTGGGTGCCGAGATACAAGTCATTCTGTAGATTTAGCCGTTTAATTTTTTCACTTTTCATTCCCATTTATGAAGTTTTCATTAAATTAATGAAATTGAAAATCAGATCATTCTTATATCAGACATTATTTTATGGCATTAAGGTGGTCCCTCTGACCACACTGACAGCCATGAGAATTGGTTTCAGAGATACAAGATAGATCATATAGCCTATCAAACACCTTGCAATAGCTCTAGTTTACTCGATTTTCAACATTTTGATTAATATTTTTGAACATGCAAATGAGATAATTTGCATTTATGCCCATGACATCAATAAATTTGTCAAATGGCATTACTGGTTTAATGACAAAGTGTCTCAATGATAGTTTGGGCCTGAAATAAGTTTATTTATAGATTTTTAGCAATTTTTCTGTCATTTTTAAAGTTTTCATTAAATTTCATGAATATGCAAATTAGATAACTAGCCTTGCTTACCATAGGATAAAAGGACAATGTCTAAGCTTTAAAATGAGACCAAGCTCAGTGGTCTAGGATAAGTAACAGCGGAGATATGACCAAGTTTGTATGCCCTACCCTATGCTTAAGAATCATGTCGACGGTTGCCATGGAAACCATGCATTTCTTTCATTGTGCAAAAGAGTTTATCAAACTCTTTGAGGACAAAAATTCTTTGAAGTTCTGGGATCCCAATAAATGATTTGGCACCCATGAAAAATTGTCATCGAGGTGCTAGGTGGGTCAAATTAGCTCCCGGGGGATTTTACGAATAACTTAGTAATTTTGCACTGAAATGACCTTTAACCTTGCTAGGACATATGCTTAGCACCCTCTTTTGTTATGCTATAAATGCCACATGCATAATAAGTGTATATAATGTAGTTTCGGAGAAATTTTGTGGAAAATACAGCAAAGGAATGACACTGAAAAGAGTTTTCATACATTTTCTTGTTATTTTGCACCCAGTTGACCTTTGACCGAATTCTGACACCCAGGGCCATTTACGGACTTGGCATCCACCCCTATACGCCATAGTACATGTCTAGGAACAATATATGCCAGCTTCTACCCCATTTTGCCATCTAAAGATTTTTTCCATCGATTGGATGGCTGCCTATAGCGTGTGTCACGGTGATTCAGTGAGGTTACGCGCACGTCATCAAGCATACGTAACCGACACAGTGACTTATCCTGCTGTATTTTGACGTTTAGATATTGATTTCATGTAATAAGGTCGAATACACGACAGGCTTGTATTACAAAGCCAGCCTGCAATGCCCCAAAGTGTTTGTTGCGTTTCTTTATTCCTTAAGTATATCATGGTTGTCCTTGTAACTGCCAAGAATGAAGAAGATCCAATCAAAAATGAAGGCGCTAGCGTGGCCACAACACCTAATAGTCATTTTTCAAACACTCAAGGGTAGCAAACCCTGCAGTCAGAGGTCTGATCTGGCCTAAATTTGAACTCATCCGAGATATTATAGTATGTAAGAATGGAGAAAAGGCGCTAGAGCGGCCACAACATTTCTCCCATTGTAAGTCTAAGGGGATTTTTCAAGCCGCTCGAAGGCAGCGGACTCCGCAGTCTGTGGTAGAATCTGGCCGAAATTCGAACTCATCGTAGTCCTTGTTACAACCAAGAATGTAAATGGTAATTACGAAAACTTGCCTATGCACACCCTGGTCCGTCATTACGTACAGGAAACAAAAGCAACGTATAGATTACTAAAGCGCAACGTATAGTTTACTAAAACCAGAGGACCATTGGTCCTGAGAACGCTCACCTGAAGCCTGATCCTGGAGTATTAAGTCATCATGAAATGACCTTGACCTTGAATACTCACACACCTTTATTGAATTCATAAGTTGTCTGCATCTGCAAAGTTTCAGGTCTCAGGCTACAATAGTTTCAAAACCCAGTGATTTATGAGAAAACCATAATTTTAATTTTGATATTTAAATGACTTTGGGTCAAGGTCAAGAAATGACCTTGGCCTTCATTAATTACTTACCTCAATTGACTCCATTGGTTGTCTGCATCTAGCAACTTCCAGGTCTCAGACTGCAACAGTTTCCAAAATATCCATTGTTTTCGCCTTTTCCCGTGTAAAAGCCTATGTTTCCAAAATTGACCTTGCCGTAAAATAGGTCAAGGTCATCCTATGGTCATCATTTGATCAAACTATGATGGGCTGTAGTCCCAAATGCTACATACCAAGTTTCGCGAAAATTGGCCTGCCGGTTCTGGAGAAGAAAATTTTTGAGTGGTTTTTACCATATATGGGCGTGGCGGCCATCTTGGTAACGTGACTTGGATTTCGCGATCAAACTTTCGTCTCCCCTACCCATGGATGCTCCACATAAAATTTCACTTTGATTGGCCCAGCAGTTTCAGAGAAGAAGATCTTTGAACAGTGTGTATGGACGACAAACTGGCCAAGGTCAAGAGATGACCTTGACCTAAATTAATCACATACCTTCATCTACTCCATTAGTTGTTTGCATCTACCACTTTTCAAGCATCAGGCTGCAATAGTTTTCAAAAAATCCATAGTTTTCACTTTTTCCCATGTAAAAGCCTATGTTCCCAAAATTGACATTGCCGTAAAATATGTCAAGGTCATCCTAGGGTCATCATTTTATCAAACTATGATTGGCTGGAGTCCCAGATGCTACATACTAAGTTTCATGAAAATCGGCCTGCCGGTTCTGGAGAAGAAGATTTTTGAGTGGTTTTTACCATATATGGGCGTGGCAGCCATCTTGGTCATGTGACCTGGATTTTGCGATCAAACTTTCGTCTCCCCTACCCATGGATGCTCCACATAAAATTTCACTTTGATTGGCCCAGCAGTTTCAGAGAAGAAGACCTTTGAAAAGTGTGTATGGACGACAGACTGGCCAAGGTCAAGAGATGACCTTGACCTACATTAATCACATACCTTCATCTACTCCGTTAGTTGTTTGCATCTACCACTTTTCAGGCATCAGGCTGCAATAGTTTTCAAAAAATCCATAGTTTTCACTTTTTCCCATGTAAAAGCCTATGTTTCCGAAATTGACATTGCCGTAAATTAGGTCAAGGTCATCCTAGGGTCATCATTTTATCAAACTATGATGGGCTAAAGCCCCAAATGCTACATACCAAGTTTCATGAAAATCGGCCTGCCGGTTCTGGAGAAGAAGATTTTTGAGTGGTTTTTACCATATATGGGCGTGGCAGCCATCTTGGTCATGTGACCTGGATTTCGCGATCAAACTTGCATCTCCTCTACCCATGGATGCTCCACATAAAATTTCACTTTGATTGGCCCAGCAGTTTCAGAGAAGAAGATCTTTGAAAAGTGTGAATGGACGACAGACTGGCCAAGGTCAAGAGATGACCTTGACCTAAATTAATCACATACCTTCATCTACTCCATTAGTTGTTTGCATCTACCACTTTTCAGGCCTCAGGCTGCAATAGTTTTCAAAAAATCCATAGTTTTCACTTTTTACCATGTAAAAGCCTATGTTTCCAAATTTGACCTTGCCGTAAAATAGGTCAAGGTCATCCAAGGGTCATCATTTTATCAAACTATGATGGGCTGAAGTCCCCGATGCTACATACCAAGTTTCGTGGAAATCAGCCCACCGGTTCTGGAGAAGAAGATTTTTGAAGGGTTTTTACCATATATGGGCGTGGCGGCCATCTTGGTCATGTGACCTGGATTTCGCGATCAAACTTGAAATGCCACTACCCAAGGAGGCTCCACATAAAATTTCAACTAGATTGGCCAAGCGGTTTCAGAGAAGAAGATCTTTGAAATTGTGGACGACGACGACGACGACGGACGGACGACGGACGACGGACGGACGCCGGATCATGGCCATCCTATAAGCTCACCTTGTGAGCCTTCGGCTCAGGTGAGCTAAAAATGGCGGATTTTGGTGGACACGAATCGGTGAGTAAGATTTGTTTATTGATTCTGATGTTCCTTTTTTGTTTATCTTAATCAAACACACCTTACGGACCAGCAAAACTATTGTGTTATTTGCCTCGATCGGTACATTCTGCAGGAAATCACCCATTTAAGTATAATGTTCGACACCCTTAGACAGCTGATTGCCAAATCGTGTATTTTGAACTTCTCCGAGAAGAAAACCTTATATTGTGGTCAAAGTTCGATGGTAAATGGGTTGATTTTTGATGTCGAACATAGATACTGACCTAATAAGACGATCTGGCCAAAAAAAAATTTCAAATGTCCTTTGATAGCGAAATTATTAATGATTTTTCATTACAACGCATTCGACACCTAAAACGGTACAACGAAAAAACAACTAAAACGTTCTAATTTGGGTAAAATAAACCTTATTACGATACTGTATGTAACATTCTTTGTTACTATAGCGTTTTATTTCATCCAAAGTTTTCATTTGTATACTTTTATCTCAAGATTTGCTGATATAGCTCACAGGTTAAACCCTAAAACATTAAAATAGGCATCAAAACCATCATATGAAGCCAAACTCGAGTTTTATGGCGACTTAATGTTTAAATTTAACAAAAATTTTGGATGAGAGTAATGAAAAGACAAAATCTGATCATTTTGCTGTTAAATTTAAAAAAGATAGTCAATCGATATCGAAGAATCGGTTGAATTTAATGCAATATACTGCATGCTTAGTTTTTAATCCAGATACGGTAAAAAAACTTTACTTTCCTCTTTAAGTGCACGCCGGTGGGTGCATGGGCCCTCAGACTCAATGACGGTACAGAACTAAAGCTGTCTTACAGATGGGAGGGACCTGACAACAAGTTAAGGTTACGGGATAAACATATGTCTCTGGTCGGATCCACCAAGGTTGAAATAGTTGTTTTGTTTTGCTCCCGGCGGTTTTTCAGTGTCGGCGTTACTGTTGAGTCGTCGTTTTTGTTTCATCACAGTGTTTACATTTGTTTTCTGTGATGCTTCATTGACGAACTAGGACGCTTCTATGAGAACCGAACATTGTTTGTTATTGAATCACAGTAGACTAAGGGTGAGGTTTGGCGCCAGTAAAACCGGTTTAAGCCCTCCAGTAAAATTTCTTTTGCTGACCATTCTAAGGCGATTCTACTGTGATTCTTTATGTTGTATGTTTGGCATGTCAGCTTCTGCTGTATACGCTTAATTTGTATTTAGTTGCAGGAAGCCGGATGGCTACCTTCCTTGGAAAGAGCTAGTCATCTTGCTCTTCATGTGTGTTGTCACATTTTCATGTTCAGGCATCCTGAACCTTCTGTTGATCTATTATGTTTGTTCTTGTTAAGTCTATATCTTTCCCGCTTGGTGTCTGTGTTTGGATTTTAAATTTAATTGTGTCTATTCCTGGGCTATATTTTCTACTTTATCTAACGTATAATAAACCTAAATTGATTTTTTTGCTGTATTTCAGGCCAGAGTGTGTCAGTGATGCTGATGAATTACCGACTGAGACGTTTAGCCAAGTGACACAAACTAACTAACCAGCGCCCAAAGAGAAGTTCCTGTTGCGACGTTGTTCCTGTCCTATCCTTTCTGTGTAAATACAAAGTTATCAACTCGTTCAAGAATTTTTACGTTAATACGTTTTTGATTGTTTTTAGATTGTGGACAGACATTAAGAGGATCTAACTGAGTCCATAGTATCGTAATAAGGTTTATTTTACCCAAATTAGAACGTTTTAGTTGTTTTTTCGTTGTACCGTTTTAGGTGTCGAATGCGTTGTAATGAAAAATCATTAATAATTTCGCTATCAAAGGACATTTGAATTTTTTTTTTTTGGCCAGATCGTCTTATTAGGTCAGTATCTATGTTCGACATCAAAAATCAACCCATTTACAATCGAACTTTGACCACAATATAAGGTTTTCTTCTCGGAGAAGTTCAAAACACACGATTTGGCAATCAGCTGTCTATGGGTGTCGAACATTATACTTAAATGGGTGATTTCCTGCAGAATGTACCGATCGAGGCAAATAACACAATAGTTTTGCTGGTCCGTAAGGTGTGTTTGATTAAGATAAACAAAAAAGGAACATCAGAATCAATAAACAAATCTTACTCACCGATTCGTGTCCACCAAAATCCGCCATTTTTTTTAGTAAACTATACGTTGCACTTTAGTAATCTATACGTTGCTTTAGTTTCCTGTACGTAATGACGGACCAGGGTGATGCAATATAGAGGGGTTTTTAAAGTTGTAAAAATTGAAAAAATTTAGTATTTTTATTTTTTTATTTTTCTTATTTTTGCTCAAAACATAGATTGTGGGTACTCGTTAGAACCGCCTCGACGAGGCGGTTCCAACGAGTACACACAATCTATGTTTTGCAGCAAAAATAAGAAAAATAGGTATGCCCCTGCATACCCCAGTTTTCTATATAAAAGAGGGGTTTAAGGGGGTATATATTGCACTGACATGTTTTCCTCATGGTTCTATCAAAATTGAGGTCGCTAGAGTTCACAACATTTCCCCCATTATAACCCTATGGGAGCCGAGTATCAGTTGGTATAGAAAACAGAGATACATTCGATCTGCTTCAAAATCTAATGCAATCCCCACCCCAGTCATGCTTCGTGTAAAATTTGATTGTATTTATATATGTGTTTACAGTGTGAACGAACGGACCCACGGACAGACAACGGCTTGAGTCCCATCCTATAAGCTCAACTAAGAGCCTTCGGTCCAGGTGGAAAAGAAAGAAAGAAAGAAAGAAAGAAAGAAAGAAAGAAAGAAAGAAAGAAAGAAAGAAAGAAAGAAAGAAAGAAACAGTAGCCATACCTTTGCTGCTCTCGATGTGGATGGTTCCTCCAGGATGTTCCACACCTGGTGTCTAAACCTCTGTAGGTAAGATGACTTCTCTCCCCATACTTCAACATGAGCCTGCTGGGTAAAGTTGTCATCAAGTGCAGCTAGGGTCTCTCTGTGGTCTTTAAACTTGCTGTAGTGGCCCCAACAACAGGGCTCAATGTCCAGCTCCGTTAGGCCCCAGTAATCAAGCTCCTTAAAATAACCAGAGGACCAATGGTCCTGTAAACGCTCACCTGAGACCTTTGATATATACATGTACCAATAAACTTGTTAGACTAGAATGGTACAATGCATGTATATAACCCTAGGGCAGGGTCAGAACAGCTCCTGGAGTCAATGTCTTTTTCAAATCATAAAAATTCAGTCCATTTGCCAATTACATGCAATTACTGCAAGTTTTGTCCTTCAAATGACATTTTAACAATTTTCTCCATTCAAATGCATGGGCGATCTAAGTTGACCTTGCCGTGAAATAGGTCAAGGTCATCCCAGTGTCATGATTTATACAAATTTGGTAGACTTTCGTTCCTTAATGCTTCATGCCAAGTTTCAAAATCATAGGCCTTCTGGTTCTGAAGAAGATTTTAATTTTTTCTTGCTATTTATAGCCATGGTGGCCATCTTGGTCATGTGACCTTGACCATTTATATAGACTTTCATTTCCTCTTCCTAAGGATGCTCCACATAAAGTTTGGCTTTGATTGGCTAAGCAGTTTCTGAGAAAAAAGCTGTTTGAATATTATGGTCATCTACATGTATATAGCTCAGGGGCAGGGGCAGACAACCCCTGGGCCTAAAATATTTTCATAAGCATAAATCTTCTGTCCATTTGCTCATTCCTAGCAAGTTTTCTGCCATTACATGACATTTTCCTATTTTTCCCATTCAAATGCATGGGCGACCTAAGTTAACCTTGCCGTAAAACAGGTCAAGGTCATCTTAGGGTCATGATTTATATAATCTTTGTAGAGCTCCATTCCCAGATGCTTCATATCAAGTTTCAAAATCATAGGCCTTCTGGTTCTGAAGAAGAAGATTTTTAAACGTTTTTGCTATTCATAGCCATGGCGGCCATATTGGTCATGTGACCTTGACCATTTATACAAACTTTCATTCCCTCTTCCTAAGGATGCTCCACAAAAAGTTTGGCTTCGATTGGCCTAGCGGTTTCAGAGAAGATGTTTCAATATTATGGTCACATACATGTATATAGCCCCGGGGCAGAGGCAGACAACCCCCCTGGGCCCAAAATATTTTCTTAAGCATAAATCTTCTGTCCATTTGCTCATTTCTAGCAAGTTTTCTGCCATTTAATTACATTTTCCTATTTTTTCCCATTCAAATGCATGGGAGACCTAAGTTGACCTTGCCGTAAAATAGGTCAAGGTCATCCCAGTGTCATGATTTATATAGACTTTGTAGAGCTTCATTCCCAGATGCTTCACACCAAGTTTCAAAATCATAGGCCTTCTGGTTCTGAAGAAGATTTTTAAACGTTTTTGCTATGTATAGCCATGGCGGCCATCTTGGTCATGTGACCTTGACCATTTATATAAACTTTCATTCCCCCTTCCCAAGGATGCTCCACATGAAGTTTGGCTTTGATTGGCCTAGCGGTTTTAGATGTTTGAATATTATGGTCATATACATGTATATAGCCCCGGGGCAGGGGCAGACAACCCCCCAGGGGCTAAAATTTTCCATTAACATTAATCTTCTGTCCATTTGCCTATTCCAAGTAAGTTTTACCCATTAAATAGCATTTTACCATTTTTCCCATTCGAATGCATTGCCGACCTAAGTTGACCTTGCCGTAAAATAGGTCAAGGTCATCCTAGGGTCATGATTTATATAAACTATGATTGGCCCTCGTCCCCAATGCTACATACCAAGTTTCGTGGAAATCGGTGCACTGGTTCTGGAGTAGAAGATTTTTGAAGTTTTTTGCTATTTATAGCCATGGCGGCCATCTTGGTCATGTGACCTGGACCATTTATGTAAACTTTCGTTTACCCTTCACAAGGATGCTCCACATGAAGTTTGGATTTGATTGGCCCAGCGGTTCTTTGAAATTGTGGACGACGGACGGACGACGGACGGACGCCGGAGCATGGCCATCCTATAAGCTCACCTTGTGAGCCTTCGGCTCAGGTGAGCTAATAAAATAAAAAATGATGATAGTGCAACTTCCAGGCTTTCACTGAGTTTGATGTTTTAATTATTTGAGCCGCGTTATGAGAAAACCAACAACGTGGTTTTCGAACAGGACCGACGCAAACCAAGCTGTTCAAGCAAAGAAGATGGCCAGAGACTGGAAATTTAGGATTTAGAAAATAGAGGAATTGTTCTATCCGTGTAGCGAAAACAAAGGCGCTGATCTGTGCCTTTCTTTTCTCATATGCAAAATGTTTGTTTTCTCATGACGCGGCTCATTTCTTGATTTCGTTCAAAGACAGGTGGGTGTTTAGTACTGTGTCAGTCCCTGATAACTGCTTATACCGTTAGACTGGATAAGATGGGTTTTATACCTCTACTAGCCTCCTAATAACAGCTTATAGTGTATGTAGACTAGATAAGATGTTTTATACCACTACTAGCCTCCTGATAACAGCTTATACCGTTAGACTGGATAAGATGGTTTTATATCTCTACTAGCCTCCTAATAACAGCTTTTATTGTATGTAGACTGGATAAGATGGTTTTATACCTCTACTAGCCTCCTGATAACAGCTTTTAGTGTATGTAGACTGGATAGGATGGATTTATACCTCTATTAGTCTCCTAATAACAGCTTATATTTTTTATTATATTGTATGTAGACTGGATAAGATGGTTTTATACATCTACCAGCCTCCTGATAACAGGTTATAGTGTATGTAGACCGGATAAGATGGTTTCATACCTCTACTAGCCTCCTAAAAACAGCTTATACTGTATGTAGACTGGATAAGATGGTTTCATACCTCTACCAGCCTCCTGATAACAGCTTATACTGTATGTAGACTGGATAAGATGGTTTTATACCTTTACTAGCCTCCTGATAACAGCTTATACTGTATGTAGACTGGATAAGATGGTTTTATACCTCTACTAGCCGCCTAATAACAGCTTATATTTTTATTATATTGTATGTAGACTGGATAAGATGGTTTTATACATCTACTAGCCTCCCTATAACAGCTTATAGTGTATGTAGACCTGATAAGATGGTTTTATACCTCTACTAGCCTCCTAATAACAGCTTATACTGTGTGTAGACTGTATAAGATGGTATTATACCTTTACTAGCCTTTTTTCAGTGGCTGTAGAACCGAGGAACAATCTAGTAAACGACTTGGATTGAACATTAGCAAAGTTTACTCGTTTAGGTGTGGAGGCTCTGTGTGCAAACTGGCGAAGAGCTTCAGAGACAAGACACCGTTATTTTTGTGAGCACAGGAAAAACAACTCGGATAAATGGGACACGGAAAGTTTATTTTAGACCCCAGATCTATAATTTAAATCGGTTTCTGGTTGCAGAGTATTTATTTGCCAATAACAAACAAAAGTGGCATCCATTTGTAAACTTAATTGATTAAATGAGCACCGGCGAATGTACCTAATTTACCCTCATTTTCATTGCAGATGACTTGTCAAAACTTGGTTGGTCAGTGTAAGCTGCGAGATCGTCCAGGGGCCTGATAAAAGTCGTTACTCTTGCCTGTATTTAAAATCTTCAAATGAAAAACTAATGCATGGTTTGCAGTTCTTACGAAATAAGTAGGTTTTCTCATAATTCGCCTAAATATCATTAATAAATGAATATGAATATTGATGTGTTTCACTATTGTGTAGAATTTTCCATTTAAATGCTGTGTTGTATAGGATTTTCCATTTAAGCAATTTCAATTGAATTAATTAGAATCTTTCATAAGTGTATTGTCTTTGTTCTTGTTTGAATGCCAATTAAAACGTTTGACATTATATTCTTTTTTCTGTGTTTTAAAGGGTAAAAAATTCCTTTCCATCTTGCTTGATTTCTCTTGAGACATTACAAAAACTCGCACATGCATTAAACAAACTGATTGTTTTCGTCTTAGAAAATTTTAAAATATTTTCTGTATTTTTGCGCAAAATATTTATTGTGGGTACATGTTAGAACCGCCTCGCCGAGGCAGTTCGAACGAGTACCCACAATCTGTTTTGGATCACAATCACATTGTATTATATGTATATTGTACATGCCCATAATCCCTGTTTTGGATCAAAACTATATTTTGATTCCATGGTTAAGGAAGCGTTACAGCAACGTTACACTAACGGCCCTAACTCACACGAAAAAACCTAAGATAATAAAGGTCTTGGTTTCCTCAACATTATGTAGAAAGAACACAGAACAATACTCTTCTTGCATCAATTAAATCCAAAACTTCGATCCTCTGCCTAACTTATGTGACTGTACAGCCGGATCTACGTCGGAACTGATCGAACACTACGAAGACTGGTTTTCTCGCGATGTAGCTCAACTATATGCCTCATCATTGTGGGACCTGAAGTTTATAAATCTTGATGAACCATGAAAGTGAATGGTGAAGATTTTCATTAAATATTAATACGCCACACTATGATAAAACAAACACATTTTCATAGACACGGTATTATACTCGTATATTTGAGCCGTCTCGTGGGAAAACCAACAATGTGGTTTCCGAACAGGTCTGACACCAACCGGCCTGTACAAGCATAGAAAAAAGCTAGAAGCTTGAAATTTCAGATTTAAGTAGAAGAGGAATTGTACTATCCGAGTAGCGAAAACAAAGGCGCTGATCAGCTTCGCGGTTACCGCGAAGCTGATCTGCGTCCGAAGTTTGTTTTCGCCTATGCAGATTGTTGGTTTTCCCATGAGGCGGCTCATTTCACGTTGCGATAATTTTCAGCTGCACGCTCTGTATAAATGTAACAAGGTGCCTACCCAAAAACATGCGTGTACGAGACGTTCGCATGAAAATCTGTATTCGAGATTTCCGACAATGGGGACACTAAACAAGTCTAGAGACTTTAAATTTCAGATTAAGAAAGTGTGAATTTTAACACGATTCGAACGAGTCAAAATCTAAAAAAAAAAAAAAAAAAAAAAAAAAAAAAAAAAAATGAAAGTATGAAAGTTTGACTAACCGAATGGCTTGCTTTATTTGTGATTTATGTTCGCAAGTCATCAGCCACGAAAAATGAAATGAGCCGCTGCATGGGAAAACCAACAATCTGCATAGGCGAAAACAAAGGCGCAGATCAGCTTCGCGGTAACCGCGAAGCTGATCAGCGCCTTTGTTTTCGCTACACGGATTGTACAATTCCTCTACTTTCTTAATCGAAAATTTCCAGCCTCTAACCATCTTCTGTGACTGTACAGCCCGGTTTGTGTGGGACCTGGTCGGAACCCAAATTGTTGGTTTCCTCACGCACAGGCTCAAATAATAATTAAAAATCACTCCTGGTGCCCCTAAAAATAAAAGTAGACTAATCCGAATGACAAAGATGGGTAAGTCCATTCGTTACATATGAGCCTGTGCGTGAGAAAACCAACAATTTGAGTTCCGACCAGGTCCGACACAAACCAGTCTGTACAAGCACAGAAAAGAGCTAGAAGCTTGAAATTTCGGATTTAAGTAGAAGAGGAATTGTACTATCCGTGTAGCGAAAACAAAGGCGCTGATCAGCTTCGCGGTTACCGCGAAGCTGGTCTGCGCCTTTGTTTTCGCATATGCAAATTGTTGGTTTTCTCATGCACAGGCTCATATTGATTTACCTACCCCTTGTATGATATTCCCGCACAGATTCTGATCAGTGTGGAGTTCCTCCGTGCGGTAGTAGTGCAGGATGGACGCAAACACCCCGGGATGGCGGTCAAAGAAATATTCGTTACGTTCCTTGTCCCACGCGTCATCGGCTTCCCCGAGAACCGAGAGGAGTGCAAGACGGGTACCAGTAATACGCTCTAGAGTGCTGGAAAACGTCTCAAATGGCGTCCCTCCGACGTTAATTCGTATTCTCTTGTCTTTTGCCGGGGTCTCGTTCTCGCGTTTCTTCTTTATAAACTCCATGTTAGTTGACTAGTGGGCTGATGCCCTAGGTTACTCTAGGTTTCATAATGAATAGATACAATTTTGTTGGTTAATAGTACACATTTTACACGTTCACTGGGATAAAATCAGAAAAAAAAATATTATATTTCAATATTATAAGTAATTATAAGTATTATAAGTATAATATAGTAAGTTATTACACACATTTACAACTCAGTTCCTCTCTCACTATCATGATGAACTGACAGTCGATTATTGTTACTAATTAATAATATTCTCCAGTAAAATCTACAGGTACCAAAAGTTACTCAGTATATCGTTATTTGGTTTCTATAAAATATTTCCTTTTTGATATAATCCTAAAAATATAATCTTTTGAAACTATTCGCTTAAAATGCCATTTTCATAATTTTCTCTAGTTTATCCATATAACAGAAAATGGGTATATGTTTGAAAAAATGCACTTTGTTTGTTGCTTCGAAACGCCGCTTTGTTTGAGTGAACGTTCCTTTAATGAATAATCCTTGTACATTTAAAAAAAAACATTTTGAAAATTCCGAACTAAATTCTCTGAAAAATCCATTTTCATCATTCAATTTGAAGCTTATGACAATAATTGAACAATTCCACAAATACCTGGCCTGATTGTCATCGAAAATTAATTCAATTAAGCCTTATTGAAACCGCAATTAAAACCGTTCGATACAGTCTCCTGAATATTCGACGTTATTACATGGTATGATTTCATTTTCACCTGCAAGTTTGCCTACAGACACCAATCGACCGGTTTTCTCTCTCTATATATATATAAAGCGTCCCGAGTGAGAGCGGTCCACGGCAGTGAAAAACTATTCTATTCTATAACTTTATTATTCAAGTTGGTGAAGTTGATATTTGCGCTATATTTGCTATTGTATTTGGTCGCCATGGGAAACATGACCAACACCAATCTTTTCTATGAAGTTTCTCAACGAGGTCCCATAATCCGAGCTATATAGTCACATGAAATGACACATGTGCAAGTGGATATAAGAAACAAAGGTATTGTTTATGCCTAGGTTACACTTCCCGGACGCCGTGCATTTTTTTGTCTCTGATTTTCCGTACGATTTTTCATCCATTGTAGATGATGGCCATGTTCTACGGCGTATGTGTTTACATTACATACTGACAGCGTAAGATTTCTTTCTTAGATTTTTGTCATTGGGGAACAAGGAATGGAGATAAAATGAGCCTTGACGCGAGAAAACCGGTCTTCGGGGTTTCCGACCAGGTCCGACACAAACCGGCCTGTACAAGCTCAGAAAAGAGCTAGAAGCTTGAAATTTCGGATTTAAGTAGAAGAGGAATTGTACTATCCGAGTAGCGAAAACAAAGGCGCTGATCAGCTTCGCGGTTACCGCGAAGCTGATCTGCGCCTTTGTTTTCGCCTAGGCAAAAATCCGGTTTTCTCACGATGCGGCTCATATGAAGATCGCACGGCAATCGTGCGATTTCCGCAGCTGCCTTAGGGTGAAAATCATACGGTTTCCTTACAACCGCCGTGCAAGCTAACAGCCAAAACGAGTTAAAGTGATCGAATTCGGGTCATATTTTGTCCCAAAACTTTTTTGGCTTAGATTTTCATTTTTTGCATTTTTTTCGACTATGTGACATCTGCCAAGTAAATTGTGATGTTTAAAAAATGTTAGCAACCCGAATTTTTCAATTTTATAGCTTCCCGAACAACAACACTGAAATCTAATGTGAGCTACGTTACTGTGGAAGGTTATTTTAGAACATGCAATATACGAGGGGGGTTCAGAAAGTTCTGTCATAGGTGTTATAACTTTGTTAATAGATATAATAGGTTGTTGTATTATACCTTGATTGAAAGGGCTACCTTTCTCCTTTATAATGATGCCAAACAATGCACGAAAAGAAATAAATACTTTGATATAGACGCCTTTAAAGACACCAGGGGTAAACCACTGGCACGTTTTCTTAAATTTGTGAATATTATTTAAAGAAAATCGACTTCGAAAAAATATAATCCATGTAATATATTTTTGAAACATAGATGAATATATCCTGCAAAAATCAAAATCATTCAGCTGAATTTAATTGAGTTATAGTAAAATGAAATATTGAAATTGGCTTGTTGTACATACATTAAAAATACGGTTTAAATTCAAATGACATTTATTGACATCTACACGTAGTCCAGGAAGCTTAAAATGCATTTTACCATTTAATTGTTTCATCCTTGCGTGCTCTATAGTAAACTTATAAAAAAGCAAACACATATAATGGTGCAGCGGTGCCAGAAACGCTACAGGGGTACGTATTTTAATGACGTCATATACATCGCTTTATTATAAAGTCAGCATAGCATCGATAACGGCAATTTTTGTCACATTGCTTTTCTAAATATATTATTACTTATAACTGTAAAGTTGGAGAAAATTTGATCGGAAGTTATAAAGATATAACGCAAGAAACGCACACAATAATATTCACAAATTCAAGAAAACGTGCCAGTGGTTTTACCCCAGGTGTCTTTCAAGGCATGTATTTCGAAATATTTATTTCGTTCGTGCATTGTTTTGGCATCATTATAAAGGAGAAATGTAGCCCTTTCAATCATGGTATAATACAGCAACCTATCATGTATTATTAACAAAGTTATAACACCTATGACAGAACTTTCTGAACCACCCTCGTATGTAACAAGGAATGACGTATTCAACGGTTCTGAAACTTATATTTCAAAATTGCCTTTTCTTTGCTTGAAAACAAGTGTTACATGTAAATTTTGTGACATAATTGCTTTCTTAGCGTAGTTCGAATGTTGGACCCAAAGGAAAAAATAAAAATCCGGTTGTTTTATTATATATGCAAAGGTTGTTTTGCTGATTTTCCATCCACGTTTGAAGACTAATCAAGAAATGATATTGTTTTGATTTAGAATAGATATGGTTAATACGAATTTTTGAGGCACTTGTAATACCGATTTGTTATTTTCATGTAGGAGAATGTAACAGTAGGTTGGTAACGTAATTCACAAATCAAGTATCTATGCCTTCTTTCTTTTGTGAAATCGCACGTTTCTCTACAAAATATCTACATCAGATGTGCCACAGAATGTTATTTGTACATCTTTTCTTACCTTAAACACAATTAATTGTATAAGTCTTTGTTAATTTTGCAGAAAGAACCCTTTAAATTGTACACTATAAAATTAAGTAAAAAAATCTTTTTATTATTTTTAATTCATTAACTTGTTGTAGTCCGCCAGACACTCAACCAGTAAAGAATGAATCACCACAGAACTATTCAGAGAGCTTGTATACAACAGAATAAGGCTTAATGTTGTCGAAAAAGTACATTTTAACAGAAAATAATGCCATAAAATAATGAAGGTAACGTAATTCACACACAAATTAATGTTCTATTTTGTAAAACGTAGTATAATACAAAAATAGTTTACATGTTTCTCTTTCGCATAAAACTATCAAGTGACATGCAAAGTGAGTCAGTAGAACATTTGGTGAGTCAAGAGAACATTTGGGATAGAAAACAATAACTTTAAGTGGACTAGGGCGTCAAAGAATGTGCCTATTTTAAATTGCGTGTATACAAAAAGACAGTAGACGCACACTTTTTGGATTATCTGTATACATGGTGACATAGATTAATGATAAAAACGATATACCAAGACGACTTATGTCTTCAGTCACTGAATGTATGAATTATGTGATCCTACGATGGATCTTATGCAGAATTATATAAAATGTGAATTATGTTATGCGCATGTGAATTACGTTACCTACATTCAATCGCATTCAATTTATAGAAGGTATGGTAAACAGAATGTAAGTTTTAATAATTAACTTTTGGTTTTTATAAATAACACTTTGCACATATTGCATCGACGTGATAGCTATTTATATAATTTACATAAAAGGGAATGATGATGTACACAATCGCAAGCCAAAATTGAGCCGTCTCGTGGGAAAACCAACGTTGTGGTTTCCGACCAGGTCCGACACAAACCGGACTGCACAGAAGACAGCTAGAAGCATTTCGTATTTAGGAAGTAGACGGATTGTACTGTCCGTGTAGCAAAAACAAAGGCGCTGCTCCTTTGATTTCGCATATGCAAATTGTTGTTTTTTTCCTATGAGGCGGCTCAAATGCAAGATAGGCTACTGTGCTGTGCTCAACAACTACGCTTTGATTTCGCGTGTACACGTATAAAACCCATGGTTTTCTTTTCGAGTTTCACTTGACGCGGTCCCATTCATGTTGGGGCTATGATAGGATCAGAGATAATAACGAGACAAAAGTTCTGTTATTATGGCAACTTTAGTGAAGATCAGTGTTATTGGAAAGCTTGACGATTGCATTACAATAGCTATTGACGATGTCGTGGGAAAACCAACAATGTTGTTTCCGAACAGGTCTGACACAAACCGGCCTGTACAGTCACAGATTTGAGCTTCGGACTGTATTATCCGAGTAGCGAAAACAAAGGCGCTGATCAGCTTCGCGGTTACCCATTTGAAAAAAATCACTTGAAAAAATCATCTAACAAGGACAGGGTCCTATAATGACCCCCGGGGCATGATTGGCAGGATTTATGTAGAGCAGTAGAGCTCCACATGGCATTGTTGTATATTAAATATACAAGCTTTGTGTCATGCTGTTGCAGAGAAGAGTTTTTCATGTATTTCCATTATATGTCTATGGTAGATAATGACATGCCTGGGCCGTGGGGCGTGGCCTGTATGGACCTGGGGCACCGTTGGCAGCATTTATAAAGGAGAGTATTATACATTAGTCCACACAACATATGAAGCTATGGGCCATATGGTTTCGGAGAAGAAGATTTTTTAAGTTTTTCCAATTGTAAGTCTAAGGGAGCTATTGACCCCCGGGGTGGGGCCATTTCTGACCCCAGGGGCATGCTTGGCAGGATTTATGTAAAGCTCCACATAACAATGCTGCATACCAAATATAAAAGCTTTGGTTGTTGTGGTTTCAGAGAAGATTTTTTTCATGTATTTTCCATTGTAAGCCTACGGCAGATAATGATGCCCCAGGGCGGTGCCTGTATGGACCCCAGGGGCACTGTTGGCAGGATTTATAAAGAGGACCACTATACATTGCTACACACAAAATATAAAAGCTCTGCCCCAGGCCTTGTGGTTCCGGAGATTTTTTTTTTATGTTTTTCCCATGACGCCCCCGTGGCGGGGCCCGTATGGACCCCAGGGGCACTGTTGGCAGGATTTATAAAGAGGACCACTATACATTGCTACACATAAAGTATAAAAGCTCTGTGCCTTGTGGTTTCGGAGAAGATTTTTTTTTATATGTTTTTCCCATCGTATGTCTATGGGAGCTAATGACTGTAAATGACCTCCGGGGCGGGGCAATTTTTTACTACAGGGGCATGGTTGGCAGGATTTATAAAGAGGACCTTTACACATTGCTACATATAGAATATAAAAGTTCTGGGCCTTGTGGTTTCGGAGATTTTTTCATGTTTTTCCCATGACGCCAGCGGGGCGGGGCCCGTATGGACCCCAGGGGCACGGTGGGGGGTTGGTAGGATTTATATAGAGGACCACTATGCATTGCTACACACAAAATATGAAAGCTCTGGGCCTTGTGGTTTCGGTGAAGAAGATTTTTTACGTTTTTCCCATAACGCCCCCGGGGCGGGGCCCGTATGGACCCTAGGGGCACAGTTGGCAGGATTTATAAAGATGACCACTAAACATTGCTACACACAAAATAATAAAGCTCTGGGCTTTGTGGTTTCGGAGAAGAAGATTTTTTTTTTGTTTTTTTTTTTCCCATTGTATGTCTAGGGAGCTAATGACCCCCCGAGGCAGGGCCATTTTTGACCCCAGGGGCATGGTTGACAGGATTTATAAAGAGGACCACTATACATTGCTACACACAAAGTATGAAAGCTCTGGGCCTTGTGGTTTCAGAGAAGAAGATCTTATGTTTTTCCCCATGACGCCGGCGGGGCGGGGCCAGTATGGACCCCAAGGGCATGGTTGGCAGCATTTATGAAGAGGACAACTAGACATTGCTACACACAAAATATGAAAGCTCTTGGCCTTGTGGTTTAAGAGAAGAAATTTTTTATATGTTTTTCCCATTGTAAGTCTATGGGAGCTATCTGTTGCCATGGAAACCAGAGTTCTGATCCGACCTGGCCCAAAACCTTATACAACCTTTCCCCCTCCTCAATGATGCTTTAGATAAAATTTGGTCACGATTGGCTTTGTTGTCTTGGAGATATTTAAGTTCGAAAATGTGGACGCACGGACGCACGCACGGACGGGCGCCGGCTCGACTACTATACTATAAGCTCACCTTGTGAGCCTTCGGCTCAGGTGAGCTAAAAATGAATATATAGTACTTCCATCACACTAACATTGAAGTGTTTGCGGAAACGAAATAACCGGGATTTCTTGTTACTTTGTTTCAATAAATGTTCAATTTCTGCATTGACTGCACCTATCTACCAGTCAATAGAGTAAACGCTATAAGAGAAAATTCGAAAATCTAACCTCAACTTCGGTCTCAGTTGCAGAGTGTGCCACTGATCATTGATCGGTTTGTATGTATACCATACCACGTGATTCTCAGTAGTGGAAATGTTATCTCGCACTGATCAGTTGACGTGTATGGAAACTAATGAGCCTCGACGCGAGAAAAACGGTCTTCGGGGTTTCCGACCAGGTCTGACACAAACCGGCCTGTACAAGCTCAGAAAAGAGCTAGAAGCTTGACATTTTGGATTTAAGTAGAAGAGGAATTGTACTATCCGAGTAGCGAAAACAAAGGCGCTGATCAGCTTCGCGGTTACCGCGAAGCTGATCTGCGCCTTTGTTTTCGCCTAGGCAAAAATCCGGTTTTCTCACGATGCGGCTCAAATGCTCTAGGAATCACTAGGGTAGGGAATACTAGGGATCCACATGAAAACGCAATAGCACTCTCGTTCCTGACCGTCCGAACCGAGGGACATTTTTGTAACTGGCCTGCGACAGATGTATAACTGGTGGATGAACGCAATCGTGTGTATACTCTTGATCACTCTTAAGTAAATGATTCATTTACTGTATAGACTAATTATCTTCTTTTATAAAAAAGACATGCAATGCTTTCTTTTATTTTTCACATTAAGATCAGCTATATAACTCTCCCTACTGGTTCAAGCCCAAAGTGTATGACATGTAGAGGGGGGGGGGAATTAAACATATAGGATCATATAGGGATTTTGATGGTTGTAATTACAGCTTGTTTGTCGTGGAACTTTAGCTCTTTTTCATGAATTTTAGAGAGGTAGCAGCTGACAGTGTTTCTTGATCATTTGGAGGTTAAACAGTGTGCGCATGCACAGAGCAAATCTTCCCCCGATTTGCTTTATTCAAGACGACAAAAATTTCTCATTCAATTTTAATCAAAATGAAAATCAGTTTTTTTGCATTATACCCTAATATCCCATGAATAGGAATCATACAGCAACGAACCTGACATTATCGTTTTTACCCTTAAAAACGAAAATCCTTGGTGACCTATTGTTGCATTTCTTTTTTTTTATTCAGTATATATGAATGCCAAATCATGTATATACTATTTGAATGCCGAATCATGTGTGTACCAAATGAATGCCAAATCATGCATATAAATTATTTAACGATCAAATCGTGTACTATCTGTATTATGTGTATATATGAATTCCAAATAATGTGTACACCTCATGAATACAACATGCATATCATGTGAATATTTTGTGAATGCAAAATCATGTGTATACTATATAGCATAAAGGGACCAGTGATCGATCAAAAATAGCCATGTTTGATAAATTTGCGGATCAGACATGCATTGGAGAATACATGTGTACATACCATATCCAAGCTTGAACCTTCACCATGTTTTTCAGTATGTCAATTTATGACGTCATCACGTCACATTGTCAGTGACGTCATTTTAACACACCCACCATCATACAGCGTGAATCAGGGTCAGGTGGACCAGTGATCGATCACCTTCTTTTTCTCTCCAAAACAGCGGCTAAGTTGGAAGGTATATACATTTTTAGAAAGAATAATTATTGTTTACCTCTAGCCACGAAACAAAATTTGGAAATTTTCAGTGAGTTAAAAGAAACAAAGCAGCAAAATGAAGTGGTCAAAAACCATAAAAGCCCATAGAAACAATGGAAAACTGTTGAAAAAATAGCTCGAAAATCACAGAAATCGTCCATTGATCGCAGCGTTATCCTATACACTTTGGAATGTGGATCAGATTTGTTTAGTATGCAGTAAATTTGAAATATTTAGCCAGTCAGAACTAATGCAGATCGTTTCATCTTGAAGAATTTATTGAACAATCACCGCTTTTAAGCAGTACAACTAAAACCCCCTCTTCGTCAAGTGCCAGAAAATGCAAGACAGAAAAGCTTTCCAAATAAATTTAAAATAATGTTTTTAAGGTAATATAATGCGCTTTAAGCTGAGACTAGCATAAGATTTACTTCAGGTACCCTTTGAGAATTAATAGCCGATAACCACTAGTTGATCGATCACTGGTCCCTGATCGATCACTGGTCGCCTTACGCTACATTTATACCAAATTCTGTGTGTACTATATGAACACTAAATCATGTGTATAAACTCCAAATCATATGTGAACTATATAAATACTAGATCATGTGTATAATATTTGAATATCAAATCATTTGCATGCTTTATGAATTATGCCAAATCACGTTTAATTGTGTGTACATGTAGTATATGAATGCTAAATCATGTGTATGCTTTGTGAATGCCAAATCATGTATACTATATGAATGCCAAAACTTGAGTATACTTTATGAATGGCAAATCATGTGTATATATTATATGAATGCTGATTCATGTTAATACATGTAGTATATGAATGCTAAATCATGTGTATGCTTTGTGAATGCCAAATCATGTATACTATATGAATGCTAAAACTTGAGTATACTTTATGAATGGCAAATCATGTGTATATACATGTAATTATGAATGCTGAATCATGAGTACACTGAGTAAACAAATGCCTAATCATGTGTATACTATATGAATGCCAAATCACTTGTATACTATTTGATTGCCAAATCATGTGTATATAAGGGCCTTATCATGCATGTGAATACTAGTATATGAATACAAAATCATGAATATACTCAAGAGGTTATGAGGTAATGCATGAATACCAAACCATGTGTATGCTCTATGAATACCAACTCATGTCTTTACTCTGTGAGTGCCAGATCATGTGTAAACTACATGACTGAAAGATCACATAGAAAATATGCCATATAATGTGTATTCTGTTTGAATGCAGAATCATGTATATACTATATGAATGCAAAATCATGTATCTTCATACTATAAAAGTGCCAAATCATGTGTACACTATGTAAATGCCAAAGCACACTCGTTATACTCTATGATAGTCTATGAGCACCAGACCATGTGTATACTATATCTGAACGCCATAACATCTGTATACTATATCTGAATGCCAAATGATGTGTATTCTCTAAGAATGCTAAATCATGTATCTATCACATGAAAGCCATATTGTGTGTATACTATTATTATATGAATGCCAAACTAGAAAAAGTGCCTTGAGAGGCATGTATACCCCCGGCTGGTAGCCACCAAGCCCCCCTCCCTACCCCCTAACCAAACAACCTGGCACATGCTCACCCCTGACATTGAACCTCAAAAAACCCAATGAAAGACAGCGCCCTAATCAAGTACATTGTCCTAGATCTTGACCTCAGGTCCCACCCCCATGCATGGACCCTTGGGTCTAGCCCTCATGTGGTACCTATGTTGTAAGCACGAACACTTTCTGACACATGGTTGTCAAGATAGAGACAAACAGAATATTAATCTTGGTAATTATTGAATTTTATAAATGTGTCCTAGATTTTTACCTCCAGCCCCACCCCTAGAGTTTGGTGCCATGTAATTTAATTCAACGCTAAAGGGTATCTATGATCTAAACAGGAATACATTCCTATAATTATATGTTAAGATATGAACTTAGAGATGAGAAAAACACTATATATACTGAAAATCAAAAATCTTGCACCACCCTGTTTTTGTTATTTTTTACGATCAAGTAGAACTATTTTTATTTCTAACATTATTCTTGTTTAATTCCAACATCAAATCTTTGACTTTGCAGCAATTTCAATAATGTGGATGATAATGCAAAATTTTTGGGGCGAAAAGTGTAAAATTGCATCTTTTTGGGAAAAATTGATTATCAATAAAAATTTTCAATGCGTTTTCATTGTACATGTGATCTGCATCATGGCAGTAGCAGAAAAGCAATAAAACATTTTGAATTTTAGGGAATTTGAAGGTTTTACAAAATTTTGAAAATTTGCATTTTCGGAAAATTAACCGGTGGTTTTGAAAATTACCTTTAATCATGTTAAACAGCAAAGAAAACAATCAAAAATGCATTCTTAGGCTATGGCAGGTAAGCACATACTCCACTTGACTGTTTTGACAAATTTCATAAACAGAAGTCATATCCGTTTGCTGTACTTCCGGTTTGCCTGCAGGAATTTTTAATTTTGATTTTACAACTATCATTTAGTAATTTTTGGGGTTTTTATGTGCCATTGTATTGTTTTGAGATTGAGCAACTTGTCCCATACAATCATTTTTGGGGGACCAAACAAACAGTCCCAGCAAAGTAGCGAGAAGATGGTGCTTTATTTGGTACAGTTTTAAAACAAAGGCAAAGAGCGCCAAATAAAGCACTAACTTTAAGCTGCTTTCCTGCGACAATTTGCTTTGTTCCTATCAATTTATTGTTTTGGACAAGATTTTTTATCCTTACTCATTCCAATGACACAAAAACATTAAAAGAATATGAAAATGGTAACTGTAAAATCAAAATTAAAAATTCTTGCATTCAGACCGGAAGTACAGCAAACGGATATGAGTTCTGTTTATGAAACTTTCCAAAACAGTCAAATGGGGTATATGCTTACTTGCCATAGCCTAAGAATGCATTTTTGTTTGTTTTCTTTGCTGTTTAAAGGAAATTTTCAAAACCACCGGTTAATTTTCCGAAAATGCAAATTTTCAAAATTTTGTAAAACCTCCAAATTCCCTAAAATTCAAAATGTTTTATTGCTTTTCTGCTACGGCCATGATGCAGATCACATGTACAATGAAAACTCATTGAAAAATTTTCATTGATAATCAATTTTCCCCCAAAAATGTAATTTTACACTTTTCGCCCCCAAAATTTTGCATTATCATCCACATTAATGAAATTGTTGCAAAGTCAAAGATTTGATATTGGAATTAACCAAAAATAATGTTGGAAAAAAAGATAGTTCTACTTTGTCATAAAAAATAACAAAATTAAAACAATGTTTTCTGAGGAAAACTATGTCCCCCCAACCGTTTAGTAATTGAAGTGTAGTTACCTTGTGATATGAAGTTTTTCTAGGGAAGACACCATGTAAGGTGTGATAGTTTAAACTTGTTTTGGACCCTGTCTAAAATTGGGTCACAATCACCAAATTCTTATAAACTCTGAACCTCCTCACAACAATGCTTCTGAGCAAGTTTGGTCAAAATCCATCAATTAGTTTACAAGATATCGTATCGGAAAAACTAATTTCAACAGTTTTTATGGACCCGTGACCTTGGAAATTAGGTCAAGGTCATCAAAATCTAATCAACTTTGAGCCTCCTCCAAACAATGCTTCTGTGCAAGTTTGGTCAAAATCCATCAACTGGTTTACAAGATATTGCAGTGAAAAGACTAATTTCAACATTTTTTTATGGACTCGTGACCTTGAAAATTAGGTCAAGGTCACCGAAATCTAATCAACTCTGAGCCTTCTCGCAACAATGCTTCTGTGCAAGTTTGGTCAAAATCCATCAATTGGTTTACAAGTTATCGAGTTGGAAAGATTAATTTCAACATTTTTTATGGACTCGTGACCTTGAAAATTAGGTCAAGATCACCAAAATCTAATCAACTCTGAGCCTCCTCCCAACAATGCTTCTGTGCAAGTTTGGTCAAAATCTGTCAATTGATTTACAAGAGACTAATTTCAACATTTTTTATGGACTTGTGACCTTGAAAATTAGGTCAAGGTCACCAAAATCTAGCCGACTCTGCGCCCTCTCGCAACAATGCTTCTGTACAAGTTTGGTCAAAATCCATCCATTCGTTTACAAGTTATCGCGTTGGAAAGACTAATTTTAACATTTTTTATGGACTCGTGACCTTGATTATTAGGTCAAGGTCACCAAAATATAATCAACTCTGAGCCTCCTCCCAACAATGCTTCTGTGCAAGTTTGGTCAAAATCCATCGATTGGTTTACAAGATACTGCATTGGAAAGACTAATTTCAACATTTTTTATGGACTCGTGACCTTGAAAATTAGATCAAAGTCACCAAAATCTAATCAACTCTGAGCCTTCTTGCAACAATGCTTCTGTGCAAGTTTGGTCAAAATCCATCTATTGGTTTTCAAGATATTGAGTTGGAAAGACTAATTTCAACAGTTTTTATGGACTCGTGACCTTGAAAATTCTGTCAAGGTCACCAAAATCTAATCAACTCTGAGCCTCCTCCCAACAATGCTTCTGTGCAAGTTTGGTCAAAAACCATCATTTGGTTCACAAGATATTGCATTGGAAAGACTAATTTCAACAGTTTTTATGGACTCGTGACCTTGAAAATTAGGTCAAGGTCACCAAAATCTAATCAACTCTGAGCCTCCTCCAAACAATGCTTTTGTGCAAGTTTGGTCAAAGTCCATCAATTAGTTTACAAGATATCGTATCGGAAAAACTAATTTCAACAGTTTTATAGACTCGTGACCTTCAGAATTAGGTCAAGGTCATCAAAATCTAACCAACTCTGAGCCTTCTCCCAACAATGCTTCTGTGCAAGTTTGGTCAAAATCCATCAATTGGTTTATAAGATATTGCGTTGGAAAGACTAATTTCAACATTTTTTATGGACTCGTGACCTTGAAAATTAGGTCAAGGTCACCAAAATCTAATCAACTCTGAGCCTTCTCGCAACAATGCTTCTGTGCAAGTTTAGTCAAAATCCATCAATCGGTTTACAAGATATTGCGTTGGAAAGACTAATTTCAACATTCTTTATGGACTTGTGACCTTGAAAATTAGGTCAAGGTCACCAAAATCTTATCAACTCTGAGCCTCCTCCCAACAATGCTTCTGTGCAAGTTTGGTCAAAATCCATCAATTGGTTTTCAAGATATTGAGTTGGAAAGACTAATTTCAACAGTTTTTATGGACTCGTGACCTTGAAAATTAGGTCAAGGTCACCAAAATCTAATCAACTCTGAGCCTCCTCCCAACAATGCTCTTGTGCAAGTTTGCTCAAAATCCATTCATTTGTTCAGAAGATATCGCGTCAGAAAACCTAATTTGATCAGTTTTCATGGGCTGGTGACCTTGAAAATGAGGTCAAGGTCACCAAAATCTAATCAACTCTTTCCCCCCTCCCAACCATGTATCTATGCAAGTTTGGTCAAAATCCATCCACTGGTTCAAAAGATATCGCGTAAGAAAGAAGCTACGCGGACGCGGACGCCGACGCGGACGCGGACGCCGACGGGAACCGTACCAAAAACAATATGTCCCCCACCTTCGGTTGGGGGGACATAAAATAGGATGGTGCAAGATTTTTGATTTTCAGTATAAAAAGCACATTTTCAAGGTGACCTAGATTTTGAACTCTAGCCCCATCCCCGAGCAAGGACCCTCGGGTACGAACTTATGGAAACAAAGCAAACCTTATAGGGTACCTAAAGTCCAAATACATATATGAATGATTTCTGAAAATTGGCTCATGACACACCACCAGGGAAACTTCAACCAAAACTTTGACCCAAATTAAAGGTGACCTAGATTTTGACCTCTAGCCCCACCCCCAGGCATGGACCAAGGGTCGGAACTCATGGAAACAAAGCAAACCCTATAGGGTACCTATGGTTGAAATATAATAATAATAATAATAATCGTCTTTATTTTGAGAAGGTAACACATTTAGCAACAGCTAATCTTCCATGAGGCCTTCTATACTAACTACAACAAAGTACAATATATACAAAGAAAATGAAAGTTGAAATATTAACATATGATTACCTATGAAAAAGGAAAACAAGTACATTGACGAAAGAAAAGTAAAATAACATGTACATGTATTCACACATACCATCATACACACACACACACACACACATACACACACACACACACACACAAGAAAAAAAAAGTAAAAATGAAAATAAAAACAATATATTACATTATAATGCATATTCAAAGGTTAATTGTTTGTTTGAAATATGAATGGCTTCTGATCATTGGTTCATGAGATGTACACCACCAGAGAAACTTTAACAAAAACTTTGAAATAAATTCCACGAACATTCCGGAATTACGAACGAACTAACGAACGAACTAATTAACGAACGGACAAACAGAAAAGCGAAAACTTAAAACTATATACCCGTCGGCATAAATGCCGGGGGTATAATTAATCATATACGACATGAAGCATGTGTAAACCATATGTAGGTCAAATCATGCTTATATTTATAATATATGAGGACATAATCTTGTATATTCTAAATATGAACGCCAAATAATGTGCATACAATATGAATGCTTTATCATCTGTATGAAGGAGTGCTTGGTAAAAGATACAATTTTGCAGTACAAGCCAGTCTTTATTATAGTGATGCACAGTACAGAGCAGGCCAGGCTCGGCAAAGGCAAATGGTGATCACCATTTTTTCACCTGCTACCTTTTAAAGTTGAATAAAAACAACAAGAAGACATTGCTGTAAAATTTAACACATGGTGATGAGGTAAATATTTTTTTTTTTACCTTTTTCCCTAACTAACAAGGTAGGATGAACCGAATATTGAAACGTCTGAATGACATTATCTAGCTCTAGTAATGAATGCACCTGATCAATATTTCTCTAAATGAGTGGAGAGGACCAGGATATTGATACCAATAGGTGTACTAATATAGGAAAAAAGACAATTTTCCCCACCCACAGATTAAAACATAGTTTTCATCATATAATTCAGAATTTTACATGTAATTGCCCACCCTTGGGTCACGTTATTTGATGGAATTCCCAGGGGTTATCTCAACCAGTCCCATCACTTGGCGAAAACAATGATATGTGCTTAAACTTCTTGTACTGAATGTATTGGAAGATTCTTTTAATATAGTTAATTTATGCTTTTGGAAAATATAACAACCTCTATCATTTAATCCTTGATTTCATGTGACTGTACTCAATAAATCTGACACATAAAATTGAGCCGCATCATGAGAAAACCAACAATCTGCAGTGCATATACAAAACAAAGACGCAGATCAGCTTTGCGCTATATGAATAGAACAATTCCTCTACTTTTAAATCCAAAATTTCAAGCTTCTAGCCATCTTCTCTGCTTGTACAACTTGCTTTATGTCAGGCCTGGTTGGAACCCCAAATTGTTGGTTTAAATTATTCAGTTTCACAATACACTTGATGAATGTTCTTTTGTTGGAAAGCTGATCCTTTTTAGTCGTAATTCATGCAGCATGAGAATGGGACATTTAAATCTCAGCTATTTGAACACTTTCTTCATTCGATAACAGTCTTAACCATTTTAAGTCCAGCAATCACCTAACACTAACGGAATCACTGTTTAATGTCAATCTGTTCCAGCTGACCGCTGTCCTGTAACTGTTGGTCTTTCAACAAAATATTGGCTTGGCTTTCAAACTTCAGACGTTCTCGCTCCTTTACCAAAGGTCTTAGAAATATCATATATCCAAAACAACAAGCTGAAAACATAACCATGTAACCAATAGGTCCAATTTTTGTATTTTTCAATTCAGCAAGACTCACTCTCTTCCACTGTGTTTTTCCCATTGTTATAATAACTTAGTAAGCACATTAACAAGAGCAATTCCTCAAAGCAAACTTGAATACCACGTATGTATTATAACATCCAAAATGTCTGCAGTACTAATATGACTAGTCTAGTTTTCAAAAGATTCAACTTTCTTCTGGCTTTTGGTTTTCTTTTTCTCGTCTTTGTCTTTCAACCTCCGCGACAATAGAAGGTTTCCAGATATAAAATCCAGAGAGTACACCTATTGCGATGGCTACACAAATTGAAAATACAGATATGCCACGACTTTTACGAAAAACTCGCATATCTAAACTTCAAGGTTACAAATAAGTCACCGGAAGCGACTTAATGGATCTATTAGTACGGTCTGCGTGCACAGAACTTCAGCAGTGGAATCTGGGTCGTTTCGCCCAACTTCTCTGAGGAAGTTGAGGGCGCTAAAAGTGACACGTCGTAAAAGAAAATCGAGAAAGAAAATTTGGCGAAAAACTGGGCAAATAAGTTGTAACCACTCGGAAAAAAAAGCGTATTTAAGATTGGTCAGCTGGCGAAATATTGTAGCCACCTTCTGTGAAGCTGTTAAGGGCCAAACTATCAAAATTCGCTGATTTTCGGTGGACTTGGAAAATTCCTTTGTCACCCAGAGGACGTCGCCATCTTGGATTGTGATTATCTCGGAAAGTTATTCGTGTCCTCCTACGCCCCTAACATATGTATTTTACTCTTTTAACCTGCAGTTTTAATTCCACAAAGTTTTAACCGGTGTACTTGAGCTGGAAATTATTGCTAGAGGTGAACGAGTGGAAAATAACTTTGCTGTAGTACCTGTGAACCAATGTAAACAAACCTGTTTAAATGGGAATAAATTTTTAGCTGTAACTTTTAACCAGATTTTTTACGATTTATCTCGACATTCAAACCTACGAGAAGCAATAGGAACTCTTTTAAGCCGTGTAAGGTGAGACAAGACTTTTATACTTCATGAAAAAGCTGGAGAACTTTTTATTAGACTCTTCATCATTTAAAGCATCTAGATGATAAAAGACTCCATGCCACAGCGCATATATATATGATTTTATCCTATCAGAGTTTTAACAACTGTTTTATGAAATTTCCTGATATTGCGTGTTTTAAAACCTAAATCTTAAACCGTCTGGACAGAGTTTTAGACATTTGTTAACATAGATATCGGTGCCAAAGAACTCTACATCAGTTAAAGCTGTCAATGACAAGACGTGTTCAACTAAAACTTATTTGATTTGAAATGGTTTTAATATTTTAATATAGAGACTTTTCCAGTAAGGGTCAAATAAACCTGAGATAACTTTGAATTGAACTTTTAGTAAAAGCAGGCATTTTTCCTCAATATCAAATAAACTCTGAGTGAATCATAAGCCCAGACTGCACTCCAAAATGTCCTTGATTGTCTCCAGGCGTAGCTCGCGCCTCACAGAGAGGGTAGCACAAGCTGAAACTCTCCACCAGAATGCGGAAAGGGAGTATGCCCTTAATCTCACTAAAGCCCTGAAAAAGAAAGCTGAACAGTGCACATATGAAACCAAGATATGTGAAATTTTGAAAGGCGGTAATAGGGTGTTCCAAATGTCAGCAGGCATATATGAATTGTACAAGATGTCCCTGATGTCACACTTTGAAACAGTAATGCAGAATGATGATTGCCCCCATGTAATCCAAATCAAAACAGTCAAGGATAGACAGGGGAAAGTAGTTGAGTCTCAGATCAGAGTGAACCAGCGTAAAGCTAGTGGTGGTCCAGGGTCTCCCAAGTATACTATCAACTTGTATCATACAAGATCCTCAATGATGGTAAATGGTCGTGAAGCTGAACTATTCACAGAAGCGCACAAAGTTGCTATAAGCCATATAATAAACATAAAGAACCTGGACAGTATTGATGAGGAACTTCACTCAATCCTGGTACGTGAATTGGAAAAAATTCAAGTAGGTCCAATATCATCTACTTCACTGTGTAAAGGTGTGAAAGAGAAAAGTCAATCGCTAGAACTCCCGCCGCCAGATGGTGCTGTAGTGCATCAGCCAGAAATTTCTAACGACAACCCAAACATGTCCCAACAATTCCTGTGTCTACATTGTGACCAGTCTGCGCAGATGAATGTAATAGAATGTTCTTCTTGTACCAACTGGTTCCATTTTGCCTGTGAGGGATTATCCGAAGATGAGTTCCAATCTTATGATGATGAGACTGATAGAGACTACATCTGTATTGGCTGTAGATCACAAAACGAAGATGTAATAGCTAAACAGATAGGGGTAATAGAAGATTCTCAGGCTGATAGTCTTGCCCTAATTGCAGGTAACTCCCAAGCAGCAGATGACCAAGGTGCAGCAACGCCTAACAGTAAAAATGAGTCTGTACTGAGCCAAGAGGTTGTAGCCACTGGTCAGAGAGCTCTAAGTGTGCCCAATAAAAAATTGTCAAATGCTATAATTAGGCCTATTGCTAAAGCAGGCAACTCCCGCAAGACACAGCCAAACAACTGTCAGACTAGCAGTAATAGTGAGGTGAATGCTGACTCCAGTGGATGTTCTGTACCGTCATCAGTATCAACAATTCAGCCCATTGCAGATAACGCCCATCATGACGGACAGGACTTGTTGGCAGAACAACTGTTGAAATCAAAAGAAAAGTTGTTAAACAACCGAGAGAAAAAACTGAAAGATTTAGAGAAAAAGTTGCACCTGAAAGAGATAAGTCTAAGCGACCAAATACAGCAAAATGACTTCTCTAAGGCGTACATTGTTACAATGGAAAATAAAGTAAAAGAACTTGAAAGCAGCAATCGTCTGATGAAGATGAAGCTACTGAGCCAGATGGATGCAGGTATCGACCCCCCCTCTTCTGGCCTGAGCCATGGTGATTTGCCTTCCCACTCCTCTAGCCAGCATGCGCAGGAAGCTCAGACCTCATTGAAGGACAGAGTACTGAGCCTGGAGATGAAGCTGCTTGAACAACGCATTACCCAGTTAGAACAGCTCAATTCAAACAATCAGCATACCCCCTGTGCTCAACATTTTTGGCCATATGGTGCTGGGTATTTACCGCAAGGATACATGGATACAGGCCAGAACCTCCAGCATGCCTATTATTATAATGGCGGCCCATGGACAGGTACCCCAAATCCTAATGGCTACAACTACGATGGCTCATCCTATAGACCATACCTTCCAGAAGATAGAACAGCTATGTGGATGTGTCAGTCCTCCTCTGGTACTCCACCTATAAGTGATACTGGGTATTACAAACATGACGCAGGCGCGAATAGGACAGATATTTATGCTAGTGTAGGTTTCCCCCCTCAACCACACCCTGTAGACCCAGATCCTGTGACGGTCAATCAGGAAGAGGCTGTTGGAGAAAGGATACCCGTTCATTTTTCCTGCCGAGGCCGGAGAAAAACCACTCGTCTGAAGGACAAACTATCAGAGCAGACACCTATTGCAACTCCAGGCCCATGCAAGAATGGACAGACTGTGGAGAAGTTGGACATTCCCAGCAAGACACGTCATTATCCTCCAATGCTTCTAATGAACCACAGCAGCTCCAGGAAGAGATCTCAAAGGTGTCAAGAAACCCCCAAACACCAAATTGTAAAAAAGTTACAGATTCCGCGGATAGTGGAGTTGGACATAGAGACAGATCCTCCCGGCCAGATGCCTCCGCGCTATCATTAGTATCTCTGAATGTTAAGAATGTGAAGACCAATCTCAACTTTGTCTGCTCACTGGCCTCCAAGCATAAAATAATCCTACTACAAGAACACTGGCTCTATGGGTTTGAAACTTCAATCCTTCAACAGATCTTCAACAATAGCAATTTTCACGTCAAATGTGTTGATGATGCAGACCCTATACCCCCAGTACAACCTCCAAGAGGATATGCCGGGACCTGTATCGTGTGGAGTAGTGAACTCAATCACTGTATCTCTCCCATGCCTGATGGTGGTGACAGGATTACAGCGGTAGAGCTATGTACAGAGAGTGAGAAGGTTTGCATCATAAGCGTGTACATGCCAGCCAGAGGCTCTTCTGACAGTGATGCTGAGTTCTCTGCGACATTAGATGAACTACACGAAATCATAGTAAAGTACAGTAACTCTCACAGTTTCATCCTGGGTGGTGACTTCAATGCTTCACTTCACAGAAAAAGTGGTCCTATCCACCGCGACACCCTATTAGAAACATTTACCAAAGAGCATCAGTTATTTTTAGCCGACATACCTACCATCAGAGCCACCTATATGCATGAAGGGACAGGAACAAACTCAACAATTGATTATTGGTTTTCATCCTACAACGACTTGCAGGCTAGTATTGGACATCCTTCGGGGTTGAATCTTTCTGATCATGTGGAAATTCTGCTGACTACTGACCTATATATTGATAGTACAGTTAAAATAGGATCCAACAAAAAGGAAGCCCTTGAGCCACCAATTAAACCTAAAATCAGATGGAACAAGACTGACTTGGACCTTTATACCTCCATCCTTGATGATAAGTTACCATCACCCATTAACTTAGAAACTACATGTGACATGGATGTGGACCTCCTAGCCTCTACGCTGAATAGCGTCTTGTACAGTGCATCAGTAGCAGCATCTCCAAAAGGACGGCCCCAGTCTAAACAGCGCAAGAGAACTCTTCCTGTCTGGAACGAGACCATTTCCGAGGTTGTTGAACGTAGCAAAAGGGCACACAAGGAATGGCAGGCGGCTGGTTCCCCCACGGATATTACAAAAAGGTACAAGTAGGCAAAGATCAGGAAAAGGCGCAATCAGAAAAAGATTCCCACTCCAAAAGCCGAGGTGGGAAAAAACCAAACTAACAATCAGGTACTTATACCATGAAACATATCGTAAGCCGAATGAGCAGCTATTTTCCCAATAGGTGGCCACTCAGTTACCTTAACTTAACTAAAAATATGAAAACATACATAAGGCGCCAACAGCACAAAAAAAAATTTTATACACCAAGACATAAAACAAAAAGAACCACCACAGAAGTATCGACTTGGAACGATCAGTAACACAAAGTTACTGGCGGGCTTAAACCGGTTTTACATGGCCATAACCTCACCCTCAGCTTCTGCAGTGGTTCATAACATTTAGTTAGTTATTTGGTCCTCGTAGTGAATCTCTAACTAGTCAATGAATCATCAAGAACAAACAAATAAATCATGATAAACATCCTGATGAATCAAAAACCAGGACTCACAGACTGAGTAAGCTGCCCGACGATGGAGATCCCTGGGCGCCGAATAACCTACTAACTCCGGAGCAAAAGAAAAACACCAGTTGGACCCCGGTGGGCCAAGCAACAGACAAGAAGCTCCGGTCCCAACCAACTAAAATGAATAGCTTTATGTCGGGGCCATCATAGAGTCTGACGCCCGACCCACCGGCGTGCAATTAAAGAAGGCAGCATAGTTATCAACCATGATTGGGTTAAAAACTAAGCATGCAGACTGTCGCATAACATTTAAGTTATAACCTATACGTCTGTAACGTGTTATGATTTTTCTGAACTGAAAAGAAAAATCGTGAATTCCTTTAAGTTTCTTAAATTTGTAAACCAAGTCACCATAAAATTCAGGTTCCGAAAGGCCCTCACTTAAAAGCGTCTTTAACCCAACATTATATTTGGAAATCAATTCATAGTGTCTACGATAAAATTTAGAAAATGTTTTTCGAAGTTTATGATACCGATAGCCCTATTGGAGAAGTTTTGCCGTTAAACATTTATTTCGAGCGTTGAAGTCTGTAACATGATTGCAGACTCTAGCAAACCTAATAAGTTGCGAAATGTATACACCATAAGAAGCACGACGAGGAACGTCACCATCCAAAAAAGGAAAATTTACTATATCAAAATCAAATTCATCGCGCTTATCATAAATTTTAGAAGAAACAAATCCATTTGCAACAGAAAGATGTAGATCTAAAAAGGGGGCTTCAGTATCTGTGATATTGGCTTTGTTCAACTGAAGTTCAGGTGGATAAAGTTGGACAAACCTTCATGTCTTGCGCAGGAAACAAGCCAGGCGACTAATGCGTCAGACTATACGGCAACAGGTCTACATACAGAAGCAAGAAAAATATGAAGAAATTATGCATGCCAAGGAGGGGGATATCAAGCTCTTCTACAGACTCGTTAACAAACAAAGATCCAGTAATAATACAGCAACTGAGATACTTCACTACGATGGGAAGACCTTCTCCTCCACAGTGGAGGTAGCCGACGCCTTCTCTCAACACTTTCAAAATTTAGCTACGCCTACCAACAATCCTGTGTTTGACTCAGAATACGAGAATCAGGTCTCCTTTGATAAACTGTTGATAGAGCAAATTGCTATGCAGCAGGACGAAGCTCACGAGCCGGTTACGACAAAGGAAATTACTGCCATTGTGAGGTCCTTCAAGACAAATAAGGCACAGGACCCGTTTGGTATTTCAGCTGAACATTTGAAGCATGCCCCTCAGCGACTTTTTTCGTTGCTTATTATTTTAATGAACAGAATTCTTCAAACTGGATATATTCCAGCCTCAATGAAACAAGGAATTCTCACTCCAGTATTGAAAAAGAAGAAAGATGCATCATTACCTACCAATTATAGAGGGATAACTGTCTTGTCCATGCTTGGGAAGGTTCTTGAGAAAGTCTTACTGAATAGGACGAAAGATAAAATTGAGTTACATCAGTCTAAGCTACAAAGAGGTTTCACCAGTTGTTCTTCTGCAGTTAATGCTTCCCTCATAATATCAGAAGCTCAAAATGAAGCCAAGGAGGTGGGGATGCCCCTGAAGCTGGTAACGCTGGATGCCTGCAAGGCATTTGATGTTGTTTGGCAGGACTCCCTCCTTAGGAAGATATTCAATGTTGGAATCAACGGCAGCCTATGGACATGTATCAAGAATCTTTACGAGGGTGCTCAGTCAGTTGTCAAATGGTCAGGACATGTTTCATCGCCGTTCCAGATACAGCAGGGGGTGCGACAGGGAGGGATCCTGTCCACCCTTCATTATAAACTCTACAATAATGACCTACTCCTGCTCAGGACTACAGAAACTCCGTGTTGGCTTTACTATTGGACATATAGATTGTTGTGCTCCGACATGTGCCGACGATGTAGCTGTTCTAGCCGCCACTATCATCTATCTACAGATCATTGCCTGTGTGGTCTACTTCTATATCTGCAGAGAACATTACACAATTAATGCCTCAAAATCAGCTGAAGTTGACCTAAACGAAGTTGTCTCAATGGACGAAGGAGAGGTAACACTAGGAGGCGAGAAGATTGGAAGAAGTTCTACAGAGGTACATCTGGGAGTTAACCGTAATGCAAAAGGGCAAGTGGATATTCCAGCGAGGGTTCAAACTGGTAGACGTACTATGTATGCTATGATGGGTGCAGGTGCTTATGGTTCCTCGGGTGTTGCCCCTCCCCTAGTTGCCCATCTGTGGAGAACTTATGCTCTTCCTAGGATGATTTACGGCCTCGAGGTGTTCAACCTCTCTACTAAAGAGATACAACAGCTAGAGCAACTCCAAAGGACTGTGCTTAGACAGATACAGAACTTTCCTATCACCACTCCGCTGGTGGCTGTTTATGGCCTTCTCGGTGTTAGGCCTATAGAACAAGAGCTAGACCTTCGGAAATTAACGTTCCTGGGAAGTGTTCTCATGAACAAGGATACATTGGAATATGAAATTGCTCAGAGGCAGCTTGCAGTCAAATCATTTGAAAGCAGGAGCTGGTTTTCAGTCTGCAACAGATTACTATACAAGTATAATCTCCCATGTGTGTACTTGCTGCAACAAAGCACTGATGGTATGAAGAAGTGGAAGGAGCAGGTCAAAATAGCCATTGACACTTATGTCCAGTCACAGTGGCTGGCAGAGTGTAAGAAGTCCCTACAATACCTAAATGTTGAAGCCCTCGAAGTGGGAAAAATACACCCGTCCTGGGGATCCTTGCCAAATGACACTACAGCCGTGAAGAGGTCAATTCCTAAGCTACGCCTTCTCACTGGATCCTACATCTTGCAGGAGAACCGTGCCAGATTCAACCAGTACAGTATAGATGCTACATGTACTCTCTGTGGGGTCGGGTGTGAATCACGCATGCATTTTATAGTGGAGTGCAGTAGGCTTCAGCCTGTAAGGCATAAACATATCCTGAATTTGAAAAGTACACTAATGTCAGAAAACTCAAGTGTATCAGTAGACTTGTACACAAATAACTTAGAGAAACTTACACAAATAATACTTGACTGTTCAAAATATGGGGCGGGAGGATTATTGAAATTAAGCAAGGACTCCATCACAAAGATAGAACATATCTCAAGGAACTTATGTTATGATCTTCACAAGACTAGAAATGAAATGCTAGGTCTAAAACTTCTGAACAGAAATAAAAACTAAGTAAAATTCACTAAGTACCACTGTCACTTGTATATATCATAAACTGGTTGTAAATACAAGTAAGGACTGTAAATATGTTAATACTGTTTTTCTGCAGTACATAGTGAAGTATAAAGTTGAGTCAATACCTTATGCCTGCCTAATTTTTACAGTGAAACTTATGACCCATAACTATTATTTCACATAATAGACGATAAGCCTAATCTAAGGTGAAATCATATTCTCAGGATACAGTTTCATTCAACAACAGGAGATCCTTGATTGGATACCGACGTGACGACGCTGGATGCACACAGATACCAGAGACTAGAGAACCTGACGACGTTGGATTCCGTTTAAGTTTGGCCCTTGTTACTGGAATTTTAACCGTGGCTATTGACTTTTAAATTATACGCTTTTAACTAAACCTGGGACTTATTGTGGTTACAAAGTGACATTATATGTTATAAATATTGCCCAAGTCAGCATAAGCTGTTGAGCCTGTATAGGCTGGATCCCTTCAACCAACCAACCAAACCAACCAACCTAGCTTAAATATCTCCTATTCCCTCATGGAGGCTGGATATTCCATGGGGGAATGGGTTAAAAGCTGTACGGAATGGACATGTCTGGTCAACCTTTGTCGTACCTAGGTTGTTATATGGCATAGAGTGTCAACTACTCAAAAAGAAAGAAATTGATTCTTTGGAGAAATTTCAGAGAAAATGCCTGAAACAACTTCAGGGCCTTCCGGACAATACCTCTAGTTCTGCTTGGCATTCCACCAATTGAATCGTTTATACACAAATCTCTCCTTAATCTGTTTTTTGATGAGAGATCAAAAATCAATTGGATATGAAATAGCTCAAAGACAAATAGTAATACAAGATTTCCCTGACAAGAATATGTTCACTCATATACAATGCTTGTTAGATCATTATGATCTGCCATCGGTATTCGAACTGATGAGCAATATCCTACCCAAGCTCGAGTGGAAAAATACACTTAACCGCAAAATACATGAAATGGTCGAACAGTCCTGGAAATCAGATATTACAACTAAGTCTTCTACAAAGTACTTAAATGCAGATGTGTTAAAAGTGGGTACAACGTCTCGGGGGCGAAACGTCTTGTGACCCTTCAAGGTAACCGTGCTGCATTTAATCAGTTTGTTGTGGACTCTACATGTAAACTGTACTCATCACTGCCAGAGACGCGCCAACATTTCCTAGCAGAGTGTGCAGTCTTCAAGGAATCAAGACAAGAATATATTCAGAAACTGACAGATAGTGGAATTCTCCCGGGCCATCTTACGATTCAGCTCCAGGATCCAGTATTTCTTACCCAATGACCCTGGATTGTTCGAGGTGTGTGGGTATTCTAGCCTGGGACTCTAATAAGTTGGGGTTGCTCGAGCTTTATTCACGGAAGTACATTTACCGCAATGCACATGAATAGACTTAGGGCCCTGAGGACGATTTCTGGCAATTGAATAGAAAGACAAACCAGCAACTTTGTATACAAGTTACAGCACATGTAAATATCACCAGTATCGCGCTCAAGTTAAGTCAAGTAAAGACATTATATAAGTCCAAAAATGTACCTCTCTGGAGGGTGCGCCGAACAAATGAGCGGCGGATCATTAAGAAGAACAGAACAGCAGGGCAAGTTTTGGAAAATTTTGGAAATTTTGTAGGCAGGTAATTTATGTGAGTAGTTACATGTAGTTATGAATTTCCCAGATATTTAGATGAGACTATAATATCAACCAAGGCCCCAGCAGAAGCTGAGTGGAGAATATACTGTGCCTTATATGTTAGTCCAAGGGACACAGCTTTCAAACCTGACTACCAACAAAACCAAAAGCCACACACACAAACACACACACACACACACACACAGAGGTAGGAAGGAAGGTAAATATAGGTAACGCTGATCAACAGGACATTCTGTTAAGGAGGAAGGTAACCTGTAAGCTGTGATTTCTTTACCTCCTGCATAGAATCATGCCATATATAAAAGCATGTAAAACGTTTTTGGGCGGGCATATACGTTTGTTGAAAATTATAAAATCTAATGGAGCGTAAGTAAACGTTATATACAATTTACATTGCTGTTTACAGTTTATGCTTTGAAGAAGTCAGTAAAATGTCCTTGTGTAAATGTAAAATTTCTTCAGATACACGCGAGACTGCCATCGTTGCTGTCGTTGTTGTTACTTCTTCGAGTTCCCCCGCTTAGTTATTCACGGAACACGTCTTTAGACGTTAGCTGGGAGTTGAGATAATGATTGAATAAAATTCCTGACTAAGATTAAAAGTTTTGAGTACAACTTAATACAGTTTTGTGATAACTCATTCACCATGAATATCAGTTTTTACACACAAGTGAGAAATGTAAAATGAACCCTCCACCAATGAACTCTCCTGAGAGCTGTTCAGAATCGACGCTACTTGAACTTGGACAGATCTTGAATGGCCTGGCACATGAGTTTATGAGATTCCCAGTGTTCAGCCTGACAGTCCTTGCAGGCTCCATGTTGCCAAATCTAAAGGGTCACTGACGAGACTTAAATAGTCAAAACCTTGGTATGGCCCATCCCCTTTCTGTTTTATTTTTTATTTGCTATTACTACAACTGGTGTTGTGCCGTGTTGCGGCCCCAAAAAGTCTCCCCGTACATCATCCATAGTGCAGATTATATTTTCTTTTTGGTCCTTTGAGATCAGCGAGGATATTCTGAGAAATCGGTTAAGATACATTTTCTAACCAATAGTCCCATTTAGATAATACTAGTCTTTGTATCGACTACCCTGTTGAAATTTGCAAAATTTCAGTAGTTCTCTTAGGCGCCATGTTGCCAAATCTAAAGGGTCACTGACGAGACTTAAATAGTCGAAACCGCGGTATGGCCCATCCCCTTTCTCATTAATGTGTTCACTGCTCTTAAAGGATCTGTTTTAATTTTTATTCCATAAAACTGCAACCCGTGCACTATAGTAGTCGGGAGAGTTATACTCGTAGCATCTCGAAACACGAAACAATCCGAGGGTGGCTCTCTTTCCGGACTCGCAACTAAAGGAACCACAGAGGAGAGAACCAGTTCATTTGAATCACCGAGATTGGAAATGTCCAAATCTGGATCCGGTTGACTGGAAAATGTATTTGCAGGCACCAGAAGATTCGCATTCTACATGAACGGTGTTTTCCTGTCCAAGAATGGTATCTTCAGGGTGTCGCCTAGATCAACTGGCTAACCTGCACTCCGATACACTTCGTGACCTCGCTCCTCTCTCGTGACAGCTTTGCATAGGTTGCCTTTAAGCTTATGGATTTCGTAAGAAGCTTATCGCTGCTTTATTTGGTGATAATTGTTAGAATTTTTGTTCTGTTTTGTTAGAAAATGCATAACTCTTTTTATTAGTAAACATCTGGTTAGCCTGCAGAATTTCAATACATTTGCAAAAAGCATTCGATTTTCTACTTTTTGTCTCATATTCTACAGTAGTCTCCCTTTATCTATTTATAGACGTATGTGATATTTTCAAAAGAAAACTTGAAGTATTTTATGAATGTGCGTCATTTTACATCTGGAATATATATAAATTAAGTCCTATCAGTCAGAAAAGATAATTTTCAATTTCTTTGGAGTCTTCGATGATTTTTCATTGTCGACTAAGGGCTCAATAGAAATCATTTCCGTCGGTATGGAGAGGTCTAACGGAATACCGATGGAAACTAGAATTTGTTTTCTATGTGAAAACTGATGTCTCCCCCCCCCCCCCCTTTCTACGTTCATGTCCAAAATATGCAAGCAAGAGTTATAGTTCTTGTGCATCACATATCCTGTCATTCTGTTTTATAAGTGTACCAAGTTTCATTGAAATATCTCTTACGGTTTTCAAGTTATAGAGCGGGCACGAAATTGTATGGAAAATAATCAAAGGGAAATAACTCCAAAGATATGAAAGCAAGAGTAATGATTTTTGTGCATGGCACATTGTCTCATCATGCTTTATAAGTGTACCATGATTCATTGAAAAATCTCTAATGGTTTTTTAGTTATAGAGCAGATACAAAATTGTATGAAAAATAATCAAATGGAAATAAATCCAAAGATATGAAATCAAGAGTTATGGTTCTTTAGCATGACACATCATCTTATCGTGCTTTATAAGTGTACCAAGTTTCATTGAAATATTTGTTATGGTTTTCAAGTTATAGAGCAGACATATAATTGTATGGAAAAATAATCAAAGGGAAATAACTCCAAAGATATGAAAGCAAGAGTTATAATTCTTGCGCATGACACATTGTCTCATCGTGCTTTATAAGTGTACCAAGTTTCACTGAAATTTCTCTTACGGTTTTCAAGTTATAGAATGGACACGAAATTGTATGGAAAATAATCAAAGGGAAATTACTCCAAAGATATGCAAGCAAGAGTTATGGTCCTTTAACACGACACATCATCTCATCGTGCTTTATAAGTGTACCAAGTTTCACTGAAATATCTCTTACGGTTTTCGAGTTATAAGGCAGACACGAAATTGTATGGAAAATAATCAAAGGGAAATAACTCATAAAATACTCAAGCCAGAGTTATGGTTTTTGTGCATGACACATCGTCTGATCATGCTTAATAAGTGTACCAAGTTTTATTGAAAAATCTTAAACGGTTTTCAAGTTAAAGAGCGGACACGAAATTGTATCGAAAATAATCAAAGGGAAATAACTCCAAAAATACTCAAGCTAGAGTTATGGTTCTTGTGCATGACACATCGTCTCGTCGTGGTTTACCAGTGTACCAAGTTTCATTGAAAAATCTTTAACGGTTTTCAAGTTATAGAGCGGACACGATTTGTGACGGACGGACAGACGGACGGACAGACAGACAGACGGACAGACAGACGCACGGGGAAAAACAATATGTCTCCCGACCCTGAAGGGGGAGACATAATATTCCGTCTAGGTGTCGCCAGGCGTTGTTCAGAGAAGTGGTTTGGCTAGAATTCTTCCTCTTAAAGTGCTTCCAGAACCAAAGACTCCGAGCACGATCCCTTGCAACTGTTGATGAGGATTTATATTTTCGCCTTTTTTCAGTAGCAACACACTGTTTTAGGTCCGTCACAGTGTGAATGATTCTTTATGATACCAGCTACTGATTCTTGATGATATCAGGTAACGGATTCTTGACAAATGCTACGGATTCTTGACAAGGATTGATACTCCCAATTGCAAACAGCAAAAAATGGTAATTTTAGATAGTTGTAGATCTAAATTTTGTCAGGAGACATATTAGAAGCATGATTCATGATAATCTATGTATATACTCTACATGTTAGGGTTTCAAAATAAAACCAATTAGATAAATTGAGCAAATATGAAAAACATGGCAATTCGGTAAAATTATGTGAAATCCTTAGCAAACATGCTTGGAAACATTAAAACAGTTAATAATAGTGATATGTGGACCTTCAAATTCTACATTACCCTGCGAAATAACCCTTTTCCATTTTTTTGCATGCTACGGATTCTTGATGATACGTTACAGATTCTTTATGATAACAAAATGTGGGTAACGGATTCTTTATGATATATGTTACTGATTCTTTATGATACATGTTACAGATTCTTTATGATTTAAAGCAAGTTTATGATGTTCTACAACTTGAAATGCAGATTTGGACCCATGGTCCACCAATGAACTGTGTTTTTATCAACTCCACACTGCAAGAAATATGATGTGCAGTGTAAAATTCGATCAGATTTATCACAAACCGATTAATAATTGTGATTAATGTAGAACCTTGTTGTATATTTGTGTATATCACAAAACACTATTATTTATTTTAAAAATATTTATTTATCAACTTTTTGTTAAAATCAGTTCAATTTTTTCAATCAGTGAGACCGACAATCTTATAAGTAGTATTCATTTGTGTACAATTTTACATTTTTTTCTGTTTTGGGTCTCACAAGGATGGGCATTGATCCCATTTCTTACCACCTAAGTTACCGCTTCGCTATGTCACCTTATGTATGTTTTCATGTTTGGGTAACTGAGTGACTGCCTAGTAGGAAAAAGCTACTCACTCAGATTACAAAATGTTCCCTAAGTATACCAAGTACCTTATTGTCAATGTAGTTTTTTTCACATTGGTTTTCGGAGTGGGAATTTCTGATTGCACCATTTCCTCTAATCATCATCATTGCATACTTTTTTTATCTCACCTGAGCCGTTAGGCTCACAAGGTGAGCTTATAGGATGGCCATGATCCGGCGTCCGTCCGTCGTCCGTCCGTCCGTCGTCGTCCACCATTTTCAAAGATCTTCTTCTCTGAAACCGCTTGGCCAATCAAAGCCAAATTTTATATGAAGCATCTATAGGAAGGGGGAACCAATGTGTTTATTAATAATCCAGGTCACATGACCAAGATGGCCACCATGCCCATATATGGTAAAAACCCTTCAAAATTCTTCTTCTCCGGAACCACTGAACCGATTTCAACGAAACATGGCATGAAGCTTTGGGGACTAGAGTACTACAATGTGTTTATAAATTATGACCTTTGGATGACCTTGACCTATTTTACAGCAAGGTCAACATAGGTCGCCCATGCGTTTGAATGAGGAAAATTGTTAAAATGTCATTTGAAAGGCAAATCTTGCAGGAAATGGGAGAATGGACTAAAGGTAGGTAATTCTGAAAAAAATTGGACCCTAGGGGTTGGTCTGCCCCACCCCGGGGCAATATACATGTATATTACAAAAATATTCAAAGATCTTCTTCTCTGAAACCACTTGGCCAATCAAAGCCCAATTTTATAGGAAGCATCTATGGGAAGGGGAAATCAATGTGTTTATAAATAATCCAGGTCACATGACCAAGATGGTCGCTATGCCCATATATAGTAAAATGGTAAAACCCTTAAAAATTCTTCTTCTCTTGAACCAATGGACTGATTTCAACAAAACTTGGCATGAAGCATCGGGGACTGAAGTACTACAATGTGTTTATACAATATGACCTTTGGATGACCTTAACATATTTTACAGCAAGGTCAACATAGGTCGCCAATGCATTTGAATGGGGAAAACTTTTAAAAAGTCATTTAAAGTGAAAGTCTTGTAGGAAATGGGCAGTAGGACTGAATATTAATGATTCTGAAAAAAGTTGGACCCCAGGGGCTCATTTGCCCCAGCCCGGGGCATTATACATGTATATTACCATTATACATGTATATTACCATAATATTCAAACATTTTCTCCTCTGAAACCGCTTGGCCAATCAAAGCCAAATTTCATGTGAAGCATCTAAGAATGGGGGAATCAATGTGTATATAAATAATCAAGGTCACATGACCAAGATGGCTGTCATGCCCATATATGGTATAAACCCTTCAAAAATCTTCTTGGGAACCGGTGGACCGATTTCGAAGAAACTTGGCATGAAGCATCGATGACTCAAGTACTACAATGTATATATAAATCAAGACCCTGTGATGACCTTGACCTATTTTAAGGCAAGGTCAACATGGGTTGCCTATGTATTTGAATGGGTAAACTGTTAAAGGGAAAAACTTGTATGGACAGTATATTGATTATTCTGAAAAAAAAAATGGCCCAAGGGCTTCATCTGCCCCTATACTTGGACTATTTTCTATAACATTTGTATATACAGCAGATCTCAGGTGAGCGTTTACAGGACCATTGGTCCTCTGGTTTCCTTTTCGGTGCCACTTCATAGAGGTGACATTTACTGCCAGACTGGAATTCAGGAAATACAAAATTCAAGGCCACTAACAAGTATTGATTATTTGAAACAGATCCACATTCCTTTCAATGCTGTTTCAGGATCTCATTTCTATGGCAAGCCAATTTACTGTTTATTCAAGAAAGTAGACATCTGTTATGCAATATTAGATATCTTGTTTAATAAACATGATATTTACTTTAATTTATTAGGTATCTATTATAAAGAAGATATCTTATATAGCAAATACGATATCCATTTAATTATATTAGATATACAAAATGTTAATATTAGATATTCGCAATGTTAATTTAGATGTCTAATATAGTATATTTAGATATAATTCAGGCTTAATAAGATATCTTATTTGTAAAAATAGATATCTAAATTGACAAATAAGATAGCTTATTAGATATACAAAATGTTAATATTAGATATTCGCAATGTTAATTTAGATGTCTAATATAGTATATTTAGATATAATTCAGGCTTAATAAGATATCTTATTTGTAAAAATAGATATCTAAATTGACAAATAAGATAGCTTAAAAATTATATTAGATATCTTATTTGTAAAAAATATATGACATATCTTAATTCATAATTTGTCATAAAGATTTTGATATAGCAATTATGATATAAGATATTAGATTTTTACTTAATATGACATCTTAATCAGCATTTGAGAATATGACATCTTAATCAGCATTTGAGATATCTAAAATAGTTGTATAGATATCTATGTTAACATATAAGCTTTTTATATTTGTCAAATAAGATATCTTCTTGAGTATATAAGATATCTTTATTACATAAGATATCTAATATGCTTAAGTAGATATGGTTTTAGACAAATAAGATATCTTATTTACAAAAAAAGTTATCTTATATCCTTTATTAGCTATCTTATTGAGATAAACAAATAAGACACCTTTAGTTTATAATATATCTTATTTATTTTGCCCAATTACAACCTATTTCTTTTACTTCAATAAGATATCTTCTAGGTCAATACAGATATCTAATTTATAGCCTTAATTAAGATATATTGTATTAATTCATATATCTGAATTAAAATTAAGATATCGTTTTTCTAATTAAAATATCTAATTTACCATAAAAGATATCTTATTGACCACTGTATATAAGATATTTGATTTACCAATTTAGATATCTTAATTGCTAATTAAGATACCTAGTTTAGCAATAAAGATGTCTTATAAACCAAAGTAGATATCTTGATTAATCTTGTTAGGAAGATATCTTGATTAATCTTGTGAAGAATATATCTTATTTAGGTATAGCAGATCTCTCATTTAGTATATAAGATATCTAAATTATATTAGTTTCATAATCACTCAATCATCTCAGCGCTGTGTTTGGTGTGGGTTCAAGTCCCGCACTGGGTAATTGCGAGACAAGCCAAGTTCTGCTTGCAGGTGGAACAGGTGTGTTTTCTCGGGGGTTATCCCGATTTTCGCCCACCTACTGATTGGCCCGTCATATATGAACTGAAATAATCCTGAAATGGATGTAAAATGAATTTTAAAAAATTATATTAGATATATGAATTATCATACAAGATATCTTATATAGTATATGAGATATCTTAATTGTGGGATATCTCATTAAGCACATAAGATATCTTCTTTACTATATAAAATTTCTTATTAAGGATATAAGATATTTTATTTTAAAAGTATATATCTTTATTGCTAAATAAGATATCTTTTATCTTAAGATATCTTATTTACCATTAAAGATATCTAATAAGCATAATAAAAGGTAAAACGGCTTGCCGTACATTTCCTAATATAGTTGATGTCATCTTTATTTACAGAGTAACAACCTAATACACAGCAAGTGTCAGTACTGCATGAAATCATTCAATAACCCTGATGCAGTAGTCAGGCATTGTATTCTAGATCATCCAGCCAAAAATGTGAGTTTTCTGTGGCCCCTCCTGAATGCCAATGGTAAACTTATAAAGTACAAGCCAAGGATATTCAATATTAAGGGGAGTGAGATAGAGTCTGATTTAAATGATGTCAGTGTAAGGGAAAACAAACTCCATATCCCTACTAGAACAGTGGAACAAAGCCCAGTTCATAAATGCAAAAGACTTAATACGCCTACCAAACATGTACATAAACGGTTGTTTGTTAGTGATCCAAATGAAGCTGCAAATAATCAAGAGGAAAGTATTGAAAACCTAGAATATATAGATGATGACGATGATTTATCAAACACTGACTCAAAAATACCTGTTACTGTTAGTCCAAAAGAGTTGTTACCAATCATTGAGAAGCTTACTGAATTATTACCAGAGGTTACACAACATTTGTCAGACAATAATCGTCTTGAGGAATGGACAGCATTTTTCCACTTAGTCACTAGCGGCAATTTCAGTGTAGACCATATTGCAAGTCAGTTGTTTTGGGATGTGGTAAAGTTTTCTCAAGCTGACAATATGGCAGGAATGAGATTTACACCAGCTGTCAAAGAATTTTGGGCTGTTGGCTTATCTTTGTTCCATTCAAAGTTTATACGCTATATGGGTGGATTTAAAGGTAGAGGACTATTGCTCTGGGAAGATGATAAATCTCAAGAAAAACTTATCACTGATTCTAACAATGTAAATTTTGTAGTACCACACTATAACATTCTTAAGGATGAAATTCGCAAAAGGGAAATATCCTGTCAGACACCAGGAATCATTCACAGTAATATACAAAGAATTGCAGAATGTTCTGAATCTTCGAATAAAAACTACAAACTTTGCATTGATGGGAAGAAAATAACAGTTGGTTTCGGTAAACACCTGGGTGAAGTTGACCTATATGGACATGAAAGTTCTCCCACCTTAAAGGAAAAACGCGAACGACTTAATGTAGAAAGTGTACTGGTGAATAGCAAAATAGAAAAGCTGGACAGAGCTTTAGAAATGGGAAAAGAACAGATAAAAGAACTGAACGAGGAAAACAAGAGTGAATTGTTAGAAGCATCTCTGGATATCATATCTGTTTTCACAGAGCATATTAAAGAGTTAAGATTGACAAAAATAAAACGAGAACAGGCAGTTGAAAGACTTTTGAAAATGTCGGAAAAACCATGGCAACAGTCACCATATTGTCTTGCCATAAGCAGTATGAAGACTCACATCCATAGACTTAATATCTGTATAGCTGATGTGCTACGTTTGAATGAAAGCTTAGGTATGATTGCTGCCACTTGCAATGACCAACATAGAATGTTTTGTTCAAATAAGGAAATTAACCTAAATCAACAGTCAACCTATGTGTGTTTGAAAAAACTAGAATCTTACAATGAAGTGGAAATATTGCCAGAAATTACAAAACAGAGAACTGATAAATGGTTTGAACATAGAAAAACAGGGAAGGCTACAGGCAGCACTCTTCATAAGGCAATCGGGTTGAGTACTCTTCGTGAACAACAGCAGCACTTCGATAGACTATTTAAAAGTAATATCGGAACCTCCGCAGAGGAGGAATTGTCTACAGAGGTAAAAAAATTGATGAAACATGGCGAAGAAAATGAAATAAATGCGGTTGGAGTCATTGTTGGAAAAATTATCCCTGTGTTTGCCCCAGAGAGCAAGTTCTATGAGGAGGGATGTTACATAGTGCCAGATTTAGATAACAAACCTATTCTTGTTGTAAGTCCTGATGGAAGCCTTAGAATAAATGATACTGTTATTATGGCTATAGAAATAAAATGTCCTTTGCCTGGAAAGGTATTTGTACCTGATGTTCATTACAAAATTCCAACATATTATATCTGTCAAATTTTATCTGAGATGGCTGCTTTACAAGTGAAGTCTCTGCTGTATGTTTGTTGGACACCTGAAAGTTGTACAGTTTTCCGTGCTCAATTTGATGAAACATTGTGGTTAACACTTCTTAAAGAACTTACTACACTGTACGGAACTGACAATGACAAAGCCAGCAGACCAAAAAAGAAAAACACAAATATTGAGCAATTGAAAGAAATGGTGAAGAAGTACAGTGAAGAGAATGTTGTCTTGTTGGCAGAATTTTCATCAGTTTTCAGTGTGCCTTGCAATCACTGTGATTCTGTTGCTGATGTGAAAGATTTAAGAGGTTATCATGGTTTGTCAAATGAAGAAACAAACAGAGAAAACAGCTGTTTTAAAACATCATGTAGTATATCATTTGCAAAGGAGGTTCTGATGAAAGGTGAGGCCCAACTCCTGGAGTGTTATAATGTTCTTCGAATTCCAGCAAAGGAAGTCATTGTCGCAATGATCTCTGATCTTGACAGAATGAAAAAAAGAGAAACCCCACACGCGTTTCCTGTTGCATATGGCCTTTCAGGTTACAGCTTGAAAGTTGAGTCAGTTAGGTCAATGGTGTCAGAAATAATTGAAGTTTGTCATGAAAAAGGCATCACAATCCGTTGTGTTTCAACAGATGGTCAGTTCTATAAACTTTGTGTACGTGATGCTGCAGGTAAACCTCTGACAATAATTCAGGTAGCCAAAGATACTTGGGAAGCTACAAGAAAAATGCCTAAACAGCATCAAGTGCAGCAGTTAATGTCTTTCAACAGAAAAGAGGAGGAGGATGAGTTTGATGTTGAAACGGTTGAATTTGAAAACGATACTGATTTAGATAAAGAAGGAATTCGACGGCAGATTGTAGTGAAGGGGTTGAAGAACAAGAAGTGGGTACGATTGTACAATCCCATCAACCTTCAGAAAATGATGAGAAGTAAAGAAAGCAGTAAACAAACGGTACAAAAGACCAGCGATAATGCCAGTGTTGTGAAGTCATCGGGTAGATTTATCCGTGTAATTTAGAAGCAGATTGACCGTCCTTCAATGGTGTAACATTTTTGGCTGCAAACGTCCTGATCACAAGTGAAAATCCGTTCGAGCTTTTGGTGATTTTCCAAGAAGCTATCGGTTCTTCTCTGTCCAGAACGTTGATGCACTCCAGAAGAGCTGGTTATCCGTTTATCTGGCTTGCCCATTGTTTTTCAGCAAAAACTTTTCGGTGATCGAAAAATGTGTCATCCATTGTCAGCCTCGTTCCCGCCATGATTCTCATTGTCTTCTTGTTTTTATTTTACTGATCAGATTGTGCATTGCGAATACAAGCCCCAGAGGGGTACTCTGAACATTTGTGTGTACCTAGGCTCGGCCCCATGTATCCAGAACAATTCAGAATACCCCCCCCCCCCCCGGATCATGACAAGCCTTATACACTGATACTCTAATTTTGAAAGTCTTTCTAGCAACAGTTTCTTACTCTTATATGACTGATCTTCGACCAAATTAGAACAGGCTATGATAATTCTAATTTTAGTATCCGTAGTTTTGGGGGGAAATGTCTGTTTTGGTGGCTTCAAACAGCTCATAACACAGGTCATCCAATTTTGTTTTTCTAACAGTCTCTAAACCCTTGCAGAACAGCAGGAAATGAGACATCGTTTCATCACCATGGTCGCGAAGGAGACATTGGTTTCACATCATTCTGATTGAATGCAGCAAGATTTGATTGTTAAAGCCACGGTCGCTTGTCTCCTTTATCACAAGAAGGAAAATAGGACGAGGGTATGTTTGTTTATTTAGATGGCAATTCTTCCTTTACAGCTATACTTATCCGAAATCAAAAAATGCCATGCAACCACGCACTGATTTTGGAGCAAGTGTGCAACAAATTTGCAAACAAATAACGCTTAAATGGGTCAAATTGTATTTTCCTTCTGAAGACAAGAGATTACTTGGAAATACTGAGTTTCTGTTTCGCTTACTAGAATCTATGTTCAAACGGGTTATATGTATCTTATTGGGTGTATGCCATTTCCCGATTTTGAATTTCTGGCACAGAGGCAAGTGAGGAGAAGATAAAGAGCTCACCTTTGTGTTTACATTCATTTTAGAGAATAGCCGTTGACGTTGAGATACCTTAGTGTCGGGTATACTTTTGCTGCACCAATTTTTTCTCGCTCCAGTATACATGTATAGTGGCTGGTCCATTGGAATAGCTGCTACTTCAACAATGGTATAGGAACTGTAAAATTCAATAATTCCTCAATATATCTTGGTCTTTTAAAAGTCCACAACAACTTTTTATACCCGCGCGCTGTTTGATATGACTTAACTGAAACTTGGCGCCTTGCCAGACATTTTCAATGGTATTTTCTGGTAACCAACATAATTGAGCCGCCTCGTGAGAAAACAAACAATCTGCATATGCGAAAACGAAGGCGCAGATCAGCTTCGCGGTAACCGCGAAGCTGATCAGCGCCTTTGTTTTCGCTACTCGGATAGTACAATTCCTCCTCTACTTAGCTCCAAACTTTCAAGCTTCTAGGGCTTCTAGCCTGCTTCTGTCATATAGTATGGTACACGAGCCGGTGAGTCTACGTGGTCAATCAAAGCCTTTCATATGAAACATCTAAAAGAATGGGGAACCAATGTGTATATAAATAATTCAAGTCACATAACCAAGCATACCCGACATGCCCATGTAAAATCCCTTCAAAAATATTCTCCAGAAACGGTGGCTCGATTTCAACGAAACTTGGCATGAAGCATTGATAACTTAAGTACTACAATGTGTATATAAATCTTGAACCTGCGATGGCCTTGACCTATTTTACGAAAAAGTCAACATAGGTCGCCTCTGCACTTGAATGGGAAACACTGTTAAAATGCCATTTAAAAAGATAATCTTGCTGAAAATATACAGTAGGACTGAATATCAAAGATTCTGAAAATCAATGGACCCAAGGGGCTCATCTGCCCCCACACCGGGGCAATATACATGGCCATTACCATAATATTCAAACTTTTCTTTAAAAAAAACGCTTGGCAAATCAAAGCCAACACTGAAAGTCTCCTTTGCAATACCAACACATTAGCTATAGAGTGGGATATCCATACGTGACTATATGTTGTTGAAACACATTTTTTGAAAACCGAATTTCGTTCTCTAGCGTTACTGGCGTCACTGTAGCTAATGATCAATGCTTAAATGGTAATCGCCGTCAAAATGGTCAAAAAGGCTCTCCTAAAATGGCTATTCGACAAAGAATAGTTTCTTTTGTTCAAGTGCTATGATCAGAATTCGTAAGCATTTGCTACAGAAGCGTCGGCGAAAGAGCCACGGTACGGTAACAAAAATCAATGGAGGGAATCTTATGCCGAAGCGAACGATTGCCTCGGACTATGGAGTCGCTTCGAACGCCAGAAACCGAACTGTATCATTTTTTCGTTCCGTCCGTTTCTTTCTTGTGAAAAGTCCCTATGTTATTTTCAGTATTTAAACTTCACGTTGTCCAGTAATGTTCTGTTTCGGTAAGTATGTACAGGTAGGTAGGTACATGTAGGTATGTACAGGTAGGTAGATAGGTACATGTAGATAGGTAGGTAGGTAGGTACATGTAGATAGGTAGGTAGGTACATGTAGATATATATGTAGGTAGATGTAGGTAGGTTGGTAGGTACATGTAGGTAAGTATGTACAGGTAGGTAGGTAGGTACATGTAGATAGGTTGGTAGGTACAGGTAGGTAGGTAGGTACATGTAGATAGGTAGGTAGGTACATGTAGATAGGTAGGTAGGTACATGTAGATAGGTTGGTAGGTACATGTAGATAGGTTGGTAGGAACATGTAGATAGGTTGGTAGGTACATGTAGATAGGTTGGTAGGTACATGTAGATAGGTAGGTAGGTACATGTAGATAGGTAGGTAGGTACATGTAGATAGGTAGGTAGGTACATGTAGATAGGTTGGTAGGTACATGTAGATAGGTAGGTAGGAACATGTAGATAGGTTGGTAGGTACATGTAGATAGGTTGGTAGGAACATGTAGATAGGTTGGTAGGTACATGTAGATAGGTTGCTAGGTACATGTAGATAGGTTGGTAGGTACATGTAGATAGGTTGGTAGGTACAGGTAGGTAGGTAGGTACATGTAGATAGGTAGGTAGGTACATGTAGATAGGTAGGTAGGTACATGTAGATAGGTTGGTAGGTACATGTAGATAGGTTGGTAGGAACATGTAGATAGGTTGGTAGGTACATGTAGATAGGTAGGTAGGTACATGTAGATAGGTAGGTAGGTACATGTAGGTAGGTTGGTAGGTACATGTAGGTAGGTTGGTAGGTACATGTAGGTAAGTATGTACAGATAGGTAGGTAGGTTCATGTAGATAGGTAGGTAGGTACATGTAGATAGGTTGGTAGGTTCATGTAGATAGGTAGGTAGGTACATGTAGATAGGTAGGAAGGTACATGTAGATAGGTAGGTAGGTACATGTAGATAGGTTGGTAGGTACATGTAGATAGGTTGGTAGGAACATGTAGATAGGTTGGTAGGTACATGTAGATAGGTTGGTAGGTACATGTAGATAGGTAGGTAGGTACATGTAGATAGGTAGGTAGGTACATGTAGATAGGTAGGTAGGTACATGTAGATAGGTAGGTAGGTACATGTAGATAGGTTGGTAGGTACATGTAGATAGGTAGGTAGGTACATGTAGATAGGTAGGTAGGTAGGTATGTATATGTAGATAGGTAGGTATGTAGGTATATGTAGGTATGTACAGGTAGGTAGGTAGGTAGGTAGGTACATGTAGATAGGTAGGTAGGTAGGTACATGTAGATAGGTAGGTAGGTACATGCAGGTAAGTATGTACAGGTAGGTAGGTAGGTACATGTAGATAGGTAGGTAGGTACATGTAGATAGGTAGGTAGGTACATGTAGATAGGTAGGTAGGTATATGTAGGTATGTACAGGTAGGTAGGTAGGTACATGTAGATAGGTAGGTAGGTATATGTAGGTATGTACAGGTAGGTAGGTACATGTAGATATGTCACGTGAGGTAGGTACATGTAGGTATGTACAGGTAGATAGGTAGATACATGTAGATAGGTAGGTAGTACATGTAGATAGGTAGGTAGGTACATGTAGATAGGTAGGTAGATACATGTAGATAGGTAGGTAGGTACATGTAGATAGGTAGGTAGATACATGTAGATAGGTAGGTAGGTACATGTAGATAGGTTGGTAGATAGATGTAGATAGGTTGGTAGGTACATGTAGATAGGTTGGTAGGTACATGTAGATAGGTTGGTAGGTACATGTAGATAGGTAGGTAGGTACATGTAGATAGGTAGGTAGGTACATGTAGATAGGTAGGTAGGTACATGTAGATAGGTTGGTAGGTACATGTAGATAGGTAGGTAGGTACATGTAGATAGGTAGGTAGGTACATGTAGATAGGTAGGTAGGTACATGTAGATAGGTAGGTAGGTACATGTAGATAGGTAGGTAGGTACATGTAGATAGGTTGGTAGGTACATGTAGATAGGTAGGTAGGTACATGTAGATAGGTAGGTAGGTACATGTAGATAGGTAGGTAGGTACATGTAGATAGGTAGGTAGGTACATGTAGGTAGGTTGGTAGGTACATGTAGATAGGTAGGTAGGTACATGTAGATAGGTAGGTACATGTAGATAGGTAGGTAGGAACATGTAGGTAAGTATGTACAGATAGGTAGGTAGGTACATGTAGATGGGTAGGTACATGTAGATAGGTTGGTAGGTACATGTAGGTAAGTATGTACAGGTAGGTAGGTAGGTACAGGTAGATAGGTAGGTAGGTACATGTAGATAGGTAGGTAGGTACATGTAGATAGGTAGGTAGGTACAGGTAGATAGGTAGGTAGGTACATGTAGATAGGTTGGTAGGTACATGTAGGTAAGTATGTACAGGTAGGTAGGTAGGTACATGTAGATAGGTAGGTAGGTTCATGTAGATAGGTTGGTAGGTACATGTAGGTAAGTATGTACAGGTAGGTAGGTAGGTAGATGTAGATAGGTAGGTAGGTACATGTAGATAGGTAGGTAGGTATATGTAGATATGCACAGGTAGGTAGGTAGGTACATGTAGATAAATAGGTAGGTATATGTAGGTATGTACAGGTAGGTAGGTACATGTAGATATGTCACGTGAGGTAGGTACATGTAGGTATGTACAGGTAGATAGGTAGGTACATGTAGATAGGTAGGTAGGTACATGTAGATAGGTAGGTAGGTACATGTAGGTAAGTATGTACAGGTAGGTAGGTAGGTGGTGTTATGTATGACAGTTACTTGTTGAAAGATGTGCATTCAGTACTGGTAAACTTCCCAAGGGAGTATGCACAGGAAAGTATGATGTTATACATAGGACGTTTGCTTGTTGTCCTTAGCAATTATTTACTTTTAGTGTCCCAAATATTGTTTACTTCAGAATTTTCTAGAAATTTCAAATTGTTCTTTGACGGAAAAGTCCGGAAAAACCTGGAAAGATGTAGAATCTTCTAGAAAAATCTTTTTTATGTCTAAAGAATATTGTGGAATTTTCTGGAAGGATAATGGCCTCTCTAGAATATTCCAGAACATTAAATTTTGGTAAACTTGTTATTTTTAGTATATGATATCATAGAATTTGCTGGAAGAATCCTGAATGTTCCTCAGTGCTATATAAGGGCTACAAATTTTCATAAGGACAATCTTTGGGTACTGTTACTATTAAGAAGTCAAAATCTATCTTACTGGAATTTAAACTTATTCTTGGATTACTTTGTGATATTCGATTCTGGATTGGGACATAGTGCTATTTTGAAACAAACTTTAATTCTTGGGATCAGAAACTGATACAGACTTGTGTTAAAAAATTCTGAGGGACATTCAGACATTCTTTAAGGGAATTAACATCTTGAAAGGTATTGTACATTCATTTTTGTTTGATTGTATATATGCTTTTGATTGTTTCACATGTAATTACTGGTTAAATCGTTTCTAAATAGATTTGTTAAATTTTAAACAAAGCTTGTTGCTGGCTAACCAACTTGTTGGTTTCCTTAATCTTCTAGTTACGCCTGGCACGTAACAGTAGATGTAGGTAAGTATGTACAGGCAGGTAGATAGGTACATGTAGATAGCATACATGTGATGAGTCTGAAAGAGGAATCAGGGAGATTTTTGTTCAATTTCAGGGAGATTTTTGAAAAATGTATAGACTATATAGGAAAATTCCTGATTCATTTCAGGGAGGTTTTGAATTTTTGTTAAAAAAGTGCTACATTTTAGAAGAATTTTTACCAATTTTAGGGCTCATTTCCTGGAGTCTCCCTGATGATGAGGGAGGTATCACATGTATGAGATAGGTAGGTGGGTAGGTGCATGTAGATAGGTAGGTAGGTATAATGTAAGTATGTACAGGTAGGTAGGTAGGTACATGTAGATAGGTAGGTAGGTACATGTAGATAGGTAGGTAGGTACATGTAGGTAAGTATGTACAGGTAGGTAGGTAGGTAGATATGTATGTAGGCAGATGTACATGTAGGTAGGTAGAGGTAGATAAAGTAAATATATGGCATGATCACGATAATGAAGTATATATAAAACATTACATAAATTTTCAGAATGTAAGATTCACATTATTTCTGAATTTGAAGACTAAAATACTTAAATACTTTTGTAGATCAGCAAGCTGATTCTTATATAACACCTAAAAGTTCGTTAAAATCTGAATTCTTAGATGTTGACATTAGGAAAACTTGCCCATACATCATACAGAGATTTTTCAGCTGTGAAATATTGATTTAATTTGATTTTTTTTTTATATTTTCAAAACATTGATTGTGGTAGTCATATTTATACATTTAATTCAAGATTGCTCTTTCTTTCAAAATACATAGTCTGTTCAGAATACAAATGCAGCAGAGGTCAATATGGCATCTCTATCAGGCAAAACAATTGAAGTGACAATATAGGCACAAGGTCAAGGTGATGTACATGAGAATGTAGGTCACAAGCACAAGGTCAAGGGGCAAGCTTGAGGTATATGCCAATGACAATTTCTGTGCCAGGTTTCATACTTGCAGCTATAATTGGTGTAGAGAAACTCACTTTATTTATGATCTCGGCAATATTTCAATTCAAGTTGAGGTATTTTTAGTCTGGATTTTCAAGAAAAACAGGACAATATAAGAGGTTTACATTGTTGTGTATTGCCAACATGATAACAGTATTCCACTACAGTGACATTCAAGGCCCCAAGGCTATAAAACATTTTTCATTCTCAACTTCATTGAGTATAATATTTAAACTGCTCATTTCATACTGAAATAACCAAAATTGGTGAAGATTTCAGGATATTACTAAAACCAGAATTTAAACTGTTGAAGTTAAATATTTATCTGCAGGATCAATGCCTTGCTTAGCTGAGTTGAGAATGACAACATAACTCTATAATCTAGAAGCCCAGTATATAACAGGAGATATCTTCACCAGCATCTAATGAAATCTACAATCATATTGTAAGTGAGCACTAAGTCCAGGTCTCGAGGTTATAAAACTTTTTTCATGCTCTTCTTAGCTATGGCCAAAATTTATCTTGCTCATAAATGTTAAAATGCCATTGGCATTTTAACATTTATGAGCAGGATAAATTTTAGTCCTAGATGTGTAAAGTTTCATACTCAACTGAGTTGTGTCTGAAAAAATGTTTTATAACCTTAAAGTAAAGGTCAGACACAAACTGCTTAGAGGCTAGAGGCTGAAATATTCAATGAGAAAATTAATGTTTTGTGAAACACTTGATAGATCTACATGATTATATGAGCCGCCTCGTGGGAAAACCAACAATGTGGTTTTTGAACAGGTTCGACAAAAACCGACCTGTACAGTCACAGAAAAGAGCTAGAATCTTGAAATTTCGGATTTAAGTAGAAGAGGAATTGTACTATCCGTGTAGCGAAAACAAAGGCGCTGATCAGCTTCGCAGTTACTGCGAAGCTGATCTGCGCCTTTGTTTTCGCCTAGGCAGATTGTTGGTTTTCCCATGAGGCGGCTCATATTATGTGGTGCAATGAAGGCAAGTTTTGTAATCACTTTTTTTTTTCATCTTTTGTTTCTTGCATTTACAGCTCAACATCCAAAACAGCATTTTTCCAGTCATGTTGGGACATAGTCCCCACTGCACCTTGGTTACTGGAGAGTTAATGTATCTTGCTCAAGGCCCCGAGGTTATAAAACTTTTTTCATGTACAGCTCAGATGAGACTAAAATTTATCCTGCTCATAAATGCTAAAATAGCCAAAATAAATTGAAATTTCAGGTTTAGATCACAAGTGTTGGTGTTTTAACATTTATGAGCAGAATAAATTTTAGTCTCAGCCGAGTTGAGCATGAAAAAAGTTTTATAACCTCAGGACCAGGCCTCTCCCTCCGGCATGAAACTCTTGTTCCAAGTCTCTCCGCATCAAAACATGCCTTATAGCAGAAATGCAAACTACAAGACTTAGTGGAAAAATCATTTGATCACAAAGACTGTACACATTGCACCACCTAACAATGCTTTCAGAGCTCCAGATAGTATTTTGGCTACATCATGCAAAAACCTGCTCACTTACATATGCAGAAACAAAGACACAGAACAGCTGATCAGCCATTGCATAGCTAGATTGTGCCTTTGTTTCCACTTCAAAGAAAGTACAATCTCTTGTATTCTTAAACCTGATATTTCAAAATGATAGGCTCCGTTTGTGACTGTACAGGCTTGTTTTTGTCGAACCTGTCCCGAATTCGCAGAGACAGGTTTTATTCTAACACAGCTTATACAAGAATTTAACCATTCAATCTTCAAGAACATATTGAAATATACGTAAAGATAACAGCTTACCCAGAGCTTTGAAATTTTTGTCTTATAGACTACTAGCCTAAGCTAAAACAAGATTACCATACACCGCTACAGAAAGGCATAGCAAAAATAAAAATTAAAAATCTATACGACAAATACTTGTGTACAAAAATAAACATAAAACATGTATACACAAAACATATAGTCTATGATGAACACTTATTCATCTGTTAATTTCAGTATTTTACAGTTTTGAGTTGCTCCAAGAAGTATTACTTGATAAGGCAGAACTAAGCCAATCACAATATGAGCCGTGACACGAGAAAACCGGTCTTCAGTGTTCCCGAACTGGTCCGACACAAACCGGCCTGTCCAGTCACTGAAAACAGAAGCAAAAATCTGGTTTCTCATGACTTGGCTCATATAAGATACAAGATTTATAAATACAGTAAGTTGTCTGAACAGAAAATTTACAAAATGGATTTTCTGGAGGCATTCTTATCAAGTTCAGAGAAAAACAAACACAAGTTTTCGAAATTCGAAAGATAAAACTTGTGACAAGTCTTCCTTCTGTATTTGATGAAAATGCAATGTCAACCATTTGTTAGACCAAACACACAAAAGCAGTTATTATTATCTGAATTTTTCATTATGTTGACAGGCATAGTGCAGTACAGTGCAATGCAGTTGCTGCTGTCCAATGGAACAAAATATCCCATAATTATTAAGTGTGTTTGAAGGGCAAAAGTGAACTGACAAAAAAAAATATTTTCAATACAAAAATTGTTCCATGGCTTTCCTGAGAAAAATGATTATTTCTTGGGACAAAAGTGAAAACCTGTCTCAATGGTCTAACCAGGTTTTTTTCCATCAATTGATTATGTGCAAAAGGGAGCAAAAACGTTTGTAAGCTCAGTGCATTATTAAACCAGTCAGACAAAGAAATATAGGAGCAGATTAAAAAAAAAAAAAAAAAAAAAAAAAAAAAAAAAAAAAAAAAAAAACATTTTTGAGACAATTCAGTCATATTGGATAAGGTTTTTTGAAGTATTGAGATCTATAAAGATGGTTATCAACTTTCTGTTACAACCCTTTCACTTTTTCATCAGACATTGTCTTAGCTGAGGCATTTTTGTATCAATAGAGTGTGATTCCTACAATATATAAGTATTTAATCTACTATTTTTCAAAGTAGTGTAAAAATCAATCTTTATTAGTTTAAGATAATCATAACATGTACAATGTGATATAATTTTTTACGTTTCATAGTATTTATACACTATATATGATGCAAAATAAATTTAGAAGGGACATCTTCAACTAATTTTTTTAATCAAATAAACCTTAACATGAAACATACCATATTCTCTCTAGTATGTGCACCATGCTCAAATGCAAAGCACATGAAAACTCGCCAGAGAAAATTAATTGTTAGATTCTACTCCAAATTTTGGAAAATATTGGGGTGCGGGGTGGATTTTATTTTTTATTTTAGAACATCCGATATGACTGTCTTAGAGGCCAAGATTCTGAGAGGTTTTGTGTGTTGTTTGTATTATAAGACACACAAGCAATTAAGTAAATGAAAGTTATACATCATCTTGGCGCCGCGACGCGAGAAAACCGGTCTTCGGGGTTTCTGACCTGGTGCGACACAAATCGGCCTGTACAGTAACAGAAGCAGGCTAGATGCTTGAAATTCGGGCTATAAGTAGAAGAGGAATTGTACTATCCGAGTAGCGAAAACAAAGGCGCTGATCAGCTTTGCAGTTACTGCGAAGCTGATCTGCGCTTTTGTTTTCGCATAGGCAATAATCCCGTTTTCTCACGATGCGGCTCCTTGAATTTTACTGAAAAATATATATTTTTTCAACCCAAATAAAAATGATTTTTTAGTGTTTTGAACAGGGGGTTAGAGGGGATGTGAATCTAAAAATTAATTTTCTCTGGCCTTATGTGCATAAGCATGTAATTTATTAGTTTATTGACAGCGTTACACTCACTTTATCACATAATCAACTCCTACTTCGATAATATACAATACCCATAGAGTGTTTTAGGTTGACTGGAGTTAAACTATGTGCAGTTTTCTAAAGGTAAGATCACTATTTTTGTTACAATTTCAAGCACCCAGAGAACAGAGAGAACATGGTACATAAATTCCTCTCATTTGGAAATATCCATATTATGCTCTATGAGACATTCTGTGTTGGACCAATAAGAATTCAAAATGGGGCTTTCAGATTATATAATTTCAGATTAAGATACTATATTATTGTTTTATCATACTCTATTAAATATATTGGGATAAAATTAATATACATGAAACTAAGTTTGCACTGTTCCCTACATAAACCTATACATTTAGGCCATTCCATTTTTTTTCTATGTTTAGTGTCCACATCAATCAGCAAAACCTACCAACCTATCTGTAAAAAAAAACAACAACAAAAAAAAAAACAACAAAAAAAAAAACATAACATTTCCTATTTTACTGCATAAAAAGAAACACAAATAACTGAGTAAACAATATAAAGATATTTATTTGAACAAAAGTTTGATTATAATGGCCTCAGACTGCACAAAATTAAATCAGACTTATCCAGGGCTTAAAAACATTGAAAAATGGGAAGTACAATACAATTTTTCCCATCAGAAAGCATACATGTATTTATTTGTGGTTTTTCTTTTTGTTTTTCGAAATTAACGCCCAAAACCAACCTGCGCACGGACGCTTAACATAGAAAAGAATTGGAATGGCTTTACCTATATTATGTCTAATCATTTAAGTCACCTCCTTGGGTACATGTATTATAAAGAATCATCTACCAATAAGATACAGACTGAAATATACAAATAACAAAACAATAGAGGCAATAATCTAATGAGTTTAGAACTTAAACAATTAAACATAACACAAATGTTTACATGAACTGTTACACAATCATTTTGAATGTATTGAACATAAAACTGGCATAACACTCTATGTTATGTTATGGTTACATGGGTTGAAATAAGTTATAGCAAATATCAATATGTAACATGGGTAACACAATATATCTGTACTGAACTCTATATGATGAGAAAGTCTGCCTTAAACACTGAAGTGTCATAAGCATAGCTAATCCCTAAAATAGCAATGCACCCTTCTGTATGAGCCATGCAATGATAACATATGCAAAAACAAAGGCACAGATAAGCTGCATACATTGTCACTGATCAGCACCTTTGTTTTTGCTATGTAGCTATATTTATATACATCAGGAAAACATGTCCGTGAAATGTGTACCCCCTCAAACCCCACTTTTATATAGCAAAACTGGGGTATGCAGGGGTATACCTATTTTTCTTATTTTTGCTCCAAAACATAGATTGTGGGTACTCGTTAGAACCGCCTCGGCGAGGCGGTTCTAACGTGTACCCACAATCTATGTTTTGAGCAAAAATAAGAAAAATATTGAAAAAAAAATCTACTGAAAATTTTCATTTTTTACAACTTTAAGAATCTCTGTATATTGCATGGGCATGGTTTTAGTAATGCAGGGCATTGGCAAAATGATTAGGTATATACAGCAGAAATCTTACATGTTATCTTTTTTTCTTTTGTTCTACAGATAAGATTTCAGCATAACAGTATCATGAAATCAACACATATCCAGATATATGCAAAATAAACTTGCTTTTTTTTCCAGAAAAATAAATGTTCAATTTTTCCACTACATATTTCCGATAATAAATGAGCCGCATCGTCAGAAAACCGGATTTTTGCCTAGGCGAAAACAAAGGCGCAGATCAGCTTCGCGGTAACCGCGAAGCTGATCAGCGCCTTTGTTTTCGCTACATGGATAGTACAATCCCTCTTCTACTTAAATCCGAAATTTCAAGCTTCTAGCTCTTTTCTGAGCTTGTACAGGCCGGTTTGTATCGGACCTGGTCAGAAACCCAAATTGTTGGTTTTGTCACGCACAGGCTCAAATGGTTCCTTATTCCTGAGAAAGTCTTTACATTCAGTTAAGGCTGCATATATTCCACACAGATAAATTGCACAGTATATGTCTAATCCCTAAATCCTTATACAAATACAAAAGCCATTTGAAATGAAATTCATGGTAATATACACACATGTATATATACAACCCAAGTATTTGATAAAGTTATTTCTATATACATTTTATACAATTTGTAAGAATAATTTCCATAACCGCTATAAGTCTTGTGTGTCTCATTTTGGACACAGGCAAACAGTTCTAGTGTCGCATAAATTTACACTTGTGTAGACTTGCACAAAATATACACAAATGCATTTCTGGCCACACAAATAGAACTTAAATTAATTGGGACAAGCTGGCCATCTCATGGTCCTGGCTTATTTGCAGCAATGAAGACAATACACCTTTAACAGTCAAAGACATTTCTGGAAGATAAGAATTGTACGTTATACATGCAAGTTCATAGTGGTTAAATGTATTTGTACGAGTATGTTTATGTAGAGAATATAAAGTTCCATATTACCTGCACCGTGACAATCAAACTAAGATGATTTCAGTACCCACAATTAATGTTTTGGAGCAAAAATAAGAAAAATAGGTATACCCCTGTAAACCCCAGTTTTGCTATATAAAAGTGGGGCATTACACGGACATGTTATCCTGACCTATAGTTCCAGATTCCGACACTCTAGACCAAATCCCAAATATGCTCATCCGAATATTAAAAACCAAGAAAGGACATATAAAATGAGCCACCTCATGGGAAAACCAACAATTTGGTTTCCAGACAGGTCTGACACAAATCAGGCTGTACAATCACAGGAGCAGGCTAGAAGCTGGAAATTTCGGATTTAGGAAGAAGAAGAAGTGTACTATCCGAGTAGCGAAAACAAAGGCGCTGATCAGCTTTGCGGTTACCGCGAAGCTGATCTGCGTCTTTGTTTTCGCATATGCAGATTGTTGATTTTCTCATGAGGTGGCTCAAATGTAGATACAGAACTGTGATCAGACTGGAACAATGTCCAATTTGCTCTTAGGCTTCCCTGGGATAAATAGGGAAATCTGATTTTGCCATGGTGCAGGTCATATGATAATTTATGCACCACATCACAGGAGAGAAAACATGTTTTCTGAGTAAACAAAAACAAAACAAAGGTGTAGATAAGCAATGGAAAAACATTGCTGCTGATGGTAGGCCTTTGTTTTTGAATCCTAAAAATTTCTTCTTTCTAATTCCAGCATTGTAAACTGTTTGCCAGTTAATGAAGCTCAGTTCAGTCAAGTTAGTACAACCTCATTATAACACACCTCATTATAACAGGGCTTTCAATATAAAAAGGCCATGTCTTGGCACCCGGATTGGTTATTTTCCTATACTGCTATTGTATGAAACCTCATTATAACAGTTTCACTTATAACACTCTCTCTTTTTTGAACCCAAAAAACTGCATACTAATGAGGTTGAACTGTACTACTAGTCTGAAACACTCGAAACATGTTTTCTCATAAGCCGTGCCATGAGAAAACTGGACTTTTGAATATGCAAAAACAAAGGCAAAGATCAGCTGTGCAATAACTGCACAGCTTATCAGCACCTTTGTTTTCCCTACTCGGATAGTACAACCTCTCTTCTTAAATCCGAAATTTCAAGCTTTTAGCTTTTTTTTTGTGAGAGTACAGGTCAATTTGTGTCGGACCTGGTTGTAAGCCCCGAAGACCAGTTTTCTTGCGTCGTGGCTCTAAAAATGCAGTGCATAAAGTTGTCAATATATTTCTTTCATTGTTTATCAAGATAGTAAAAATTCATTACATTAGAATGACAGAATAAGAACTGCAAAATATAAAGCTTCTAGCAAAACACAAAAAATCTCTAAATGTAAAACTATCACAGAATAAAGAAAGTACCATAAAATTGTAAAACAGGGACCTCAACACTACGAAAACATGCCCATGTAATATAAAAAGATTTTTTCAGCTGTAAAAATTCAAAATTTCATAAAAAATAATTGATATTTTAATATTTCTGCTCAAAACATTGATTGTGGGTACGTTAGAATGCCCTCGACCAGGAGGTTCCAATGAGTACCCACAATCTGGATCAAAAATAAAAAAATTGTACTCCCCATGTGAAAAACATTTTACCATAAAATTGTGGTTTAAGGGGTATACACTTTACAGGCATGTTTTCCTGATGAATTTATTGATGTTATGTTAAGATCTTAGTGGTTTTGAAAACACATGGTCCAATCTTACAATTTTTTGGAATGTGATAAAAATTCAAAAACTCCCCACTCCAAACTAAACAGTTGTTTAAAAATATGCCACCCAAACATAAACCAGTATAAATATGACCAAAGACTTCAATGCACCTTAAATATTACCAACTTCTCACAGAGCAGTTTCGAAAATACTTACAAAAAGTTGCAATCAATATTTACAAAAAAAAAAAAAAAAAAAAAAAAATGAAGCTGATTTTCAATCAAAAGAGCGGCTAGATCCGGCAATGCCAACATTTGAGACCCAAAAGTATATCATGCTAAATCACAAAAGTAAATAATTATGTAATTGTACCAAGTAAGAGACTGAAAGCAGCCACATTAGGTAGAAATGTTTCAAACTTAACGTTTCTATTTAGAACGTGATGATAAGACATTTGTTTTAGCCATTGGGCTCATATATTTGTTAATGCACATCACTGGAATTTAAAATGGAAGAAAATTTTTGAGCATATGTGAGTTGCCCAATGAACTTTTATCATCTCATTACGAAAACTTGCCCATGCAATATACAGAGATTTTTTTCATCTGTAAAAATTAAAAATTTCATCGGAAAAATTTTGATATTTTTCTTATTTTTGCTCAAAACATAGATTGTGGGTACACGTTAGAACCGCCTCGGCGAGGCGGTTCTAACGAGTACCCACAATCTATGTTTTGGAGAAAAAATAAGAAAAATAGGTATACCCCTGCATACCCCAGTTTTGCTATATAAATGTGGGGTATGAGGGGGTATACTTTACACGGACATGTTTTCCTGATGAACAATCCTATTTTAGCAGTAAATGATATTCTTTTAATAAATAGCTATTTGATGTTGTAGCTGCATATTTCTTACAGCCCCTTTTACTCGAGTTTGCTGTTTGATCATTTAGGTCAGTCAAAATTGTGTGTAAATCAGGTAACTTTTTATTCCATTTTAGAACTGAAACAGTTTGCCGTTTTAAAGGTCATTTAGTTTGAAACTCTCACTCCAATCAACAGATCAATCAATCCAGATGTCTTTGTGGACAACTTGAAAAGAAACTCAGATCTTCAGAACACACAGTCTTCTTGTGTGATGCAAATCTCGAGTCAAAGGGGCTGTTTTTGACAATCAAGCAGTTGTAAATATGAACAGCAAAATGGTTAAGAAGAGCAAGCACCAATGAAATCTCGTATTATCTTTGAATCATTTTAAAAATTTGAACATTCACTTGGTTTGTATCCTTGAAACACCAAACAACAGTTTAACCCTTTTTTGACGAATGCATTTCCTCGTCATTATCATTTGGGTGAGTCCACTTTCATTTAAGGGCATCAGGACTGATTTTAAATTTTCATATAATTCTTTGATGGAAATCATCCTAGTCCCAGATGGGACGCTGCCGCATTGTGCAGCATCACATCTGGGGCTATACTGTTTGCATATGTCCCATAAAAAGGATGCCAGACTTAAACCCATAAGTTAAACAAGTGAATTGGACTACTGACTTACCCAGTGAGAACATTTTAGTTTGGCTTTATCATGCAGCATGACTCAAATCAGCCTGGCAAACTTGAGTATTGCAATTTCTGATATTTAAGTATATAATACATGTACTACTTTTAGTTAGTAAAACATCTGTGCTGCACTAAGATATTGATAAACAGGCTAATTTGTATCTTGTTTGCATTTATGCCAGATAAAAAGTGATCTAGATTGGACACTTTACAGGAATCTGACCTGCCTTGTGTAAATATGATATACATGTAGTTTGTACATTGGCTATATAAAACAATGATATGAGTTTATGACTTTTTGAACACCGCATTGTATTGATCAAGAATATAGTCCCTTGTTGGGTCTAGGAAGTGCAAGTGTGTACGAAGTTCATTCATAACGGGATGCTGAATATCTGAGAACATGACAACACACACCCCAACCGACAGAGTCAAGAACACAGAGAAAAATGTCATAGCCAAAACCTTCACACAAGAGCATCCCCCTTTCTTTGCTACGGCCTTATTCTCTTGCTGAGATTCCAACTTCACGGTCTTTGGAGCTTCCTCCTGCACGGTAGCGCTGATATGATTCTGTTCCTCTGTTTTCCTTTCATACTCTTTCTCCAGTTCCATGATCTGATCTTCAAGGCTTTTGGCTGCTTTAGCGTCATCCTCCTGCCCGTACACGGATTCTTCCGGGTCATAAGATAAATTATGACTATCTTCTTTGATCTCATCAGCTGGAGTAACAATAATTGGAATGCCTCCATTCTGCTTACTTCCAGGGTACGTGGCCTGTAGATTGCCGGACTGGACCTGGAAAAAGAGTAATTTATTATCCATGTAGCAAAAACAAAGGCGCTGATCAGCTTTGCAGTTACTGCGAAGCTGATCTGCACCTTTGTTTTCGCATAGGCAAAAATCCGTTTTTCTAATGGCGCAGCTCATATCATATCAATGTAAAAATGTGCAAATCAGCTGCACTGCTGATCAGCAAATTTGTTTCATTTATATATATAATCATTCCATCTTTCTTCCAAATCCATATGTATAAGATTGTAGATAACTGATAATCCAAAAGTTATATTTTTGCAGTAACCGTGAAGCTGATCAGTACCTTTGTTTTAGGTACACAGATAGTACAATTCCACTACTTTCTAAATCCAAAATTTCCAGCCTCTAGCCATCTTCTGTGCATGTACAGCTCATTTTAAGTCGGACCTGTTCGGTAACCACATTGGTGGTTTTCTCTTACTTACTTACTTTTTTACTTACAGGAGACAGACGTCAAGCTGGGCATTTCTACTTAGCTAAGCTATTCTGCTTCTTAGACTCTGACTGTCTAGTGGTGGGGGAAAGCCAGGGAAGATCTGGTCAGAAACCCTGACTATCCATTTTGAATTGTTTTATGTTTTGGTGCTGAATTTTTGTGCTGTTTGCAGCTATGTACATTTTCGTATATTAAGGAAAGTCCTGGTAAGTATTGGGAAATAGCTGCTCTCTCGGCTTACTCTCTGTTCTCTTTGTATTAACCTGATATTCAGAGTGGAACTTTTTGTTCTGATAGTGCCCTTTCCTGATCGTTGCTTATTTCTTGAACTTTTCTATCCATTTTGAGATAGCACCTACCTGTTGTATCTCTTCCACCACAGCCTGTCCTTCTTGAACAGGGGCAACAACTACCAGAGATGCAGGGACCTCAGCACCTACCTGTTGTATCTCTTCCACCACAGCCTGTCCCTCTTGAACAGGAGCAACAACTACCAGAGATGCAGGGACCTCAGCACCTACCTGTTGTATCTCTTCCACCACAGCCTTTCCCTCTTGAACAGGAGCAACAACTACCAGAGATGCAGGGACCTCAGCACCTACCTGTTGTATATCTTCCACCACAGCCTGTCCCTCTTGAACAGGGGCAACAACTACCGGAGATGCAGGGACCTCTGCAGTCTGGTGGCCGGGAACATCTACTGCTGTTTCTACAAGTAAATTAAAGTCAATTTTGAATGATCCGCATCATGAGAAAACCAGATTTTGCAAATAAGGAAACAACGGCATGTTTCATTCACAGACAGTACAATCACTCTCCTACTTTAATCCACAATGTCAAGCTTCTAGCTTTCTTCTGTGACCATATAGGCCAGTTTGTGTCGGACTTGATCAGAAACCCCAAAGACCAGTTTTCTTGTAATGTGGCTCAAATTGCAACTGAGTGGAACACTGACTTAGATTACTTGATCAAAACATTAACAAAACATATGAGCTGCGACGCGAGAAAACTGGTCTTCGGGATTTCTGACCATGCCTGACACAGACCAGCCTGTGCAGCTATAGAGGATCTTAAGAAGCTTGAAATTTCGGATTTAGGAAGAAGAGGAACTGAACTATCCGTGTAGAAAAACCAAAGGCGCTGATCAGCTTCGCAGTTACCACAAAGCTGATCTGCGTCTTTGTTTTTGCATGGGCAAATATCCGGTTTTCTCATGATGCGGCTCATAAATTATATTCAAACTACAAGGAATTATTCAAAAAGATGCAGATGATATTGTAAGCCTCCTATCAAACTGCTCCTCTGAGAGCTATCTGATTTGAGTCTCCACTGCTTTCACAATGGCTAATTATGGGTTGGTGTGAATTTAATAATTTAAAGGATGACTTGGCATCTTCTCAATCAATTTTAAAGCCATTGTACTTTTATCAAAAGATAGATATTTCTATTAATTCAAACAGTATAACGTAAATACTTTTGAAATAAAGTATTTTGAAAAGTAGGTTTTAACAACTGCCTTCTTTGCAAACATTTTGTTTATAATTCATCAATTCAAACAAAAAGAACATTAAGCACCACATGCATGCATATTCAATAGCAAGAACCTTTGTAGGATTACATTTCAATTGCAAAAACTGACAAAAACTATATAGCAGTTACCAATGTAGCAAAACAACCCTTACCTGAAATGGCCTGGTGGCAATTTTTACTGATTCATATTACATCCCAACCTCTTTATACATTACGAAAACCTGCCCATACAATATACAGTTTTTTTTTCAGTTGTAAAAATTGAAAATTTCATTGGGAAAATTTTGATATTTTTAATAGTTTTGCTCAAAACATAGATCATGTGTACATGTTAGAACTGCCTCGCCGTGGCGATTCTAATGAGTATGGTTCTAATGAGTACCCGCAATCTATATTTAGGACAAAAAATAAGAAAACTAGGTATACCCCAGCATACCCCATTTTTACTATATAAAAGTGGGGTTTAAGGGGGTATACATAGCATGTTTTCCTGGCGGTCTTGACATGACCTCAGCTCCTCATCATAGACATACTGGTATATTTAGTCAAACAAACAAACAAACCTTCTATACATTAAGATGTACTTGGAACATCAACAATAGTGTTATAAAGAGGTTGTGTTGTCTGTATGTATAAAGTGCACTGTATTATAGCAAGCATGCAAATGATATACCACAGCTATAAACATATGAGCCGCCTCGTGGGAAAACCAACAATGTGGTTTCCGAACAGGTCCGACACAAACCGGCCAGTACAAGCACAGAAAAGAGCTAGAAGCTTGAAATTTCGGATTTAAGAAGAAGAGGAATTGTACTATCCGAGTAGCGAAAACAAAGGCGCTGATCAGCTTCGCGGTTACCGCGAAGCTGATCTGCGTCTTTTGTGGGTTTTCCCATGAGGTGGCTCATATGTTACATGAGGTAATAACGAAGTTTGACCCTTTCCTCCGCAGAATTTTTTTCATGGTGTTCATTTAGATTTGTTGCCATATTCTGGTATATACAGGTAGTGTGATACATGTAATCACACCATTTAGTGACAAAGACTAAACAGTGAATAAGAAATGAACAAGAACTCCGCGGAGGTCGATATCGCACCTGCATCGGGCAAAAAACGTAAAATATAGGTCAAGGGCACCAGGTTAAGGTGTGTTCTAAAAGGGTATGTGAAGGACATTTACTATGCAAGATTTCACACTTGCAGCTATCACTGATGCAGAAAAAAAAAACTTTGACGTAAAAATTTACAAAGTCAATGGACCATGAAATGTAGGTCAAGGTCAGTGGGTCAAGGTGCATGCTTGAAGGGTATGTCAAAGACAATTACTATGCAAGGTTTCACACTCGCAGCTATCACTGATGCAGAGAAAACCAAACTTCGACGTAAAAATTAACAAAGTCAATGGACCGTGAAATATAGGTCAAGGTCAGCGGGTCAAGGTGCGTGCTCGAAGAGTATGTCAAGGACAATTACTATGCAAGTTTTCACACTCACAGCTATAACTGATACAGAGAAAACAAAACTTCAACGTAAAAATTAACAAAGTCAATGGACAGTGAAATATAGGTCAAGGGCACCGGGTCATGGTGCGTGCTTGAGAGGTATGTCAAGGACAATTACTATGCAAGGTTTCACACTCGCAGCTATCACTGATGCAGAGAAAACCAAACTTCGACGTAAAAATTAACAAAGTCAATGGACCGTGAAATATAGGTCAAGGTCAGCGGGTCAAGGTGCATTCTTGAAGGGTACGTCAAGGACAATTACTATGCAAGGTTTCACACTCACAGCTATCACTGATACAGAGAAAACAAAACTTCGACGTAAAAATTAACAAAGTCAATGGACCGTGAAATATAGGTCAAGGGCACCGGGTCAAGGTGCGTGCTTAAAGGGTATGTCAAGGACAATTACTATGCAAGGTTTCACACCTAGCTATCACTGAAGTAGAGCAAACCAAACTTCGACGTAAATGTTGACGGACGGACGAACAGACGGACTGACGGACGGACAGAAATTTGGACTCCTATATCGCACCCTGCTATAAGCAGGTGCGATAAAAAGCATACTCTGAATGTTAATTATGAAAGCTCTTCAAAAAAACATGTTGACATTTTTCATTCCTAAATCTTCAACTTAAGTTTAGCCCCACACTCTCAGATGTTTAACATAAGCTTTGATCTGCACTTTACAATTAACATAACTGCTCATTTGCCAAGAGGATTCAATCCCAAATAAAATAAGTAATAACAAAGTGTACACTTCAGCATCCTCAATGGCTGAAGAAACATATGAAACAGATGTTACCATTTTTAAGTCTGAGACATAAAACAAAATGATACTTAAAGTAAGGCCTTTCAAATGCCACTTACAAGTCACCACTACCAAAAACATGGTAAACATTATAATGATAATCAAAGCACCTATTTCTGTAAGATGGCTGATCTCTATAAAGGAAATAATTTAAAAACAAATCTAGTAAGAACCAAAATGCAAGCCAAAGAAACCCTAAACCCAGAACATTATATTTTCTAACAAGTACCCACAATCTATGTTTTGGGTCAAAATTAGAAAAATAGGTAAACCCCTGTTAACCCCAGTTTTACTGCATAAAAGTGGGTTATACAGGGGTATTCATTTCACGATTATGTTTTCCTGATGATGCAAGCTAAAGAAAAAATGATTTAAGGAGATAAGCCTGCTTCATATTATTTGAAAAAATTTAAGTTTTACCTTATGGAATATTAGAATATCAGCATAAAGCATTTAAGATTAAAACCCAAATCAAAACTACTATATTTTCTTTGACAACCCATAGCATTATGCTTTCAGAGATGCAGCACACACAATTAAGCATACTTCAGCAAAATGAGAAAATGCATTAAGACTAAATAGAACAAAATCTTAATTATCTGGCAAACACTTCTTGTATTAGGATGAGAGTATTTGTATCTGTTTTGCTAGCTGTGCCAAACAAACATCGTATGCCTTGCCTCACTAATGGTACAAATTACTTTCTTTCCATCTTCTATAAATGTTTTGTATGTTATCTTGATTTTTTTATCAGTTGATGGTCTTTGGCTATCTGCTTGTTTATTTGTAATAATGTGATATTATTTCTGTTTGAGTTAGTTAGTATATACATCGGTGTCTAGAAAAGTGATGAAAAGTAAAGTAAGGTAACTAACAAGAAAGGTTTCAAACATTTACATAGAGATTACTTGATTTGAAAAGAGTTTAGAAAGATACTCAAGGAAATTATGGGTCTCCATAGAATATCATTTTATCATCTTAAATATACATTAGGGAGCAACCATTTGATGTTTAGGGGAGAGGGGGGGGGGGACTGGAAGATGTTTTCGGGCCTGGATATTTTTTCACTCGCGACAGGGCCCTGTCTTTTTATTTGTATATAATACAATATGTAAATAGAATTTACCCTGTCCTAGATATTTTTGGGGGGCAAAATTCGGTCCTGGATTTTTTTTCTTCAAAAAATCTTCCAGCCCCCCCACCCCTCCCCCAATAAATATTAAATGGTCGCTCCCTTAATACCTTAATATGTTTCTCTAGTTTAACTTTTGTGTTATACAAGTACTTAGTTTTCTATATGAGATGCAATATAAGATGAGTTGTTCTAAGCAGTGTCTTGCATAAATATTTATAAAATCAGGCTGCAACCAAGCTGCTTAAGCGGTAGTGTTGATTCCAGCTAATATTTCCAGGAAAAGAGAAAAACTGACAGCCAGCCAGCCATACAATCAGCAGCAAACATTTTAATAACTGTTGTGCCATTTGATATGTTTCTATTGATTTCTGTAAATTGAATGCTTAACCATACTACTTTATGAGAAAGTATGGTGTCCTTTTTCCCTTTTGATAATTGTATGGTTTCTGACCAAACCAAGAGTTGTTTCTTTGTATTATTTTATTTATAAAGATATCATTTCAAAGTCTTTTGGGATAACAGAACCCGCTGCTGTATTGTGATAACATTTATGGTCATTGATAAGGCCTAATCATCTAAAGTGGTGCTAGTCTAGCCTAGAAAACTTGCACAATTTATATATTGCTTGATGCTAGCTTCCAAAAGAGGATAAATTCTCAAACAATAAATTCTTCTTTGACTTATTTTGCTACAGACCTAGTGTATATTTAAATCTTAGCTGATTGTCAGTGATGAATGGCAGGCTACCAGTTATTTGTAAGAATAAAATAAAGTGAACCTATTCCATCCAATTAGTAATGTGGTGTTTTCCCACTTCATGTGAGAAATGACTATTGTTTCACTACCTGGCTGTTTCACAGAAGCTCCAGTTTCACAAACCATCATTGCTGCCAAAACATCAGTCTCCTTCAACTTGGGTGACAGGTCAACCTTCGGGACATCTGCTTCTTTACCGGCCTCAAAACCCTCGTATGTATGTGGTTCATGATCATACGAGGCAATGATCTCAGTCTCAACTTTGGGAGCTTCAGACTTCGTTATTGGAGCTTCGGACTTAACCACCGTAGCTTCAGCCTGAACAATTGGGGCTTCAGTCTTAACAACATTTTCTGCCTGTTTCAAAAGTGTTTCACGTGATTTGGGAAACTCTCGAGATTTGCGTTTTTCTGGTTCTTTTTTGTGCTCGACAGAAGCAGATGTCACCGTCGTGTCCCGCGGAAGAGTAGATGCCTTTGCTGTAAAATTGGAAGTTAGTATTCAAAGCATGCAAACTGACTCTCTCTAATTCCCTTTAAACAAAAACATGCAATCTGTCTCCAGGTTTCAGAATTAGATCAAGCTTGAATGTTTTAGTAAATAAAAATGGAAATTGAGTATGCAAAAGTCAGTAACTTTCTGAAATAATTATACGGAAATTATCAATATCACTTTTAAGTTATGATTCTATTTGCTTTTAATATTCAGTTTTAAAGTATGATAAATAAATTTTAAATGAGTAAAGATAAATGAGCCTCGACGTGAGAAAACCGGTCTTCGGGGTTTCCGACCAGGTCCGACACAAACCGGCCTGTACAAGCTCAGAAAAGAGCTAGAAGCTTGAAATTTCGGATTTAAGTAGAAGAGTAATTGTACTATCCGAGTAGCGAAAACAAAGGCGCTGATCAGCTTCGCGGTTACCGCGAAGCTGATCTGCGCCTTTGTTTTCGCCTAGGCAAAAATCCGGTTTTCTCACGATGCGGCTCAAATGATGACAAGATTGAGGTTTAACGTAATTAAGAGGCATGCATAATTTAATGTGTGGGATGTTGTATGTATATGTTACATGATTCACACATTGTTTGAGACGTGATGTTTTATGATAAGGAGCAAGAGGGTTTTATTTCAGCATACACACAGGATGATATAGACCAGGGATAGAGAATGGCAGAAAGATATGATACAATATTTGAGCCGCCTCATGGGAAAACCAATAATGTGGTGGTTTCAGACCAGGTCCGACACAAACCGACCCATACAGTCACAGAAAAGAGCTAGAATCTTGAAATTTCGGATTTAAGTAGAAGAGGAACTGTACTATCCGAGTAGCGAAAACAAAGGCACTGATCAGCTTTGCAGTTACTGCAAAGCTGATCTGCGCCTTTGTTTTCGCCTAGGCAGATTGTTGGTTTTCCCATGTGGCGGCTCATTTATTATGATTGCATGATGGAACATGAATATAATTCTTGTCAGAATTTAAAATCATTCATATTTCCCTGTACACAGGCAGTTATGGGCTTTGTGCCTCTTGTCAGAGTTAATGGCTAACTGACTTCTCACCAGAATACTGCTTTGAATGTGGTCATGACAAACAGTCCATAAGAATTAGTCTTTACTTGGGCGTTGAACACTTGGAGGTCAGTTTTGGCTGATAATCTCCAAGCAGCAAGGGTGAGTTGAGTTATTTCATGGGACATAAAGCCAAAAAACAAGCAAAGTTTTAGCAGCAAGGATTTTTAAGGATCTCCCATTTAATCTGGCTTTTTCTAAGCGTTGGTATGACACCTTTAAGAATTTTACCTTACATTCATTGACACATCAGCCAGTGTTAACCAATGTTTTGAGGGGCAAATATGATGAAATGAAATTGTTACTGATCCACTTAAATTGTTAGAATAGTTTTTGTGCAACAACAAATTTACATACAAATCAAGGACCCTGCCACAATAATATTGATAAATGCATTTAGGACACATGGTTTTGATTCACAAGCTGTGACTTGATAACAAAACTGAACAGTGGACAGCCAAACAGCAGCAAGAGCAAAAGATTAGGCAGTATGAAAATGAATTCATTAGTAAAATGACTGTGAATGCCATGAAAGTTAGATCAATACATGACTATGATAATGTTGAATGTGAACATATGATCAAGAAAGCCAAAATGATTTAAGATGATATAAGTTCTGGTCATATTGAATCTTTGACTTACCATTGTAAGGTTTCCAATTTGGGGCTAAAATAAATAACATGCACTATGAGCTGCGTCATGATAAAACTGGCTTTTCATTTAAGTGAAAAACAAAATGCAAATCAGCTGTGCAGTAACTGCACAGTTGATCAGTGCCTTTGTATTTGCTACACTGATAGTACATGTACAATTCATGTTTTCTTAAATCCAACATTTAAAGCTTTTAACCTTGGTCTGTGACTGTACAGGCTGGTTTGTGTTGGACCTGGTTAAAAACCTTACAGACCAGTTTTTTCCTGCGTCCCAGCTTCTATATCAGGGAACTATCTCAAAACAACAAGGAACAAGTCTGACTGCTCAATGACTGCTCGATGGTTAAATCCCTCTTTCAGGTCATGACAGTTCCGATTCAAACAGGGCAGTTAATTGTCAGCTATTTCATGAACACAAAAACTTGATAAATACCTCTAGAATTAATGTACACTTCAACCTCATTACAACGCGCCTCATTATAATGCGGTGTTCACTATAACACTGCCATGTTATGGCTCCCAAATTAATTATTTAACTATATGTCTATAGAAAGTAACCTCATTATAACACGGTTCACTTATAACACGGTCTGTTTCTATGGACCCCAAAGATAGCCTTATAATGAGGCTGACCAGTACTATATATTTGTTTGAGGATTGTGAAACTGGGTTCTAACCCCAAAACTGCTATTCAAAAATTCACAATCAAAAATAAGCAAGATTTTTATCCAGAGTGTGAAAGTAAAACATACCTTTCCATTTATATTTCACAATGGGTAAAATTTTACACATGATGCAAATATCCATAAAAAAACAGCAAACAAACAAACATTCTTTCATGCAAAGAGCATGGAAGCCATGTTCAAATTGAACCTAAATTTAAACTAAGAGCAGTTTCAATGTAGCTGGTTTTCTTCTTAAAATTTTTGTATGTATCTACAAAGTAATTTTTTGGGAGGCGGACATGATTCAAGCAACTTAATTCTTGAACTATTCAATGTCTACAGATCAAATTAACGATTCTAAATTATAAAGAAAATACATGTCATCAAACATCAATTGACATTGAAAATGGATGCCCGATATTGAAACTATCTATACAGTCAATTTTGTGCTTAAATACATTACAAAAACATGCCCATGCAACATACAGACTTTTTTTTTCAACTCCAAAACTTGAAAATTTCATCAAATTTTTTTTATATAATTTTCTTATTTTTGCTCAAAACACTCACCGAGGCGGTTCTAACAAGTACCCACAATCTATGTTTTGGAGCAAAAATAAGAAAAATAGGTATACCCCTCCATACCCCAGTTTTGCTATATAAAAGTGGGGTATATGTGGGTATATATTATCCTGATAAAACTAAAACGACAATTTGAAACTGCTTATAACTAAAAGACAACATATACTGGTGATTACTATGATTGGAATTCTACATCTACAGACTCACTACCTATCAACTGAAGCTGCTGGTGAAAAAACCAGTGTAGAACATGTGTGCAGGATTGAAACACAAATCAGACTGGCTTTTCTTATCAGGATAACATGTCATGAAATGTATACTCCCTTAAACTCCACTTTTATATAGTAAAACTGGGGTTTACAGGGGAATGTCTATTTCTCTTATTTTTGCTCAAAACATAGATTGTGGGTACTCATTAGAACCGCCGCGGTGAGGCAGTTCTAACGTGTACCCACAATCTATGTTTTGAGCAGAAATAAGAAAAATATCAAACAATCTCTACTGAAAATTTTCAAGTTTTACAGCTTCAGAAAATTCTATATATTGCCTGTGCCTGTTTTCGTAATGTTTTAAGGGTGCATGAAGTCTCTAACTACCACAACACTGCATGTTTGTTTGAATGAAGGCAGTAACAACATTAACATACACTTGATCTGATTAACCATCAAAAGAGGAATAGCATCTCAGAAACAAAATGATCTCAAAGCTTAATGGTGTAAAGCAACCAAGCATGTGTCTTTGGTACAATTCATGATGCAAAGTAAAAATCCATAATGAAATGACTAGCACATAATCTGGGCGATAAAAGACAATCCATGCCAAAATACACTTCATACATGCAGCTGTAATATAAGCAAATTTCTTTTCGATATGAGAAAACCAGGAGCAGATAAGCTGCTTTGCAACTGATACTGATAATAATTTAAGTGCAAATACCTAATGAGCCTGTCTCATAAAAAAACAACAAACATACATGGCAATAAGCAACTGGATAAGCTTCCATTATATGTCAATTTTTTTAAAAGAATATGATTTAGATATATCGTTTAGCTTACCCGTCTGTAGAAAGTCCATGGAACCAGTGGAAAATATCCATGGAATCAGTGGACAAAGTCCATGGAATCAATGGACATTGTCCGGCTGGAGTATTGGAACGAAAACACTGGACAATTTCCAGTGAATCCATGGAAAATGTCCATGGAGATTTTCCAGTATGTCCGTGGAATTTTTCCAGTATGTCCATGGAACTTTTCCATGGAATCCATGGAGTTTTTCCACGGAATCCATGGACTTTTTCCACAGTCCATGGAGATTGTCCAGGGAATCAGTGGACAAAATCCATGGACATTGTCCATGGAAAAGTTCCATGGACAATGTCCATGGAATTTGTCCAGGTACACTGTGGACAAAATCCATGGACATTGTCCACTGATGTATAGCAGATGGCTGTGCAGTGTAAACCCTGAGAAGACATTTGAATCATATTGCTTTCATGCACATTATGGCAAGATGCATCTCTGGTTAACACAAACAGTATCTCTTGTTGACAGTTGTTATTAAAAGCAAACAAAATTCCAGTGCAAAATAATTATATTTCAATCGTAATTAATTTGATTTCTATATTTTAATTGTAATAAATTTGATTAAGAAATTTAAGCCACAGAAATTGATCATAACATTAATTTTTAAAATCCCAAACCAGACACCAGGCGGAACAGAAAAGATGCACAAATTAATTTTGTGATCAATTTTTGTGTCTTAAATGTAAGAATTTAAGACACAAAAATTGATCAAAACATTAATTTCAGAATCCCAACCCGGACATCAGGCGGGACAGAAAAGCTGTACAAATTAATGTTATGATCAATTTCTGTGTCTTAATGTAAGAATTTAAGACATAGAAATTTATCATCAGATATTGATCATATCCTTATTTTTAAAATCCCAAATCAAACACCAGGTGGGACAGAAAAGATGCACAATTATGTGTACAACATAAATTCTTAAGAGACAGAAATTGATCTTAACATTAATTACAATGTAAGAAATTAAGACACAGAAATTGATCATAACATTAATTTTTAAAATCCCAAACCAGACACCAGGCGGAACAGAAAAGATGCACAAATTAATTTTGTGATCAATTTTTGTGTCTTAAATGTAAGAATTTAAGACACAAAAATTGATCTACACATTAATTTTAAAATCCCAACCCAGACACCAGGCGGGGCAGAAAAGCTGGACAAATTAATGTTATGATCAATTTCTGTGTCTTAAATGTAAGAATTTAAGACACAAAAATTCATCATCAGATAATGATCATATCCTTAATTTTAAAATCCCAAATCAGACACCAGGCGGGAGAGAAAAGATGGACAATTATATGTACAACATAAATTCTTAAGACACAGAAATTGATCTTTACATTAATTACAATGTAAGAAATTAAGACACAGAAATTGATCATAACATTAATTTTAAAATCCCAACCCAGACATCAGGTGGGCCAGAAAAGATGTACAAATTAATTCTATAATCAATTTTTGTCTTTAATGTAAGAATTTAAGACAGAAATCGATTAAAACATTAATTTCAAAATCCCAACCAAGACACCAGGTGGGACAGGAATGATGCACAAATTAATGTTATGATCAATTTCTGTGTCTTAAATTTAAGAATTTAGGACAATGAAATTGGTCATATTCTTAATTTTAAAATCCCAAACCAGACACCAGGCGGGACAGAAAAGCTGGACAAATTATTTCATGTACTACATAAGAATTTAACACAGAGAAATTGATCATAATATTAATTTTAGAATCCAGACCCAGACACCAGGTGGGGCAGAAAAGATTTTTCTGTCCCGCCTGGTGTCTGGATTGGGATCTTAAAATTAAAAGACACAGACACAGAAATTGATCATAACATTGATTTTAAAATCCCAACCCAGACACCAGACGGGGCGGAAAAAAGATCTTTTCTGGGTTGGGATTTTTTAAAAAATGAATGTTATGATCATTTTCTGTGTCTAAATGTAAGATCAATTTCTGTGTCTTAAATATAAGAATAATTATTACATGTACAACATGCACCAAGAGCAAGATGACTAGCTCTTTCTCAACAAGGTAGCCAACAGTCTAGTATCAACCATGAAGCTAGAGGAATCTATGGACTTTCTACAGACGGGAAGTCTTTCTGAAAAATGACGTCTCATTCAGGCCAAATTATGAAATCTAACATGCCCCAACCAGACACTTCTGCAGTATGATAAATACAACATGCACATACATGTTTTTTTTTTTTTTTTTTTTTCATATTTTAACATCAATATCTAAAATGATTACCTGAAAGGCAGCAAGTGTAACAATCTTGTTTTTGCAACTCCTAGTTTTGATCCATTTATCTGTCTAGAAATGTTCTTTCATTCCCCACATGCTTTCTACAAAAGCTTTATCTTGACCAGTTCCCATCAATGTTTTTGCAGTTTTCTCTTTCATTTAGCATCTCTCAGTCTGTCTGCAGTATATTCTTCAAGTTTCTCGCTTGCTGGCATTCTGATGCCTTAGATGTTTGAAGATTTGTTCAGACTAGATTTCTGTTTACTTTTTAAAATTATGTGAAACAGGAAAAGGAAGTGATGTCAGATATCGTGGGATTATGGGTAATTCTAAGAGTGGAAATTGTCCATGGACGACAGTGTACAATGTCCATGGAATTTGTCCACTCTTTCATGAGGAGATGCTGGAAAAATTCCATGGACAATGTCCACAGTACCCTGGACATTGTCCCTGGATTCCATGGACATTGTCCACACATTCCATGGGTTCCATGGACATTGTCCACACTTTCCATAGATTCCATGGACAATGTCCATTGATTCCATGGAAAATGTCCAGGATGTCCATGGAATCTATGGACTTTCTACAGACGGGTAAAGTCCGTAATATTTGGAATTACTCTATTAATGGAAAAATCTGACACTCAAGTTAAAAACTTTATTATTATGCTTGGTAAATACTTCATTTTTAAAAATAAATGTCAGAACAGAACTCCAACAGTTGCACACTTTAAACCCTTTTTGACACAAAGACTTAGAATAGAAAAAGAAATATTCTTTTTGAGAGAAAAAATGGCCCAGTTCCACAGACGATGGGGCAAATTTAACACACTTATTATTTAAATTCATAACAGAAGGCAGCAGAAATTTATTTATCTATTAAGTTATTTATTTATTTATTTATTTATTTATTTATTTATTTATTTATTTACTAGTGGTACCCTAACTCTTTCCTACCTCGTTTCTACCCTCTCTCTCTCTCTCTCTCTCTCTCTCTCTCTCTCTCTCTCTCCATTGTTTATTTGAATATTTTTGAATTCACATAATAAATCATTCGTAAGTCAGGTTAGTAAATACTTATAGTGGAAAATTGTTATTACATGCCTGTTACTGTTGTATATGTATTTCATATCTTCATGTATAATTATACGTTTGTTTTGATGTGTGTTTTCGAAAATAAATATTAAATAACAAAAAAAAGCTTCCATTATTGACATAATGTCACACCCAACTTTTATATGGTAAAACTGGGGAGTTCAGGGGTAAACCTATCTTTCTTATTTTTGATCCAAAACATGGACTGTGGGTACTCGTTAGAACCGCCTAATTGAGGCAGCTCTTAGGTGTAGCTACAATCTATGTTTCGAGCAAAAATTAAAAATAGCATTGTTTTTTTTTTTTGTTTGTTTTTTCAATGAAATTTTCAAATTTTACAGCTGAATAAAATCTCTGTACATAACATGGGTGTCTTTTCTGTATGCATCTATTACTGAACTTGGCTGCCCTATACCATCAAGCTGTGAGATAACGTTGCTATGACATGATACCTACCATCAGTGGGTGAGCCCGGGCTGTGGGCATTACGCAGGTGATATCTCGCATCAGGTGACTTCCTAGATAATGCAGGCAAAGAACTTGTTCTGAAACAAATCATGTAAACTTGTTAACTTGGAAGTTTTGTAAATGGGAGCAATCCATAGCAACGTAAACTATTAACTCTGAATTTTGTTAATTTCAGAACGAACAGACTTTTTCATACATAACTTAAGGATAAGGCAAAATTACAATTTTTAGGGGATTAGTGTTTTCTTTTCGTTGTTTTCCTATGAAAAATGTATAGGAACACACTAGATGTTTGAATGAATGCTGCATTGTTATTCCATTTTGTTCACTTTAATATGAGCCATCGCGTGAGAACGTGACCAACAATTTGGGTTTCCGGCCAAGTCCGACACAGATCGGTCTGTACTGTCACAGAAAAACACTAGAAGCTTGAAACTTTGGATATAAGTAGCAGGAATAGTACTATTCGTGTAGCAAAAAGAAAGGCACTGATCAGCTTTGCAGTTACCGCGAACCTGAACTGCACCTTTGTTTTGGCATATCCAAAATGTTGGTTTTCCCATGCGGCGGCTCATATCCAATCATTTGTAGAGTTTACACCGATCTAAGTCAAAGTGCTTTTTATCAACAAATAACTATAATAATATTGCTGGTAAAATGAAACATAAGAAGTACATGCATAATGCCTGGGTGTCACATATCTAACACCAGTCCTATCATTAGTTTAAAGGTTTGCATTAGTTCATTTAAAAATTTCAATAAAAAACATATTATGCAATGACAAAATGTTCAGAAGAATCCAAAAAATTTTATGTAAAATATTCATCTTGGGTTTATGCAAAGTGACCGCAAAAAAGATCTGTAATAAAAACATATACTTTTAAAACTACAAATCCTTTTTAAAGTCAGGAAATGGTAAATGTAGAAAAAAATGAGTAACTACACCAAAGTGAAAAAGGTGAAAAAGTAATTGAAATCATTGAATTTAGATTTACTACAAATCAGTGTCATGCATGAAATAATACCTGACATTAACTAAAAAAATATGGTATATTTAAATAAAACTCACAAAGTCTGGTGCACAATAAAGTTGTCATTCAGACCTAACCTTGTGGCGCAGTGATATTGTCAGCATATTCAATTAATTTTGCTACATAGAAAGTACAACCCCTGTTGTGAGTAGACACCTGTTACTGTTGTATATCTCAATTTGAGACTGTTTTTTCTTGAATCTGTTTAAACTTCCTTTTAAGATTATTTCAGCTCATAGGAGACAGGCCAATCAAAAAGTGGAGAGATAAATGGAGGAAGTTTTTCTAGAAACACAGCCAATAAGGAGCATGAACTGCTATAGTAAGGAGCATGAACAGCTATTGAACAGTGCAACAAAAGGAAGCCAAATTAAGCATGCACATATTTACAAGCAAGCCAACTAACTTTTCTCCATGTACATTCTTAATGAAGCTATCTATGTAATATCTGAAAAATTGTGGAAATACATCCCTTACTATTGAATTTTTAGAAATAATATTGATGATATGAGTAACACACCGAGAAGGTGGCAATCGCAAACAAACCATTTATGTAAAAAATTGGTTTTGATTGCCAAAAAAAGCACATAGAAGAGCCAAAATGATGGTCATCAAACATGAAATGAACATTTTCTTATCAGGAAAACATGTCTGTGCAATGTATACCCCAGGGGTATACCTATTTTTCTTATTTTAGCTCCAAAACAGAGATTGTGGGTGCTCGTTAGGACCACCTCGCTGAGGCAGTTCTAACGTGTTCCCACAGTTTATACTTGAGCAAAAATATCAAACATTTTCTACTGAAAATTTTAAATTTTTACAACTTAGAAAAAATAAGTTTATTACATGGGCATGTTTTCGTAATGTATTGCCAAAATCATGTGTTGGCAATCTAAAACAGTAATTGGCAATTGGAAACCTATTTTTTTGTACAAAGTTGTTTGTTTGGGGATGCCACAAATCCAGTGTGATTTAGAAATTTGTGTAACATTTCCATACAGTAGTAACTTTCCTATACATTACGAAAACTTGCCCATGCAATATACAGAGATAATTTTTGCTTTAAAAATTGAAAATTTTCAGCTGAAAACTTTTGATATTTTTCTTATTTTTGCTCAAAACATAGATTGTGGGTACACGTTAGAACCGCCTCACCGAGGCGGTTCTAACGAGTACCCACAATCTATGTTTTGGAGCAAAAATAAGAAAAATAGGTATACCCCTGCATACCCCAGTTTTGCTATATAAAAGTGGGGTTCAAGGGGGTATACATTACACGGACATGTTTTCCTGATGAAGAGCCCCACTGTGCAAGACATTTAAACTTTTCAAACAAAAAAGCTACAAAATATAGTCTTCTCAAAAAACATGTAAACTTTTTATGTGAGTTTTGGCTGTGCAGGCCAGTTCCAAATTCAACAGAATGAAAATAAGAGATTTATGTCTGGCAATAGGATGATCTTAAAGATGATAAACTCATAAAAGCTACGAAATGAGGCTTCATTCATTCATATTAAAACTTGAATGCTTTAGAAACATAAGACAGATTTTTTGCAAGCAAGATCGTGCTCTGATATCTTTGGAAATAGGAGTATTTTATGATAATTAATTGATGATAATTATGGAATAATTTTGCTCATATCTTCAGGAAAACCTATGTTGTGGGTGCTCATTAGAATCTTCTTGACTATCTTTCAATTATCGTCAAATACTCCCTATTTCTGGTTTTCTACCAATACCCATTCACCTTTCTCTGAAACACAGATAATTACTGCTATTTTTAACTCACAGGATGCTTTTTTAACTCACATGATGCTATTTTAACTCACAGGATGCTATTTTTAACACACAATTACTATTTTTAAATCACAGAATGCTATTTTTAACTCACATATACTATTTTTAACTCACAGATACTATTTTTAACTCGCAGATACTATTTTTAACTCACGGATACTATTTTTAACTCAGTAACTGAAGTATGTCTGTTAACCATGCCCCACCCATCCATAACCTAGCAAACCCTTAAGCACGCATTAGCAACAGTAAAGGCTTCAAGCCAAAGAAGAAGGCAAAACATGTTCAATATACATTAACCTTATGTGCACGAATGCAAAGCAGCCCCATTCAATTCATGATATTCAGCAAATGGCTTATATATGAGCTGCATCGTGAGAAAACGGGATTATTGCCTATGCGAAAACAAAGGCGCAGACCAGCTTCGCGGTGACCGCGAAGCTGATCAGTGCCTTTGTTTTCGCTACTCGGATAGTACAATTCCTCTTCTACCTATTTGCAAAATTTCAAGCTTCAAGCCTCTGTAGCAACACAGACCCGTTTGTGTCAGACCAGGTCGGAAACCCCGTTTTCTCACGGCGCGGCTCATATAATTTAAGCCATGTTATGAGTAAACTTGTTTCTTCCATAAGCAAAAATACAAAGAAGCTGATCATCTTTTCATGAAGTGAGAACCAAAATCCTGGTGCCAGTTGTTCAAAATTAATGATTTTAATTATCGTTAAAATTTCAAACATTTATACTACAAATACACTGTTATTTGCAAAGGATTCTCACATTTTAATTATCATAAAAAAATAACAGTGTATTTGCTTATGTTGTCGGCATTTACTTAACAAGTTCATGTCCTAATGATGACGTTAAGCTAACAAAGTTTTTGAACAACTGGCCGAAGATCTGCTGTCTGCCTCTTTGTTTTGGCCTATGTAAAAAGCATGTCTTCTCATGATGTATTACATATTGAAAGCTGACAATGACTTATCTATAGAAAGCCTTATGGTGAGAAAGTTTAGAACATATAGGACAATTTTAGACATAGCACCCTGATAACAGTCCTATTGCGGAAACCTTAACATTGTTGTTGATTGACCATTGCCCAATGCCAGCCTGGACCCAGTTGTTCAAAGCATCGTTAGCTTAACGATATCGTTAAGACATAAATTTGTTAAGCAAATATCAGCAAAAGTAACAAATTCACTGTTATTTTTTGTTGAAAAAATGTGAGAATCCTTTAGCAAAGGATTCTCACATTTTTTCAACAAAAAATAACAGTGTATTTGTAATATTAATATTTGAAATTTTAACGAAACGTTAACTAACGATGTCGTTAGTTTTGAACAACTGGGCCCTGGTCTGCACATTTTAACTGCAGCATAAAGTGTTTACTCTATAGTGCAATCTATTTCCTAAAGCCACAATATGAGGCTTCTAACTCTAATCTGTGTCATACAGACTGGTAGACTGGTAACCCAGTCTGTATGACAGAGATTATAGTTAGAAGCCCAGTCATCGGTTTGTGTTAAACTTTGTGAAAACCATAGAATACATTTTGGCTAGGGATAAGATTTGTTTAACATGGTGATTTGTTAAAGTAGCAGATTTAAGGGGGTTTGGGTGGTTCGCTTGAACCCCCCTCTGGAACCAAATTATTTCAATTTCATGGGGAAATTTACGAAAAGTCAGGTATAATGTTCAATGATGACTTTGAACTCCCCTTCGTTAAATGATTTCATAATTATGGCATACCCATTTCTCACCACAAGGTTCATAAGACAACACAATGAATATATAAGATAACATTATAATCTAATATACAAAACATGTTTTCTGATGATCAATATACAACTTACCATTATTATGTTTATACATTACACAACGCATGGTAAGCATGATAAAAATGACAAAATGATCATGTACCAAATGAGCCGCCTCGTGGGAAAACCAACAATGTGGTTTCCGAACAGGTCCAACACAAACTGGCCTGTACAAGCACAGAAAAGAGCTAGAAGCTTGAAATTTTGTAGTTAAGTACGGGAGGGATTGTACTATATGTGTAGCGAAAACAAAGGCGCTGATCAGCTTCGCGGTTACCGCGAAGCTGATCTGCGTCTTTGTTTTCGCATATGCAGATTGTTGGTTTTCCCATGAGGCGCGTCATGAAAAAACAACATTCTGCACATGCGAAAACAAAGGAGCAGATCAGCTTCGCAGTAACTGCGAAGCCGATCAGCACCTTTGTTTTCACTACACAGATAGTAAAAGTCCACTTTTTGCTAACTCCGAGATTTCCCGCCTCTAACCATCTCCTGTGCTCGTAAAGCTCGGTTTGTGTCAGAACTGTTCAGAAACCACATTGTTGGTTTTCTCGTGACATGGCCCATATATAATGAATTGGTTACGTTAACAAATTTCATTATAAAAACATGTCCATTCAATATACAGAAATTTTTAAAGCTGTAAAAAATGAAAATTTTCATCAGAAAATGTTTGGTATTTTTCTTATTTTTGCTCAAAACATAGATTGTGGGTACACGTTAGAACCGCCTCGCCGAGGCGGTTCTAACGAGTACCCACAATCTATGTTTTGGAGCAAAAATAAGAACTAGAGGACCATTGGTCCTGTAGCTCACCTGAGAGATTATCACACTGTAAGCTCATGAGATTTAAATTAATTGAGACTATGCATGGACACTATTGACCCCCGGGGCATGGCCAAATTTGACCCAGGGGCATGACTGGCACAATTTATAATGGGGACTACCAAACATTGCTACATACAAAATATAGAAGCTCTGGGCCTTTTGGTTTCAGAGAAGAAGATTTTTGTTAGTTTTTCCCATTGTAAGTCTATGGAGACTATCTACCCCCGGGGCGTGGCCAAATTTGACCCCAGGGGCATGGCTGGCACAGTTTATGTAGAGGACCATTAGCCATTGCCACATACAAAATATCAAAGCTGTGTGCCCTGTGGTTTCAGAGAAGAAGATTTTTGAATTTTTTTCCCATAGCAAGTCTATTGAGACTATCAACCTCCGGGGCCTGGCCAAATTTGAACCCAGGGGCATGAATGGCACAATTTATGTAGAGGACCATTAGCCATTGCTACATACCAAATGTCAAAGCTGTGGGCCTAGTGGTTTCAGAGAAGAAGATTTTTTAATTTTTTTCCCATAGTAAGTTTATGGAGACTATCAACCCCCGGGGCGTGGCCAAATTTGACCCCAGGGGCATGGCTGGCACAATTTATGTAGAGGACCATTAGCCATTGCTACATACCAAATATCAAAGCTGTTGGCCTAGTGGTTTCGGAGAAGAAGATTTTTTTTGTTTTTTTCCTATTGTAGGTCTATGGAGACTATCGACCCCCGGGGCGTGGCCAAATTTAACCCCAGGGGCATGATTGGCACAATTTATGTAGAGGACCATTAGCCATTGCCACCTACAAAATATCAAAGCTGTGGGCCCTGTGGTTTCAGAGAAGAAGATTTTTTAATTTTTTTCCCATAGTAAGTCTATGGAGACTATCGCCCCCCTGGGGCGTGGCCAAATTTGACCCCAGGGGCATGAATGGCACAATTTATGTAGAGGACCATTAGCCATTGCTACATACCACATATCAAAGCTGTGGGCCTAGTGGTTTCAGAGAAGAAGATTTTTTTAGTTTTTCCAATAGTAAGTCTATGGAGACTATCGACCCCCGGGGCGTGGCCAAATTTGACCCCAGGGGCATGGCTGGCACAATTTATGTAGAGGACCATTAGCCATTGCCACATATCAAATATCAAAGCTGTGGGCCCTGTGGTTTCAGAGAAGAAGATTTTTAAATTTTTTTCCCATAGTAAGTCTATGGAGACTATCGACCCCCCGGGGCGTGGCCAAATTTGACCCCAGGGGCATGAATGGCACAATTTATGTAAAGGACCATTAGCCATTGCTACATACCAAATATCAAAGCTGTGGGCCTTGTGGTTTCAGAGAAGAAGATTTTTTTTTAGTTTTTCCCATTGTAAGTCTATGGGACCTATCTGTTGCCATGGAAACCACAATTTTGATACAATCTGCTCCAAAACCTAATACCATCAATCCCCCAACCCAATTATGGTTCACATTAAATTTGATCAAGATCGGCCTACTAGCTTCAGAAATATTCTTCTTTGAAATTGTGGACGGACGACGACGACGGACGACGACGACGGACGACGGATGCCTGCCTATCCTATAAGCTCACCTGTGAGCCTTCGGCTCAGGTGAGCTAAAAATAGGCATACCCCTGCAAACCCCAGTTTTTCTGTATAAAAGTGGGGTTTAAGGGGGTACACATTTCATGGACATGTTTTCCTGATAATTGGTTACGTTAACAAGTTTTGTAGTGGGTATAGTCAAGTAGCCCATTAGGCGTCTGATAAGCTCTTGGTACAGTTCATATACAAGAGGCCTTAAGACCAATCCTTGTACAAGGCACATTCTTTCACACAGATATATTGCCCTTCTCCACTGAGCCAAGAAAATCGAGCTTAGTCACAGGCTAGAATCGATACTTTATACAATTGCCCAGAGGCAGTACAATGTTGTTATGTAATATAAGAATCTTACATGAGTGTCAGGTATGGACAGACAAATCTGTCCTGAGGGTCACATTTTGGTTTTGGCATCACGAGGCTCGCCGAATGATGCCAAACTGTGACCCAAGGGACAGATTTGTCTATCCATACCTTACACGCATGACAGATTCTTTTTCTTGCATGCCTTAATAAGGCGAAGCTTGATTTTTGTACTATTTACCTAGATAAACGCTACAATCACAGCGTCCACCATTTTGAATTAAAAAGTTTTGACGTCATTGTGACGTGTGCGCTTAACGACGAAATTACCTGACGTCCTATACAACCAATGTTAAAAAAGGACATTTGAACGCAGATTGAGCATGGGGTGAGATAACAAGGGTGAGATGAAAAGAATCCATCATAGGTGTCCAGTGGAGATAGGAAAATCCCAACCCGAGGGTCCACCCGTTCCAGTGGGAAACGAGGCTCGCCGAGTTTCCCACTGGAACGGTGGAACTGAGGGTTGGGATTTTCCTTTCTGCACTGAACACCAAAGATGGATTCTTTTTCTTACATACTCCATTTAAATTTCTTTTACCGGTAACGTCGCCTGGTACAGTCCTTTACCACTGACTGGTGACGTTGTGTATATTGCGGAAATGACTTCAAATGTAAATAAATCGTTGTCACAGTCGATAGAAATGTAGTTTTGATTTGTTTTTATCTTAAGACGAGCATGTGAATCGAGAATTTTTGTTGTGAATTCACGCCAGTTTTGTCTGGTTTTGCTCAACACCATTGCTCAAAGCAGTTGCTTTGGCTAGAAACGATCGAATTTTGCCTCGTGTTTTTCTTATCTTTTATTAGAAACGTGACAGCGGTGTAAGATAGATTTTGCTACTTGTCAGAAAATCACTGAAAATCAGAATAAATCGATCTTTTCATGTAAGGTATGTAAGAAAAGAATTTCTCACACAGGGTAAAACGTAGGATTTCTCTATCTGGTGTGCAAGAAATGAGCCACCTCATGGGGAAACCAACAATCTGCATATGCGAAAACAAAGGCGCAGATCAGCTTCGCGGTGACCGCGAAGCTGATCAGCGCCTTTGTTTTCGCTACTCGGATAGTACAATTCCTCTTCTACTTAAATCCGAAATTTCAAGCTTCTAGCTCTTTACTGTGCTTGTACAGTCGGTTTGCGTTGGACCTGTTCGGAAACCACATTGTTGGTTTTCCCACGAGGTGGCTCAAATAACAGTCCCAGCATGACATTGGCTGTTACATTTGAAGTAAAGCAACAAATAGACATGTAGTTAAATGATCTTTACCGGCAGATAAATAGATATCAGCTAAATCACCCACGTTATATAACAAACCTAACATAAAGCAAGTGGAAGACTAAGATCATTCTGATCATTCAGATGTCAACAACTTATAAGGCTTTTGTGAATGGTTTGTCTTAACTTTTAAACGTGTAAAATGGTAAGAAGCAAAAAGGTAAAATTTCATAATTTACAAACCACAAAAATGCCTGTATCGTACCCCATGCAAAAGCACACAAACAGCTCAAGCAGACTGCAGCAATTGAAAAGCTTATAACTCGGAATAAACAACAGGATTATTTATTTTAGTACTGATTGAGCCAACTTTCTGTTTTTGGATGTATTTCATTACATAATTCATTATGCAAAAGCAAAATAAATCAGAAATTAAAAATACTTTGAATGAAAATTTTCAAATTTACAGAACAGTCGAAAAATACTATTCACTGCATTAGCATGTGTTCATAATGGGCTTAAAAAGAGAAAGGGAGATAATGCTGATTACCTTTGGAAGTCTGGTTCCTGTCTCTTGATTTCTTCACTAGCATGATAGGCTTCGTTCTGACATCGGCCACTGAAAACAAGGAAAACATGTACATATAAAGAATACCCCCCTTAAACCCCACTTTTTTTTATATAAAACTTGGGTTTACAGGGGTAAACATTTTATTCTTATTTTTGTTCCAAAACATATATTGTGGGTACACGTTAGAACTGCCTTGGCAAGGCAGTTCTAACGTTTACCCACTATCTATGTTTTGAGCCAAAATATATGTAAATATCAAAACTTTTCCCATAAAATTTTTAAAATTTGCACCTATAAAAATTTCTGTATATTGCATGGGTGTGTTTTCGTGATTAAGAAATAATTTTACTGTATGGTAAATTATCGTGATTAACGCGGGAAGTTGGAGGGCAGATTACAATGTGTTAATTCACAAGAGCGCAGTAAAGTAAAATTATTTCCATTCTAACATGACTAATAAATAAATGCTTACATTTTAAAATGTTTTCCAGTGGACTCATTCTCGGCAGACATGAATGTTTATGAAATTCGCCACCCTTTTCGTGTAATTTTGTATACAGTGAATTATTGCTAATTTGCACATGGTGCAGTTTCCATTAGATTCGATGGGGAAGATGATAACATTGTGTTAGAATGAAGAATAATACAACAGTCAGGAAGAAAATCCATCAAGGCAGTAATGTGGACATGAAAAAAACATATGAGTTGGCTGTTTGTGCATTTAAAAATTCAATCGTCAAGACTCATGGGTGAGAAATTACCAACTTTGCTTGGAATTTTTGTATGAAATTAAACAACTACATGCATGATGGCCTGTCAGTGGTTTTGACAGCCTGTTTTTACTATTGGTGAGGAATTAGACCCTATTTTGTTTTCAAAATTGTCATTTTGTTTTCTTCAAATTTCACCATAATTAATTCTTGCAGCTCAATCTATGGCCGACTTGTTGACAGAACAATAATAACCCCTACGGTTCATCAACTTACAACCTGTACATGTGTGTATACAAACCTGAATCTGAACTTTGAGCCACGGGAGAATAAACTTCCACCTGATCTTAGTTTGGGAGCATTATTTGAAGTGTTGAGTCTGAAATGAAATGGAGTAGTTGATTTTACACTACTTGTTAATTTTAAATAAATTGCTCATCACTGGCTTAAACTACAAGTCCATAAATTGTGATAAACACTGGCTTCATCATGCTTGTATGTAATCAATTAAGTATTTAAAATAAAATATTAGAACTTTTCACTCTTATTCCCTATTTGAGAATTGTTCATTTGTTTGTATAGGGATCAAACATGCGTTTTCATGCATTCATATTTGCCAGTTGCTTGTCTAGTTTGTATTTAATCTGGTCAGAGAGTATTTCCTGATCCAATATCGAGAACTGCCCTGGCTTTCCACCACCACTAGACAGTCGGCATCTAAGAAGAAGAATTGCTTAGCTGAGCAGAAATGCAGAAATTCCATGCCCCTAGCTATTTTCTGTGGCTGTACAGTCCGGTTTATGTAAGACCTGGTCTGAAACCCGGAAGACCGGTTCTCTTGTGACGATGGCTCAAATTAGAATTGTACATGACTTATGTGAATTGTACACAACTTACGTGAATTGTACATGACTTACGTGAATTGTAACTTACATGAATTGTACACGACTTACGTGAATTGTAAACGACTTACGTGAATTGTACACAACTTACTTGAATTGTACACGACTTACGTGAATTGTACACGATGACTTACGTGAAGAAGAACTGTTGTTCCACAGCACACTTCCAGAGATACTTGCATGCTGCTACAGTTGTACATTTGTAGCCTATTGGCTGATGTTTCTGAAAGTAGATGAGGTACAATATAACTCTCATATCAAAATAAAATGCTACTTAATCAGATCTGGATCATCTCGGAAAATCGCGATCGAAATTACCGCGTATATACGCGACATTAATTCTCCTTATCAAGGGGAATCACTCCAAACCAATAATTCTGACTAAATAATGAAACGAATTGGGACTAAAGAATGAAACATATCAGAAATGGCTGATGGCGCATATGCGCGATCTCCGATGCTTGTGACGTGGGCTCCAACAGTAAGGTCCCCTCTTCAAAAAAGATTACAACCAAGAAATAAAAGATTACAAACAAATATTTTAATACCTGAAACACACCGTTCATCCAGATACAACAAACGCGGAAAGGTCTGCTAAACGCGGATGTAAACAATAGTATTTTAGACCGCGAGAAAAAAGAGTGAGTATTTATTATCTTTAATTATATCGAATATCGACCAAGTTGATTTTTGTTTGACATACAGTGAAAAAGTACGTCACTTTGAAAATATTTGCCCAAAATCCTGCCTCACAAATTATATTAGTTTGAGAAATATAGGCTTCTAAATCTGTCTTGGCTGCACGAAAAGCGAAAAATCTTGGTAGGAATGTCTGTAAATCATAATTAAAACACGAAAATATGGCCAAATTGGTGTTTTTCGGAGGATCGGGGATCGCTTCAAGTGTTGCCTTTACGAGAACTCTCGCAAAATTCTAGAAAGAGAATAAGAACTTTTTGAAAGTGAGTACTATCATTTAATATGGTGCAACATACCATGGTTCAAATTCTCAAGCAGGTGAAACAAACTCGGACCATTCGGTACAACCGACACGGATGATAAAAACCAAATTCTGATCTTATTTTAAGGAAAACTGGCTGCAGTCATTGTTAAAACCAACTTTAAATGGATAGAGTCCATAGATGATTGGTTGAATACCAATCATGGCGTGATAAAACCACAAGGAACATGCCGATGAGCACTTTCACAACGCTTTGGCCACGTCATTAGGTTTATATGTTTTATAAAGCAGCTACATGTTAACCGAGAAGCTGTCCGTGCCTTTGTTTTCGCTCTTTAAATTTGAAAAAGGCCTTAGCATGCAGTTTGAAAGTGTCAGATAAGGGTGGTCGGGTGGGAATATGGGAAGATGGGCTGCTTGTGCCTACAGTCAAAGCTTGTACGATGCTGACTAGGTATCTGATTACTGGTTTACCGCTCAGGTCTGAGCCTGCCCAGGAAAAGTGGTTTCAAGTCGAACAATCCGCACATATAAGCCCTTTTGGCTTTGTTGGATGGTTATATTTGAAGCACTTGTTGGGTGTCATGACATCCTCATTTTGGTAAAGAGTCTCATAAAGTGGAGGCAACGTCCCGATATGGCATTAGCTGTTGACTGGGACGTAAAGCATCAGTTCAAACAAAACAAAGCTTCGCCTTTCTTATTCAAACACCAACTCTACTACGAATGTCTGTAGATTATTTATAAAATACATGCAAAACCTACGGTGTATGGATGCATTTCTTTCATGAAGATAAGGCCAAGAATACTGATATTTGTCAGATTGTTTTTCTCACTCTTAAGTGTGGTTAAGTGGAAGACTAAATATGAAAGGCCCTCTGTGACAACATGTAAAACAAATTATGTCGAGAAAACTAAACTTAGACGTAAATGTTGACGGACGAACGAACGGACGAACGTACGGACGGACGGAAATTTGAACTCCTATATCGCACCCTGCTATAAGCAGGTGCGATAAATATCTAGCATTCTTCATTGTATTTTATTTAAAAAACGTTCTGCCAGTGTTTTGCAGGTTAAAACCAGGTTTTCGAATCCGAGTTTGTTTTACCCAAATTATTTGGATCATCCGCGTTGTGTTGTATCAACGTCCGTGGTAAGTTGTACCTTGAAACAATCTAGGCAGATTTTTAAACATGGATTTCGACACACACAAAATCTTTTCCAGTTTGACGCTTGGTGTAGATATATTCTATTCTTCAAAATTAGTTTTGAAGAGATATTTGAACGAAACCAAACACACTTATTCCACCAATATCGAAAGAATAGGGAAAAAGGCGAAAAAATGGTAATTTATGAATTAAAATCGCTTGTATCTATAGTTTACACAAATCTTTTGCTGTGATACGGTACCATTTTCAAGATAAACCAGTTCGCATCAGCTCTGCATAAACACATATTATATAGGAACAATTTATAGGCTATATGTTGATGTTTTCTTACTTTGTGTATTCCTGCGATACAGTTGTTTATATCCGCGTTTAGCAGACCTTTCCGCGTTGGTTGTATCTGGATGAACGGTGTGCTGAAACTCTTTCAAAGATCAGAGATCAAAATGATGTAAAAATGGTTAGTAGAAAAATTCTTTGAAACTGTTAGCAGTTGGCTGAAATCCAAGTTCATTTTGCAAAATTTTCGCCTGCTTATCTCTGTAGTTTCCCTCCACGTGGTCAGATCACATCCAAAAAAAGCCGAGCCCGATCGTCGAAAACCAGGCTACATGATAGCAATTGTATAAGCATTATATCGCGCAGAACTGCGATAAAATTGTCTCATTTCTATTGAAATATGGAACCTCCTGTACTGCCGTTAAATACATGGAGCCGTAGCGTATCTGCACGATAATTTCAATCGCAATTTTCCGAGATGATCCAGACCTCTTAATAGGCTTATACCACTTCTTATAAAAATAAAACACTTCTAAATAGGAGTAAACCAATTGGTACTTCCTGCCCTTTTGTCTGAGTTAATTTTTATTAACATTACACACAACAACCAGCTCGCATCCGAGTATAAGGCCTCGCCACATATTAGCGAAAATGCTTGACATAGACTTATGTTTTATTGCAAAAAGGAATTCTTGTTTGTTTGGTTTATTGTTTTACGTCACTTTCAAGAGCTTTAATAGCTTATGTTTCAACATGACCATAGCATTTGTCTGAGAAGTACAGCAATAAAGCAAACAAGCAAAACCTATTTTTCGAAATTAAACGCACTACATCAAGTGATTTTCGCCTCTATGAATGTGCGATGAGGGCTATACAACAATCAACTGCAAAATCAGAAGTAATGAGAGAGAGAGACAGAGAGAGAGACAGAGAGAGAGGGGCAGATTTTTTTATCTTCAATCATTGTTTTACACTTGGGACAGAAAAAAATCCCATTTTTTTGTACATTTTTGGTACTTTCTCAGAAAATACTGTACAGAATTGAATGAAGTAAAGTTTTTCTGATACGTATACTCTCTTGTCTATGTCTTCAAAATAACCTCATCCTTTCATGTAATGATTTACAGATGTTATAAGTAGAATTGTTAACATGGTCATAATGTCACACTTTTGCTGCATTTTTTTTTAAATTACCCATATTTAACAAATGAAAAACCATGATAAGGGTATGTAACATCCCCTACCATACAAGTTCACAGTATCTGTTGGGTGTAGGGGTTGGATGTGAATAAATGTGAAAGGAGATATCTGATTATTCAAGAGATATGGAGAATGTAACTGAACTAAATGGCCTGCTTGTTTCAGTAAAGTGATCATTCTTCAAAGAAGCAGAAAGTCGAGAATCAAACATAGAGGTAAGTTAAAAAGATTGAGAAAAAAAAAAGCATCAAAACAGAAAGAAATCATTTCTGCCATTTGCAAGACTATTGTATCCAAAAGAAAGCTTTTGAAACAGAAAATATACATATATACCCTTATATACCTATACCATTTTGTCTCGCCTTACAAGGTACAGAAAGGAGGCCCTTTAACTTATGTAAAACCAGACATGTCATGAGAAAACCAGATTTAGCCTATGCGAAAACAAAGTCGCAGACCAGCAGCTGATCAGCCCCTTTGTTTTCGCTACACGGATACATGTAGTACAATTTCTCTTCTTCTTAAATCCGAAATTTCAAGCTCCAGTTTTTCTCGCGTCGCAGCTCAAATACTTTGGGTAAGTAGGACAAGAAGGACTGTCGCTGCCTAATGGTACAGTGCCAGACACCAGAGTGTGCTGTCTTTGAGTTTGAGACATATCTATAAGACACCGTTATTAAAGATAATACTGGTTCAATGCCCATGAAGCATTGCTTGTATTCTGATATGACTGAAAAGAGCGTTGACTATGATTTTAAGCCATAATTCAACAAACAAAAATGTTGGAGGATGGGCAAGTGCTGTGTGTGTCAGGAGGTCTGGGTTTTTGAAGTTTTTCCAGAAGTCTAGATACAGGGTATATAATGTTCGATGATAACTGAAAGAAAAATTTTGTTAGGTCTTGATAAACCCCAACAAGGAGAGTACTCATTAGAATCGCCTGGGAAAAATATGACAAACCAAATTCTTTCTTAATTGAGCCGCCACATCAGAATGACTTTTGCCTATGTGAAAACAAAGGCACAGATCAGCTGTGCAGTAACTGCACAGCTGATCAGCGCCTTGGTTTTCACTACACAGACAGTACAATCCATTTTCTTCATATCCAAAATTTCAAGATTCTAGCTTTCTTCTGTATGTGTTTAGGCCAGTCTGTGTCTACCTGGTCGGAAACCCAGATTGTTGGTTCTCTCATGCGAAGGCTCAATTATCATCATATACTGCCATTATCTAGCATTCAATTACATGAACTGTTCCCATACACAGGTACCCTTCAAACTGTGAAAGTACAATAATAAAACAATTGAAAGGGACTGTATATCACCCAAAACCTGTTTTGCATATAGGTAAGCAAGGTACAGCAAGGCTTTAAAATCAAGCAAAGATGCAAATCAGCATCAGCATCATTTGCAAGTATCACACCTAGGCCTTATCAATATTGTTATTCCAAAGTCTGATAATAAAAGCTAGGACCTGCAAAGCTGAGGATATACTAAATTTAGGAAATGTTCGCAAGAATTTATTTTTCGCAAATACTTGCAAAGCCCTCGCTTCATGAATTCGAAGTTTTTGCCTATGCTGCTTGTTGGTTTTCTCATGACACATCTCAAATGTGCCTGTAGATCTGATTTTAATTCGATATCTGGATGATGCAACAGTTCTGAGATACCAATATGCTAGTCATGCAGTGTGTGCTTATGCACATTTTTTTGGCTTTAAAAAGACATGGGAGTGGGCTTATTGGAGCTTGTGCGCTACATAGAATGAATAAAGTGATAGATAAAAATTTAGTAGAACAGTTAAAGTACATTGTATGAAATGAGCCGCGCTGTGAAAAAAAAAGAACAACAGATTTTTGCCAATGCGAAAACAAAAGGCGCAGATCAGCTTCGCAGTAACTGCAAAGCTGATCAGCGCTTTTGTTTTCGCTACAGGATAGTACAATCCCTCTTCTACTTATATCCAAAATTTCAAGCATCTAGCATTTTTCTGTGACTGTACAGGCCCGTTTGTGCAGAGCTGGTCAGAAACTACGAAGACGGGTATTCTCGTGTTGTGGCTCAAATATAAGCAATATTGCCCAAAAGTACCAGCAAAACATAGGCAATACCAGACCTTAAACAACCCAACCTTTGAGAAATCTGTTATTTTAGCATTCTAACCTTATCTGATGATAAGTCCCGCTGTGTAATCAAAGAAGAAAGTCAACCCATTGAAATTTTGGATTTGGATTTTTCAGCATAAACAAATTGGCAGATCAATCAATGACAGTTCAGCTTCACAGTTACCATGCAGCAAACCAGGGACTGATTTTGTGAGATTTTCTCATGCTGAAGCTCACACTAAAGCATGTTATGCCTAATTCTACAGCTGCTGCACTTGCAATAAAATATTGTTGGTATCTGGTATTTTCCAATGTTTTGCAAGTTCTTGTGATATATGCACACCATAATGGCTCTATTTACTGCACAGCCTTTGAACCTGGTCTTCTTATCATATGTGCAATATATAGAACAATACAGATATGAGCCGCTGCACCAGAAAACTAACAATCGGTATATGCGAAAACAAAGATTCAGATCAGCTGTGCAGTAACTGCGAAGCTGATCAGCGCCTTTGTTTTCGCTACTTGAATAGAACAAATCCTCTTCTACTTAAATCCAAAATTTCAAGCTTCTAGCCCATTTCTGTGACTACTGCCTGCTTTGTGTTGGACGACCTGGTAAAAAACTCAAATTGTTGGTTTTTCCATACGATGGCTCATATGTATGATAACACACGAGACAGAAGATACATGTAGTGCAGAAGAGAAAGTTATTCTGTGGTTTATGCTCTCACCTTTTTCTGACTTGATTGGTCCGCATCCTAATATGTGAGGCATGACAAAAAAGAAGAAGAGATAATACAGAAATAGAACAAGTTAGGTCCAAGTTCTTATATGAGGCAAGAAAAATAGACTAATAAAAGCATTTAGTACAATGTTATGCACAATAATTATTAAAGCTCTGTGCTTGATTAACATAACTGAATGATCTTTATGAGATTATAAGAGCAGCATCATGAGAAAACAATTAATATGTGAATGAAAAAACTAAAGTGCAGAGCCTCAACACAGTAACTGTATTGCTGATAAGTAACATAGTTGCCACTTTTAGCAGATGTACAGGTCCATTGAGTTTGAATTTTGATGGGAAATCCTAAAGCCAGGCCCCCGAGGTAATAAAAGGTATTTTCGCTAAACTCAGCTGAACATGAAATCTAAAGTGCTCAACAATTGTTGGCATTTTAACATTTATGAGCAAAATAAATTTAGTCTCAGCTGAGCATGAAAAATGTTTTATAACCTCGGGGCCTGGTTTCTCATGATGCAGCTCAAATGATATCTAAAGCCTAAGACATGTTAACAAACATGAAAAGCAGCATAATTAGAAAAGCATTGGCCCTATCAAAATCAGTCCTTAAATGATTGCCTCGGTGCAATTAAAATTAGACTTCCGATGTATATCGAATGGAAAATGTTCAAAACAAAAACTGCACCAGTAAACCCCTTTAAAGCATGCAACAGGTTGGCCCTAGACTATATTTTGCATATGAGTTGCTGCACCAGAAAACCAACAATCTGCATATGTGAAAACAAAGGCGCAGCTCAGCTATGCAGTTACACTGCACAGCTGATCAGCAACTTTGTTTTCGCTACATGCATTGTACAATCCCTCTTCTGAAATCCACAATTTCAAGCTCTAACCTGCTTCTATGACTGTACAGGCCAGTTTGTGTCAGACTTGGTTGGAAAGCTAAATTGCTGGTTTTCTCATGCGAAGGCTCATATATAAAGCAACTACATGTATTGTGAAGCTCTTTTGACTTTAGAACCAAAACAAAATAATGTATAATTGTACCTTCTTTAGCTATTTTGAAAAAAGAAGTACATGTACATTCAGATATAATTGTAAACTAGAAATGCGTGTTTGTAAAACACTATGCCCCCAACTGTATGCTTGTCCCTAAACTGGCAGCTTGTATGATTCATTTATTTCATTTGAATGAAGTGAAATTTAATTTCCTAAAGAAGCTGTTCGGTTGCCTCTATTTTTGACCTCGGTCCAGATTTTTGCATACAAGTTAGAAATGGAGTAAAAATTTCAAAATGGAGTTATTTTGTCAAAATTTGACGGAAAGTCCTCAAAAGTTAATCAGGTGATCTTCTTCTCAGCCCCAAACAGTATACCAAATATGAAGGCTCAAGCTTAAATACTTTTTCAGATATCTTGCACACAAGATTTTCAAATTATGTTTTAAAAGGGGCATAACTCCAAAAAGGCGCATAACCTGAACATGAAAAAAATATGGGTCAACTATTTTTTCATGAGGAATTTGTATATGAAATTTCAAAACCCTAACATTCATCGTTCAAAAGCTTCAAATTTCACCGAAAAGTGGAAAAAATTAATCAAAATTTCAAAATTCCGTATTTTTGTCAAAATTTGAGAGAAAGATCTCAAAAGTTAATCAGGTCATCTACTCATCAGCCCCAACCAGTATACCAAATATGAAGGCTCTAGCTCAAATACTTTTTGAGATATCTTGCACACAATATTTTCAAATTTTGTTTTCAAAGGGACATAACTCAGAAAAGGGGCATAACTTGGACATGAAAAAAAATATGGGTCAACTATTTTTTCATGAGGAATCTGCATATGAAATTTCAAAACCCTAGCATTCACTGTTCAAAAGTTTCAAATTTCACAGAAAAGTGGAAAAATCAATCAAAATTTCAAAATTCCGTAGTTTTGTCAAAATTTGACGGAAAGTTCTCAAAAGTTGATCAGGTCATCTACTCATCAGCCCCAACCAGTATACCAAATATGAAGGCTCTAGCTTAAATACTTTCTGAGATATCTTGCACACAAGATTTTCAAATTTTGTTTTCAAAGGGAAATAACTCAGAAAAGGGGCATAACTCAGACAAGAAAAAAATACGGGTCAACTATTTTTTCATGAGGAATACACACATGAAATTTCAAATCCCTAACATTCACCATTCAAAAGTTAACAGACGTACACACACACACACACACACACACACACACACAGACAGACAAGCCGAAAGCAATATGCCCTTCCAACTTTTTCAAAGTTGGGGGCATAAATACTGCTGAAACAGTTGGCAGGGTACTGCAGTCTATTAGAAATGCAACGAGAGAAAATAAACTCGTCCATGATCGGTTTATGAGTAAACACATGACTGTCTATATGAGCCGCCTCGTGGGAAAACCAACAATGTGGTTTCCGAACAGGTCCGACACAAACCGGCCTGTACAGCTACAGAAGCAGGCTAGAAGCTTGAAATTTTGGAGTTAAGTAGAGGAGGAATTGTTCTATCCGAGTAGCGAAAACAAAGGCGCTGATCAGCTTCGCGATTACTGCGAAGCTGATCTGCATCTTTGTTTTCGCATATGCAGATTGTTGGTTATCCCACGGGATGGCTCAATTATGACTGTCTATATTATTTGAGCCACCACATGAAAAAACCAACACTGCATATGCCAAAACAAAGGCGCAGATCAGCTTCGCAGTAACTGCAAAGCTGATCAGCGCCTTTGTTTTCACTACAAGGATAGTACAACTCCTCTACTTTCTAAATCCAAAATTTCCAGCCTCTAGCCATCTTTTGTGATCGTACAGCTTGGTACATGTCGGACCTGTTCAAAAACCACATTGTTGGTTTTCTCACGGGACGGATCATATCATGCTAATAGAAAGTAACATGCAAAGAAATTTTAAAGTTAAAAATTGTTAGTAACAGACTCCTAAAGATGTGGACAGCAATCTCCTATATGCTGTTAAATAATAACTACAGAAAAGAAATATTGATAAACATCAACTCTAGTCAAACATTCATTGATATAAACATTAGAAAACAAAGCCATGCTTTAAATGAGAGCTGTTATGAGGAAATCAGTTTTCAGGGATACTACTACCGTCTGTGATCAGCTTTAAAAAATGTTACACCCCTATGGGCAGTTTGCCTTTATTACATCAGGATGACCATTTGTCACCATATGACATGCATCATTACGAAAACTTGCCCATGCAATATACAGAGATTTTTAAAGTTGTCAAAAATGAAAATTTTCAGTAGAAAATGTTTGACATTTTTCTTATTTTTGCTCAAAACATAGATTGTGGTACACGTTAGAACCGCCTCGGCGAGGCAGTTCTAACGAGTACCCACAATCTATGTTTTGAAGCAAAAATGTCAAAAAATAGGTATACCTTTTACTATATAAAAGTGGAATTTGAGGGGGTACACATTTCACAGACATGTTTTCCTGATGTGTACCAGCCGGGTATCAAACTGCTGCCTCCAGATTGCAAAGCAATCCATACATTAGATTACAGCGGCCGGTACCAATGGCCATGCTTCCACTGGTACCAGTAACTGTAGCAACTCAGTAGTCCTACAACAAACCACTAGGTCCCTACATTGCCATATGAGCTTTTGTGTTGCAAACTTTCTGAAATTTTGTTCAGAGATCTAGAGCAACTGCAGATATAGACAAATAATGAATACATATTTTTTCTATATTACATACAGATTTTCTCATGACAACTCTCTATTACATTTCTAATTATTTTCTAAAAAACAGATTTCAGAAAGAACTCTGGCACAAGTTCGTAAGCCACCAAGTCACATGACCTACCTCGTTCACATTGACATGAGCAATAAACATCTTCCCCTCAAAGGCTAACTTCTTGATCTGAGGCCTGTATAAACAGAATCAAACAAAACATGGGAGGTAGTCATATATTTTGTTTAAAAAAGACACACCATTTGTTTTAAGATATTGAAATCTATATTTTAAAGTAAAAATTGGAATTTGCTTGTTTGTTTGAATTTATACTTTACATCCCAGTCAACAGCAATGGTCATGTTGGGACTTTGCCTCCATTTTATGGGACTTGGGCAGGCTCAGAATGGAGCAGTTAACCAGTAATCAAATCGTTGGTCAGTAGTTTAGAAGCTTTGCCTGGAGGCACAAGCAGCCCATCTATTTCTCCTAAGCTCCAATGGGCGGGGGCAAAAATTAGAATTGAGTTCTTCTGATAGTAACAATATGCATGAGAAAAATTAAATAAAAGGTTGACCCACTGGTGTCCATTTTGTGGTACATACATAAACAGTTTAGCCCCAGATGTGATGCCACAGAATGCTGTATCCCTGCTTTGCTTAAAGTTTTGTTTTTTTTTTTCAAAAAAAAACACCACAGGACCAATGGTCCTGTAAATGCTCACCTGAGATCTGCTGCATATACCAATAAACATGTTTGAATATTATGGTATTTAATCCCAGTGCAGGGGCAGATGAAGCCCTTGGGCCATTTTCTTTTTCAGAATAGTCAATATGTTGTCCATGCTGGCTTTTTCCTTCAAATGACATTTTAACAGTTTTACCCATTCAAAGGCATTGGCAACCCATGTTGACCTTGCCATAAACTGGGTCAATGTCATCACAGGGTCATGATTTATATATACAGTGTAGTACTTGAGCCATCAATGATTCATGCCAAGTTTCCTTGAAATCAGTTCACCGGTTCTGGAGAAGAAGATTTTTGAAGAGTTTTTACCGTATATGGATGAGGTGGCCATCTTGGTTATGTGACCTGGATTATTTATATATACATTGTACATTGGTTGTCCCATCCAACAGATGTTTCACATAAAATTTGGCTTTGATTGGCCAAGTGGTTTCAGAGGAGAAGATGTTTAAATGTGATGGAGATATACATGTATACTGCCCCGGGATGGGGGCATATGAGCTCCTGGGGTCCAATTTTTTGCAGAATCATTAATATTCAGTCCTACAGCCCATTTCCTGCAAGACTTTCACTTTAAATGATATTTTAAAAGTTTTCCCTATTCAAATGCATTGTAGACCTATGTTGATCTTGCCATAAAATAGGTCAAGGTCATCACAGGGTCATGATTTATATACACATTGTAGTGCTTTAGCCATCAATGCTTCATGCCAAGTTTCATTGAAATTGATCCATGGTTTCCGGAGAAGAAGATTTTTGAAGGGTTTTTACCATATATGAGCATGGCAGCCATCTTGGTCATGTGACCTGGATTATTTATATACACATTGATTATCCCATCCTATAGATGCTTCACATAAAATTTGGCTTTGATTGGCCAAGTGGTTTCAGAGGAGAAGACGTTTGAATATTATGTAGATATACATGTATATTGCCCCGGGGTGGGGGCACATGAGCACCTGGGGTCCAATTTTTTTCAGAAACATTAATATTCAGTCCTACAGCCCATTTCCTGCAAGACTTTCACTTTAAATGATATTTTAAAAGTTTTCCCTATTCAAATGCATTGTAGACCTATGTTGACCTTGCCATAAAATAGGTCAAGGTCATCACAGGGTCATGATTTATATACACATTGTAGTGCTTTAGCCATCAATGCTTCATGCCAAGTTTCATTGAAATTGATCCATGGTTTCCGGAGTAGGAGATTTTTGAAGGGTTTTTACCATATATGAGCATGGCAGCCATCTTGGTCATGTGACCTGGATTATTTATATACACACTGATTATCCCATCCTATAGATGCTTCACATAAAATTTGGCTTTGATTGGCCAAGTGGTTTCAGAGGAGAAGACGTTTGAATATTATGTAGATATACATGTATATTGCCCCGGGGTGGGGGCACATGAGCACCTGGGGTCCAATTTTTTTCAGAAACATTAATATTCAGTCCTACTGCCAATTTCCTGCAAGACTTTCACTTTAAATGACATTTTAAAAGTTTTCCCCATTCAAATGCATTGGCGACCTATGTTGATCTTGCTGTAAAATAGGTCAAGGTCATCACAGGGTCATAATTTATATACACATTGTAGTGCTTGAGCCATTGATGCTTCATGCCAAGTTTCGTTGAAATCGGTCCACCGGTTCGGGAGAAGAAGATTTTTGAAGGGTTTTTACCATATATGGGCATGGCAGCCATCTTGGTCATGTGACCTGGATTTCTTATATACACATTGGTTCCCGCTTCCAATAGATGCTTCATATAAAATTTGGCTTTGATTGGCCAAGCGGTTTCAGAGGAGAAGATCTTTGAAATTGTGGACGGACGGACGGACGGCGTACGGACGACAGAAGACGGACGGACGCGGGATCATTGCCTTCCTATAAGCTCACCTTGTGAGCCTAACGGCTCAGGTGAGCTAAAAAAAAAAAAAATAAATAAATAAAATATTTAAAACCACTCCAGTGAAAGTGGGCTCCACCAAATGATAATGATGGGAATGTCCATTTGTAATATACAGGTTAATAAACCTCATCATTTACTACAAAATCCAAGCAAAGCATACTACCACTAGTAACGTGGATGGGACAAAACTATCAGATACAACAAGCAAGACATATTCACTATTGGTTTTAACTATTCTGCAGGACAGTGAATTCCCCCAGACAGATTGATGGATACTGTCCTACTGTATTTGCATTTAGATTGCCAGCAGCTGAACAAAATTTGGATGAATTTTCAACTGTCTATAGGGGTTTCAACCACATCCGCCGAATACAAACAGACAGTAATGCATTGCTTGATAAAATCAAAGTAAATGAAAACATGCTGCAAAAAACTGCACAAGAACAGCACAGCTGCTGATTAGTGTCTTTCTTTACTTCTCAGTTAGTACAATCTCTTTTCTTCTTAAATCCAAAATTTCAATTCAGATTGTATTGGACCTGGTTTGAAATACAAAGAGAGGTTTTGTTGTGATGATACATTACCACTTATAGAGCTGGGTCCTTCTGCTCCCGTGGAAGGTCATAATTCCCTGATGTGTCACTCCCAGGTATAGAGGGGTCCCTTTCTGGTCCTGTCAACAAACAGACAAATTGTTTATCATTATTGTATGATCATAATCCTTATTGTATGATCATTATCCATCTTGTATGATCATTTTCATTATTGCTTGATCATTTTCATTATTGTATAATCATTATTATCATAGTATGACCATTTTCATTATTGTATGATCATTATCATTATTGTATGATCATTATCATTATAGGTTGATCATTTTCATTATTGTATGATCATTATTGTTATTGTATGATCATTTTCATTATTGTATGATTATTAATATTATTGTATGATCATTATGATTATTGTATGATCATTATCATTGTATGATCATTTTCATTATTTATGATCATTATTATTATTGTATGATCATTATCATTATTCTTTGATCATTATTATTATTCTATGATCATTATCATTATTGTATGATCATTATCATTATTGTATGATTATAATCATTATTGTATGATTATTATTAATTTTGTATGATCATTTTCATTATTGTATGATCATTTTCATTATTGTATGATCATTATCATTATTCTTTGATCATTATTATTACTGTATGATCATTATCATTATTGTATGATCATTATCATTATTGTATGATTATAATCATTATTGTATGATTATTATTAATATTGTATGATCATTTTCATTATTGTATGATCATTTTCATTATTGAATGATCATTATCATTATTGTATGATCATTATCGTTATTGTGTGTTCATTATTATTATTGTATGATCATTTTCATTATTGTATGATCATTTTCATTATTGTATGACAATTATCATTATTGTTTGACAGTCTGAGTTACAGAGATACAAGGCAATGATCATATATTTGAGATTTGTTTATTATGAAACAGAAACAGAACTTTATTAACTTAAGCATATACAGCTCATCATTAAACAACATAATTATATACAGCACATGAAGCAAAATTGTCTGTTAGGGTGTTCAGAGTGGATTACATATGAGCCTGTGCGTGAGAAAACCAACAATCTGCCTATGCGAAAACAAAGACGCAGATCAGCTTCGCCGTAACCGCGAAGCTGATCAGCGCCTTTGTTTTCGCTACACAGATAGTACAGTCCCTCTTCTTCTTAAATCCAAAATTTAAAGCATCTAGCCATCTTCTGTGCTTGTACAGCCCGGTTTGTGTCGGACCTGGTCAGAAACCCAAATTGTTGGTTTTCCCATGAGGCGGCTCATATAATAGCATTTTAGGTGTACATATACTTGCTTACTTACTATCTACCATAGTGTCCTTGATTGGAAGTCAACATAGTTTGTCTTAATTCTGAAGCTTTTAAGATAAAGTTAGCTAATTTTTTCAAAATTTTATGTGTAGTTGAGTTTAACAATGCTATAAATTTAAACATACTTGGCTTAACATAGAAATACTTTTGAATATAAACTTTTCGCAGCTCATTATATACTGGACATATCAGCGAAAAATAATATTCATCTTCCAAATCCTGAGTGTTACAAAGATTACATTTTCTTTGAGAATGTGCAATATCTCTATGTTTCCCTGTCTCTATATTTAATTGATGTGACGAAAGATGTAACTTAGCTAATGCGTTAGGCCAAAAAAAATAATACCATTGTTTCTCAGGCCACTTTTTGAAGAAACAGATGCGGGCGGCAGGTTTTTTATTTTAATTTTTATTTGAACAAAAACGAATGCGGGCGGCGGCATTTTTTTTTTTTTTTTTTTTTTTTTTTTAACTTTTTTTTCTGGGGGTGGGTGGATAGGGGTCGGTATGGAGATATGGCGAGTGAGTGATAAACGGACAAATATGCTTCCGGCGATCTATGCCCGAGTCACCGTACGGTAACTCTCGTTTAATTTATGATCGATATTTCACACCTAGTTTGTGATTGCCAAAATTGGTTGAGCATTAGTAATTCGGAAACAAATGAATATCATACCTATTGGTCTGTCTAACACTTAATCCGATAACAATAGATTTGAGAACATCAGTCAGCACGAGTTCCCCCCAATTATCATGATTATCACGCTCTCTGAGTACATCTCAACACGAGTCATAATCTCCGCCCATTGGCCCATGAGATAGCGAATGACGACGTCAATTAGTAATTATTGTCAAGACATTTTATAACTTGTCGGAAAAGAATCGAAATCCACTGTATGTTGTGTCAGCAAGTAACACATTCTATTCTTGTCCTTATTTTCTAATTTCACTCGAATGAAAGTTTGAACATTGTACCGATCACACATCGGTGATCATATGATAGCGAAATGGTTAGAGCATTCGCTTCGGGCACGGGAGGTATCGGGTTGGATCCCGGGCCGCGTGATACCAAAAACGTTAAAAATGGTACCAAAAAACGAACATACAGCATACATGGCATGACTAATTATATTATTCCACAAAGGATTCTTGCGGATGCTCAAAACACTCATTTTCCCAGCGGGAAAGTAAAGAAATCACATTTGTTTTTCAGCGTGAACTTTTAAATACCTTCCCGGACATTACCGTTCTCAATCGCGAATATTAAATGTAGGTGTCCTAATGTTTTGGACCACAATAATTATTGACGAAATCATTGACCAAAGTGTCATCAATAGCCTATAATAACCCAATGTTTACGGTAACGTTACGGTCTACCAATAATCCCCTAGTCACGAGTGTGATAACATGTATCGCTCGGCTTAATTTCAAGACTATTATGGATTAATATAATTTGAGTGTCATTCACGCTTCGCGAGCAATGGATTGTGTCACCTAAACATTAGTGAGGTGACAATTATCACTCACGAGTATACACAAATTTTTAGCAGACGACATAATTTTCCGTTTCAAATGTGTTTACCCATTTTTAAAGTACTTAAAAGAGAAACTGTAAGAAAACTGCGCCTTGGCGAATGCCCGGGAAACGATATTTCATTTTTCCTCTCCGCGAGTTTTGATTTTTTACTTGCACATAAATAAATTAGTATAAAGGAACACAAGGGTAAAACGGCGCCTTGGTGCCGCCGTAGCGATATTTGGGTGGATGAAATTTTGGTTTACCAGGCTATATAGCAGTACAGGTGTCTACATGTTTAATACAATTATTCAGTGGCTATCCTAAACCTTATGATATAAACAGCTGAAACAAGCATCAGAATATTGACCGCATGTAATTTAGCCCAACTAAAGTTCGTACGTAAACTGTACATGGACAATAGAACGCGGGATTGCTACCTAGACCGGGGGACGGACATATTCCCCCTCGGACATTTGCCCCATGTGTTTTTGACTAAAAATTGAATACCTCTAACAGACATTGCCATATACTGTACCTGCACATGACGAAGCAGTTCGGTCCTTTGGTGAAGGCTCGAAATGTCCCGGAACCGTGTCACAACGAATACCGTGTTACTAGCCGTCATGCGCAGACTGCATGCGCAGTCGTTTTTCTGAAAACCGCGAGCGGAAAAGTGACAAGAGTGAAGGTTTCAAGACAAATGCGGTGGTTTCTGTACTTTTTTTATTTTGAGCAATAAAAAGGGGTAATGCGGTGGGTCTGAAAGAGATGCGGCGGGGCCTGAGAAACATTTATATTTTTTTTTTTGGCCTTACGCTGTTTTATTGACAAGAATAGTTAAGTATGGTGACATTTCAAAATTATGATTTAATTCATTTTATTACAAGATTTGAGCCGCCTCGTGGGAAAACCAACGATGTGGTTTCCGAACAGGTCCGACACAAACCAGCCTGTACAAGCGCAGAAAAGAGCTAGAAGCTTGAAATTTCGGATTTAAGTAGAAGAGGAATTGTACTATCCGAGTAGCGAAAACAAAGGCGCTGATCAGCTTCGCGGTTACCGCGAAGCTGATCTGCGTCTTTGTTTTCGCTTATGCAGATTGTTGGTTTTCCCATGAGGCGGCTCATTTAAACCTTGTCGCCATTCTAATATGAAATTATCTTTAAGTCTTGCCTGTAACTGTGGTATAAAAACATTGATATTTACAGACTCAGGGAACATCCATACATCATAAAGTTCATTTCGCTGTAACAAATCTTCGACATTTGCAGTCCAGCTATTATTGTTCTGACCATTTTCTACTTCAGTTCTTGATATATCATTTATTGACCTTAATATACAACTGCCATTTTTAGACAGATATATTAATTCAACCAATACTTGATTATGCATACATGTCAACCAATAAATAATGAAAATTCACCTGCCAAAGACATTTGTTGACATTTTAACATTTATTAACCACTTACAAAATTTTCGATGTACTCTTTCTATATTTTCTGCAGTATAGAAACCCCATATCTCGCAGCTATAATTAAGTATGGATAAAACGAAGGATTCAAAAAGATTAACTCACATAAGCCTGGCCTCACATAAACCTCCTTTTTTATGGGACATAGGCAAACAGAATAGTCCCAGAGGTGACGTCGCAAAATGTGGCGTTTGCTAAAAGTTATTCGTCGAAAAATGAGATAAAAATTAAAAAATCACGTCAAACACCCCTAAAAATGAAAGTGGACTCATCCAATTGATAATAATGGGCAAATCCATTCGTCAGATATGGGTTAAACATAACATCAATTGGCACCTGTAGCTTTTTAGTAATTGCCATTAATGCATTCATGGCTTTTAGAGATTTACCTACCAGTGTATTTGTAGCCTTTAACCCTTTTTTTGACGAATGGATTTTTCTATCATTATCATTTGGAAGAGTCCACTTTCATTTTTAGGGGCGTTAGGAATGATTTTTGATTTTTCGATGAATTTTGGTTAAGCAAACAGAATAGCCCCAGATGGGAAGCCATGTTCTGCGTAGTCACATCTGGGGCTATACTGTTTGCCAATGACCCATAAAAAGGACGCCAGGCTAAAATGAATTAAAAAGGAGCCCCCAAATGAGAAAACAATTCCTAAATAGTTAAAACTGTTAACTATTTCAATATCTTTGCCCTCTTATGTAATTTTTTTGTTTTCACTGATTGTACCCCCTTTTCTAAATATCATTATTTTTGTTTTGTCAATATTTACATTTAAGTTCCATTTTTTTACAATATAATTCCAGACTATATATTGATGATTGAAGGCCTTTGGGAGTTTCACTGAAAATAACAGCATCATCAGCAAATAGAAGATAAATAAAGTTATAAAAGCATTTGGATTTTGTTGTAGATGTACTTCAAGGTCATTGATGAACAATGAGAACAAAAATGGTGAAATTACCTCCCCTTGCATCAGGCCAACATCTGAACTGAAAAAATTCGAAAGTGCATTCATGATTCTTGCGCATGATTTTACACTGCATAGATCAACCTTACTATACTAAAAACATTTCTGTCTATCCCACTTTTTAAAAGTTTGTACCAAAGCCCATTTTCATTAACTGAATTGAATGCGCTCTTATAGTCAATAAAACAACCGTACAGCTTTTCCTTTCCATTAATTGCTTTGCTTATTAAAGATTCTAATATAAGATAGTGTCAACAGTGCTATAGTCTGCTTCAAAGCCAACTTTGCATCTAATATGATATTGTTTCCAGTCGTCCATGATTTAAGCCGTTCATTTATAACCGCAGTAAATAAAACAGCTGACAAGAGTAATTCCCCTATAATTGCATGGATCCTGGTTATCTCCCTTTTTATAAATTGGTATACTTTAATGCCTTTTGACCATTGTTTTGGGCAAGTTCTCTTATCTAAAATATAATTTACCGGCCTCGGTAGCTCAGTAGGTAGAGTGTCCACTCCAAGATCAGGAGGTACTGGGTTCGATCCCGGGCCGCGACATACCAAAGTCGTTAACAATGGTACTAGTTGCTCCCTGCTTGGCACTCGGATTTTTGGGGTAGGGCTAGGACTGGTCGCCGCGGTGTCAGTACAATGTGACTGGGGGGGTATCAGGTAAAAGTGTCTGGGATCTGATACCACAGTGAGGCAGCACTATAAAAGTGAGCATTGAGCTCCCTGTCACAAACAGACACCGTCGTGATATGACAGATAATGTTGAAACCGACATTAAACTCGAACAAACAAACAAAATATAATTAAATAATTTTTCTAATGGGCTAACAATTAAACCGTTGCTTTCCTTGAAATACTTGTTTATAATTGCATCAAGCGAACAAGCTTTGTTTAGCTTTAGACTTTGTGTCGCTTTTCTTATTTCATCTTGAGTAATGGGCTCATCTAGCTCAGAGTATGTGCTATCAGTCATAGAAATGAGCCACCTCGTGGAAAAACCAACAATGTGGTTTCCGAACAGGTCCGACACAAAACTGGTCTGTACAGCTATAGAAGCAGGCTAGAAGCTTGAAATTTTGGAGTAAAGTAGAGGAGGAATTGTACTATCCGAGTAGCGAAAACAAAGGCGCTGATCAGCTTCGCGGTTACCGCGAAGCTGATCTGCGTCTTTGTTTTCGCCTATGCAGATTGTTGGTTTTCCCATGAGGCGGCTCATATGTTGAAATTTTGCATAAAATCACTCACTTAAGGGTCATCGACTGCTGAATCTTGTGACGCAAGCGATTTAAAACTAGAATTTGTTTTCTATGTGAAAACTGATGTCTCCCCCCTTTCTACGTGCATGTCCAAAATATGCAAGCAAGAGTTATAGTTCTTGTGCATCACATATCCTGTCATTCTGTTTTATAAGTGTACAAAGTTTCATTGAAATATCTCTTATGGTTTTCAAGTTATAGAGGGGGCACAAAAGTGGTTGGAAAATAATCAAAGGGAAATAACTCCAAAGATATGAAAGCAAGAGTAATGATTCTTGTGCATCATGCTTTATAAGTGTACCATGTTTCATTGAAAAATCTCTAATGGTTTTTGAGTTATAGAGCAGACACGAAATTGAATGAAAAATAATCAAAGGGAAATAACTCCAAAGATATGCAAGCAAGAGTTATGGTTCTTTAGCATGACACATCATCTCATCGTGCTTTATAAGTGTACCAAGTTTCATTCAAATATTTCTTATGGTTTTCAAGTTATAGAGTGGATATGAAATTGTATGGAAAAATAATCAAAGGGAAATAACGCCAAATATATGAAAGCAAGAGTTATAATTCTTGTGCATGACACATCGTCTCATCATGCTTTATAAGTGTACCAAGTTTCACTGAAATTTCTCTTACGGTTTTCAAGTTATAGGGTGGATACGAAATTGTATGGAAAATAATCAAAGGGAAATTACTCCATAGATATGCAAGCAAGAGTTATGGTTCTTTAGGATGACACGTAATCTCATCGTGCTGTATAAGTGTACCAAGTTTCATTGAAATAACTCTTACGATTTTCGAGTTATAAAGCGGACACGAAATTGTATGGAAAATAATCAAATGGAAATAACTCATAAAATACTCAAGCCAGAGTTATGGTTCTTGTGCATTACACATCGTCTGATCATGCTCAATAAGTGTACCAAGTTTAATTGAAAAATCTTAAAAGGTTTTCAAGTTATACAGTGGACACGAAATTGTATCGAAAATAATCAAAGGGAAATAACTGCAAAAATACTCAAGCCAGAAATATGGTTCTTGTGCATGACACATCGTCTCGTCGTGGTCTACAAGTGTACCAAATTTCATTGAAAAATCTTTAACGGTTTTCAAGTTATACAGCGGACACGAAATTGTATCGAAAATAATCAAAGGGAAATAACTCCAAAAATACTCAAGCCAGAGTTATGGTTCTTGTGCATGACACATCGTCTCGTCGTGGTCTACAAGTGTACCAAGTTTCATTGAAAAATCTTTAACGGTTTTCAAGTTAAACAGCGGACACGAAATTGTATCGAAAATAATCAAAGGGAAATAACTCCAAAAATACTCAAGCCAGAGTTATGGTTCTTGTGCATGACACATCGTCTCGTCGTGGTCTACAAATGTACCAAGTTTAATTGAAAAATCTTTAACGGTTTTCAAGTTATACAGCGGACACGAAATTGTATTGAAAATAATCGAAGGGAAATAACTCCAAAAATACTCAAGCTAGAGTTATGGTTCTTGTGCATGACACATCGTCTTGTCGTGGTTTACAAGTGTACCAAGTTTCATTGAAAAATCTTTAACGGTTTTCAAGTTATAGAGCGGACACGATTTGTGACGGACGGACAGACAGACAGACAGACAGACAGATGGACAGACGCACGGGGAAAAACAATATGTCTCCCGACCCTGTCGGGGGGAGACATAATAATTGTAAAAGTCATTCATTGGCCTACTTAATTTGGACTTTTCCTCATTGAAAATGGACCTGCAAAACTAAGTCAATTCCGATCAAATGATTTTCTTTATTTATGTTTCAAATGCCCAGTATAACAGTCATCTTGTGGTATACTACATTTACACTTTTGCTGAGAATTAAGTATGATCATGAAAACCTATTTTCTTTCTTGTAAGCAAACCAAAGTTCATTCATTTGCCTACATTGTGAACGTAACAGAAAACATCATGCCCATGTGTGTGTGTTCTCTTCTCCAAATCACAGAACTTTATGAATACTAAATTGTGTTATTTTGCTACATTGATTCGTGTGTCAGAAACTTTCCTCATAACTGACAAGGTCAGACAATCTGACACTTTATATGCACCCCTGAAGATATTATGAAAACATGCCCATGCATTATAGAGATTTTCAGAGTTGCAAAAAATGAAAATTTTCAGTAGAGAAATTTTGATATTTTTCTTATTTTTGCTGAAACATAGATTGTGGATACATAATAGAACCCCGTTTTTTCTATATGAAAGAGGGGTTCTTCATGGTCATGTTTTCCTCATGAGTCTCAAAAAAGATGAACTGCCTCACACAAAAAAACTAATTTGACTTATCAATGTTTCAGGAGGAGAAACCTTTTTACTTTTAGCTTTTGAATTTTTCGGGAAAAAAGGAAAATGTTCATTATTTTGACTAACAGTTGACATGGTTTCAGAAAAATCATTGGAAAAAATCAGGTTTTGTTGAGGTTTGTGATTCCCAAACCATGATATGTAAAAAACTATAACAGTTATTTGCTGCATCTTATTTTTTTTTTCACTGCCTCTCTCTGGGCAGACTAAAAGAATCTATGATTGGGTTGAGGCCGAGACAAGGAATTTTTGTCTCTGATAGTTGACACCCAGTTCGTCACTTCCTTATATGGAAGTAAACACGAGATGTACATTTCTATAAGCTAAATACAGAAATTATAAGAAATTATAGACATTTTGAGACAGCTAAGATGTACTAGTACTGAGACTATAAGAATCTTATATGGGGTTCTGTTCTAGATGGAAGTTTCCAACCCAAGGGATGACCGTGCTGAGTGGAACCGAGGCTCCGCCGAGGTTCCGCTCAGCGCGGTCATCCCGAGGGTTGGAAACTTCCATCTAGAAAAGAACACCATATTAGATTCTTTTTCTTGCACAACAACCCCCCAAATCTGGTTTATTTCAAGGTTTTGCGTAATTTTTTTTTGCGCACTTAGCCTGGGTGAGAACACCTGGGTGAGATGCAATTTTATCACCCAGGCAAAAAGTGTGGCAATTTCTGTCTGGTGTGCAAGAAAGAAAAATCTCAGACAGGCACACAAAGGGATATGCTTGTCTGAGGGTGAGAAAGTATAATCCCTCGTTTACTTAAATTCAAATGAACAAAAAAGTCTGACTTGATGTCTCCTGTGATTATTGAGTGTGTCTGATCTGGTCCCTAAAGAAGCTTTACTAGGATAAAACAAAGCTAACCAAGACATTGGACCATCAGAAAAGTTTGAAGCCATCTCACTGAAAGACTTGTATAACAGGTGTGGCACCTACCTTGACCTGGTGCGGGTCTACACCGTAGGTGTCCAGCGATGACGCTTTCTTCAGAAAGTTGCCCTCAGCCTCAGCAGGTACTTGGCCCCTGGAGTGGAAAAGTCAGGGAAAATAAGTACCAAGGATAAGCTTTAAATTTGTAAACTTTCTTAACAACTTTTTAATTGATGTCCGATTTTTGCATAATTCCACATGTGTAATACAGGTGTATTGTCTATATTCTTGTAGACGTTTTTTTGTGGAATTTTATCATTGATCAGTATAACTGCAATGTTGAACATGCAAGGTTTGCTACCTTACAGATTTCAAATTGTCTGATCAAAATCTCCTGAAATTATGGCAGTGCTAAAAAAGATGTATTTCGACATTCTGTCTGAAGTTGCACTCTTCACAAAAACAGCTGTGGTACTTACTCCAGTGTTTTATGCTTGTGTATTATATTTGCTGTGGTACTTACTCCAGTGTTTTATGTGTGTATTATATTTGATGTGCTACTTAGTGTTTTTTGTGTGTATTATATTTGCTGTGCTACTTATTCCAGTGTTTTGTGTATTATATTTGCTGTGCTACTTATTCCAGTGTTTTGTGTATTATATTTGCTGTGCTACTTACTCCAGTGTTTTATGTGTGTATTATAGTTACTGTGCTACTTATTCCAGTGTTTTATGCTTGTACTGTATTTGCTGTGATACTTACTCTAGTGCTTTATGTGTACAGTCAGAATTCTTTATAACGGTGAACGCTATAACGGAATATTCGACTTCCGACAAAAATTTCGTGGGGACGGATATTTCCCTATTAAAATTACTACGTGTTAACGGAAAAAACGCTTACCGACACCGACAGTAATTATTGGGAACAAATATTACTTTTGTACACATTTTTCTGCCTTTACAACGTCACAGACAATTTTCCAAAAATGTGTTTATTGAATTTTGCGACATACCGCAAACCGGCAAAGTGACTGACAGGTAATCAAGGGAGACTAATCTTACAGTATTGGATTAATTAGTCGGAACGCCAATACAGTATCGATTGATGTTTTAACAATACCGCATTAATTGTTTGAAAGGTGTTCATCGCTTTAAGGTTATCAATTATCAAAAAGAATTAATTGATATAATTTGCGTTCTTTAATTGAGTGACAAGATGAGATCTTTGAGTACAGGTGTCAAAATGGGGTAGAAAAATGGAGCGATCGCCGTTAAATTTATCAATCTTTTGAAAGTGTAAAAACCTTTATAATGTCTCAGCCTCCAGCAAAACGACGAAGAACACAGTTTTCCGTCGCCGAGAAAAAAGAGATCGTTGCCTACCGACCATCCGACAGCAACCCAAGATGAGATTGCAACCCGTTTCGCCAGAGACTGGGGGAAGCATGTCGGCAGATCAACCGTGAGCGACATTCTCCGTGACAAAGAGAAATGGTCTAGCGTGCCGAAAAATGGTGACTCATCTCTACGACAGCGTTCCGGCAAGCACGAGAAACTAGAGCAAGCGCTGTACAGGTGGTTTACCGACGTTCGATCATCAATGACGACATGTTGGTTGACAAAGCATGTGCATGGGCACCGGCTTTCTTGTTCTAAATTGTTATGTGGATGTTGTTAAATGAAATGTATTACATGCAATAAAGTATTAATTTAAATATGTTTTGTTTTATTTTTGTCATCCTTTTTAAGCCATACATCTTAACCACGATGTGAAATAAATATGTTTTTGCAACTAACATGTACACCTAGGATAATTATACATGTAGGAGCATATCTAAAGCAGTTCGTCAGAAGACCCAATTTCCTTATAACAGCAAATTCACTTTAACGTCACAAAGCACTGGCGACAAACACCGTCGTTGTAAAGTGGGTTGACTGTATTATATTTGCTGTGCTTCTTACTCCAGTGTTTTATGCTTGTATTATATTTGCTATGACACTTACTCCAGTGTTTTATGTGTGTATTATATTTGCTGTGGTACTTACTCCAGTGTTTTGTGTATTATATTTGCTGTGCTACTTACTCCAGTGTTTTATGTGTGCATATATTTGCTGTGCTACTTATTCAGAGTTTTATGAGTATATTTAATGTGCTGTGGTACTTACTCCAGTGTTTTGTGTGTATTATATTTCCTGTGCTACTTAATTCAGTGTTTTATGTGTGTAATATATTTGCTAAGCTACTCACTCCATTGTTTTATGTGTGTATTATATTTGCTGTGCTACTTGCTCCAGTGTTTTATGTGTGTATTATATTTGCTGTGCTACTTATTCCAGTGTTTTGTGTATTGTATTTGCTATGACACTCCAGTGTTTTATGCGTGTATTATATTTGCTGTGCTACTTACTCCAGTGTTTTTTGTGTGTGAGTTATATTTGCTGTGCTACTTACTCCAGTGTTTTATGTGTGTATTATATTTGCTGTGCTACTTATTCCAGTGTTTTGTGTATTGTATTTGCTATAACACTCCAGTGTTTTATGTGTGTATTATATTTGCTGTGCTACTTACTCCAGTGTTTTATGTGTGTCTTGTATTTGTTCCTCCATCTTAATGTTCTGTTTGGGCAGCATCTTGAACTCTGACACATATCCTGGCAGATGGTCTTGAGGGTCATAGTCACCTACCTCAGCTGTAACGAAAAATGGCAATATGAGCCGCATAGGTAAAAGCAACGACACAGTAACTGTATGGCTGATCAGCATCTTTTTTTCACTACAACGGTCGTAAAAATTTCAAGTTTCTAATCTTCTTCTGTACCTGTACAGGCAGGTTTTTGTCTGACCTTGTCGGAATTTTATCATGTTGTGGCAAAGGATTGTACACAAAGTTTGCCATTGCCAGAATGCAGGTTGACCCGAGGTTCATTTATTTTAGCATATGAGCCTTCGCAGAGAAATTTTCAAAACCAACAATCTGGGTTTCCGACCAGGTCTGACACAAATCGGCCTGTAGAGTCAAAGAAGAATATTAGAAGCCGAAAATTTCAGATTAAAGTAGAAAAGAACTGTACTATCTGAGTAGAGAAAACAAAGGCGCTGAGTTACTGCACAGCTGACGTGCGCCTTTGGTTTCACATATGCAGATTATTGGTTTTCTCATGCAATGGCTCATATCTAGTCACTTTAGACATTTTTGGAGAGTCTAAGTGTCATGTGAAGCACCTGGACATGCCCAAGTTGACTATCTAGTATCTAGTGTACCCGATTAGGATGACATTGCTTACTTTATCAAATTGTTTGCATCTCAAGTAGCTTAGGCTTACCAGCAAGGTCGAAGTATTTGTTTTGTTTGTATTGAGGCTTAACATCCCAGTCAAAAATTGTTCAGTCATGTCGGGACAGAGCCAACGCTTCCTGGGTTTAACCAGTACTGTAGGGAGTTGCATGTGTCTTGCACAAGGACACAACACAGTGCAACTTGTGGGGATCGAACCCAGGACCTCTCGATTCAGAGTCCGACGCTCTACCACTACGCCACCGCACTCCCTCGAAGTATTTCAACAACAGCTTTAATACAATGGGAGAACATGCAAAGAGTAAGGATTTAGTAATCAATATTTGTGAAATACAGATACAAAACAATTGCATTAGTTCTCGTTTCCTTTTGAATGAAAACTGACAAAAACCACAATTACTTCATGCATAGACAATGCTGATTAGTTAAAGCAGTTGAGCCCTAGTATATCCAAACCTCTACTCCTTTACCCTTAGAAGCACAGGTTTCTAATGACTGATACATAAAAGTGACTAAAATGGCTTTGCCAGGATAGTGACATGATCAATGACAATCTGTTATAACTTGATAATGTCTGATGACATTTTGATTAAGATGCCACTGGCTGTCTAAGCCTATGCTATCAGTTCTGGTGATATTACAAAACTGTCTTCAATTCCTCGGCAAAAACAGATGTACATGTAGTTGCCATGAAAAATCCTGGTTTAGCCAAACTACCACGATACCTTGAAAAGGCTTTGTTGCCATAATTTGTCTCCAGTGCCTTCAAGGAAACTAAACACAAAGTGAGCAAGCAGTACAGCCACATATGAGCTGTGACGTGAGAAAACCGGTCTTAGGGGTTTCCGACCAGGTCTGACACAAACTGGCCTGTGCAGCTACAGAAGATGTCTATAGAAGCTTGAAATTTTGGATATAAGTAGATGAGGAATTGTCCTATCCGTACAGTGAAAACAAAGGCGCTGCACAGCTGATCTGCGCCTTTGGTTTCGCATAAGCAAAATCTGGTTTTCTCATGAAGTGGCTCATATCAAGAAGCTATTTAGAGGCATGGCGGTGTCCCTGTCACATCTTGCTTTGAGTCAGACATGGTTCAGTAACACTATGGTTTGCTTGTTTCATTTTGTCGTTTAATGTCCCAGTCAACAATTTTTTAATCATGTGGGGATGGAACCACTTTGTGGGCATTTGCTGGTACTATGGGGAGTTAAATTAAATGCTCCAGGACAGAAACTCGTGTCTCTGGGTTTTGAACCCCCAAACTCTCCATCTAGAATCAGTCAGACGTACCACTTTTGTGACAGACCTATTATATACCAGTAATAAGAAACCCTCATATCAGGTTTTCCGACAACAAGGCAATGATATGGTGTGTTTCATTGATTCCCAGTCTCTGCCTGAAGGATAGAAATCCAAGTTTGGAAACATCGTAAATAAATATGAGAACTACGTCTCATGAAACTCTGTTTTAAGATTATAGGTGAAGATCAGCGCCAATGTGAGCAGTCTGAGCTGCCCTTGTTCTGTACTTAACCCCATAGGTTGTATATTTGTTTATCACACCCCTAGAAATTCCATACTACCTGCCTGGATTGATTTTATTATCTTAATAACTTTTAAGTTCTATACCACAAAGACAGTTTTTTCTTTGGTAAAAGAGCTCAGAAATATCCTGGGATTAAAACATCCTCCAATTTTGTCAGAATCAATGCCGATAATTACATCACAGTCACTAAATACAGAGGTGGCGTAGACATAAGGAATACGCAATGCTTCGGTTCACTGAAACTTCTACTATTTCTTTTAATTTATTTAGCTTGGGTATAATGTCCCACCAACAGCTAAGGTCATATGGACACAAGACCTAAGTTTCAAGTTTAATCCAACAGACTGGAGAAGCCCAAGATCAAACCTGCAACACCTGGTTTACTAAGCTAGAGGCTGAACCATTTAACAATAGAAGCTGTAGTAGCTTTTGACTGACTATTCAAACTTGCCAATTGGTGCATACCCATCTAAGGCTCTAAAAGAGAAGTAGTCCATCCCAATTCATTATGTTGTACCTCTTGATGTTTAACATATACAGACTTACACTGTATGATAATTGCTGTGAACAGATAAGCGTCTTTAGGTGAACACAGAAGCCTATACTTACAAGCCTATACTTACACTGTATGATATACGCTGCAACGAGATTGGCCTATACTTACGCTGTATGATATATGCTGCAAGGAGATTGGTGAACATAGAAGCCTATACATACATTGTACGATATACCCTGCAAAGAGATTGGCATCATGAGGTGAACATAGAAGCTATACTTACACTGTATGATATATGCTGTGAGGTGATTGGCGTCTTGAGGTGAACATAGAAGCCTATACTTACACTGTATGATATATGCTGCGAGGTGATTGGGTGTCCTGAGGTGAACATAGAAGCCTATACTTACACTGTATGATATATGCTGCAAGGAGATTGGCATCCTGAGGTGAACACAGAAGCCTATACTTACACTGTATGATATATGCTGCGAGGTGATTGGCGTCCTGAGGTGAACATAGAAGCCTATACTTACACTGTATGATATATGCTGCGAGGTGATTGGCGTCTTGAGGTGAACATAGAAGCCTAAACTTGCATTTTATGATATATGCTGCAAGGAGATTGGCGTCCTGAGGTGAACACAGAAGCCTATACTTACACTGTATGATATATGCTGCGAGGTGATTGGCGTCCTGTGGTGAACATAGAAGCCTATACTTACACTGTATGATATATGCTGCGAGGTAATTGGCGTCTTGAGGTGAACATAGAAGCCTAAACTTGCACTGTATGATATATGCTGCAAGGAGATTGGCGTCCTGTGGTGAACACAGAAGCCTATACTTACACTATTCTATATATGCTGCAAGGAGATTGGCATCCGAGGTAAACATAAAAGCCTAAACTTACACTGTATGATATATGCTGCGAGGAGACTAATGTCTTCAGGTGAACACAGAAGCCTATACTTACACTGCAAGGAGACTGGTGTCTTGAGGTGAACACAGAAGCCTATACTTACACTGCAAGGAGATTGGTGTCTTGAGGTGAACATAGGAGCCTAAACTATGATATATGCTGCAAGGAGACTAAACTAACACTGTATGATTATGCTGCAAATAGATTGGCGTCCTGAGGTGAACACAGAAACCTTTACTTACACTGTATGATATATGCTGTGAGGAGATTGGCGTCCTGAGGTGAACACAGAAGCCTATACTTACTCTGTATAATATATGCTGTGAAGAGATTGGTGTCTTGAGGTGAACACAGAAGCCTATACTTACACTGTATGATATATGCTGCGAGGAGATTGGTGTCTTGAGGTGAACACGGAAGCCTATACTTACACTGTATGATATATGCTGCGAGGTGATTGGGTGTCCTGAGGTGAACATAGAAGCCTATACTTACACTGTATGATATATGCTGCAAGGAGATTGGCGTCTTGAGGTGAACACAGAAGCCTACCATGGTGGAGGTCTCGACGCAGCTGGAGGAACAAATAGTACCTACAAAACAACAAATAATATAACACTTGGTTCTAATTGTTTATTTTAGTGTTGATTTTGTGTGCTGTTTGCACCTCTTATTTACAATTTCATATATCTGGTTAAGTCTGGGTAATTGAGTTGCCACCTATTGGGAAATAGCTGCTCACTTCGCTTATGATAAGAATTTCTTTCTTTGTTTAATAATTCTCCCTATTTGGAGAGTCAAATCTCCCTATTTGGCTTCTCACAACTATCACATGTACCCATGCCTATGTAGACAGTCATGAAATTTAACGGAGTAGAAAGAAAATTAGTATATTTTGACGAGTATTACCTTGTGATCTCCTCTCGAAGTTTCATTGGATCAGCGGGATAAAACTTCACTCGAAAACATAAAACACATGGGCTCACACCTGTAAATAAAGTCAGAAGAAGGTGAAAATATTTGAACTCGTCATAGGTCAACCGGAGACTAAGTCCCCAGGTTATATAAACTTTTTTCATGCTCAACTCACCTGAACATCACATTAAGCTGCTCACAAAATAGCACAAGTATATATTGAAATTTCAGGTATAGATCACCAAAGCCTGTAATTTATACTGCTTATAAATGTTAAAATGCCAACAATTGTTGGCAAATTGTTGGCATTTTAACATTTATGAGCAGGATAAGTTTTTGTTTCAGCTGAGCTGAGCATGAAAAAAGTTTTATAACGGGGCCAATATTGTTATGACAGAACAAAACTGTTCCTAACCTACCAACTGTTTGCAACTAAACTCTTCATTCAAATACATAAGAGTTCTATATTATCATATGATATACCTCATTTGAAAAGTTTGTAAGTGAAATGAAAATGAAAAAAAAAAAAAAAAAAATCATTCAATCATAGTGTATGAATTTGCACAACCTGAACAGCATGTAGCCCCCGTTTAACTTCTAGATACATGTTATTGTGTACACAAGTTTCTATTTGTTTTAGACTATGGATATGCTGAATACATGTGCTGTATTGGGAGCCTCAGGAAATGTCAGCCGACTGTCTGAACGAGATTGGATCTTTAAATGTGAGATTCCAGGTCTAATTTCCCTCCTGGCACACCCCCTGGTGAAGCATTGTCAATTCTTGTGTCACCAATCATGCGCGGATCCAGAGGGGGGGACCGGGGGTCCGGACCCCCACTGGAATTTGAAAATTTTACCTAAAACCAGAGGACCAATGGTCCTGTAAACGCTCACCTGAGATCAGCTGCATATACCAATAAACATGTTTGAATATTATGGTATTTAACTCCAGTGCAGGGGCAGATGAAGCCCTTGGGCCATTTTCTTTTTTCAGAATCTTCAATATTCTGTCCATTTGCCAATTTCCTGTTGGCTTTTTCCTTCAAATGACATTTTAACAGTTTTCCCAATTCAGATGCATATGTTGACCTTGCCATAAACTTGGTCAAGGTCATCACAGGGTCATGATTTATATATACATTGGAGTACTTTAGCCATCGATGCCTCACGCCAAGTTTCCTTGAAATCAGTCTATTGGTTTCAGAGAAGATGATTTTTGATGGGTTTTTACCATATATGGGCATGGCGGCCATCTTGGTCATGTGACCTAGATTATTTATATACACATTGATTCCCCTATTCTATAGATGCTTCACATAAAATTTGGCTTTGTTTGGCCAAGCGGTTTCAGAGGAGAAGACGTTTGAATATTATGGAAATATACATGTATATTGCCCCGGGGTGGGGGCACATGAGCCCCTGGGGTCCAATTTTTTTCAGAATCATTAATATCCAGTCCTACTGCCCATTTCCTGCAAGACTTTCACTTTAAATGACATTTTAAAAGTTTTCCCCATTCAAATGCATTGGTGACCTATGTTGACCTTCCCGTAAAATAGGTCAAGGTCATCAGAGGGTCATGATTTATATACACATTGTAGTACTTGAGCCATCAATGCTTCGTGCCAAGTTTCGTTGAAATCGGTCAACCGGTTCTGGAGAAGAAGATTTTTGAAGGGTTTTTACCATATATGGGCATGGTGGCCATCTTGGTCATGTGACCTGGATTATTTATATACACATTGGTTCCCCCTTCCCATAGATGCTTCATGTAAAATTTGGCTTTGATTGGCCAAGCGGTTTCAGAGAAGAAGATGTTTGAATATTATGATAATATACATGTATATTGCCCCGGGGTGGGGGCGGATGAGCCCCTGGTGCCCAATTTTTTTCAGAATCATTAATATTCAGTCCTACTGCTCATTTTCTGCAAGATTTTTCCTTTAAATGACAATTTAACAATTTTTCCCATTCAAATGCAAAGGCGACCTATGTTGACCTTGCCGTAAAATAGGTCAAGGTCACCGCAAGGTCATGATTTATATACACATTGTAGTACTTGAGTCATCGATGCTTCATGACAAGTTTGGTTGAAATCGGTCCAGTGGTTCCGGAGAAGAAGATTTTTGAAGGGTTTTTACCATATATGGGCATGGCGGCCATCTTGGTCATGTGACCTGGATTATTTATATACACATTGGTTCCCCCTTCCCATAGATGCTTCATGTAAAATTTGGCTTTGATTGGCCAAGCTGTTTCAGAGAAGAAGATCTTTGAAAATGGTGGACGACGGACGGACGACGGACGGACGACGGACGGACGGACGGACGGACGACGGAGCATGGGTATACTATAAGCTCACCTTGTGAGCCTGACGGCTCAGGTGAGCTAAAAAGGTAATTTCGGGATTTTTTAGGGGTTGGACCCCCCCCCTCGTCTGTGACCAAAAATTACCATTTTCGTTGGACCCCCTCTCATGAAAATTTCTGGATCCGCGCATGCCAATCCATGCAGTAAACCATTCAGATTCAGGTGGCCTAGTGATAAGCATATCAGACTCCAGATCAAGCTAGGGGTCAAGGTTTGAACCCACAAATCACACAATGTTAAGTGTCCTTAAAACACCCAATACGTACATGTAGTACTCAGGTTCATACCCTCTGTCCTGGCATGACAGAAAATTGTTGACTGCAAGATGTTAAACCACAAAACATTCTTAACATATTGCATATTGATGACATGTTTTTAATAAAAGACAAAATTCTTAGATGAAAACAAAAATGACTGCATTTCATGCAAAAAATAAATCTGAACAGTGTAGATATCATCAGTCACACACAAGCATGTTAGGAAAAAAGCATGCATTTTCAAGGTTCCATTGAAATACAATGTGATTTGTTTAGTTTAATTAATATTTGCGACAGGAAAGGGAAAAATGAAGGAATAAGAATAAAATAACTGCAACTAAAAAAGATGTACAGTTTCATTTTAAAGCACTATATCATTTTATAATGAGGCTGATCCTTGATCATCACATTGAATCATCTGAGTGAGTAGGAAGTCATGCAATAAAGCTTCATACATTTAACACTTTTAAATGTTTTCTAGCAGCATGCATTCTGTAAAGCGTTTGCTTTTGCAGATATCAGGGAAAAGCAAGAAATTACATTACAAAAACGTGCCCATGGTATAAACATATTTTTCCTAAGTTGTAAAAATTGAAAGTCTTCAGTTTTAAGTAGAAAAAAATTTGATATTTTTTTTTTGCTCAAAACATAGATTGTGGGTACAAGTTATGAGTACCCACAATCTATGTTTTGGATCAAAAATAAAAAAATAAGTTTACCTCTGCATACCCCCGTTTTGCTATATAAAAGTGGGGTATTTATTGGAGGGACATTTTATGATGACAGAAGAAACTCAAGAATGAACAAGACAAAGACTAACAAGTTCTAAGGATTTTTCAAAATGTTTACCCTTATGATCAATTTCCTTTCCCTTAATATATTATGAGTAGAATATTTATGTCAAATTATATTTTATTGGGTATACTTATTATTTTTACAATCAAAATAAGCATATTAATGAAAGCCAATCAGCCAAATACACAAAAAGAAACCACACCAAAATAATATTATGAACAAAATTTTCATCAAAGAAAGTAATTCAGCCAAACCAGCAAAAAAATGAACCAATAAAAAAATGAACCACAAGATTCAAAAGAAAGAACATTTTCTTATTATACACAAGCAAAAAGCAGTTCATGCAAACTAAGGCCCATTATGTAAAGTGAGGGTACAGAATTACAGAATGCCAATGGTTTGCATTGCCTAAAAATGCCAATGCCCCTTTATATATTGCTTAGTAAGAATAACACTATAATGGCCCTGTGTCACAATAATAGATGCCCCAAAATTGAAATGCAGAAAATCTTTGAGAGCAGCTTATGTTGTTATAAAACTGTATCATTCACTGGAGTTCATACATGACTTATAATTCTGTGAGACTGTACTGCAATGCAGCATGAGTGCAGCATGAAAGCAGATTCATTTGCATACATTTGCATTTTCAGTGTAATCACCTTAATCTAAGGTGTCTTATTTGATGTTCTTCATTTCCCAATGAAAATCATTTACATGTCACATGATCTATGCCACACCAATGGGTGGAGCAACTTCAAAATTAGCCAATGACATTGTTTGTTTACTCATTTTGACGTGATGTCTCCTTGACTTTAAGTGCGAAAGACTAACATTTTGGCTGTTCCAAAACTCTGTTTAAAGTGGTATTTAATGATAAAAATCAAGAAAATTAGAGATGGTATTGGTATATGGAAGGAAAAACCTGGTATTTGATTTGATACTATAAAATATGTAAATATAAGTATTGAAATTCATATTTTTAACTTTCATTGGATAATGAAAAACATTAACAGTTTTAATGTTAGTAGTCAAACAGCCATCCAGTGAAAGCTATTTCAATCCTCATTAGCATAACGTCCGTGGAATATATACCCCCTTAAACCCCACTTTTATATAGAAAAACTAGGGTTTGCATGGGTATACCTTATTTTCTTTCTTTTGATTCAAAATATACATAGCGGGTACTCGTTAGAACCACCTTATACACTGCAATTTTATAAGGGAGCATTAATAGTATTTACTAACAGAAATACAGAAGACATGCCAGTTATACATGTAATCCTCCCGTAAACTGTGCCATGCACTAAGGGCTACATGCTATCATACACTCAGCAATATATAATAAAGGGGCAGAAGCATATCAATATTCCTCAACCATTACATGTATTTGCATGCCAAAAGACAACTCTCACAATGAGATTCACAAGATTGTAATGAATGAATGATAAAGCAGTTTCTGTCTATCTGTGAAACAAATCCATGTATTTGAACTCAAATATAGAAGAAAATTGCAAACAGTTGGCAGGTTTAGAATGTCTACTATTTGATTATTAACCCATATTTGACGAATGGATTTTCCCATCATTATCAGTTGGGTCAGTCCACTTTCATTTTTAGGGGCATCAGGAGTGATTTTTAAATTTTATTCAATTTTTCGATGAAAATTCGCTAACAAACAGAATAGCCCCAGATGGGACGCCGCATTCTGCGGCGTCACATCTGGGGCTATTCTGTTTGCCTATGTCCCATAAAAGGGACGCCAGGCTTCAATGAGTAAACTCAGATTTACTTATAGTATAGCATCCCTTCTTGGGACAACCAATGCAGCAAACAACATAGACCCTGAGACAATCAATGTGACTGAGAACAACAGGGCTTTTCTGTATACAAAACTGGGTCCGGTTTCCGGTACCAAATTTTTTCCCAATTGGCTGAAAAAATTCCCAATTGACCTGGAACATTCCCAATTAGCAGAAAAATCTGAATTTAAAAGGTAAACTTTCCCAATTTTGTTAAAAATTGCACTATTTTTTCCCAAAATCAGCATATTTTTTCCCAAAATCAGCATATTTTTTCCCAAAGTCACACAAATTTTTCCCAATTTCATCGGTACCAAAAATTTCCCAAAAAGGTCAGAAAAAGCCCTGAACAATCAATGCAGATGAAAACCAGTACATGTATAAGGATGCAAATACCTGTAATCTCTGGTAAGTTGTTCCTTGTCAAACATCTATTCCCTATACTGTCGTTTCTTTACATCAGAAAAACATGTCCGTGAAAAGTATACCCCCTTAAACCCCACTTTTATACAGAAAAACTGGGGTTTGCAAGGGGTACACATATTTTTCTTATTTTTGATCCAAAACATGGATTGTGGGTACTCGGCAAGGCGGTTCAAATGTGTACCCTCAATCAATGTCTTGAACACAAAATATTGAAAATATCAAAATTTGTCCAACGATTTTTTTTGTTTTTAGAGGAGAAAAAAAATCTCTTTACATGTAAATCGCATGGGCAAGTTATGTAAATGATTTAATCTAAGTTGGTCTCCTTCAGTTGCATTGGCTGTCATGAATAACCGGGATGTCACTGCATGTTAGATTTTCAAAGAAATTACAGTTGCCAAAAATAACTAATTTTGAAGATAGATTTTCAAACTGCAGCATGCAAGCTAGGATAAGCTAGTGATTTCAGTTAAATATGGGTTAAAAATCGTCATAATTCCCGACCTTTTGGACTGGACATGATGACCTCAGGATCATGAAGCCTGTGGTATAATGTCCGAGGTACGTTACGCTTGCTCCCTTGTATCAGCTCACCATCTTGAAAGAAAATACACAATTCTATGATAATAATAACCTCAGATTCTGCTTTTCATTTTGTTTCAATACCTACATTGTAATTGTCTGTTTGTTCATTTTTTTGTCTTTCCTGGGTTGTAATTCAGTGTGGGAGTTTAGTTCTGATTTCTCCAGTTCCTGATCATAATAATTATTTGCTTTAATCCTTTTAACAGTTTCCAAAGTAACTACATGTATTAGGGCATCTCAATGACAAGGGAAAAATGTGCCACGTCGCGAGAAATCCGATCTTTCAGATTTTCGCCCAGGCCAGACACAAACCAGCCTATACACCCACAGAAAAAAGCTAGAATCTTGAAAGTTTGGGTACAAGTAGAGGAGGAATTGTACTATCCCTGTAGCAAAGGCACTGATCAGCTGTACAGTTACTGCCAAGCTGATCTGCCTTTTTGTTTTCACATTGGCAAAAATCTGGTTTTCCCATGACGTGGCTCAATTAGATGGTAACAAGTCACTTAGATTGACAAAAAGCAATGCTATTTCCAATTCTAGTCTAAACCAAGACAAATTGTTAATATGGTAATGGCAAATGTCAGCTTCTGTATGTTTTAAGACATGCTCTAAACGCCATAATGACAGTAATTATTGACTGTCCTAAAACCCTGTAATATATGGACACCAAAGAAACTGTGCATTACCATTGTTAGAGGTGATGCTTTGTGCATTACCATTGTTAGAGGTGATGCTTATTGCATAACATCAGTCTCTTTTGTTTCAGTCCTGTCGGTGGACTTAATCAAGTTCATACTTTTAAGACCACTTTTTGTGGTCATTAGGACACAAGTACTTGAAATGGCAGTATTTTTTTTTTTTTTTTTTTTTTTTTTTTTTTTTTAATTAAAGGTTCCATAATAGATTAAATAAAAATGTATTTCTCCATAATGTATTTTTTCTTTGGCTTAACATTGTCTTTCAAACACCAAGATTTTACTGCCAATATTTTTAGAACATTTACTGAATACTTACAGAGTATTGACAATTTCTATGATTTATCGGTATATGGGGAATAAGCAACATTAGAAATATTTTCATAAGAATTATTACTATCTTTTACTCTCTTGCCTATTGGCTCTTTAAATGAACAGTGCCACTTCCTAAGATAAGACGACGTCGACACTAAAGTGTGTTTGACTTGACCGTAAAGTTACTATGATGTTATAAGTTGTCACCGTAACTTAAGGTCCATAAGTTGATCTTAAGCTTTATGTAAAGAGGGCTTTGAGTTACCAACCCCTGTAATCTAAATTGCTCATTTATTTTCCCTTTGGATAATTTTTCAATCATGACTGGATGGAGCCACCTTCCAGAACCTCTGGGTAACAAGTACTATGGTGAGCTATGGTATCTTGCTCAAGGACACAACTAGGAGAGATCAAACCCCACCCCCTCCATCCAGAGCCCAACTTGACAACCACATGGATCCCACATACACATTTATTATAAGCCACGTCATGAGAACCAACATTTTGCATATGCGAAAACAAAGGCGCAGATCAACTTCGCAGTAAATGTGAAGCTGATCAGCACCTTTGTTTTTGCTGCACGGATAGTACAATTCCTCTACTTTCTAAATCGAAAATTTCCAGCCTCTAGCCATCTTCTGTGCTTGTACAGCTCGGTTTGTGTCCGATCTGTTCGGGAACCACATAGTTGGTTTCTCATGAGGTGGCTCATATATGTTTATTATGTACTAGTCATTTGTAACCACAGCACCCCAACCTCCGGGGGAGGGCGGGGGATAGCCGTGGAAATGAGCAGGACTTTGACCGAAGTTGTGCCACGGCAGTGCTGGGGTAATACCCAGGGTTTGCTTTAAATAGGCAAAAAGGGCATGAAATGAAACGATAGCAGGCTGCGGGGGGAAAACAGCAGTGGTTTTACCAATGAGTTCTCCCCGCAGGGAGGGGCTTTTAGCCGGGATTTACTGGACCAAAAGTCAGTCCCGCTATTCCCCGGGGTGGTGGTCGTGGTTACAAATGACTAGTGCATTTGTATAAAAAAAATAACAAATCAACATGAACAATTAACTGTTTCAAAACCAACAATAGAAAAAATCTAAATATCATGGTTGAAACTCTTTTCCTTAGACCAGATATATAGGTTTAATTTGCTGTGAAAGTTTCTTTTCAGCAAGAATATTGAGAAATAAAACCATCACAATATAGATTCCACTTACATGATCACATTGATTTTCTCCCAGACTGTCAGTCTGTTGATTAAGTTTCATTTGATTATCAAAGATTGATCTCAAGTACCCAGATAAGGAAACTGTCCTACTTAAATTGTAAGCAATAATGACCTGAGAAATCCCTCGGGAATATACTGTTTATAGAATACAAACAAGACTGAAAAACTACTGTCACACTTTAACTTTTGAAACAAGATACAGAAGATACACAAACTACTGTCACACTTTTACATTTGAAACAAGATACAGAATATACCACATTACATATACAAGCTTACATAGCTGATTTTCTTGATACTATGAGGTAGATGATATGAGGTGAGACAAAAATGCCACAAATAAGCTTGATGCAAACAAACAATTTTTATGCCACAGGAACGCCAGACAACAGACAGTAAGTAATGCACCAGTCATTTCCTGCGGGGAACACAACAGGGCTAAAGTGCCAGCATTTAACCTCTGATGAGTCCCGGCAGTGCTGGGGATGTTACGGGTTTTTAATTTCCCGCCAACACACAGTCACATAAATTCAAATTAAATATTAGTCATATACTCTAGGGCCAAATTCATATAGGCTGCTCCAAATTAGCATGCAAATTTATGTCCAATGATTCATAAGATGTAAGCGTCTGTTTATAGAATATAGTCTGTATTCACAGTTGCTAAAAAGAGGTACTGCCCTATCAATATTAAGCCAAGACACATTGTATTATAAAGCGGTGCAAAATCACAGGGACAGATCGGGGTGTGCTGGAGCTGATTTCTCGCTTTTGCTGCCACGATAGTATTATTATACTCTTATATTTCTCAATCAGATAAACTCTGTGCAATGGTAGCTTTTAAGCTGTACAGCATGCCTTGTAACTATCCGGTCTGGGCCAAGAAGAAAGGTTTTCTCACATTAGAACTTATTTTGACAGAAAACAAATGTTTTCATAAATCAAAACAATTTAACAAAGCCAATTATACAGGGGGTGTAACCTTATAAATAATAGTAGTCAGTTTTGTGCATTTAATAAATCTTGTATACTAGGTATACAGAGAAAGCAATGCCCCGGAACCCGCACAATCAGAAAAGGTCATATCCTGAAAAACAAGATAGGAAACACCCAAAAATCTAATTCATTACTGATGAGCAGTTATTTCCGAAAATGGCTATTCAAATTGGATTGTACAAAAGGTTGAAATATTACAGAAACAGACACCAAAGTAAGATGCATAGAAAATAAGATACAGCATGGAACGCTTTAAATATGCTTTGAAAAACTGATGATTCTATGGTGAACCAGTGCCCGACCTAATGCGTAATAATCAGGTTTTATATGGTACATGTGCACTGCTGGTATAAAGCAGCACTCAACTTCCTTCCAGTAGTTTTAAAAGGGTTCTGATAAGCCTGTTCACAAAAATGAAATATGGTCTTCATATCAAAACTGCAGTAGCAACCATCGAAAGAATGAAAAAAAAATGACCACTAAATGTATACTGTTGTACCCCCTGTAACAAAGTCAAGTGGCAAAAAAAAAAAAAAAAAAAAAGTCATTGTAGAACACAAAACCCTATTTAGAACTCCAGTCAGTGCTAAATCTCATCTCAGAGGCTTTCTGTTCAGATTTCTACAGGTTTAATTTTTGTTCAGTTTTCTCTTGCTCTTGGTCCATTTTGTGTTAGAAGCTAGTGGGTACTTATATATGTGGGTACTGAAAATTGGGGGTATTCAAAAATTTGATAGCACAGTCACTTTTAAAATTTTGGAACTATCCTTTTCATTTTCTCAAATTTTTGGCAGTTGAACTTTGCGGTAGTTTGTTGGTACCCAAATAAAAATAAACATGTGGGTACTCAAAAGTGTGGATATAATGAAATATCAAATCTTGTAGGCACCCAGAATTGGTGGCAAATAATAAGATATAGATATTTTAGAGTTACTACACAAAGTTTAGGTACTTGAAATATTCAATGAGTCTTCATGTTTGGGTGTATTCAAAATAAGTGGGTATCCAAAAGTGCCTATAAATATGAGTTGATATAGAAATGTTGGAAACTAATCTTGTTGTTACACAAAGCATGGACAAATTATGTTTGTCTTTACTATAAAGTGCTCACAAAATTCAAAATCGCATAAAATTGCATAAAATTGTGGGTATTCAGATTAAGCTTGTTCATGAAATTTCGAGTCAAGACTTGAAACTGTTGGTACGAAATTGTTGTGGTCTTGGGGTACTCATAAGACCGTTGGTGTTTATTTGTATGTGTATTCATAAATTATGGAATATCACACTGTGGGTGGGTACTCAACGTGGGTACCTAAAATATTTTGAAGAAAAAAAATGCAGAAAGTGTGCACATGCATATGTATTGAAATTCTCAATATTGAAAAAAGCTACCTTTAAATCTTTATAGACTCAGATCAGCATTTCATTTATTCTAATCACTGCTTTGTAAATTTTGAAACAAAGTCGAAATGGTATATTTTATCTAATTCTTGAAACAAACAGGTGGCCACATTCAAGGAGTTTATCTCTGCTGCAAAAGCAATTATCTTCTTTATAAGAATTTATTGCGACAAGCTAAATATTGAAGAAAAAACAGCAAAAACTCTGAAAACTGGCGATGGATATAGAAGTGTTCTGTCTGTAACATTTAACCAGCTCATATAGTTTTCTGTTTCATTATCACAAAACTAGAAAAAGTGCCTTGAGAGGCACGTATACCCCCGGCTGGTAGCCACCAAGCCCCATCCCTACCCCCTACCTAAACAACCCGGCACATGCTCACCCCTGACATTGAACATCGCATCACCAATGAAAAACAGTACCCGTATCAAGGACATTTTAGAAACCACCAAGCCCCCTTCCCCACCCCTACCTAAACAACCCGGCACATGCTCACCCCTGACATTGAACCTCACATCACCAATGAAAGACAGTACCCTTATCAAGTACATTTTAGAAATAAGCAGTGCAAAGTACTTTACATACAAACATGGGGAAGTGTAGTTTTAGAATGACATATCTATTTTAGAGTGGTATACAGAGCTGACGTGTATACCCAATCTAGGACAGAAGCGCGGACATTTTGGGTCAGGTCCTCAGTCCTAGATTGAAATGAAAGTAGAATGTCATTCTTAAAAAAAAAAAAAAAAAAAAAAAAAAAAAAGTCCTAGATCGTGACCTCAGGTCCCACCCCCACCCCATGCATGGACCAGTGGGCCTAGCCCTTATGTGGTACCTATGTTGTGTTGTAAGCATGAACGCTTTCTAATACATGGTTGTCAAGATAAAGACACACAGAATATTAATCTTGGTAACTACTGTATTTTATGTGTCCTAGATTTTGACCTCGAGCCCCACCCCTAGAGTTTGGTGCCATGTAATTTAATTCAACCCAAAAGGGTATCTATGATCCAAACAGGAATACATTCCTATAAGTGTTTGTTAAGATATGAACTTAGAGATGAAAAAACACTATGTAAATAGCACATTTTCAAGGTGACCTAGATTTTGACCTCTAGCCCCACCCCCAGGCATGGACCCAAGGTCCGAACTAACAGAAACAAAGCAAACCCTATAGGGTACTTATGGCTAAAATATGAATGGTTTCTGATCATTGGTTCATGAGATATACACCACCAGTGAAACTTAAACCAAAACTTTGACCCAAAGTAAAGGTGACCTAGATTTTGACCTCTAGCCCCACCCCCGGGCAAGGACCCAGGGTCCTAACTCACAGAAACAAAGCAAACCCTATAGGGTACCTATGGTCCAAATATGAATAGTTTCTGACCATTGGTTCATGAGATATACACCTCTAGAGAAACTTTAACCAAAACTTTGACATAAATTCTACGAACGTTCCGGAATTACGAACGAAGAAACGAACTAACGAACGAACGAACATACGAACGGAAAAGCGAAAACTATATACCCGTCCGCATAAATGCCGGGGGTATAATTATCTGAAGTTTGTTCATGCTTTGTTTAGATTTGTAATTTATCTTTCAACGCCTACTCTGACAGGAGAAAGTGTTTCAGGTTATGATACAGAGTATAATCTAAACTTAGATTAGAACTGGATATTCCTTCCCCATAAATAGATTAGCCATGGTTTCATGTTTCAAAACATTCCCAGTTTTCATCTGTGGCACAGGAGTACATATTTGTAAATTAACTAGAAAAAGTGCCTTGAGAGGCACGTATACCCCCGGCTGGTAGCTCCCTCCAACGCCCCCACCCCTCAGCCCACCGCCACCAATCCAGACAGGCTCACTGACAGTGACACATTAAACCTCAATTCCTGATGAAAGAGAGCGCCCTCAACAAGTAAATCTTATAAATTTGTATTTGCAAAAAACACTGTCTAAAACCATGGGGAGGGGGGGGGGTGTAGTAGAATGACAGATCTATTTTAGAGCAGTATACAGAGCTGACTTGTATACTCAATCTAGGACTTGATCGCGGACATTGAGGGTCAGGTCCTCGGTCCTAGATGTAAAGTAGAATGTCATTCTTCAATAATATTAAAAAAAAAAAAAAAAAAAAAAAAAAAAAAAGATGTCCTATATTTTGACCTCTACCCCCACCCTCAGGGCACAGACCCTAGACTCTAATGTCATTAGGAACAGGGCAAACCTTATAGTGTACCTTTGGTGCAAGTACGAATCATTTCTGAACATGGTGGTAAAGAAAAGTAAAGAAATACATTTTTTTAAAGAAGTTCTAGATTTTGACCTCGAGCCCCACCCCCCGCACATGGACCCTAGTGTCTGAACCTTACATGGTACCTATGGTCTAAGTATGATTGCTTTCTGATAAAACTTTGTGGATGTCAAGAAAACAGACTTACAGAAAATATTTATTATGATATTTATCATATTATAAATAAGTCCTAGATTTTGACCTCTAGCCCCACCCCCCTGGAGATCATACCGAGCATGGAGTATGAAAGCAAACCCTATAGGGTATCTATGAACTAAATAAGAATACATCCCTATGATTGTTTGTTAAGATATGTACTTATAGAAGAAACATTAAAATTGTAAACAGCATATTTTAAAGGTGACCTAGATTTTGACCTCCAGCCCTACCCCTGGGGATGGGCCCTGGGGTCCGAACTCATGGAAACAAAGCAAACCCTATAGGGTACCTATGGTCCAAATATGAATGGTTTCTGACCATTGGTTCATGAGATATACACCTCTAGAGAAACTTTAACCAAAACTTTGACGTAAATTCCACGAACGTTCCGGAATTACGAACGAAGAAACGAACTAACGAACTAACTAACTAACTAACTAACATACGAACGGACGAACGGAAAAGCGAAAGCTATATACCCGTCGGCATAAATGCCGGGGATATAAATATCAGTCATATTTGAGCCGCGACGCGAGAAAACCGGTCTTCGGGGTTTCCGACCAGGTCCGACACAAACCGGCCTGTACAAGCTCAGAAAAGAGCTAGAAGCTTGAAATTTCGGATTTAAGTAGAAGAGGAATTGTACTATCCGAGTAGCGAAAACAAAGGCGCTGATCAGCTTCGCAGTTACTGCGAAGCTGATCAACAACTTTGTTTTCGCATAGGCAATAATCCCGTTTTCTCACGATGCGGCTCATTTGTAACATTTAATTACTTTTAAGGTCCTTATATAATTTGCAAATGTACCTGCATTATATTAACATGCAGAAATTCAAACCCCTCTGTCATAGTTCTTTTTTCATAAGAACAATACCCAGCTTTTGTTCCATGTTATTTGTCAGCCTCCGGTGTGTCGGGGCTTTTAACAGGGATTTTACCACAACCCCACAGTGCCAGGCTTTTCGCAGGGCTTTAAAAACTGAAAAGTTAAACGCCCAGCTATTCCCCGGCCCAAGGGGGGCCATGGCTGCAAATGACTGGTGCATAAATCAGTCATTTTATATTTGCTAGCATATTCAGTAATGCACATTCCTGTGTAAATGCAGCAAACTATATCGTATACATAATAAGGTATGTAAATTATTGCATATATTAAATGTCTGTTCAGTACATCCAGCAATACAATAAAAGGAAACACACATTCACATTTACAGAAGATTATGTAAATCAGTTAGCGAATATTAGCATACTGCGTATTCAATAATATACACACCATTGTATATGCATACATATTAAAGTATGTAAAATAATTGTTAATGCTAGGTTTTGAACATATACTGCATTACACAATCTAAGAAAACAAACATTCTCATATTAATACAGTAGATATGTAACTCTGTTATTAAATGTTAGCATATTCAAATTATATACAGAGAGTTGTAAATACAACAATCTCTATCCATAGACATAAGGTATGTAAATTAATTGTTAATTCTATTGCCAGTCTTTGAAAATGTTCAGCACCAAAATCAATAATTAAAAGATAGAACATTCAAGTTTACAAGAGATACTTACTAAAATCTGTTATCATATGTTAGAATATTCAATAATATACGTACCACTGTAAATGCGTAAATCTAAATGCATACATAAGATACGTAAAATGATTGCTTATACCAAAATTTACATATAGCAAAAAATGCACGAAAATTAAAGGCAAATTCATGGAAGAATCTATATGACATGAAAATTACCAGAAAACATTGACTCAACAAATTTTGAGGTTTTTATTTTAAAATATGCATTAGCACATTTAAAAAATATTTGCATACATTTATAGAGGATCTTACATAAGTGGTCATTTCATATGAAGTTTTATTAATAAATTTTGTATGCTATGACCACTCGTCTATGATTTGTTATCATATGGCATTTAAAATAGGATTTAATTGCCTTCAATGAAAATTTACTTTGTTGTTACAGACGTCGTCAATGACGTTACATATTCCCGTTAGTGTTAATACATGTGTGGTTATAACACTTTTTACGTGACTTAATCCACTGTAAAACAGCAACGTTAAATGATAAATTTGCATAAAACCAGGTTTTTATGCCCAATCGCCCATGAATAAACCAATCTTGCATATGATCCTCGGATCTATCTCACATACAGCCATCACCTATCTCACATACGGTCCTCACCTATCTCACATACAGTCCTCATCTATCTCACATATGGTCCTCACCTATCTCACATACGGTCCATACCTATCTCACATACGGTCCTCAATCTCACATACAGTCCTTATCTATCTCACATATTGTCCTCACCTATCTCACATATGGTCCTCACCTATCTCACATAAGGTCCTCAATCTCACATACAGTCCTCATCTTTCTAACATACGGTCCTTACCTATCTCACATACGGTCCTCACCTATCTCACATATGGTCCTCATCTATCTCACATACGGTCCTCAATCTCACATACAGTCCTCATTTATCTCACATACAGTCCTCACCTATCTCACATATGGTCCTCACCAGTATCTCACATACGGTCCTCAATCTCACATACAGTCCTCATCTATCTCACATACGGTCCACACCTAGCTATCTCACATACTCAATCTCACATACGGTCCTCACCTATCTCATATATAGTCCTCATCTATCTCACATACGGTCCACACCTAGCTATCTCACATACGGTCCTCAATCTCACATACGGTCCTCACCTATCTCACATATGGTCCAGACCTATCTCAAATAAAGTCCTCAACTATCTCACATATGGTCCTCACCTATCTCACATATGGTCCTCACCTATCTCGTATACGGTCCTCAATCTCACATACGGTCCTCACCTATCTCACATACGGTCCTCACCTATCTCACATATGGTCCTCATCCATCTCTAATACGGTCCTCACCTATCTCATGTACAGTCCTCATCTATCTCACATACGGTCCTCACCTATCTCATGTACAGTCCTCATCTATCTCACATACGGTCCTCACCTATCTCACATACGGTCCTCAATCTCACATACGGTCCTCACCTATCTCACATACCGTCCATACCTATCTCACATACAGTCATCAATCTCATATACGGTCCTCACCTATCTCAAATATGGTCCTTATCTATCTCAGATATGATCCTCACTTACCTCATATATGGTCCTCACCTATCTCATATATGGTCCTCACCTATCTTACATACGGTCCTCACTTATCTCACATACAGTCCTCATCTATCTCACATACAGTCCTCACCTATCTCACGTATAGTCCTGATCTCACATACAGTCCTCAATCTCACATACGGTCCTCAGTCATAAAACGTCAATATATGAACATAGACATAAATACCCATGATGCATTCAAAGATATATACATGTACTTGTTGTTTGTTTGTTTGTTTTTTTTTGTTTATTTTGTGGTTTAACAACCCCCACTTAGTAATATTTCAGTCATGCAGGAATAGAGACACCGTTTTTGATAATCGGTAGTTTTTATATTAAAGAGCATTTATAATCACCAGGGCTGAGGAAGTTTCAATTTGGATTGCTTGATGATTAAGTGACAACTCGCTGCTTTTCTTGAATCAGTGGATAAGGAACAATTTCATCACTTTTCCTGTGCTGCCCCAATTGACTCCTCCGCCAGTAAGGTATAGCCACGCCCAGCCCTATTTCCTTAGACAAACATTGTGTTTTTGCACCTACATTTACCTGTAAAAAGCATGTGTTGGTTTGTTTGTCTAATCCACGTGTTGTCTAACCGTCATTGACCGTTACCTAATGTGCTGATTTGAATGGTCAATATAAAATGAATATTAATGATGGGTGGTTTGACGGAGGACTCAATTTACAAGCAAGAGCAGTGTCTGGCCTTATATAGCAATTAGCTATTCTGGTACTTTCTGAATGCTAAATTATACTGGTTGGTCAACAGACAATATTGGATCTGACAATGGTATACATCAGAGAGTAAAGAAATAAAAACTAGACTTAGCTTCATGTCCTGGATATTGCAGACAATCTGACATTACTTGAGCGCCTATGCTAGAAAACCAGTCTTCAGGGTTTCCGACAAGGTTCAACATAACCCCCCCTCCCCCCCCCCCCCCCCTGTACATTCACAGAAACAGCCTAAAAGCTTAAACTTTTGGATTTGAGAAGAAGAGGATTTGTATATCCATGTAGTAAAAACAAAGGCGCTGATCAGCTGCGTCTTTGTTTTCAAATTGGCAAAAATCCGCTTTTCTCATGATGCGGCTCCATTAAAATTCTTGAATGTTACATGAGTTACAGATTTTGTTATTAGATTTTTGCTATAATATTTTGAAATAAGCTTTTGTCATATTTTTTTCTATAACATTTTGTTATATTTTTATTTTAAGATTCTGTTATAAGTTTTGGTGGTATTAGTTTTTTTGTCATAAGATTAAGAATTAGTGATAAGATTTTTGTTGTGTTCAAAAATTTATTATATTATATTTATTATATTAAGATTTTTTATAAGATATTTGTTAAAGATTTTCATCAAAATATTTTTGTTACAGGAATTATTTTAAAGATTTGTGAAATAAGATTTTTATTATAAAATATTATTGCGATCTCGCCAAGGCGAGAGCGCATAATAATACAAAATTGTAATTGAACAGGGCTGGAATCTTGTTGTTAATCGATCACCGCCTTCCGGTCGTACTTGGACGAGGCAGCTCCGATTAGGTAACTCTAAATACCGCATGCCGGCTCAGGTATGAAAGCTCACATTGAACCGAGCTGCCAGAGTCTTTTCGGTCTGTGGTTATAGCCCTGGGTTTATACGTGAAAATAGTGCTGAGAGATCACAAGCGTTTTGAAAGCACTTATACTTGATAATAAAATATTTGTTATAGGATTTTGTAAGAGTTTTGTTAAAATTGTATTTGAGCCGCGTCGTGAGAAAACAAACCTTTTGCATAGGCGATAACAAATGTGCAGATCAGCTTCATGGTAACAACAAAGCTGATCAGCGCCTTTGTTTTTACCACACGGACAGTACAATCCCTTGTCTTCTAAAATCCAAAAGTTCAAGTTTCTTGGAAATATTTTCATTAGCAAAGTAACTATAGTGGACCATAATGACATAAAATTAAGGCAGCTAATTGTTTTGGGTATTCAAGTGACAGATCTGACTTCAGTTCAATTACCATCTTATTTAACCCACATTTGACGAATGGATTTTCCCATCATTATCAATTGGAAGAGTCCACTTTCATTTTTAGGGGCGTCAGGATTAATTTTTAAATTTTATTCAATTTTTCGATAAAATTTTTCTAAGGAAACAGAATAGCCCTAGATGTGACGCCGCGTTCTGCGGCGTCACATCTGGGGCTATTCTGTTTGCATATGTCTCACAAAAGGGACGCCAGGCTTAAATGAGTTAAAACCCAGATCTGATGCAAATGCCATACAGTCTGACTGACACCTTTAATGTTCACCACGATGATAAAGTATGATTTCTCCCTCTAAATTTGTTTGTTTGTTAAGCATTTCTTTCTCCAAGTCAACAATATTTAGTCATGTGGGGACATGGGCCATATCTTCCTGGGTATTGGGAGTTAATGTGTTTTGTTAAAGGACACAACACGGTGCCAGAGGTGTACTGAACCTGTGAGGCCTTAGATCCAGAGTCTGACAGACTAACATGATACATATATATATTACTATGCTAGTATGATGCCTCCCTGTAGGTTTGTGACTGTGGCATACCCAGTATGTGTATGTGTCATAGTGAAAACTCAAGACAGATTCTTTCTTGATAAAACTTGTCCACAGTTCTTGCTGTTACAGAAATAGAATTGTCTCAATTGAACAACACAAGAAAAACTGGGTCTTTAGGATTTCTCATCCGGTCCGATAAGCCTGCCTGTAGCAGACAGCCACTGGAGATTGCTAGACCTAGCAGTGTACAATCTACATAGCAAAAACACCAGCACTGATCAGCTACGCTATTAGGTACTGCACAGAAGATTATTTGCACTCTAATTTTCGCATTCATACAAAACTCTGGCTTTCCCATGTAGCAGCACATTGTGATAGCAGACCTTCAATTTCTCCCTAATGATTAGTTTTTGTGTTGCTGACATATCAGATATTGTGTGATTATAAACCGTCAGAATTAGAAATGCTAAGCAATGTCTTAGAGACAGGCATGTTCCATAAAATGTTATACAGGCATACAGTAAGGTCTGAACTAAAGTATACACTCTTTCTGCACTTGATGTGCAACACAAGTACACAATTTCCTATATTTCTTTACATGTAGTGTGCACCTCTTGTGCTCAACAAATGCACAAGAGTGTATACTTTAGTTCAGACTTCACTGTACACCCATGGAAATGTTTGGTTTGGTTTGGTTATTAACTTTGCCTTAACTTCCCAGTCAACAATTTTTCAGTTTTGTGGAAACAGAGATCATACATCCCAGCAGGCACCTGACGTCAACTTGACATCGGATATTAGTTGTATTTTGGTCACGACGTCATACAACTAATAACCAACGTCCGTCTGAGGTCCAGTTCTGACGTTAGTGGACGTTTTGATGTCAAACTGAAGCCGGATTCAACGTCAGTCTAACACCATTTTTCGACAGAGTTAGCTGCCTTTGAATTGACATAATTTCTTACGCATATTATGTTACAAAATCAAATTCAAATAATAATTTCAACATTGCCACTTAAAAGTCATATCTGGGTCTCATATGGGAAATCCCATATTTCGCCCACCATGCTTAATTAATTGAGAAAAATAATTATTTATTAATCAAAATAAAGTCTTTCACTAAATTATTAAACTTTCAATTAAGATGAAAATAAAATTTGTATATTTCAATATTTAGTTCACCATTTTAAAGTATTGATTGTTTAGAATAATCTTATTTATTACACTAATGTCTCATTGGTTTTAGCACCATATAGCAATAAAATTCGCTTAAATAATATGTACCAACATAAGGGTGATTTAACATAGTAAAATTTTACAAACATTTTGTATGTCCCGAATAATATCAAAGGAGTGAAAGGGTATTACAATAGTGCATCACTGCACTTCTGAATCCACTTCAGGATTTCAGAATGTTAACTAAAAATAAGAACAAATATTCACGATAATCGATTGATATGACATGGGTTCCAACGTCGGTTTTAGGACGTCAGCTTTCAGACATTTTACCAACGTTGGTTTTAGCACATCAGATTGACGTCTGTTTTTGACGTCAAACAACTTTCAAAATCAACCTAACTCCAATGTCATTATTGGAGTCTGACGTCAATCTGACGTCCCGTGGACGTCAAATGTCTGCTGGGATGTACATTAGGGAGATTTTTTTTCATGTCAGGGAGATGTTTTTTTTTTTTAATGTATAGATGTATAGGAAAATTGTTCGTTCATTTCATGGAGATCTTGAATTTTTCGTGAAAAAGTGTTATATTTTAGACAAATTTTAGATAATTTTTCATCTCATTTCCTGACGTCTCCCTGATGATCAGGGAGGTATCACATGTATTAATAACCAGTACTCCGGGAAGCTTAAAGTTTGTTGCTCAAGGACACTACAAGGCAGAGGTAGGTGTCGAACATGAGACCTCTACCTCCAGAATGACCTGTACTCTGTTTCACAAGGCCACCAAGAATGCATCATGGGTCCTTACCTCTTTACATGCTGCAGATTTCAATTTTGCTACTTTAAAATGTGTTGCCAAATTTAAAGCACAATATCACACACATTCAGCATGCACTTTAATGCAAGGGCAAAATATGAGGTTGGTTTAGCCATGATATGAGCCGCATTATGAGAAAACCAACAATCTGCATATGCGAAAACAAAGACACAGATCAGCTTCGCGGAAACCGCGAAGCTGATCAGTGCCTTTGTTTTCGCTACACGGATAGTGCAATTCCTCTACTTTCTAAATCCAAAATTTCAAGCTTTTATCAATCTCCTGTGCTTGTACAGCTCGGTTTGTGTCGAACCTGTTTGGAACCACATTGTTGGTTTTCTCACAAGGCGGCTCATATGTCTCATATCCTGTTACATGGCTATAATGACAAGTCTGTATAACCCATATTTGACGAATGAACTTTCCCATCATTTTCAATTGGGTGAGTCCATTTTCATTTTTAGGGGTGTAAGGCATGATTTTTATCTTTTATCTCATTTTTCGATTAAAACGTCTCTGTGCAAACAGAATAGCCCCAGATGGGACGCCGCATTCTGCGGCGTCACATCTGGGGCTATGCTGTTTGCCTATGTCCCATAAAATGACCGCCAGGATTATATGAGTTAATCAACAATCCTAGAAAATCAGTTTCCCAGCAAGATGGACATGTAACCCAGATATACTTGTCTGGAAATAAACAGCAGCTTTGTTTGTTTATTTTTTGGTTTATTTTTTGTTTAGTTTGATTATAGATTAAAATCCCAGTCAATAATTTTTAAGTCATGTCACAATGGAGCACAGCTTAGAGTGTCTTGCTCAAAGACAAAACATGGTGGGAATAGGTATGAAACCCAAGACCTCTCACTCCGGAGTCCTATACTCCACCACTAGGGCCACTACCCTCCCCCCTTTGTCATAGTTTGAAGTTATCTACAATGGAACATCCAGAGACTACAACAATCAAATTGGTCATCCATATAAAGCAGCATGTCAAACAAGGTGACCCTCTCCTCTAAACAACAACCACACACTAGCAACATATCACCAAACCATGCAAAAAAAATATGACAATATGACAAGACAATACTTGAGAAATGAGCAGGTTTATTTGTGTTCTGTGAAATGTTTCTTACCTTTGAGCTGTTTGTAAACTGTCTTGTTAGGATCTAACCAGTGCTGAAAAAAAATATAGGTCAAGGTCACAAAATGTTAGGATCTTACCAGTGCTGAAAATACAACAAAAATCGGTCAGGGTCACAAATTCCTCAGCTGTTGAATCAGAGTGAAATTATTTTGCTTTAATATGTCATAATTTTATAACATACAATGTCATGTGATATCATCTCCTTGTTTGGACAGGATCTCTCTATTTTTGATGAAATCTCCCTATCTAAAATTTCAGAATTTCCCTATAAATCTCTGTTGGAATTTCAGATCTCCCTATTCCTTCTTTGTTTAATCATTCTCCCTATTTGGAACAGGAAATCTCCCTATTTGGCTTCTCAGATGTATCACATGTGTGCATGAAGAACTTGAAATGTAAATGTAGGTTCACACTAATTGTGGAAAGTGTGATTTTATACAAAACTGCATTCCCGACTGCCTAAAAAGGTGTTTTAGATTGCCAAAAAGCATGTGTTGGCAATATCGAGAACATTCACTTTACGTTCTACATCGTCATTTTGGAAATCTGAAACCCCTTTTTATGGCAATCTAGAACTCTTTTTGTTTATCAAATGTATGTTCGCGATTGCCACTAATATGGTATGAGGTTTCAATTAATAATAATAATGTTTTCATGTAGAAATAAAATTAATGAAACATTATAAACTGCTTTTGGATTTCAGGGCTGGTGCAGATGGGTATAAGTAAAATGAGCCGCACGTCATGAGAAAACCGGATTTTTGACTATGCGAAAACAAAGGCGCAGATCAGCTTCGCAGTAACTAACTGATCAGCGCGTTTGTTTTCGCTACATGGATAGTACAATGCCTCTTCTACTTATCAGGGTTCCCATTGAATTTTGAAACTGATGGTACACTGGCTTAATTTTCTTAGTTTTATACCCCCAATGTATAGGCCTGTATAAGAAGGTTTGCAAAATTTGGGGGTACATGACAAATTTTGAGGGTAAAAAAACCCGCAATAGAGGGTAAATGGGAACCCTGCTTATACCTAAAATTTCATGATTCTAGCTTTCTTCTTATAATGCACAGACCGGTTTTCTAGTGCTGCGGCTCAAATTGTAATAACAATCTGGTCACCTAGAAACCCAGACTGCCACAATCACCTGTGACTGGCAGACCTTTGATCCATTAATGTCCCCTAATCAGTGCCGGGCATGTGCCTGCAAATGGCCCTGCATATCATTGGGCTTTAGAAAGAAAGGAGATAAAGATTAATATCCCTGTTATTCCCTGATATGTGACTGGTGTATTAGTTTCAAACACTAATCAAATTGTGATCATTAATAAAATTTAATAAATATGTTGAAATGAAATGAACACTGTTATAAATAATAGGAGAGATCATAGATGTGTATTATGTGAATAGCTGGGTTTGTTATTTAAGGAAAATGGAGGCACAGAAGCCTAGGGAAAGTAGAACAAGATCTTAGTATTTTTTTTTATTCAGTTTTACGTCCCTTTCAAGATTATTTCCGCTCATATGAGACGGGCCAATTAGTAGGTGGGGCTAAAACGGGAGAACCCTGAGAAAAAACTACCTGGCACACCAGCAAGCAGAACTAGGCTTGTCTCACATGTGGCCACTGAGGGGCTCGAACCCACACCAGACACAGCGTTGACATGATCGAGTGATTAAGAAACAGTGCTCTTAACTGCATGGCCACGGGGGCCGCCATTTAGAAATTAATGATGATAATTATGTGGTTATTTTAAATCCAATTCCAACAACACACTACTGTTTTATTTTTATTTAGAATTCAGTGACTTTGTATAGTGTTCACCCCCACAAGAGCTAGACTTACCTGCGCATGCTAAAATAATATGAAAGTAACAAACAGTTTGGCTTTATATAAACCCATATTTGACAAATGAACTTTCCCATCATTATCAATTGGGTGAGTTCACTTTGATTTTTAGGGGCATCAGGAGTGATTTTGAATTTCTATCCCATTTTTCGATGAAATTTCTCTAAGCAAACAGAAAAGCCCCAGATGGGACGCCGCGCTCGGCGGCGTCACATCTGGGGCTATTCTGTTTGCCTATTTTTTTGTCCCATAAAAGGGACGCCAGGCTTAAATGAGTTAATGTGTAAGGTTTCATTGCTACCAACATGACCAGTGAATTGGTGGGGTTTTTTATGCTTTTTAATTTTTTTATCGTTCCTCTTTCTATCCCATGACAAGTAATTTATACACATTTGATATGAGCCGTCTCATGAGAAAACCAAGAATGTGGATTCCGAACAGGTCTGACACAAATCAGGCTGTATAGTCACAGAAGCTGACTAGAAGCTTGAAATTTCCGATTTTAGATGAGGAAGTGTCCTATCTGTGTTGCTGATCAGCTTTGCGGTTACCACGAAGCTGGTCTGCGCCTTTGTTTTTGCATATGCAGATTGTTGGTAATCTGATGCAGCGGCTCATTTGATATCAATGAGAAATGAAAAATTTGCATTTTATATGTGTAAGCCTCATCATTGCCTTCTTTAATCACTACAATAGTGCAAATTATCTATACTTTCTATCAACTTGTCCCAAAAAGAGTCTGATGTGAGATACCACTGAACCACCAGATTTTGCATAAAATTATTGGCAATTCTATAACTCCATGCAATAATGTTATAATACATTTAAAATAATTTATGCACAAGATAACTGAGCCACATCATGAGAAAACCAGATTTTGTGTAGGCAAAATCAAAGCGCAAATACTGCACAGCTGGTCAGCATCTTAGTTTTGGCTACGTACACTGATAGTACAATCTGTCTTCTTCCTAAATCCAAAATGTTAAGCTTTAATTAATTCTAGCTTTCTCCTGTGACTGTACAGGTTCATTTGTGTCAGACCCAGTTGGACATCCCGAAGAATGGTTTTCTGGTATCGTGGCTCAATATCCACCTACCCTTTGCTTCTCATTGTCTACAAAGCGCAGTCCGAAGTAATCCTTCTCCACCAGGTTCAGTGTATCACATACTTTGTCCAGGACAAACTGACCAGATGTATCTTTCTGAAAAGACAAACAACAAAAATTGAACAATTCTTGCAAATTTATGGCATGGAGCAGCTGCTTCCATGACTATTCCAAAACTGTTTCAGAAGACCTTGGGGAAGATTGGCTAGTCCAAACTGAGCTTCCTCTTCAACTAAAGCCATTTGGCTGTTACGAAAACACGCCCAAGGAATATACAGATTTTTCTTATGTTGTAAAAATTGAACATTTTCAGTATAATTTTTAATATATTTTTGTTCAAAACTTAGATTTTGGGTACTGCCTCCCCAACTTGGTCTTAACGAGTACCCACTATCTGTTTTGGAGCAAAAATAAGAAAAATAGGTATACGGGTACCCCTGCATACCTCAGTTTTGCAATATTAAAAGTGGGTTTCAATGGGGTATACATGTCATGGCCATATTATCCTGATATTTACTGTTTTGTGTTCTTTTGGTGACAACAGTCATTTTAGGGGCTACTTCTACATTTTTCCTAGCCCATAAAAGTTACTTTTTATTGGAAACAGAGCTGTTTCAAGGAGATCGAACAACTTAAAATAATTAAACATTATAGTGCTTCAGATGAAAATGTCTAATTCTAGAGGTTTGTAGCAAATTTAGCTGCTGTTCCAGCTTAAAGCACCGATTACCAATTTAAACCTAACTAGAATTTATTCGCTTGACATTTTACAAAAGCAGCTTAGGAAACTTTAATTAGAATTTCGCCAGATTAGACATTTTCTACCTCTTAGCACAAAATTTAAATTCTTTCTTAAACTTGGTGTTGTAACTTGGGTCATTTTGGTATGCATGTATGTTCGGCACACTTCATTTTAACCCCGAGTTAAAGGGTACTACCATCACCAGACTCAATGATAGTTCTAACTACACTGCTCGCCACCAATCATCACCTTAGCACATTTACTGAAGTTCCTTCATTGAAGTTATCTTTTTTATCTTTTTGTGAGAAGAGAAGCCTGCAGTGATTGCCTCATGAATGCTGAGCGCCAAGCAAGGCAGCCAGTGGTGTGACTTTTAACATGTTTGGTATGACGCGGCCCAGGATCGAACCCATGACATCCCACTTCCAAAGCGACCGCTCTAACCATTACGCTGTCGGGACCGGTATCGATGTCTACTCTATTAATGTTAATATATGAGCCAGTGCATGAGTAAACCAACAATCTGCATAGGCGAAAACAAAGGTGGAGATCAGCTTCGCAATAACTGCAAAGCTGATCAGCGCCTTTTTCCCTACATATAGATATCCCTCTTCTTCTTAAATCGGAAATTTCAAGCTTCTAGCCTGCTTCTGTGACTGTACAGCCCGGTTTGTGTCTGACCTGGTTGGAAACCCAGATTGATGGTTTTCTCATGCGAAGGCTCATATATGATGAAAATGCCTGATCCAGTGGGAACAACTTACCACAGATCAGAATGATGGTAAGTTGTTCCCAGACAGGTATTTACTCGCTATGCATATGGTTGTTTATTGATATAGACTATACCATAGATATTCCAGTGTGAACCCTGAGCCGTTGACTACCCACCTTTATCCCCTTTAGTTTACAAGTATACTCCTCCATGAAGTTACTAGATGTCTCAAGGGCAGTCAACGAGTCACTAACTCCATTACACTGAGGCATCGCCTGACACAGATGAACGCTTAGACTCTGATCAGACTCCATGTTGATGGATCAATGGATTCAAGAATTGACTATTTCACAAAATTAATGATTTTCCATATTTTTACTTTCCATACAAATATCAGCCAATCTGCTGTTCTCAGTTGTACATGACATTCTGCAGAATGTAGGTTTTCCCTTGATATGTCACATTTTGTACATTATTGGTGGATTGATAAGAACTATCCTCGGATCTTTGCTTAAAAAATCAAGTTCCATAGTTTCAGAACCATATAGTTCTATTAGGAATCACAGAATTTTCAATACTCTGTCAGTGTCACTCAATTACATAACATATGCCGCCTAAAGAGAAAACCAACAATTTGCATAGGCGAAAACAAAGACGCAGATCAGCTTCGCGGTAACCGCGAAGCTGATCAGCGCCTTTGTTTTCGCTACTCTAGAGTACAATCCCTCTTCTTTTTAAATCTTAAATTTCAAGCTTCTAGCTGTCTTCTGTGGTTCACTCACCATACAGCCCAGTTTGAGTCGGACCTGTTCAAAAACCACATTGTTGGTTTTCTAATGAGGCGGCTCATGTCTGTCACTAGAATTCAATACAAGGAAATTCAATCATAGCAAATTCTAGAATTTTATGTTTAAATTCCATCAAACGAACATAATTTCTACAATATGAGCCGTGTAGGGAGAAAACTTATCGTTTCTTTCTTGGTTTCCGACCCATGGTGCGGCATAGATAGTCTTTTAACATGCGGTATATGGCAATTAGTCTCTGGCTTAAAATTTTCATCCAAAATAAAGTTACCAATTTGCGGATTTATTTTCAGATAAAGCCTGTTTTCTCAGTGCACAGTTCCTTCTAATTAGCGCACAGTGCGCTTAACTTTTCAAAATATCTTAAAGTTAGCGCACACTACAAATCAAAACAATCTATAGGCTGTTGAAATAACCATGTCAAAAATGTCAAGGGTGATGTCATATAAGTATTCCAATCGTCACAAAATATTTTTTGATCATTTAAAGAAACATTTTAATGTGGTTTTAATGTGTAAAATTGGTATGAAATATCAATATGTTAGTCGAACAGTGTGCGCTTATGCGCATATTTTTTAGAAACCATCAGTGAGCATGTGCGCTTATTAGAATGATTATGGTATATAAGATCAATATGACATAATGACAGTAACTACATGTATTACAACTGATGAGAAATGGAAACCTAAAATAGTAAAGAAAACTACAAACCCATCAAGGCACTAACTTAAGACATCTGTCTTAATTTAACCACCGCCTGCTTAGCTGAGGTAATATTTAAGCCTGGAAACCATAATTAAGTCCTTTGTGAGTTAAAATTATATAGGCAATGCCAATCAATTGTGGTACAAAAGGACATCTCCAAAAATAAACAAAAAAACAGCAAATCCTACCATGTCATAAAATAGGTCAAGGTCAACAAATGTTTATAATTATATCAATCACGGTCAAAATCAGCCTATGGTAAGCAAAAGGTTTTTGAGGGAGGCAAATGCATTTTTTAATGCATATGGGCTCATTGGCCATCTACTTGGTTGACCATTTACTTCTGAGAAAAAGAGATACTAGCATTTTCACATAATATTACAGGTAAAACTGTGTCCTAATTACACTTAATGATACTTTAAAGGTACAAATTAAGGTGACTTTTATCATCCAAAGCATTTAGGGCTATGTAGATCTGCCAATATCCGGACTGCTGTCTCGCATAACTCTGCTCTCCTTTCCATTCAAAGGTTCCACAAATATAAATTAAATCAATACTTTTTAATTGACAAATTAAGCACTTAAGTAATCTCATCACACACCAAATTGGCTTAAATATTTGTGTAAACTTAATGAATCGACAACCAATTATGATTCTTCCGTGTCCATGAAAATCAATCAGATTTACAGTTTGGGTTTACAAGTTTTCAGAACAATCGATGTGCTATAAAATTACAGAAAAAGATTTCAATTTAATTCCCTTACAGAGTTGCAGCGCAGTTTCAACATGAATCCAGTACAAATACAGCATGGTTTTGCAGCAGAGTTTATACAAATTAAGCTGCTTTCATGCAGCATGGTCCCAGCATGATTACAATCATACTGCAAAAAAGTACTATGGTGATTTAAATGGAAGAAGTATGATTGCAGCGTGTTCAATTATGCAAATAAAGCTGCTTTCATACTGCAATCACGCTGCATTGCAGCATGCTCTTATACAGTATAGCCATATACTGCAATCATGCTGGAATCATACTGCACAGCCGTGTGTTTCAATAATACAAACTGTGCTGGCTTCATGCTGCAATCATGCTGCATTACAGTATATGGTCACCAAACTGCAATCATACTGGAAACATAATGCATCAGTTATACAAATTAAGCTGCTTTCATGCTGCAATCATACTGGTATCATGCTTATAGCCTTCTTCTATGAAAGTACACACCTGTTTGTATCAGACCTGGTTGGAAACCCGACAACTGGTTTTCTCGCATCATGGCTCATTTTTACAAGTTACCTGTCTTGTATCAGTTGAGCCGCGACATGAGAAAACCAGTCTTCGGGGTTGTCAACCAGGTGCGACACAAATCGGCTTGTACAGTCGGTCTAGCAGGCTAGAGGCTTGAAATTTTGGCTATAAGTGGAAGCGGAATAATTGTACTATCTGAGTAGCAAAAAACAAAGGCGCTAATCAGCTGTGCAGTAACTGCACAGCTGATCAGCGCCTTTGTTTTCGCACAGACAAAAATCCGTTTTTCTATCATGTGGCTCAGTTTATCTAAAAGTTGCATAAGTGCAAAAATTAAGATACAGGTGATAATTTTCCAAGAATAACTTGTCTGTCAAGTAATTAATCTTTTCTAAGAGCATAAAATGCTATGTCAGTAACAAAGGCTACAAAGTTCACACTGTATTAGCGGCAATGTGGAATGTGTGATTTTATACAAACTGCGTTCCCCACTGCCAAAAAAGGCAAAAAGGTTCAATTTATGTTCTACATCGTCATTTTGGCAATCCGAAACGCCTTTTTGTGGCAATGTAGAACTCATTTTGTTTTTCAAATTGGTTGTTCACGATTGCCGCTATTATGGTGCAGTGTTGATCGATCAGTACCTAACAGTGATAAAATTTAATGTCATACCTTCCCTCCGAAAAATTATCTAAACGTATATAAACTATACTTAAACACTTTAAAAATGCATCATTTTACAATTTCAGGATGTTTTCATGGTGCCTCTTCAAATAAGATATAAAATCCAGTTTTCTTAATTATTTGTTTTTATTAATGCTTTACATCCCAGTCAACAGCAATGGTCATGTCGGGACGTTGCCACCATTTTATGATGGGTCTCAAAGGATCTGTAAACTGGTATGGGTCAAGGATTCATTTGGAAATATTCATGATGAAAGCCTTAAATTTAAACAATCTGCCTATTTGTGAGCTTAGAAGTTAGAACAAAATAAACAATCTAGAGAAGCACTTCTAAATAAGAATGTAAAAATTTATAATTTACATGTAAAAACAATAATGCAAAATAGAAAATTTTACTTTATAATCAATTTAAAGTTAAGGGTAAAAACGCATGATTAGATTAACAAGATAAATCAAAATTCACAATGCCACAATTCAAGGAATTAAGCAATTTAATCCAAAAGTGTACCGAGTTATCAAGTCATGTCAGTAAAAGTTATATTCAGAAATCCGTAACTCCAGTATGAATATTAAAGGCAAAATTTATCACAATTCTGCACAAGATCAGAACCAGGTTTTCCCAATTCCTGTCTTTTAAGATTACAGTTATAAATTCTGATTTAAAGGATCCAAATCAGGAAGATATTTCAACAGATCAAATACCATATGAGCCGCCACATTGGAAAACCAAAAATCTGCATAGGCCAAATCAAAGATGCAGATCAGCTTTGCAGTAACTGCGAAGTTGATCAGTGCCTTGTTTTCGCTATACGGACAGTAAAATTCCTCTCCTTTCTAAATCCAAAATTTCCAGCCTCTAACTATCTTCTGTGACTGTACAGCCCGGTTTGCGTTGGACCTGTTCGGAACCAAATTGTTGGTTTTCTCACACGCAGGCTCACATCAGAAGTATTAACAACAATAAGTTTCACACGCAAGTTTCCAAGATCTATTCCATTCTGGGAATCAATACGACAGCATCGAGGCTATACAAGGTGAATTGATACAAATATGAGCCGCTGCATCGGAAAAACGACATTGAGGCTTCCGACAAGGTCCGACACAAACCGAGCTGTGCAGTTACAAAAGAATTGGGTAGAAGCTTAAAATTTTGATTTCAAGAAGAAGAGGATTATTGTACTATCCGTATAGCGAAAACAATGGCTCTGATCAGCTGTGCAGTGACTGCACAGCTGATCTGCGTCTTTGTTTTTGCATATGCAAAAATTTGTTTTTCTCATGACGTGGCTCAAATATAATCCGTCTAGGATGTTCACTAAACGTATCAAAGAAATGATGAAAACTTCTCTATTGGGACCTTGTTGGCAGCCGTATATTAAGTTTTATAGATTTAGCAGAACTGTGCAAGAATCAGAAAATAGTTTTATGCATAAGAATATATGCATCACTGCCGTTTAATATACATTAACACAGGAGCCACTGCATCAGAAAACCAAAAATTTACATATGCGACAACAAAGCTGATCAGCGTCTTTGTTTTCGTTATTTGAATAGTACGATATACGAATAGTACGATCCCTCTTCTTCTTAAATCTGAAATTTCAAGCTTCCAGCCTGCTTCTGTGACTGTACAGCCTAGTTTGTGTCAGACCTGGTCTGATTCCCAAAGTGTTGGTTTTCTCATACAAAGGGTCATATATAGTGTCATACTTTGGATTGAGATATTGTTGGGTTCCAACCTAACTGCGTGGTGTCTGTGGTAACCTTTCAGCATTAAGACATTCCCTATACAGTACCAGCAATAAAACTATTATAATCATTCGCTATTATTATTTGCAGATTTACCTGTTTTCAGCAAATATGGCAATATTTCTATACGACTTAGCTTTAGAGCAAGGGAGCTAACCCCTGATTTCCTTCTCAATACATCCTTCCAGGGTTATAGTTTCCTAATGTGAATCAATACAATTGATCATGAGAAAAACTTTCTTCTTCATAGTTGATAATGCAATACCAGATGAAGATCAGCATCCCAGTAAATGCAGCTGATCAGCAACTTTCATCATGAAAACATGTCCGTGCAATGAATACCCTCTTAAACCCTTATATAGTAAAACTGGGGTATGCAGGGGTATACCTATTTTTCTTATTTTTGCTCCAAAACATAGATTGTGGGTACTCGTGCACCAACAATCTATGTTTTGAGCAAAAATAAGAAAAATATCGAAAGTTTTTTACTGAAAATTTCCATTTTTTACAACTTAAAAAATCTCTGTATATTGCATGGGCAAGTTTTCGTAATGTTGTTAATACCATTGGTCCCTCTATTTCCTCACTCTTTAAAGACTGAAATCTCTCAAGATGCAACTAAATAACCCTTGATGTTAGAAAACCGGTTTGCAACCAGGTCCAACACAAATCGGCCTAAATAGTCTCAGAAAGAAATTTCAGATTTAAGAAGGGAACGGATTGTACTATTCATGAAACGAAAACAAAAGGCCTTTGTTTTTTGTATAATGCAAAAAGCTGATTTTCTCATGATGTGACTCATTCATTTTCCACATTGAGATTTCCTGCAAATCCCTACAGGCTTTTAATTTTCATGTCAGGAAGATTTTAGTTGGTGTTTGGCTTTATACCCTACTCAATACCTAAGGTCACTCTTGGTCGCAGTTTCATCCGAAACACTCGAGAAATCTTAGTAATGGCCTCTGGTTTAGGGCGATTGTGCCCAGCAAATTACCTAAAGTAATAGATTGATTGATATCTTTTTAATGTAATGCTAAAATCAGCATCAGGAAAACATGTCCGTGCAGTGAATACCCCCGTAAACCCCACTTTTATATAGTAAAACTGGGGTATGCAGGGGTATACCTATTTTTCTTATTTTTGCTCCAAAACATAGATTGTGGGTACTCGTTAGAACCGCCTCGGCGAGGCGGTTCTAACTTGTACCCACAATCTATGTTTTGAGCAGAAAAATATCAAAATTTTTCAGCTAAAAAAATTTCAATTTTTAAAGCTCAAAAATTCTCTGTATATTGCAAGGGCAAGTTTTCGTAATGAGGTTTTCTCTGGCTACTTTTCATATTTTCTTTATACATTTACATATCCTACCACAAAAATTTTAGGGTTGAATGAAATTTTGTATTCACAACTTGTATTAGGTTAAAAGGGATTAAAATTGCTAAAATGGTCAAAAAATTAGGGTGCAGCACCACAAAAGTAGATTATTGAGTGACACAAGCTTGACCACATTGTACTGCCGGCAAAACTTTGATCAAAGCCCCGCTCATTTCCACGGCTATCCCCAGCCCTCCCCCGGGTCTGGAGGTGGGGGGGGGGGGCGTGTTTACAAATGACTAGTGCATAATGGATAGCTATTAGCAATAGCAATCAAGAGGTTGTGGGTTTGATACATGGCTGGTACATATGCCTATCTTTTTTTCACTATGATGTAATAAAGGCACCCCGATCATAGGGTTTAGCTTCACTGATGTCATTCTTGTGGGCCTCGTTGTCAGTCTGCATATATGAAAACTCGCCCATGCATTATAAACATTTTTTTCGGCTTCAAAACTAAACTTTTGCAGTTGAACATTTGAAATGTTTTCCGACTTTTTGCTCAAAACAATGATTGTGGGCACATGTTAGAACCGCCTCACGGAGGCTGTTCTAACGAGCACCCACAATCTATGTTTTGCATCTAAATTAATAAAAATTGTATACTGTTTACTATACATAAAAGTAATTAATGTACTTAATCTAAATTCACTTTATGCAGCAAAAAGGCAGATGTTAAATCCGTTGGGGCCTAAATCTTTACGTTTTTGTATTGTTTTCTCAAAAAGGGGCACATTTTGTAATGTTTATATATCATTTGTCTCAATCTTTATATACAGTGCTTACATGATGGGTCATCCTTAAATATTTTAGATATGAGCCACATCATGAGAAAAACAACACTCTGCATATGCAAAAACAAAGGCAAAAATAAGCTTCTCATTAACCACGAAGCCGATCAGCGCCTATGTTTTTGCTACATGGAAAGTTCAATTCCTCTACTTTCTAAATACAAAAGTTCCAGCTTCTAGCCATCTTCTGTGATGGTACAGCCCAATTTGTGTTAGACCTGTTCGAAAACCACACTGTTGGTTTTCTCACGATGTGGCTCATATATTGGGTCAAATATTTCAAACATCTGATTGGCAGTGATTTAAAAGCCATTTGTCCTAAAACCATTATCTTTTTATCATGACCAAACCAAACAAAGCTAAATCTTCCATTTTCTTGTGAATAGTAAGGGTGTACTGGGCCAGCTTAACCCAGTAGTGACCAGTGGACTTGCCCATTATATCATTTGGGTGAGCGAGTCCACTTTCATCTTTGATGCATTAGGGGTGATTTTTAAGATTTCATTTCATTTTTTTATGAAATTCGTATGAGCAAATAGAGTAGGAGCAGATAGGATTCTGCATTCTTCCGCATCATATCTGGGTCACCTGAGGCAATGACACAGAAAACATTGATTGTGAGTACTCGTTAGAACCGCCTTGAATATTTTCTACATTTTCTAAACATCTTCTGAGGGTGGAAGACAGTTTTGTAGCGGATGATACTTCATATGAAATTCTTGTTAATATTAGCCATATATATGAGCCGCGTCACAAGAAAACCGGATTTTTGCCTATGCGAAAACAAAGGCGCAGATCAGCTTCGCAGTAACTGCGAAGCTGATCAGCGCCTTTGTTTTCGCTACACGGATAGTACACTTTCTCTTCTTATTAAATCCGAAATTTCAAGCTTCTATGCTGCTTCTGGGACTGTACATGTCGGTTTGTGTCAGACCTGGTCGGAAACCCCGAAGACCGGTTTTCTCGCGTCGCGGCTCAATATAGCATGCAGCTGTTACACATATGAACCGCGACGCCAGAAAACTGGTCTTCGGGGTTTTCGACCAGGTCTGACACAAACCAGCCTGTGCAGCTACAGAAGATGACTAGAAGCTTGAAATTTCGGATTTAGAAAGAAGAGGAATCGTACTATTCGAGTAGCGAAAACAAAGGCGCTGATCAGCTGTGCAGTTACTGCACAGCTGATCTGCGCCTTTGTTTTCGCATAGGCCAACATTCGGTTTTCTCATGATGCGGCTCATTTTAGTCATAGGCATACATTGACAGAACCCTAGATAATAACACATTCTTTATAAAGCAAATCTATAGTCTGATATATATATATATAAGTGAGACATTTTTTGTGTTTCAATGCTTTACGCCCATGTTGCTTTACGCCCATGGTCAACACCTAAGGTCATAATGGTCCATAACTGTTATCCATAGACCTATTAAACCACACTGCAAGCCTTCTAATGCAGATAACCAGTATTTAGTGCACATTTCTTTCACAAAATACACACTCTCCAACATATGCACATGAGGAAAACAAGTCTGTGTAATGTATTATACCCCTTAAACCTCATGTTTGTTAAGTAAAACTGGGGTATGCAGGGGTATAGCTATTTTTCTTATTTTTGCTCCAAAACAAAAATTGTGGGTACTCATTATAACCGCCTCAATGAGGCAGTTCTAACGTGTACCCACAATCTATGTTTTGAGCAAAAATAGGAAAAAATATCAAAATTTTTCAGCTGAAAATTGTCAATTTTTAAAGCTAAAAAAATCTCTGTACATTGCACGGGCAAGTTTTCATAATGACATGTACAGGTACTACAGAGCATTGAAGGGGAGATCGGACTGCGAAACAAGACTGTTTTTGCTTCTTTGAATTGATGCTAAACATCCCAGTCAACAGCTATGGACATGTCAGGACGTTGCCTCCATTTTATGGGACTTTTACCCAAATTAGGATGTTATGACATGCAAAATGTGCTTCAAATATAACCACACAATTAAGCCAATAATGCTTATGATTGTCACATAATGGATGGGTTGACTTGAACTGGGCAGGTTCAGACCAGTGAGCTGTTAACCAGTAATCAGATGGTCAGTCAGACTAGAGCAAAAGCTTTGTCAGGAGGCACAAGCAGCCCATCTATTTCTTGAGGCCGAAATGGGCGGGGGTCCAAGAGGTTCTGGGTCCTTGAGCAAGACACATTTGAGCCGCCTCATGGGAAAACCAACAATCTGCATGGGCAAAAACAAAGGCGCAGATCAGCTTTGCAGTAACTGCGAAGCTGATCAGCACCTTTGTTTTCGCTACTTGGATAGTACAATTCCTCTTCTACTTAAATCCGAAATTTCAAGCTTCTAGCTCTTTCCTGTGCTTGTACAGGCTGGTTTGTGTCAGACCTGTTCGGAAACCACATTGTTGGTTTTCCCACGAGGTGGCTCATTTACTTCCCAGAGTACTGGTTAATGGCAAGGAAGTGTTGAACCTCAATACAAACAAAGATCATTGAGAAGCTGAATACTGAAATATGTTCCAAATATAACACGGCTAACAAACCTTTAAATGCGTAACCGCGGTTAAGAAAAGAAATCCGATTCATGTCCTTCCGGTTTCGCATCAGATGACCAACAAAAGGTAAACAAACTTTTGCAGCTCGTGTTTCTGAGTAAAATATTTCGATTCGAAGACAAATATTATAATTCTCTCAATGCTATTTTATTAGTTAGACATTGCTATATTTGGACCCCAAAGGATTTCCAGAAAGTTTTCTTTATAATCATGATTTTTATTCCCTACCCCAAAACACGTGTTGGGATTGCATCGTACACGACGAAAATGTGGGTCAGTCACAGGGATATTTTTAGATTTCCGCTCATTACGTCCATATTAACGGAAAGCAATACAGTGCGCAGATGAGTTTAACATTGTGTGAGGTCTGGTGACAGTTTCGTTACCATTGGCCAATGTATTCTATGCATATGTGGTTAAAAGCTGTGTCAACATTTCGGTTACGAATTTAATCATTAGAATGATAGCAATATAATCATTATAGAACACATGTATTAAAGTTTTTGTTTTTGTTACTTGTTTTACGCTGAAGGTTATTGTCACATTCTCTCGTCCTTTCTTAATAGGTGCTTACTCAAATTTGGTGTGTTTGTGATATTTGCAGTGAAAGTGTTTGATACAAAATAATACAAACTGTCTATGAAATACATGTAATACAATAGTTCACATGCATGATATTCCTGTTCATGAAGACGATTTAACAGCATTCTGTATACTTTAATTTGTTTTTGTTTTTCTTGGTTTTATGTCTTTCAACACGCTTTACAGTGAAATACTTGAACAGGTTGAGGTTTTCAAACGTATCTTGAAATATATCCTTCATATTTTAATGATTAAATGCGTACCCATCTTTTCCTTCCCTTCAAATCGATAATGCCGGGCACTAAAACAACGAAATACTGGCACAGACATCAGATGCAATTTTGTTTATACATATCTTTAAATTTGTCGTGGAACAATCACTAAAATTTGATATTTACCAGCAAATTGTCCAATTTTTAGTTGTATTTTGCCGACTTTGGCCTTGTTGGAACACCAGGTTCGAAGGAGGGAATAAATAACTCAAAGACCATCAAATTATTTTGCGAGCTACTTTGGTGCTGACTTACAATAGTAAATAAGTGACAAAATAGCATTCATAGATAATCGATATATTTCTGTACTAAAATATGAATCATCAATCGATCCTAGTAGTGTATGTTTTGTTTACCTTTTCCTGGTCTTCATATGCGCAACCGGAAGGGCGTGAATCGGATTTTCTTTCTTAACCAGCGGTTACGCATTTAAAGGTTTGTTAGCCGTGTATAAGACAGTATAACATTTTATACAGGTATTTCTACTTCGCCTGTTTATTCAAACATACACCAGACAACAGGCATACATATTAGTATGATTATTAAATAGGCCTTGAGGGGAAAGACACTTTTTAAACCATAAATTCAAACTATTTGGTAATAATGTCAACAAAATAGCAAGGCAGATTTGTCCAGAATGATGGTGTGGTCATGGTCATGACATTGAAATTTGATTAATGAATACTGTACATGTCTAAAATATGAGTGGTCAGTTAAATATGGACTCAAGGTGGTCAACGACTCAATGGAGGCCAGATTCATTGACAACGTGATGTCAAGCAGTCTAAGTTCTAGTTAACTCCAGATTTAAAGTTTTTTTACTTCAACTTCTTGATTCTGATACTTGAATTCTCAACAGTATAAAAGTTATTAAGTATAAACTAGCATTTTTGCAACTGACAGGGCAATCCTCATTTTTACTCCAAATTCTAATGAAAGTAGGGTGATGTTCATTAAATATTCTTGCTTGAAAGTATTTCTACAGCCAATAAAGATGAGCATTTATGCCAGTTAGTGGAGAAAGAAATGTGCACTAAATCCTGATAATCAGCCTCTAGGAGGCTTGCCCAGTTTTTAATTAATCTATTTGCACTTCAAAATAAACAATAAAATTAATGAACCTAATCAGAAGAAACCCTGTCTTCCAAATCTGTCAGATGCAAAACAAGTGTGCTTTTAGACCAGCCTCATCATAACGCTACATGTATCTTTGGGGTCCATAGAAGCAGACCATGATATAATTTTTTTTAAACTCATTTGCAGAATCCTACAAACAGACTTTCTAATGATATGACCTTTAGATCACACTACAAACTAGCCACGGCGTGAGAAAACCAGTCTTTCCTGTCAGGTCCGACACAAACCAACCTGTACAGTCACAGAAGCAGGCTAGAAACTTGAAATTTCAGATTTAAGAAGAAGAGACATTGTACTATCTGTGTAGCAGAAACAAAGGTGCTAATCAGTTTCGCGATTACCCCAAAGCTGATCTGCGCCTTTGTTGTCGCATATGCAGAAATTCCCTTTTCTCACGATGTGACTCAAACAACAGCTGTGCAACATTCTGAAGTGCTATGAGTATGACATTATTTTCAGCTTCAAAGGAATGTATGAATCACAAAATCATAATACTCATATGCCCATGACCACTTTCTATTGTATTGACAGCTTGTAAAATATATAAGCAAAAATATACAAAACTGAGGATGAGAATTCGCAAGATTCTTGCAATCTTGCCCGATGCATGACATTTCGTCGAAAATGAGTTTTGTCGAAAATGTTGTCGAAAATGAGTTTTGTCGAAAATGTTGTAACTTCAAAAATATTCACCGCAAAATTTTGAGATTTATTCCGTAGAAGACTAGCCTATAGGTCCACATTTTGAGCCACCAACCACTAGGGTTAGGGTAAAGGTCTGGGCATGGGGACAATTTCGACAAATGTAATTTTCGACGAAATGTCGCGGAGGCATCTTGCCAAACTAAAACTAATTTGGAAAAGGGCGCTGTTGCTTTCAACATGTAAAAGGCAGTCAGCATAATGACACCTCAAACTGGGCCGAATTAACTCATAAGCCTGACATCCTTTTTATGAGACGTCTAAGGAAAACAGTATAGCAACAGATGTGACGCCGCAGTACACGGTGTCCCATCTGGGGCTATTCTGTTTGCTTAAAGAAAGTTCATCTAAAAATTGAATAAAATTATAAAATCACTCCTGATTCCCTAAAAATGAAAGTGGACTCAATACAATGATAATGAAAATGGGAAAATCCACTCTTATATGAGCCGCATCATGAGAAAAACTGTGAGTAACTGCGAAGCTGATCAGCACCTTTGTTTTCTCTACACGATAGTACACATTATCTTCTTCTTAAATCCGAAATTTCAAGCTTCTGACCTGCTTCAGTGACTGTACAGGTCGGTTTGTATCAGACCTGATCGGAAACCCCCGACGATCGTTTTTCTCGCGTTGTGGCTCAATTGGTGGCTTGTCAGCTCCATAAGGAAACGCATGGACCCACAATCTATGTCTGTCACATGTCTTTAATGAAGATTTGGTCTAGAAAGCCCTCTACATATTCCAATGATTCAAGACAAGTAGCTTATGAGACAGTCTGTCTTATGTGCTCTTGTTCAAGATAAATATTTGTCAGTTTAATAGTGGTGAAAATATGTGCACTAAGTGCTTGTAATCTGCCTCTAGTAGGCATGCCCAGAAACAATGTTGTTTATTTATTTTTTTTTTTTTAATTCAGTTTTACGTCCCTTTCAAGATTATTTCAGCTCATATGAGATGGGCCAATCAATAGGTGGGCGAAAACGGGAGAACCCCGAGAAAAAACACCTGGCACACCAGCAAGCAGAACTTGGCTTGTCTCACATGTGGCCAGTGCGGGGCTCGAACCCACACCAGACACAGCGGTGAAATGATCGAGTGATTAAGAAAGAACGCTCTTAACTGCTCGGCCACAGGGGCCGCACAATGTTGTTTAGGCTAACTGGCATTTTGTAATGTCACACACGGTCAATGCTGTCAACCATAACTAAGATGCTCAAAGACATTTGAGCCACCTCGTGGAAAAACCAACAATGTGGTTTCCAAACAGGTCCGACACAAACCGACCTGTACAAGCACAGAAAAGAGCTAGAAGCTTGATATTTTGGATTTAAGTAGAAGAGGAATTGTACTATCCGAGCAGCGAAAACAAAGGCGCTGATCAGCTTTGCAGTTACAGCGAAGCTGATCTGCGTCTTTGTTTTCGCATATGCAGATTGTTGGTTTTCCCATGAGGCGGCTCATTTTTAAATTCATCAAACAAAATTATTTTAGAAAAATTTTGAATATCTTTCTAAAGTGAAAAGGGACAAGAACACCCTAAAAAAACAACAATTCCACCACAAGTTTAGCCACCACAAGTTTAGCCAGAAACAAAAAGTATTTGTGATTTCCGACCAGGTCTGACACAAAGGCTAGAAGTTTGAAATTTCACAAGTACCAACAACAGCTTTTCTCATGATCCAACTCAAATAATCTGAGATGCATCATGACTTGTGAAGACTGGCGCCATCATCTATGGAGTAAAAAAAATCATCCACAAAAAGTTCCACATGATAAACCATTTTCTCCTTCAGTGAAATACATGTACATGATTGTATAGTTCCCCTTATTTCGCAACCCCAACTTCAAGCCACACCCCGTGGCTGTGTTCAGCCTGGTTTGCGTCAGATCTGTCTGTTTCGGTATTAAGCAATATTTTCTAAGGATGCAACACATTTCAATATTTTCCCCTTGGCAAATCAACTGATGATCAAGAATTATTTGAGCTTTGACGTGAGAAAACTGAGGTCTTCAAGATTTCTGACCAGGTCTGACACAAACCGGTCTAACTAAAGAAAACAAGATTCTTGAATTTTTGGATATAAGTATAGGAGGAATTGTACTAAGCCGTTTGGCAAAAACAAAGTCGCTGATACTGCACAGCTGATCTGCATCTTTGTTTTCGCATATGCAAAAATCTGTTTTTCTCATGATCACGATTAATTTCAGAAAATAAAGACAACCTGTGAGATCAATCATCAAGCTAATGCAGTTACTATTTTCTAATTTAAACCTTGAATCCGAAGAAATCTTGTATTCAGGGTTTCTGTCTTTCTGAACAGTTGGCACTGCCACCACAAAAGACAGCTATAGTCAAGAGTGGAAATTCGCATCACAGGAAGTAGTGTAATGCCGAACAAACAAACTATGAAACAAACACGACAACAGCACTAAACAGCTCTGTAGCGCTGAGCTTTGCCTTTCTTAAGCGTGCATGCATGTTATTATGCAAAACAAGAAGTGTCCCTCATGATGTGACCTATGATACAATATGATTCACAAACCACCTACACCTTATTCATAAATATCTCCAACTTTCAATTTTGAGATTTGCAATGGCTTTTGGGCAGAAAAAAAGGAAATTTCCCCAGTTCAAAGCTCCAAAAAAATGCTAAACCATTTGAGTTGCTGCATAAGAAAACAAACTGAACAAGCAAAGGTGAAAAACTATCGTACAGATCAGCTATGCATTAACTACACGGTTGATCAGCACCTTTCTTTGCTTTTACATCCATAGATAGTACAATATCTCCTCTTTCTAAATCTACAATTTTAAGCTTTTATCCTGCTTCTGTGGCTGTACAGCCTCATTTCTGTCGGACATGGTCAGGAACCCAGACTGTTGGTTTCTCACGGAAAGGCTCAAGTAAAAAAAAACATGACTGCACTTAGTCCTCCACAGATCAATAGTTTAAAGGCCAATATTAATAATCAATGACAGTTGATGCTATTAACAGCAATTTGATCATTATTTTGCATGACTGAGCTAACTAATGACATTGTTCTGCTGGATGAGCTTTTTATGTTGTTCTTTGAATTTTCAGGTACTTAGTCACCTGATGTAGAGCATAGTTTGCTCAATATGCCTGATTCTTAATTTCTGCCTTTTGAGTATGGGTCACCGGGGTGAGAGGCCAAAACTGTACACAATACATTACAATACAGATAACTGAATGATCAGCATGCAAGAAATCCTACTGATCAGACTAGCACTGCGCTATATCATGTCATTTTTTTCCACACTTGAAAAAGCAAGCCATTCTACTCACAGAACATATTATCAAAGGCACCAAACTAATTAATAGATTACATGAGCCACTGCACCAGAAAACAAACAATCTGCATGTGCGAAAACAAAGACGCAGATTAGCTGAGCTGTTACTACACAGCTGATCAGCACCTTTGTTTTCCCTACACAGATAGTACAATCCCTCTTCTACTTAAATCTGAAATGTCAAGCTTCCAGCCTGCTTCTGTGACTGTACATGCCAGTTTGTGTCGACCTGGTCGGAAACCCAAATTGTTGGTTTTCTCATGATGTTGCTCACATGTTGAACATTCAACATGTACATGTCTAGTCAAAATATTTAAAGCCAATAGAAAGTGTAAGATTAAATGTTCTTGTGATGTTTTTTTAACTGATAAAGGTTTAGCTTTGAAGTATTTTGTACTTCTTAAATACTTAAGCCATAACAAAAAGTGAAATTAAAATGAAATTTAAAATAAGACTTCATGTTCTAACACATTTCTTGTTTTTTTTTTATATGAGCCGCCTCGTGGGAAAACCAAACCAACAATGTCGTTTCCGAACAGGTCCGACACAAACCGACTTGTACAAGCACAGAAAAGAGCTAGAAGCTTGAAATTTCGGATTTAAGTAGAAGAGGAATTGTACTATCCGAGTAGCAAAAACAAAGGCGCTGATCAGCTTCGCAGTTACTGCAAAGCTGATCTGCGCCTTTGTTTTCGCCTATGCAGATTGTTGGTTTTCCCATGTGGCGGCTCAGATTTTATAGCTGGTAATGCACATTTATGCACCAGTCATTTGTAAGCAGGCCCCCCTCCCTCTTCCCTATGGGTAAGGATGGGGATAGCCGGGCTAAATCGCAGGGCAATTACTATTTTCAGTAGTTTTCAATGAGATTTTTGAAAACAAAAGAGCAGATCTCTCACAATCTTTCCAGAAAATAATCATGGCCTATTTTTCTTATTTTTGATCCAAAACATAGATTGTGGGTACTCGGCGAGGTGGTTCTGACATGTACCCACAATCAATGTTTTGAGAAAAAATATAATTATTATTTCTTTTCTACTGAAATTTTTACGGCTGAAAAAATCCCAGTATATTGCATGGGCAAGTTTTCATAATGATTTACTGTAATGATGCATCTACTGTCAGCTGCTGAACTCGTAATAATCACCATAATTAGTCTCAAGATTTATAATGTTATCATTCTTTTCTTTACAAGCCTAATGGGCCACAAAAAGACTTAAAATTATATGTGTGGATATAAGACAATCTTAATTTTGGCCTGTGGTCAGATTTAGGCAACATAACAAACTGGATATGTCACAGATCATGCAAACTCCCCTCCCCACATGACACACCACACACACACACACACACACACACACACACACACACACACACGAGACAATATTCAGGGTGCAGAAATCATCCTTACCCATAAAATGAGCATAGCTTATAAATTGTATAACTGCATGTTATGGCTCAATGACTTGTAGTATGCATAACATTACCACATATTATAGATCATTGAGCATGTATAAGGCAGGAAGTAGGTTTGAAATGTGTTCTATTCAAAAGTTCACTTTCAGTGTGTCAGTGGGCAAATCCATATTTTAACAACTGTTTATTTAATTTGATTGACATCCTAGAAATTACTTTAGAACAAGCTTGTTCCAACTAGGGGACCCATTCCAACCTTCTCTGGCACACAGTATACATAGACTAAACAAACTTTAATAGAAATAAAAATTGAAATTTCAGCTAGATATTGAAATGTTTTGAACAGGTCAGACACAAAGCGAGCTGTACAAGCATAGAAGATGGCCAGAGGCTGGAAATTTTGGTTTCAGAAAGAAGAAGAATTGTACTATCCGTATAGCGAAAACAAATGCACTGATCAGCTTCGCAATTACTGAGAAGCTGATCTGCACCTTTGTTTTCGCATATACAGATTGCTGGTTTTCTCATGAGGTGGCTAAAATGTGACATCAACTGTACTGAGAGTGACATTTACTTTGCTATAAAATAGACACAACGTAGTTCCTAATCTACACATCCTTTTGCAGCGTTCTGGCTCAGATACCTTCTATCATTCATCTTCCCACACTGTATGCAAGATACTATATGACCAATGCTTTGGACAGTATTCCTAACCCTAAAATTTTAGCTTCCAGTCAACTCTTGGCTGTACAGCCCAGTTTAGGTCTTACCTGGTCAGAAACTTCAAAGATAGCTTTCCTGACAGCGCAACTCATATGAGAAAAACAGATTTTTGGCTATGTGAAAACAAAGGCACAGATCAACTGTGCAGTAACTGCCTTTCGTTTTCACTACACAGATAGTACAATTCCTCTTCTTCTTAAATCTGGAATTTCAAACCTGGTCTAGCCATCTTCTGAGACTGAACGTGCCGGTTTGTGTGGGACCTGGTCTGAAATCCTGAAGACCTGTTTTTTTGCGTCACGCTTCATATTGTTTTAAGCCATCAGCATATTAGATGACAAAAAGAATGCACAGATCTATATCTACTATGACAGGTTAATATTTATCTTCCCTTGAGGTTCGTCTGTTAAATAGCCATTGGCCAGACAAGCAGACTAATAATTGAAACATTAAGAGATCTCATCACCTGACAGTTTAGACAAATTGACCTCTGTAAGGTGCAAAAGGGAATGCCTCAATGGCTGAAGTGACATAAGTAGTATAGTCTGAATGAAAATAGCAATTTGTATGAAGCAAAAATCATTGCAGTAAATTGCATGCAAAGATGCTGCTTCTTTATTTTCAAGTATGAGCCCACTTTCCAGTCTTATTCAATCTTCACGAGCAGTTACAGTACTATATTATTTATTTTACCTCAATTACACAGAAAACTCAAGAAACTTATAAATTCATGCATTCTTGAAGGTGGGATGTTGGTGTTATGTGGTCAAACGTGGTGGAGGCAACCAGAGAACCTGGGGAAAACCACCAAACTTGGACGGGCGAACACTACCCTGCTACATGCCCTGACACAAATTTGAACTTGGATCGCAGAGGTGACAAGCGAGTGTGTTATTCACTATGCTATCCAGGCCCCCAACATATACAACATATTGCAAAGATTGGTATGATAGCTGTTGATTGGTATGATAAGCAACAACTCAAACAGACTATTTCATCAGTTAACACGACCGATGAGCTTTTCGTCCAAGTTTGGTTGTCTTGTGACAGCTACTAAGCCTTCTAAGAACTAATTTCCCAGCAACAACCAAATACACTTTGTGACACACAGCCACATTGCAAGAATACTAAAGCACTAAGGGAGGTAATTACTGATTCAGAAGCTGACGAATCCCATGGTGGAATATTGGCATATCACTAAATGAAAATCACCACCCTATGGGTACCCTACTATGATAAGGACAAATGCGGTGTGTTCCTTTACCGGAATGGGCCTGATTGCCGGAATGGACATTTATGTGTCCTTGAATACTTTTCATTTGGTTTTTGAGGACAGATTGGCCTAGAATATACACAGACGGTGATAAATTCGAGTACCATGTCATTTAAGTACAGTTAAAGTGTGCTCCATACGGTGGGGTCGCCTAGGTCAGGTGTTCATATACATGTATGCTTATATAGGTCCCTGTCACAGTGTCAGTACAATTTCACTAATTTCTTCTTCTATTCACCCCTGTATTTACTGTAGAACAATCACTGATGATCTCTATATGTTTCACTCAAAGAAACCTCCGAACAGTGGCCCCACCCCGGACCCCACCACTGACTTACCTTAACCACCCTGGGAAGTCAGTTTTGCTATATTGAGATGAATTTTATCTTATGCAAACTATTCATATGACTATATAGAAGTACATTATATGCAGATAAGATACATTTAAAGCACCCGAAGCCATAGCATAATGTTCATTCCGGTAGTCCATTCCCGTAATTAGGTCCATTCCGGTAAAGGAATGCACCCGGACAAATGGGCAATGACTGATATAACTTTTAGACAGCAGATCACCAACTGGTACAGGTTGGTAAACAAGGCACTTTTGCAAATCTGGGCGGCGGGCCTGAAATCTAAAGACAGTCCCATGTAGAAATGCATTTAATGGATGTTATGTTATTCGTAAACATTTTTGTCAATGTGAGAAAAAAATGATGGCTAGTTTTCAGTCTTTTACAGTTGAATGCACACCTTGAATGAAACGAAATTGTTTGACAGGTAAAAAAATTGCCACGCTTCGCTTGCAAAACTTACCGTAAAAGAAACCTGGATCGGCTCGGAATCATCCAGAAACCGAACAGTACACTGATATTCCTGGTGCACATCACTTTTACTTTTATTTTTCCGAAACAGAGTCATTATTCACTAATTAAAAAGGCACCGGTAAAACCTGAGTTTTCTTTCAACTGTTTTGACAAGACGCTTGATCACATGACTTCCTGTAAGGGTCAAGGTCGCAATTAGTGTTGAGTAAATAAGTTGAATTGAAGTATTTACTTTTCTGTCTTTTTTCTAACACTATATTATCTTTGATTAAACGATACTTTGTACAAAGAAATCTGAATTTGTACTTAATAGAAATATGTTAATTATTTTATTCACTTCCGGTAAGCCTCGTTCTGAAAGAGTAAACACCAGCACGTGCCCAAATGTCAAAATATTGTCAAAATCGGAGCTTTAATTGACAGCCAATTAAGGACTTAATGATGAATGTCATGTAGTGATTCTGGTAGAAAAATCGAGTATCTAACTGAATTCGTGGAAACACTGCCCAGCGAAGAATGATTCTTATTTTGATGGGTGTTTGTGGCTGTGGCAAGTAAGACCTTTTTGTCATTAATTTAAACACACAGCCACATAGATTTGCAGATCGTGGGGTTTGTGGTACGTAACTCTTGCGATTAAGATTGCAGTAACAGCTGCAGGTTAAGTTGTCGCTTGGAAACGCTCACCTACATGTGCATGTATCAATGCAATGTCACAACTGAAAGCTGAGAATAAACTACAGACCAGAAGTGGTTGTTTTACTCAGTGTTGTTGATCTGACGTCTGGGTCCAGTTGGATTTGACACATTAAGCACTGTAAAGCCGATATCCTAGAAATATGATAATGTCAATGCCAACAGTTCTTCCAAACGTGTCTGAGAAGAATGACAAATTGGACTAAGGCCCTATGAAAGATTCCCTGTTATAATATAACTTAAAAGCGTTACGAAGTTGGCGTTTCATATCATACATGTAGTGCTACCACCAGTGATGAGATTATTTATGTTTCTGTTGTTCGTATGATCCAAAGGACGCAGTTGAAGTATTTTAATATTTCATCTCTTGCAGGACTACGGTGGGCAAAGCTTTGGCCAAAAAGGTAAACAATAATATTAACGAATAAAAGTAAAATAAAATTGAAAAGGAAAGAAGATTAACATTTTATTTACAAGGAACAAGATATTATCATGACTGTTATTTGTCGTGGACGTCTACAACCTGAACAGTGTGGTAATACCAGGCAAACTGGTCGCATCAACGGTTTTTTACCTGTTCACCAGGAGAGTGGGGGTCTTAATAGATCCATGCAAACCAGGCTGTACTGTAGCTTTGAGCAAAAGAAACCCTAAAGATATCTGAGTCTGGATGAAAGTAGCTGCATAAAACACTTGCCTGTCAGCAAAAAAGCGCAGTATACGTCTAAGCATCAAACATTGGTCAACCCACCCATCGTTTAACCGCTGACGTCGAGTGTCATGGGTTTTTATACATGTACATGTGCCATGGCGCTCATAAATTCATCGCCCAATATGTAAATCTCTTTTGGGCCCCACATTTTCATAAAGAAAACTAGCAGTGTAGTGGCCAGTATACTGTATATTTCAGAAACATTTATAACATATTTTATGTATAAGTATAGGCTGGCGATTGACTGAACCTGCTTTAGCAATATGACATGTAAAACTTTAAGAGTATTTCATCCGAAAAATTAAGGCGGCTGTTTTAGGGATTTACGTCTTACCAACATCCTGAGTGGTTCGGAGATTGGACAATGGTTATAGTAATCTGAAAGGCGAAAGAATCCATTACGTTTGACGAAGTGGCATATAAGCATGCCACTTGGTCTGGCACTGTGACGGATGTTAAGTACGAGAGCTAATCAATACGCTGGTGAACTACTATCGTAATTTGTTGTTTCAGTTGCAATGGCATTTTGCGGATGCTGATGAATTTCATTCTGAGGAAAACAAACAGAAGATGTCATCGGGTCAACCTCTCACGGACAAGGTATTTATCATATGAGCCGCTGCACAAGAAAACCAACAATCTGCATATGTGAAAACAAAGACGCAGATCAGCTTCGCAGTAACTGCGAAGCTGATCAGCGCCTTTGTTTTCGCCACACGGATGGTACAATTCCTCTTCTTCTTAAATCTGAAATTTCAAGCTTCTAACCTTCTTCTGTGATTGTACAGCCCGGTTTGTGTCGGACCTGGTAGGAACCCAAATTGTTAGTTTTGTCACACACAGGCTCATATATTGTCAAGCTACAATATTTGATCGATGGCGTCTCTGATAGGCAGCGAAGCGGACCTACGATTGACACGATCCTCGTGTTCGCTGTTCAAGTCTTTCATGGATCGTGTGTTGGTATTTCTATAGACATTCTTTCTCTACCCAGTATTTCAAGAATACCGATAACCTGCTTCTGCGACCGTAGAATGCTTTCTCACGAACAGTGTGTCCCGGAAACTGACCGTCCCGACATAACCACAGCTGATGAACGTGGACTAAACCTTTGAACCAGAAAAACAATGTCAAGTACATGTAAAATGTTTTTCTGTATACTTAAGCTTATAATGAAGTGTTTCGAAATTGTTTATTACATTCTTTTAGAGATTGGAAGGAATCAACATGGCTGTTATCTGATGTCTTAACTCACATTTGAGCCGCCGCATAAGAAAACCAACAATTGCACAGCTGATCAGCGTCTTTCTTTTCGCTATGTACAGACAGTACAATCTCCCTTCGAAATTTCAAGCTTTTGACCATCTTCTGAAGCTGCACAGACCGGTTTATGTCGGACCTGAACGGAAACCCAGATAGTTGTGTTTTCATGCGAAAGCTCATAAAAACATTGAGCCGCGACGCGAGAAAACCGGTCTTCGGGGTTTCCGACAAGGTCTGACACAAACCAACCTGTACAGCCACAGAAGCAGGCTAGAGGCTTGAAATTTTGGCAATAAGTAGAAGAGATATTGTACTATCCGAGTAGCGAAAACAAAGGCGCTGATCAGCTTCGCAGTTACTGCGAAGCTGATCTTCGCCTTTCTTTTCGCATAGGCAATAATCTGGTTTTCTCACGATGCGACTCAATTTTATTATTGTCTATATTTTCCAGGATAGGCTCCCCTGGCTGATGAATATCCATGCACATATTAGCAGGTATAAAACAAAATATATAAAAATTTTAGCCTATCGTGAGGAAACCAACCATTTTCGGTTCCCGACCAGGTCCGACACAACCCGGCCTGTACAGTAAAAGAAGCAGGTTAGAAGCTTGAAATTTCGGAGATAAGTATAAGAGGAGTTGCACTGTCTGTGTAGCGAAAACAAAGGCGCTGATGAGCTGTGCAGTTACTGCACAGCTGACCTGCGTATTTGTTTTTTCGCATGAGCAGAGTGTTGGTTTTCTCATGCGAAGGCCCAATTTCAATTTGAATGGTACATGTAGGATGATGTGATCATGATTGGATGTCACTAGACTTTATTGCATCCTAGTTTGGGAGTCAGAGTCCAAGGGAGTCAGAGTCCAAGGGAGTCAGAGTCCAATTTTGGGAACCACTGACTCCCAATTAATGCAGTTATGCAAGCATGCTTTCCCCAATGACTTGATATGAGTTATAGATTCAGATGAGAGAAATGAGCCACCTCGTGGAAAAACCAACAATGTGGTTTCCGAACAGGTCCGACACAAACCGGGCTCTGCAGCTACAGAAAAGAGCTAGAAGCTTGAAATTTTGGAGTTAAGTAGAGGAGGAATTGTACTATCAGAGTAGCGAAAACAAAGGCGCTGATCAGCTTCGCGGTTACCGCGAAGCTGATCTGCGCCTTTGTTTTCGCCTATGCAGATTGTTGGTTTTCCCATGGGGCGGCTCAAATAAAGGGACTGGACTGTCAGTGCTGGTCAGTAATCTCCGCCTCTGTTTTGGCATATTGAAAAAAGATGTCCAATGGCACGATAACAAAAACTTGCCCATGCAGTAAACAGAGATTTTTTTTTCTGCTGTAAAATTGGTCGAGGTTCTAACGAGTACCCACAATCTATGTTTTGGATAAAAAATAAGACAAATAGATATACCCCTGTAAACCCCAGTTTTACTATATAAAAGTGGGGTATAAGGAGTTAGTTTCTTGTAACTGAACACACACTGATGACAAAGTATTTAATGTTGTTTACATGATGTTTGTTTCCGAAAAAATCGACAATTCAATGCGATTGCTACAACTTTACTGGTAACTTCTAAAAATGAGCCGCCTCATGGGAAAACCAACAATCTGCATATGCGAAAACAAAGGCGCAGATCAGCTTCGCGGTAACCGCGAAGCTGATCAGCGCCTTTGTTTTCGCTACACGGATAGTACAATTCCTCTTCTACTTAAATCCGAAATTTCAAGCTTCTAGCTCTTTTCTATGCTTGTACAGGCCGGTTTGTGTAGGACCTGTTCGGAAACCACATTGTTGGTTTTCCCACGAGGCGGCTCAAATGCATTTTATCTACGTAATTCCAGCGAACTGGCCAGTGGTCACTCATCAGTGGTGACATGTTCAGCTCTGAAGAAACATTACCGACAGTTATTACTACATGGTCATGAGGCAAAGACAGGGTCTGGTAGGTTTGATGGCAGAGAAAAGAGTCAGCAGGCTGGCATGGCAGACACTCACGTGGGGTAGGTAATGAGCCGCAACGTGTGAAACCCAGTCTTCGGGGTTTTCGACCATATCCGATACAAATCGGCATGTACAGTCTTAGAAGAAGGCTAGAAGCTAGAAATTTTTTATTTAATTATGAGAAGAATGAATGTACAACCATGTAGCAAAATCAAAAGGCGCTGATCAGCTTTGAAGTTACTTGCCATTGATTCGTCTTGATCTATGCTACAGATTCTGCATGCTTTTGCTAGAGATTCTTCATGATAGAATTACCCTTATTCCAGCTTAGGTTAGATAAAGAGAAACTTGAGTATCAAAACTAAATGCAAGTTTTTAAGTTAAAGTAGTGATATTATACTCTCAACTTAACTCAGCTCAACTTTATTTAGACTTACAGGTTACATGTAAGTAACATACGACCATTAACGGAAACAAACTATATGCAAATGAAAGACGTAGTGACAAAAAAGCATTGTAGAAGTCCACGAGGAAAGCATATCACCCATTACGAAAACTTGCCCATGCAATATATGGAGATTTTTTTTTTCAGAACAAAAATTGAAAATTTAATTTGAAAAAAATTGATTTTTTTTCTTATTTTTGCTCAAAACATAGATTGTGGGTACACGTTAGAACCGCCTCGCAGAGGCGGTTCTAACGAGTACCCACAATCTATGTTTTGGAGCAAAAATAAGAAAAATAGGTATACCCCTGCATACCCCAGTTTTGCTATATAAAAGTGGTGTGGTATTCATTGCACGGACATATTTTCCTGATGCTACATTCTTGGTCTTTAATAATGTAACCGGGGAAGCTAATCTTGCAATACTTATATGAACTAGTAAGTTTTACCCGTCTCGACGTAGGAGTAAGATGATTGCGGCGATGAAGACAAATAAGACACACACACACACACACACACACAATCTCAAATAAGACATACACAGAGGAAAAGAGAAAAAAAGTGACATATTTGACCTTTGACCCTGTGACCTTGACCTTTCAAAAAATGAACCCCTTAAGCTAATATCCGGGGCCGCCGTCCACATTCACCCCAAGTTTGGTGAAGATCGGCCCAAGGACCTGGGAGGAACAAACAGAAAAACAACATAAATTTGATCTTTGACCCAATTGGATCCATAAATCTTAATTAGGGATCAACCCGTATACACTCACCAAGTTTCATGCAAATCAGACCAAGGACTGCCGTGTTACAGAAATTTGACCTTTGACCTCGATGACCTTGACCTTAAACCCCTCGAGCTAAAATCCAGGGCCTCCCTCAACCTTCCCACCAAGTTTGGTGAAGATTGGCCCAAGGACCTGGGAGGAACAAACAGAAAAAAACATAAATTTGACCATTGACCTCGATGACCTTTGACCCAATTGGACCCATTAATCTTAATCAGGGATCAACCTGTATGTAAATCGGACCAAGGACTGCTGAGATATAGAAATTTGACCTTTGACCTCGATGTCCTTGACCTTTAATAAATGAATCCCTCGAGCTAATATCCGGAAGTTCGGTGAAGATCGGCCCAAGGACCTGGGAGAAGTAGGGGAACAAACAGAAAAAAAAACATGACCAATAGAAAACCCCCCATAAATTTGACTTTTGACCTCGATGACCTTTGACCCAATTGGACCCATAAATCTTAATCAGGGATCAACCTGTATACACTCAGCAAGTTTCATGCAAATCGGACCAAGGACTGCTGAGATACATAAATTTGACCTTTGACCTCGATGACCTTGACCTTTTAAATAATTAACCCATCGAGCTAATATCCGGGGCCGCCCTGTATACACTCACCAAGTTTTATGCAAATCGGACCATGGACTGCCGAGATACAGAAATTTGACCTTTGACCTCGATGACCTTGACCTTTGGAAAAATGAACCCCTCCAGCTAATATCTTGAGCCGCCCTCAACCTTCCCACCAAGTTTGGTGAAGATTGGCCCAAGGACCTGGGAGGAACAAACAGAAAAAAAATTCAAATTTGACCTTTGACCTCGATGACCTTTGACCCAATTGGGCCCATAAATCTTAATCAGGGATCAACCTGTATACACTCACCAAGTTTTATGTAAATCGGACCAAGGACTGTTGAGATATAGAAATTTGACCTTTGACCTTTAATAAATGAATCCCTCGAGCTAATATCCGGAAGTTCGGTGAAGATCGGCCCAAGGACCTGGGAGAAGTAGGGGAATAAACAGAAAAAAAAAACATGACCAACAGAAAAAAACCCATAAATTTGACCTTTGACCTCGATGACCTTTGACCCAATTGGACCCATAAATCTTAATCAGGGATCAACCTGTATACAATCAGCAAGTTTCATGCAAATCGGACCAAGGACTGCTGAGATACATAAATTTGACCTTTGACCTCGATGACCTTGACCTTTTAAATAATTAACCCATCGAGCTAATATCCGGGGCCGCCCTGTATACACTCACCAAGTTTCATGCAAATCGGACCAAGGACTGCAGAGATACAGAAATTTGACCTTTGACCTCGATGACCTTGACCTTTGGAAAAATGAACCCCTCGAGCTAATATCTGGGGTCGCCCTCAACCTTCCCACCAAGTTTGGTGAAGATCGGCCCAAGGACCTGGGAGAAGTAGGGGAACAAACAGAAAAAAAAACATAAATTTGACCTTTGACCTTGATGACCTTGACCTTTCAAAAAATAAACCCCTCAAGCTAATATCCGAGGCCGTCCTCCACCTTCCCTTCAAGTTTGGTGAAGATCGGCCCAAGGACCTGGGAGGAGTAGGGGAACAAACAAACAGACAAACGTTGCTCAAATTATATACTGAGAGGAACTAGAAACTTAAGTTTCAAACTTCCCATAGTTTGGTGGTTTGGCTCCGTAAAATCGATTTGAGAACTCTGGTAATTTCTTTCCTGCAATAAAAAGATTAGTCACAGCAGAATCGCCTTCAGACGGTCAGTAAAAGAATTACTGGAGGGTTCAAATCGATTCTTACGGGGTTCCAACTCAAAGTATGATAATTAAAAAACTTAAGTTTCTAGTTCCTCTCAGTATAGTATGATGATTTCCATGCTTTTGTGAGTTTAACGTCCAATTAATATGGCTATAGAACAGAAAAATGGTTAATTAGAAAGAAAAGAACAACGACAACAGCATAAAGCAACATTAGTGCTAGTCTCTAGTGAGCCGTGTTCATTCAATGACTGAGACGTGTTAAGTATTATTCCGAAGATCTTGGGCCTGTTATTTAGCTCTCATGTGAAATCAGAAACCGACATTGTAGCACTAGCTGCGTTGCTGTACCAGTATATGAAGACCCGGCTCAGTCGGTCATCCATTATTTGATCGCAGTTTCTTCAACGAGCACCTTAACATCAAGTCTGAGCCGTCTGTTGAGAAAACTAACAATGTGGTTTCCGAACAGGTCCGACACAAATCAGACTGTACACTCACAGAAGCAGGATAGAAGCTTGAAATTTCGGTTATAAGAAAGAAGTGTACTATCCTTGTAGTGAAAACAAAGGCGCTGATCAGCTTCGTTGTTACTGCAAAGCTGATCTGCGTCTTTGATTTCGCATATGCAGATTGTTGGTTTTCTCATTAGGCGGTTCAAATCTTTGTTTACAGGGAAACAAAAGCGAGGACTGTCAACGTAAACAAGCTTGAAAAATCAAGAGAGAAAAGTAATGACCCCACAAGCAAAGTAAAGGATGTTATTTTCGTTCATTTAAGTGGACCATTGACAGTGTTAGAGCGGAGACTAGCCAGTCGGGAGGGTCATTTCATGCCTAGCTCGTTACTACAGTCCCAGCTGGAGACATTAATGCCTCCAGACCAGGACGAAAATAGTGTTACCGTGGATATTGATGACACTGTGGATGATATTGTGGATGAAATCATACAGAAAATAAACCTAGCTACTGAAAAATAAATATTATTGAGCCGCGTCATGAGAAAACAAACAGTGTGGATTCCGAACAGGTTTCTACACAAACCGAGCTGTACAAGCACAGAAGATGGCTTGATGCTGGAAATATTTTGATTTAGAAAGTAGAGGAATTGTACTTCTCCGTGTAGCGAAAACAAAGGCGCTGACCAGCTTTAACTGCAAAGCTGACTTGCGCTTTTTTTCGCAATTATGTATGGAATGTTGGTTTTCTCATAATGTGGCTCATATATCTTGCGGAAAATATCATGGCGAGGGGTTGGGAGGGTGCAAACGGTTTCACACAAGCATTTCTGTACCAAAAAGACCAGATTTGAAGAAATTTTAATGTTTACTAATAACAGTTCTCTATCACTTGTATTATGAGTCAATGAACCCCGTCTCAGTAAGAACATGTGGTCATTTTATATCAAAGTCAGTTTTACCAAAGCATGTTTTATACCACAGATGCTTGAAGTTATACCCATAAAACATAATAATTAATGCTTCAAATGAGTGTCTACATGGCAATACGATGGGCTACGGTATTGCCATGGTAGGCACTATCATTTTAGGGCATATTTTAAGTTAGAGTTAAAGTACCGAGTAGAAAAAATAAGTAAAATACAGCGAGTCGAAGACGAGCTGTTTTTACTTATTTTTTCTGACGAGGTCTTTAACTGACTTGTAGTATGACAGAGCAGAAATTGACAGATCCGTGCTGTAACTTCCAATATCCGGAAGTTAATGTACGGTATTCAGCCCGCCTCCTTGTTTAGTATTGATATGTAGACCCACCTCATTTGATATTTAATTGTATTGGATTTAATGTTATGAAAACTTCAAAGGAAAAACAGAAAGTCATCCTACAAAAGAGAATGAGAGAATTTTCTGGATATGAAGTTCAGTATCATGCAGTTAAACATAGACATACTGATGACCAGCTGCATATGAACTATTCATACAAAAGATCAACACACATTCGATAAATGAGCCGCCTCATGGGAAAACCAACAATCTGCATAGGCGAAAACAAAGACGCGGATCAGCTTTGCGGTAACCGTGATATTGCTTTGGGCTTGTCTGTGTGTGGGTCTGCCGTAGTGAAAGGTTTCAGATCAGAGAAGCACAAATAGGTCCATCAGGCCTCTTGTCTTCGCTCTAAAAACGACATTAAACCGTTTAAATGGGTCAATTTCCCAAGGCTACCGACAGCCTTCACTTCATCCGGGTTGAAGGGTTAAAACATGGCTTTGGGATTGAGGTTTGACCCTACTTTGGCGTTTTGTCAGTCTATTTTAGACATAAGCAAGACAAAAAATACAAGGCTGAGTCGTTTTTATTACTTTGCAAATATTTATCTTTAATCAACGAAATCTATTTAGCACTTATAAGCATTGCCTTAAACTGAATTTTATCAATTATGGTCAATTGTCTAGTTTTATTCGTAGATAAAGTTACTGACGTCAAAAACAGCGCTAATTTAGCCAGACTTCAGTTGTTTTATGGATTATCTTGTAACGTCATTGGTTGGATTGACGGACACCCACGGGACAAGTTCTCGGTATAAAAAGGCCGAGTGTACGACGGAAAACTTCAATGGACATACTTTTATTTGGCTTCATTTTAAGGTGCAGGTACAGTGAAATTTTACTATCACATTTCCATGGCATTTGTTTAAGACTTTCTCAACTTCTTTATCTACATTTTTGGGTAATTTCATTTTTTGTGATACTTTATTATGTAATGAGCCGCTTCGTGGGAAAACCAACAATGTGGGTTCCGAACAGGTCGGATACAAATGAGGCTTTACAGTCACAGAAGCAGGCTAGAAGCTTGAAATTTTGCAGTTACCGCGAAGCTGATCTGCGCCTTTGTTTTCGCCTATGCAGATTGTTGGTTTTCCCATGAGGCGACTCTAATAATAATGGCATGAGCGAGTGTATGGCTTCCAGAAATCTGGGCCCAGTTGTTCAAAACTTTGTTAGCTTAACGCCCTCGTTAAGCCCTCACTTTGTTAATTATATGTCGACTTCAAAAGCAAATACACTATTATTTTTTTGTTGAAAAATTGTGAGAATCCGGCCTTCGCATTGCAAAGGGTTCCAACATTTTTTTCAACAAAAATAGCAGTGTACATGTATTTGTAAAATGCATGTTTGACATTTTAAGGAATCTTTAACTAACGACATCGTTAATTTTTCAGTCTCCTAGCTTGCCAAAGGTTCTGAGAACTCTGTATCATTCTGAGCACGTGCCTGCAAGCCCTTACAACATTGCCATGCGCATCATTATAAGTGTGATTACTTGGTCAATATTTTCCAGAACCCGCCATGATTTATTAAGTTGGTGACATTGACGAACGTCATTCAGGACATTCAGAGGCAAATTGGGGGTAGGTTATTATTTTTTTAGGCTTAGCCTAGGAGTCTAAATATTATGCAGAAGGAAAAATCAACGTTCTGTTTTCAGCATTCGCCGCTTTCCTAGAAACCATAATGACTAGTGCGTATTGCGCTTGCGTCACCTACGCTGCTCTCCTATTGGCGCTGCTTCATCACGTGACTGCGCAGAACAGTACAAGTATGACGGAGGTTGAGCAGGCCTCAGATAAATGTCCTATGGGAGCCAGCATGGACATGGAAAGAGACGAGCTTCTGGGAAAACTGTTTCCCGGCTTATTCGTCGACAAGAAGGACCTAAAGCCGAGGAAGATGAATCAAAACTTGGCAAAGATGGTGAAATGGAAATCAAGAAAGACGCTTAAAGCTGTGGCCTTTAGCAACGTACAAGACTGCTGTGAAATGTAAGGGTTATTCTTTCATGCAAATGGTGAATTAGAATATAATAAATGAGTTTTGAAACAACCGACCATCCTGGCTGGAAAACTTAAAACCACAAAATATCAAACAAACCAGCGACTCAGCGTCCGTAATCGGCACCACGTTCGGAACATTCATTTCGTATTTTACATTTTTTGTCAAATTCCGATTTTAAATGGGTTGTTATCTATACACGACATATAGCTGTTTATCGTGGTCTTCTATAGAATCAAACGACTTTCAAAGATGCCAAATTATTACTACATGTAATAATAATTACACGCATATTTACGGGTCTGCCTGTAAATGCAAATTATTCCCTTTTCTTGGCAGGGTTACGGAGGTGTTCAAGCCAATTGCTGTGGAGCACGGTGGTGCTACCTACGATGTTGTACACCTTAGTTCAGAGGAGCAACTAGTCACAATGACAAGTTGTGTGTAAGTGTTGTACCAACATTGACGCCTTCTTGTCGTTTGTAAATGTTTTTCGTTGTTTGAATAAAAGAGTAGCTGAGGGTCCTAAACCATTTGAGCCTGTGCATGAGAAAACCAACAATTTGGGGTTCCGACCAGGTCCCGAGGTTACAAAACTTTTTTCATGCTCAGCTCAGCTGAGACTAAAATTCATCCTGCTCATAAATGTTAAAATGCCAACAATTGTTGGCATTTTAACATTTATGAGCAGAATAAATTACTAGATTTTCAGTTTTGAACCTGAATCTTCCAGCAATCTTGACTATTTTAACATCTATGAGCAGTTGAAACTTCATGCTCAGCTGAGCTGAGCTTGAAAAAAGTTTTATAACCTCGAGGCCAGGTCCAACGCAAACCAGGCTGTACAGTCACAGAATAAAGCTAGAAGCCTGAAACTTTGGATAAAAATAGAATTGTACTATCCGAAGCTGCGAAGCTGTTACTGCGAAGCTGATCTGCGCCTTTGGTTTGGCCTATGCAGATTGTTGGTTTTCCCATGCGGGGTCTCATTTCGAATTGGGGCTTTTTACATCCGAAATCCTTTTAGGCCTTTCAGCCACTTAAAACCTATATTTCATTTATTTATACAATATTTAAAGAGGGTACATACTTAGCCAATGGCTAGTCTAGCCTGTAAGCGAGTGGTTATCGTTCGTACACACCGACGAACCATATGGGTGCGTTCAGGGTTCTCCCATCGGTTCCTATTGGTACCATTGGTAGCCATCGGTAGCCGTCGGTAGCCATTGGTATACCGCTGGATATCTTGTTGGTAGCCAATTCTCCCGCGAGTAGACAAGTGAGGTAGCGTCGGTAGCCTCGTTTTGATTACATTAAAGATGGCGGATAGCAATCCAACTACGGCGATCCTAATTGCACTTAAGATGCCTGTTGGTGATAATAGAACTAACAAAGTTCTAATGAAACAAGCACAGATCCCATTTATAGAACCAAAAGCCTATTCATCTACTATTGTGCAAAGATGGCTAGTTGTACAACACAACCAAGATACCACAGGAACATCAAAAGTTCCTTCTCTGTATTGACTGAAGGTCCACTAGGGAGCTTTCTCCATCTCCACTAGCAAAGATTGGAATGAGTGACGAGAGAGGCGAAAGTGGCTCTCAAAGTCATCCAAGGAATACATGCGAATGATTTGTTGATAGTAGTGCTCTATTCGCGGAACATCGTCTCGCCGTTGCTTAATTACTGCTAGCAAGACATCACAGTTTGTTACGCATGTAACAATACTAGAAGCAAGCTCATAGCTTTGATTTTGAAGCATAATCATTACAGGAATCACCTGCCTCGTTCTTGGTGGTTGATTATCCGCCATGTTTGTTTACCTATTGGCACCAATTTTCGTTCAGAGTTAGTTGGTTGCCGATGGTGCCATCGGTTACCGATGGTACCATCGGTAGCCGTTGGTAAGTACACTCGGTTACCGATGGGAGAACCCTGAACGCACCCTATAATAAGTTTAGCACCCTGCACCTTGTGTATCTCCGGGTATCTGACGTTGAACACTTGGAGGGTGTAATAATGTATCATAAAGCATATTTAATAACACAATATTTACACAGAAGTGAGCATGTTTCGTGGTTAAAATATGGAAACTCGAAAATTAGAGAGCATTTCAAACTTTGGTACATGTTTCTACTTTCTATTTTTCAATTAGATGATGATGATGATGATGATGATGATGATGATGATGATGATGATGATGATGATTTTAAGACGATGATCGATGCTAAAAGTTGTTCCCTCCTATTTTCAGGAATGTCAACACCGCGTGTAGCAGTAGTGGGAAATGTGTTCACCGTCTGGGTTACAACTGGGTTCTGGTCTGGGACCCGGCCCTGGCCTACTATCCGCCCGTCAAGTTTGTACCTATGTCAGTGTATGTGGGTTGCGACTGTCAGTAATCAATACTCACCAGTTTCCGACGTAGCTCGCGGGAGGGGACTTACAACATAATATATTATATATTCGAGACATTTTAAGTGTGGGCTTACGACCAATCAGATAATTTCCCTTTCTCAGTGGCATTTTGCTTAAAGACTTGGAATTCACTTAGAAAACCGTATCTCCGCACAGGACACAAAATGGGTTGTACAGGCTTGATAGAATTTGAACAAGGGCAAGGATTTGAACTATCGGGAGGGATTATTGAAATTGCTCGTATGATATATTTCTCATGTTACTTATTGCTTGGCGCGACAGCGTCAAGCAATTGAAACGGAATGAGGATTTCTTCTCAATCTGTTGGGCTTTTCCTTTAATCTGTGGGGTTTCCCTTTGACATCCAGGGGCCTGGTTCCAGTCGCAATGTTTTATACACTTCTTGCATAATAAATCAATTGAAGACGGAAACCAGACTTGCTCTCCGCCGTTTTTATTAGGACTTGTGGGAAGAATGACGTACTTGAGAGAGAGAGAGAGAGAGAGAGAGAGAGAGAGAGAGAGAGAGATTCCGTTACACTTTCATAGGCTAGAAACGGCTCTGTGTGCATAAACATAATGGACAAGTGGGATAAAATATGTTGATTTCCGACCCACACTAATCAGTCATTAAGTAGGCATAAGCCACAGTACTGCTTGCAGAAATTAGAGGTGTTTCGGAGGCGAACAGACACGGTCCAATGTATGGAAGTCGTGTACATGGTTTACTTGGTGTGAATTGTGTCAGTGAAAGTGGGGTCCCTTTGATCACGGTGCGAGACCTTCTGCTTGCGGTTTGCCAGATGATTTTTCTTGTGGACCTCCCGTTTTCGTTCCACCCACTTATATGAGCTGAAATTATCTTAAAAGGGACATAAAATTGAATTAAAAAAGAAAAAAAAGGCCGAGTGGACTTGGTAAGACCGAAAAGTAAAAAGGCAGAGATGACCTGCTTCCTGGATTTCCTGTTCGGTAATTAGTGGACCCTTATGGCCCCGATCTCAGCATACGCAAAATGGTCTACATCCGAACTTTGCTTAAAAGAAAAATGATGATTGGCTGGATTTCATTAAACCAATCACTGCTAACGTTTAAAACATCACATGTTTTCGGCTTACCGAATGACTAATTAGTGTAGATCGGAAACCAACCTGTGTAGTCATGCGGAGTGTTCGGTATTTTTCGTAGGTTCCCAGCCAAAATCCTATCGTATATTCGGCTCGTCGAGACGAGCCGAAAACATTTTAGTTGGCGTTCTGGACGGATAATGCTAAAACCCGGAACTTTGTCCTAGGACCGACCAAGTACGAAAGCTTGAAATCCACCGTTCATGACCGATGCGACCCATCGAGTTACCGAAAAACTCCACAAACCTACGAAAAACCACAACACACGGACAAATATTGGTATATACAGACTAGCCAAGCGTTCCTTTTAACAAGGAAAATTTATTGTAAGTTGGGATTGATTAAATTCCACCATTGTAATTACATCCTGATCGGGAAGCTCTGCAGCAGCAAAGTGCAAGTCACGTTTGGTAAGTTATTTTGTACCTATGTTTATGTGCAATAAATAAAGTGCTGATGTCAATGAGTTGCATGTGTGCCAGTTTTAACTCCTTTAAGCCTGGAGTCCCTTTTATGGGACATAGGCAAACAGAATAGCCCCAGATGTGACGCCGCATAACGCGGCGTCTCATATGGAGCTACTCCGTTTGCTTAGAGAGTTTTCATCGAAAAATTGAATAGAATTTAAAAATCATCCCTGACGCCCCTAAAATGAAGAAGACTCACCCTAAAAATATGGGTTAAGTACATCTTCGTGTTAGTTGAAGCTAGCCGGATGCTTTTCTTGTTTGGTTAAAAGCTAGTCATCTTGCTCTATAAGCGTGATGTAAAAATGTACACTGACGTCAATAAAACGCCTCATCGAAAATGTTGCATAACTTGGTCATTCGATACACAATATGAACGAAATTTTCATTTTCTTTACGTTCTCTCTTATGGTATATCATAAACCGAATTTGGTTAAGATGCGCACTTTTCTCAAAACTTGCGTTGGTGAACCATTTTTAAAATGAGTGACGTGAAAATTCCGTGTTACAAACTCAAGAATATCAAACTTTTGAAAAATAACTACTGAACTAAGTTGAAATACTGAAAATAACATCGGGACTTTTCACAAGAAAAGAAACAGACAGTAGCCCTCGGGCAATATTACCTGCCTCGAGTGAACAAATCGTCATGTCACCCTCACTCAAGGGCAACGATTCTATATTGTATCATCCTCGTAGTATCCTTAGAAAATATACATCTTTGAAGCAACTTGACGTTAGTCAGCGTTTCAACTCGGCTATATTGTATCTGAGAAAGCAACACATTCATGGAAAATTCATTATTTTATTAGTTTTTGCCGTATACAATGCTTTCAAACCATGTGGTAAAGTACGGAACGAACTTTCGTAACACCCTGGCCTCTGTTATGTGATACAAAGCATTTCAAATACCAGTAGCTCATCTATGCGGAAACTATATTTAGAACGCGAACAGCCATGGCGCTGTTTTTTTGCATCATTATGATTTGTTCCGTTCATACAAAACAAAGTATAGTGTGTCCCAGCGGGCACATGAGGTCAAAATGACGCCATATCGACGTCGATGCGACGTCATATGACGTCGCATCGGCGGCGATCTGACGTCATTCTGACGTCATGTGCCTGCTGGGGTAATTCCTCTCTTTCTAATAACGGTCACAAGAAACAAGAAGTTGTTGACAAACACAACTATACAAAGACGTAATTGCGTTCAAATCATTCCTCACAAAATATTTACATCATGATATTGCAACCAATCGCTTTAATTCTAGCTCTACCAGACGTCCATGGGAGACGATCAGTCAACCGTCAGGTTGGTTTGCTGCGAAATGTTTGCTTAAGTATTGTTTTTTATTAAATGTCCCAGTCAACAGTTATTCGGTCATATCGAGATTGCTGTGGGACTTCTTTCCAAAATCGGCAGTTACTTTAGTCCAATTACATGCTCAGTGTTTTGCAACATGGTCAGATGGGCAAACAAAAGGAAAGACGGACGAAATACACACAACTACACCGCGTAACGTTCCTCAAGCACATAGGTAAACCGACAAGCAGCAACAGGTCCCGGGGTTATAAAACGTTTTCCACGCTCAGCTCAGCTGACACTAAAATTTATCCTGCCCATAAATGTTGAAATGACAACAATTGCTCATAAATGTTAAATGCAATAATTTTATTGTTGGCATTTTAATTTTAATATGCAGGATAAATTACAGGTTTTTGGTGATCTACACCTGAAATTTCAATTTATTTCGGCTACTTCACCTTATGAGCATTTTGAATTTCATGCAGAACTGAGTTGAGCATGAAAAAAAAAATCTCGGGCAAAGTGTCAGTAGAGCGTCTGTTTAAAATGGACATCGTGTAATATGTTTATATGGTGAAACATTGCAGGTAAGTATCCTTTTATATAAATATTCGGTTTGTTATTATAACCAATGTACTATTGAATACTTTTAAAGACGTTTGCAATACTTTCTTCTTCATTAAGCTTTGATGTAACAATTTGATGTGATCATGATATTTTTGTTTACTGAAGAGCAGAAGAGTAGTTCACCTATCGCCTGCACTCAGAAAAAAACTGCTGTTTTGTGACAGTTTATACTTCTTTCTTTAAGGATACAGCAGTAAAACAAAGGTATTTACAGTTTATAATGAAGTAATTTTCTTTAAATTAAATAGTTTGTTGGATGTTAGAACTTTCAAATATAAAAGGAATAGATTCCGTAAAACTATTCTTCGGAACATGTCTGTTTTCCACGTGTTTAATTATGTGTTTGAACTTTCTTTACATGTGTTTTACTGCTCGTGCTTCGTCGCACTGTGTTCACTGCACGCGCTTGAATGCGTGTTTTAAAACACGCGTTTTCGAGACTGCGCGTGTTTCATTGGTATATCTAAATTGCACGCGTGTTTCGTTTCATTCATATATGATGTGTTTCAGTGCCATAGCAATGCTTCTCCCAGGATTCCATTGTACCGTTGTTCTGATCTCTCTACTCTGCCTGTTCAGTGTAAAACCCGGTACGGCCGGTAACAATGGGCACTACCACAAACAGTGGTGGAAACACCACAACAAGTGTCCAATGGGAGCTACCAAAGCTTCAAAATTAGAGACTTTGCTTGGCGACCTGTTTCCCGGTCTGTTCGTTGGTCTGTCTGAACTTACAGCGGTTGTTATGAACACCACACCGCCCGCGGATATAGATAATGCAACAACAATTATAGACCTCCCAGAGCCGGAACTACTAGTAAGCACAACCATGGAAGCAGCAACACATATGGAGCCGGGACAGGTAACACAGGAACCAACTCCTCCGGGTGGACCGGGACCCAGAGCCAACTACGGCTGCTGCGAGATGTAAGGGCATTTTCAACCTATTAAACACCTGAAAAATAAAAGTCACTTAGAGATAAAATGTGATACAAAGGCTGGGTTGTAAAATTTAAATGCCATATGTCATAATTTTTTTATACGGGGAAAAATACCAGGGACGATAACACGATTGCTGGCGCTACAAACAGTCAAATAAGTTGTCTCCCATATACTAGCTCATTGCACCAAATGCTACATGTACTTTATTTTTTTTTAGATGGTTTTAACCGTTAAAGGTGAGACTTGCTTAATTTGGCCCATTTACATGGAAAGATATAGCCTATGTATGCCCTAATAATAACCTTAGCAAAATTGCATGAACAGTTGCATGAAATCGTACACAGTCACGATAGAATGGTAAAGTTCCAACCATGAAATGCATTTTGTTTTGTAGAATAACCCAGGTAATTAAGCCAGAGACGTTGAGGCAGAATGGCAGAAGTTACACAGTTGTTCACCTCAATAACGGAGAACAGGATCAGCTTGTAACGACGTCAAGTTGCAGGTAACGTAGATAAAGTGTTCAGATGTAACATTTTTACGTTTCAGGGAAAGGCAGATAATCAGGCCTTTAACAGTACCATTTAAAGGAGACACTTATAGAGTTGTCGATCGTGACGAAGGTCGCCAGGTACAGTTAGTTACCACGTCAAGATGCAGGTATACGTATGCTCAAACACGCTTGACATGACGGGAAGGATATGCCTTTTGCTTTTGAGAATGAGCTGTCTTTTTGTGATTAATGAGCGTCGTGAAAGTGCAGTTATAGCAAATGCAGTAACTTTTAAATTCATTTTGTGAGCCTTGTTCCAGTGTCAATAATTTATGTGTGACTTTTGACCATATTATTTTTACACCACAAGCAATAGTACAAATAATATATCAACCAAATCGCCCATAGCACCCAGCATAACTAATTCATATTTGGTTTGGTTAAATAACATTGCACAGCTGAACTGCGCCTTTGTCAGTTTCGCGTAGATGAAACTGTTTTTCTGCACAAAGCAAAACTATGTATAAGATAGCAAATAACGCAGCTCCTATCTACTTAACGGATTTGTTCCAGTTTAGAAGCAATGAAAGTAATGTGAATTATTCACAGTTAAATTTACGAATTATTTTTGCTCCAAAATATAGATTGTAGGTACTCGTGATCGTGTACCCACAATCTATGTTTTAAGCAAAAATAAGAAAAATATATATAGAAAAATCCGACTTAAAATTTTCACTTTATACAACTTATGAACACTGTATATTACATTTGGGTGTGTTTCGTAATGTATTTCAGGACTACGTTTGCTCGGTGTAACACCAGTGGGAGGTGTGTGAACAGGAAAGGCTACAACTGGGTTCTCGTCTACGACCTCACAGTTAACTACTACCCTCCTGTCAGGTTTATTCCATTACAAATCAACGTGGGGTGTGAATGTTTGTGATACTGACCAGACTGGGACACGGGGCGAAGTGGAGATGTAACCCTACGCATGAGAAAACCAACAATTTGGGTTTCCGACAAGGTCCGACACAAACCGGCCACGGAAGCAGGCTAGAAGCTTGAAATTTTGGGTATAAGTGGGAGAGGAACTGTACTATCAGTGTAAAGAATACAAATACGCTGAATAGAGAATTTGTATACGGTCATGCATTGTATTTATTTATTTATTTTTCGTTTGTTTTCTAACAGCGAACATAACCAAACACAGAGAAATACACAGAAAATATATTATACTTAAAGTCAATTCTGAACAATTAAAGGACAATGCAAAATAAATAAATAAATAAATAAATAAATAAATAAATAAATAAATAAATAAATAAATAAATATATATTATCGTCTTCCCTTATTTGCCACCTAAACACTACCTGCTATTCAGCATTTCTAAAACCTGACTGTTCACAGTCCATCTAAACTGGTCAAAATAAGTGAAGCCCCAGCTGACAGACTTACTGCGATGCAAAAACCTCCGAATTTGTTTTTCCATAAGTTTTGACTAAATAAGCGTGTGTTTTTTTCATGCAATGAAGCAATTAAGCATAAAGTCTTCTTCAAAATAAGGGTTGATTTTCATTTATTTCAGGCTTTTTTCAGTAGACTGACACAAGTTTCAGTAGATATCACGAAGATCCACATATTATTCCTATAGTAAAATTGGCAAAAATTGAAATTTTCGAAATAAACAGTAGCATTATGGCTATGGAGAAAATCTGACATGAGGCTTCACATATTTTGAACAGTTTATTATTTTAGCAAAGTTTTCCAAAGGTACAGAATAAAAAGTTACTCCCCTATAGTGTTCTTTATCATTTGCATTTCCCCATTTATAATCAATCGGGCCTCTCAATTACCTCTAAAAATCCTATATCAACAACAGTAATAAGAGCTGGAATACTTCAGTTCTTATGTTAGTTTTTGTAAACGTTGGGAATTAGATCGAAAACACAGGAGACAGAATAAAGTTGTAATTGTGTGTTTTATTTAAGTTCAATGAATCAACGTTGTATATCAAACAGTTCCTTCCAAAGCAAGCATGTAGTAATTGGCACTATCCAAATTGTACATGTATATTCAAGTTCTCAATAATTTTAACACTTTTGTAATTTCCGTGATGATATTGTACTGGTAAACTCCAAGCATCAATTTTGAATAATTTTTTTACGTCTTAACTCTGTAGTTGGAAAATCCTAACTGTTAGAACAAAATTCAAGAAACATGAAATTCGAACAATAATTACCAGAGGACCAATGGTCCTGTAAACGCTCACCTGAGACCTGAGATATATACCAATAAACTTGTTTGACTAGAATGGTAATATACATGTATATAACCCCAGGGCAGGGTCAGGGCAACCTCTGGAGTCAATTTCTTTAATAAATCATAAAGATTCAGTCATTTGCGAATTTACTGCAAGTTTTGCCCTTCAAATGACATTATAACAATTTTCCCCATTCAAATGCTTAGGCAACCTAAGTTGACCTTGCCATAAAAAAGGTCAAGATCATCCCAGGGTCATGATTTATATAAACTTTGAAGAGCTCCATTGCTTGATGCTTCATGCCAAGTTTCAAAATCATAGGCCTTCTAGTACTGGAGAAGAAGATTTTTAAGGGTTTTTGCTATTTATAGCCATGGCGGCCATCTTGGTTTTTTTACCTTGACCATTTATACAAACTTTCATTCACTCTTCCTAAGAATGTTCCACTTAAAAGTTTGGCTTTGATTAGCCCAGCGGTTTCAGAGAAGATGTTTCAATATTATGGTCATACACATGTATATAGCCCCAGGGCAGGGGCAGACAACCTTCTGGGCCCAAAATATTTTCATAAACATAAATCTTCTGTCCATTTGCTCATTCTTAGCAAGTTTTTTGCCATTAAATGACATTTTCCTATTTTTTCCCATTCAAATGCATGGGCGGCCTAAGTTGACCTTGCCGTAAAAAGGTCAAGGTCATCCCAGGGTCATGATTTATATAAATTTTGTAGAGCTCCATTGCCTGATGCTTCATGCCAAGTTTCAAAATCATAGGCCTTCTGGTTCTGAAGAAGAAGATTTTTAAGGGTTTTTGCTATTTATAGCCATGGCGGCCATCTAGGTCATGTGACCTTGACCATTTATATACAATTTCATTCACTCTTCCTAAGAATGCTACACATAAAGTTTGGCTTTGATTGGCCAAGCAGTTTCAGAAAAGAAGATCTTTGAATATCACTGTAATATACATGTATATTGCCCCGGGGTGGGGGCAGACAGACCCCTGGGGTCCAAATTTTTTTTAGAATCACCAATCTTAAGTCCATTTGCCCATTTCCTGCAAGTTTTTCCCTACAAATGACATTTTAACACTTTTCCCCATTCAAATGCATGAGCGACCTATGTTGACCTTGCCGTAAAATAGGTGAAGGTCATCCCAGGGTCATGATTTATATAAACTTTGTAGAGCTCCAGTCACTGATGCTTCACACCAAGTTTCAAAATCATTGGCCTTCTGGTTCTGAAGAAGAAGATTTTTAAAGGTTTTTTTTTTCTATTTATAGCCATGGCAGCCATCTTGGTCATGTGACCTTGACCATTTATATAAACTTTCTTTCCCCCTTCCCAAGGATGCTCCATATGAAGTTTGGCTTTGATTGGCCAAGCGGTTTCAGGGGAGAAGATGTTTCATTATTATGGAAATATACATGTATATAGCCCCGGGGCAGGGACAGACAACCCCCCAGGGGCTAAAATTTTCCATTAACATTTATCTTCTGTCCATTTGCCTATTCCCAGTAAGTTTTACCCATTAAATAGCATTTTACCATTTTTTTCCCATTCAAATGCATTGGCGACCTAAGTTGACCTTGCCATAAAATAGGTCAAGGTCATCCTAGGGTCATGATTTATATAAACTATGATGGGCCTTCATCCCTGATGCTACATACCAAGTTTCGTGGAAATCGGCCCACTGGTTCTGGAGAAGAAGATTTTTAAAGGTTTTTGCTATTTATAGCCATGGCGGCCATCTTGGTCATGTGACCTGGACCATTTATATAAACTTTCGTTCCCCCTTCCTAAGGATGCTCCACATGAAGTTTGTCTTTGATTGGCCAAGCGGTTTCAGAGGAGAAGATCTTTGAAATTGTGAACGACGACGACGGACGACGACGGACGACGGACGCCGGAGCATGGGCATACTATAAGCTCACCTGTGAGCCTTCGGCTCAGGTGAGCTAACCAGAGGACCATTGGCCCTGAGAACGCTCACCTGAAGCCTGATCTTGGAGAATTAAGTCATCATGCAATGACCTTGAATACTCACACACCTTCATTGACTTCACAAGTTGTCTGCATCTGCAAAGTTTCAGGTCTCAGGCTGCAATAGTTTCCAAACCCAGTGATTTCTGAGAAAACCATAATTTTAATTTTGATATTTAAATGACCTTGGGTCAAGGTCAACAAATGACCTTGGCCTTCATTAATTACTTACCTTCATTGACTCCATTAGTTGTCTGCATCTAGCAACTTTCAGGTCTCAGGCTGCAACAGTTTCCAAAATATCCATTGTTTTCGCCTTTTCCCATGTAAAAGCCTATGTTTCCAAAATTGACCTTGCCGTAAAATAGGTCAAGGTTATCCTAGGGTCATCATTTCAACAAACTATGATGGGCTGGAGTCCCAAATGCTACATACCAAGTTTCGCGTAAATCGGCCAGCCGGTTCTGGCGAAGAAGATTTTTGAGTTGTTTTTATCATAGTTGGGCATGGCGGCCATCTTGGTCATGTGACCCGAATTTCGCGATCACACTTTCGTTCCCCCTACCCATGGACGCTCCACATAAAATTTCACTTTGATTGGCCAAGCAGTTTCAGAGAAGGGATCTTTGAAAAGTTTGTATGGACGACAGACTGGCCAAGGTCAAGAGATGACCTTGACCTAAATTAATCACATACCTTCATATACTCCATTAGTTGTTTGCAGGTCTCAGGCTGCAACAGTTTTCAAAAATCCATAGTTTTCACTTTTCCCATGTAAAAGCCTATGTTTCCAAAATTGACCTGGCCGTAAAACAGGTCAAGGTCATCCTAGGGTCATCATTTGATCAAACTATGATGGGCTGGAGTCCCAAATGCAACCTACCAAGTTTCATGAAAATCGGCCTGCCGGTTCTGGAGAAGAAGATTTTTGAGTGGGTTTTACCATATATGGGTGTGGCGTCCATCTTGGTCATGTGACCTGAATTTCAGGATCAAACTTTCGTCTCCCCTACCCATGGATGCTCCACATAAAATTTCACTTTGATTGGCCAAGCAGTTTCAGAGAAGAAGATCTTTGAAAAGTGTGTATAGACGACAGACAGGCCAAGGTCAAGAGATGACCTTGACCTAAATTAATCACATACCTTCATCTACTCCATTGGTTGTTTGCATCTACCACTTTTCAGGCCTCAGGCTGCAATAGTAAAAATCCATAGTTTTCCTTTTTCCCATGTAAAAGCCTATGTTTCCAAATTTGACCTTGCGGTAAAATAGGTCAAGGTCATCCAAGGGTCATCATTTTATCAAACTATGATGGGCTGAAGTCCCAGATGCTACATACCAAGTTTCGTGGAAATCGGCCCAACGGTTCTGGAGAAGAAGATTTTTGAAGGGTTTTTACCATATATGGGCGTGGCGGCCATCTTGGTCATGTGACCTGGATTTCGCAATCAAACTTTCGTCTTCCCTACCCATGGATGCTCCACATAAAATTTCACTTTGATTGGCCAAGCAGTTTCAGAGAAGAAGATCTTTGAAAAGTGTGTATGGACGACAGACTGGCCAAGGTCAAGAGATGACCTTGACCTAAATTAATCACATACCTTCATCTACTCCATTAGTTGTTTGCATCTACCACTTTTCAGGCCTCAGGCTGCAATAGTTTTCAAAAAATCCATAGTTTTCACTTTTTCCCATGTAAAAGCCTATGTTTCCAAATTTGACCTTGTGGTAAAATAGGTCAAGGTCATCCAAGGGTCATCATTTTATCAAACTATGATGGGCTGAAGTCCCAGATGCTACATACCAAGTTTCGTGGAAATCGGCCCACCGGTTCTGGAGAAGAAGATTTTTGAAGGGTTTTTACCATATATGGGCGTGGCGGCCATCTTGGTCATGTGACCTGGATTTCGCGATCAAACTTGAAATGCCACTACCCAAGAAGGCTCTACATAAAATTTCAACTAGATCAGCCAAGCGGTTTCAGAGAAGAAGATCTTTGAAATTGTGGACGACGACGACGACGACGACGGACGGACGACGGACGGACGCCGGATCATGGCCATCCTATAAGCTCACCTTGTGAGCCTTCGGCTCAGGTGAGCTAAAAAAAGGTTACGCCCCTAAACGTTCATGTATACATATTTTCAACCAATGAGTTTTCAGTATTCACATGAGATGCTCGCTTCACAAAAACTGTGAAAACAAACAACAACAAAAATGGTTGCCGCCGCCGAAGTGGCACTTTGAGCGTGATTTGCATCTCAATGTTTTCAAATATGTTTGTACAGCAGATTGAGAACTTAACAAGCCTATTCTTCAATTCAGCTTACAGCTTCTTAACGTAATTGTCAAATCGTACCTCAAAACATGCTTAAAGCCAGTCAATTAAAATCAAGAATTAAACACCTTTTGCTTTGTTTTAAACGTGTGAAATAAAGTAAAATTATCTTCATTGACTTAAAGTCCGCAAATCAAAAATAAGGATGACAATTTCAGATTCAGCTCATCATTTCAAACATTTTGATACCAAACAAGACTGATAAAATACAAAATTCATTTATACACAAAGTATCAAAAATCAGCATCATGATAACTGACTTGTACTAATACGGCGACTGATCTAGGACATATCCACGTATCAGCGGCGTATCGCTCACGTATCTATGAATATTTCGATATGCCGAGGTCTGAGGCGTACTTTGTTCAAGCGACGTATGTACCACGTACGTGTGACGTTCCTGCTACGTTCCCGTGGCGTATCAGTGACGTATCTGTATTTGTATGGAATTTCCCTTTCGTATGTACGGCGTATCAAGGCGTATGTGCTACGTACGTGTGACGTATGTATGGCGTATGAAGTGTGCGTGTGACGTATCTACGGCGTATGTACTACGTTCCATTCTTATCTGCGGCGTATCCGTTCTGTACCAAGTGCTTTTAATGCCTATGAGAACCAACGGTTGTGTTCACTTGCACATTACAGTTATCAATTATCAGAGGTCGAAGATGCCATCGGAGAAATCTAAATAATCTAGATTAACACCGAAGAAAAAATGACGAGGGGGAGGGGGAAAACATCTCCAAGCTCCCCATCCTGTCGTGAGACGACATGAACAAAGACAGAGGCTACACCGAACGTAGCCCTGAAAGAACTTGCACGGCACCCCGAACCATGAGAAACATCTGATCCATGACTTCGAAAAAACGAAAACATTTATATAAAAGCATTAAGATTCTCTTGGAACGCCACAAAATATTCCTATTTACTCCTAATACGTCACACATACTCCACAGCAGCGAAACGAACGTAGCACATACGTAGCACATAGCGGCCATTGATACGCGAGATGCGCCACACGTACGTCGCTGATACGCCGTAGATACGAAAAGAGAGTCTAGGATATGCCACACATACGTCACACATACGTAGCAGATACCGAAAAGTACGCTGTGCATACGTCACGGTTACGTGGCATGTTAACCGCGACGTATGTGTGGCGTATCAGGAGTATGAGCTACGTATCTACGGCGTACCTGCCACGTTACTTTCGTATGTACCACGTATGGGTGACGTATGTACGGCGTATCGGACCTGCCACGTACGTGCTACGAATTTTTAAGTGTACACATAAAAAAACGTAGCACCTCGGCGTATGAGCTACGTATCGAGGAGTATGAGCTACGTATGTTAATGTATATACGACGTACGCGTGACGTACCTTTCGTATCTTGATACGCCGTAGATACGCGAGTCGATACGCAATACAGTAATGACATCATTTCCGCAAACGGTTCTCGTCAAAGGCTGCTCCTCGCAATACTATTTCATATATCAAAAAGGGCTTGGCATGCACTTGTCAACAATTTATTATTCTTTCATATGCAAGTAAGATTTTTATACTCACACTTTCCGTCTGCACCCTGGAAGCCCAAATATAAGGGTCCCATGCGTCCCCATTTCCGCACACCTGTCCCCAATTCCACAAACGCAATCAGATCAGTAAAATTCACAAACACAGAAGTGAAGGAAACTCTTCTTTGTGTATAAAATGGTTGTAGAGAACTATGACAAGGCGCATCGTAGTATAATACACTTCCGCTCTGCCTAAGACCTAACCAAATCAATGGATCATGTTCGACGAACAACGTTATTACAACGTATATTCCAGATTTTCACTGGACCTGATAACCAGGTAAAAAGTTTTTTTTTTTTTTTTTTTTTTTTTTTTTTTTTTTTTTTTTTTTTTTTGTTTTTTTTTTTTTCCTTGATGGATTCCTGTTCTATAGGCATTGTCTTAAAGAATCTGACCGACGATACTTTTTCATCATTGAGGGTTTTGAGAAAATGAAGATGGCGTACGTCCAATATGTCTGCCAGTACAGGATTTTCAACTACAATTATTATTAGTTATAATGATTTTAAATATGTTTGTGCTTATTTTGTCATCAAATCATGGAGGATGATTAAAGGTGAAACTTTACTCGTTTTGAGAAGACTGTGAACATCAAACTTTTCAAGATGGTATCCAAAATGGCCACCAAAAATAGATTGTTCAACCAAATCATTAGTAACAATGATCAAAATGTAATTTCTGTATTTATCTTGAAAGTATGCAGTAATGGTTTTCGTCAACGTTAGAACATAGAATGTTCGCCGCAACTTGACGTAAATTTTCACAAAGTCGATAAACCATGACACATAGGCCAAGGACATCACGTCAAGGTTGTAGAGTATGTCAAGGAAAACATCTAAGCACGGTTTCATGCGTACCGCTTTCATTGCTACAGAGAAATATAGAACGAATTGTGGACGGACGAGCGCTCTTGTTATGAATGGTTCTTATTTGTAAATACGACTCCTCGAAAACAAATGCCCTACGAAGACTCTACCGGGTTTGGGGATGGGGGCTTAGTTCCCTGCTCTCTGAAAGAAAATTGCCTTTCTCCCCAGCTCCTAAGAATGTGTTCGTCAAATCCCTGCTCCCTAACACCCCCCCCCCCCCCTAGAATCTAGTTCTCCATAGATCCCTGAAAATAAATTACCCTTCCCCCCAGATCCCAAAAGCCCTGAGAGGCCCCCACAAAGCCTGGAGTAAGGATATGCACTGCTGTACATGCACCTATTGTCTGTAGTAACAAAACCATGTTGATCCATGTATTTTTAATTGTATTAAGACAGAGTAATCTGTGAATTATTATCGAGCAACATAATTCCTAGGTCTGCCCAACCATTTGTACAGAATTCCTCTTTTATTAACATGACTTTCCTGGTCATTCTGGACACGAACTGCCGGGGTTACATAATTCCATGTTTACATGAATTGTTGGTAATAAGGTGTGCCACAGTCAACATTTTTACAGTCAGTTTCGGCCGGAGCTACCAGCCTAATGCACTAGACATTTGTAACCACGGCCCCACCCTCGGGGAATAGCGGGGACAATCCCCGCTAAAGCCCCCGGGTGACCCTGTGGGGACTGTTTGTTGGCAAAACCACTGCTGTTTTCCCCCGCAGCCTGGTATAGTTTTCATTTTACATTTTCTTGGCCCTTTTTGCATTTATAAAGAAAACCCCGGGTATTTCCCCAGCACTGCCGTGACATAATTTTGATCAAGACCCCGCTCATTCCCGCCCTGCCCCGGGGTGGGGACCGTGATGACAAATGACTAGTGCATAACCCAAAAGCTGTGGGAAGTTTATGCGTCTTGCTCGAGCCTTTGATACGACGCTCTACCACCGAGCCACTGCGCTCCTCCCATGTATATAACTATTGGTGAAAAATGAAAGAAGAGTCGAGAGTATAAGATCTACATTATTTATCTTCTCTTTCTGAAACAACAATTATAATGTGGACACTGGAATAGCATAATCTATGGATATTCGCTTAAAGGTCATTCAAATTGCCATCCTAGCATCATGAAAATCAAGTTTGCGAAACTGAGGACGCACCATGCCCTTCTTTGATATGGAATAAAGCTTTACAGCATTTATAAATTATCAATTAATTTTCATGAATACATACCTGACAAATTTGCCTTCCTTCCTGGAATACAAATGTGTTGTACAATTCAAACGTGTAGCAGCAATTACGTCATTAATTGGATGTCAAAAAATCGAAACGTGAAAAGCGACTAAAATAGATCTACGAATTTGACGGTTGTGGCCCGGTATTCCGAGGGCCCTATAGTCCGAGGGCCCGATAGTCCGAGGGCCCGATGGTCCGAGGGCCCGATGGTCCGAGGATTTATGGAATAAATCCAATACCAATATTCTGATTCTCCGACTAGCGGGCCCTCGGACTATTGGGCCCTCGGACTATCGGACCCTCGGACTATCAGGACCCTCGGACTATTGGGCCTCGGACTATCGGACCCTCGGACTATCAGGATCTGCAACATTTTCCAAGGTTTTCACACACACACACACACACACACACACACACACACACACACACACACACACACACACACACACACACACACACACACACACACACACACACACACACACACACACACACACACACACACACACTATGCTAAAATGAGCGAAAACATTCCTACACCATCCGAACATCTGTGATTGCTGTTTGTCATTAGCAAGTGCTTATCAGTTACGTGCCATTGATTACAGGTGTTTCTTAAAGCAAAATGCAACTGGCATTCAAGTATTCACTATCACGACGAAGCGTTTGGCAATCATGATGGAAATATTCTAAATCAGAAGAGTTCAAGCCCCAAATTTGGTAGCGAGGGAGAGCAAGTGTAGGCGAAACGGGAGCATCCCCAGCAGATAAGGGTTTGTTTGATTTGGTTGAAGTCCCACCAATAGCTAAGGTCATCAGGTTGCATATGGAGACGGGACCTCGGTTTATAGTCTCATCCGACAGACCGGAGAAACCCGGGTTCGAACCTGCGACCGCTAGTTTACAAGGCGAGTGACATAACCACAGCAACCCTCAGCCCAATAGCGCTACATCATAGCAGCAGCCCTCTTGGCAATTTGATGCAGCTTTTCTCTGCTCTATCATCGACGTACGTGAAGGGCTGAAGTCTATAAGAGGCTTTTTTGGTCTCAATTTTCTGAAAATATGAAGCTTTATATTTTATGTAGATTCCACCCACATCACAAAGGTGATATGAAAGTGAGAAAATGCTATTTTTCAAGATTTTTAACAATTTTTTTCTGCATGCTTTGGAGCTTTGAATAAAAATATAGGTGGTCTACGGAGTATAACATTTGTTTCTGTATATCAAAATGTTCGTCTTGGTCTGTATATATATAGTTTTTTGTTGGTCCTCGGGTGGTGCGATATTTAAATGTCCATTTAAAGATAGGGAAATGACAGAAAAATGATGAAACAAGCCATTTCTTACATATTAAAGTCTTAGAACAGCTTATTTAGAGTCGAACCTAGTCGTATAGCATGTATGAGTCCCGTCGTGATCCGGTTCATACACATCCATCAAGCATTCAAAGACGGTTGTAAAATTCCAATAAAGAGTTTTTTTCTTATTCCTCCAACATACTTGCATTTGCATTTGAAACACTGTAAATGGGGAAGATATTGAAACCACCCCCAGAACATGAGTAAAAACCAAAAATGTTTGTTCACATTTAAAACCCTCAAGTTTGCATCATTAGTTTGTTGTCTATGAAAATAAACCTTCTGACTGATATGCATTTCTGCATTCTATGTTATTCGTATCGACAGTTGATCTGTTTGTTGTTTTTTTTTTCAGCCTGCTTGTGCGTTAGCCTCGAATTCTGTTAATTCGTGCTAGCAGTGATTTGTTGTTTAAAAAACGTGACAATGTTAATGTCGGTCGGTTAATCGTGACTTATTCCCTTTAAGGACTGACCATCATATAAGTCTGACTTTCTTGATTATTAAAGGTTATTTCTTTACCTTGAATGTCGATTTTCCCAGTCTTTTTTACACATTTTCGGAAGGTTGATAATCAGGAGCTTACTTTTCTATATTCACCAATCTGAATTAAGGTTGTTTACATTCGTAATTCGATGTAAGAACAAAAAATAAACAAAAAATACAACCGAAAGTCAACTGAAATTTTTGAGTAGTAAAATGGGGCGCACTGTGGCGATTAAACAAAATCTTTTTTCAACAAATTTAGGGTTTCCGGGGCTGCATCAAAGACTCTTACAGCTCCTGCAAATGTTCGATTTGTTTTTATTTTCTGCAGTATTTTTAGCTTTCGCTTCAAAATAAAAGTAAAAAAACAACATACCTTTTATCTAGTGCAAATCCCGAAGTCTCACCGACACATCGCCCGATGCTTCACATTTTTCCGATTAACCCCCGTCGTCTCACCGTTTTTCTAATACACCGTTTCCATAGGTTGCACATTGACCTTGTACCCTTGACATTCATTCTAACTTTAGTTAGTTAAATTTCTCGACGATCTCCATGGCGTTCTATCTTGTTTTGAAGATGTACACTGTCACAGACAATTCTGGTAATCATGTTTTTCCTTCTTAATGCACCAGTCATTTGTATCCCCGGCTCCCCCGGGGCCGGGGATAGCGGGGACATAGCGGGGTTAAAGTGCCAGCGTTTAACCTCTGATGCGTCCCGGCAGTGCTGGGGATTGGCCGGGGTTATGATTTCCCGCCAATACACTGTCACATTAATTCAAATTAGATTTTAATGATATTTTAACATTTAAATACCTTTATGGTACTTATTTAATTTCCAAATGTACCTAAACATTCACATGCATAAATTGAGGCTCTTCTACCATGTTTCAGTTTCATCAGAACAACTCCCAGCTGTTGTTCCACGTTATTGTCAGCCCCCGGGGAGCCGGGGCCTTTAGCAGGTTTTTTTTTCACAAATCTTGCCTGGCAGGGCCGGGCTTTTAGCCGGGCTTTAAAAATTGAAAAGTTAAAGGAAAGGTCTAGTACCAGTTGACTGGCAGCAGCGATTTTACGTTGAAATCGCTGCTGCCAGTTGACTGGCAATAGCGATTTTACGTTAAATTGGCTGCTGCCAGTTGACTGGTAATAGCGATTTTACGTTAAATTGGCTGCTGCCAGTTGACTGTCACCAGCCATTTTTACGATAAATCGCTGCTGCCAGTTGACTTTCATATTTAAATGAGCTAGAGATAGTGTAAGAGTTGTCAAAATATGAGTAGAAAATGTATCAAATGAAAGCGTATATTTCGTTTTTGTTACTTCAGTTTCGATTATCTATTGTGTTTGGATTGTGTCTAAAATTCGAATAATAAAAATAATTGACTACAAAGAAGTTTGTTTCGTGAATTTAAATTGTAAAGCATTTTATATCATCCAAACTATGTGTAGAATAGTTCACTTAAATGTGCTTAAAAATTTTCTAGAAGCTCGAGGTGTCTCGGGCGTGTGTCTAATAAGTTTCGAATACGTTACACGAGCGTTACATGCGCGTTGAATATGCTTTGAATGCGTTTGGTGTGCGTTTTAAGTGCCGGTCCCACTGAATCGTAAGCAATCGTACGATTGTATAGTCATTAATTTTGTGACCAGACTGCGCATGCAAAATCTGTAAAATGTTTTCCATTGTGTTTCATTTTCTTCAATTTGCATATCGGGGCCAAAGAAATGGCCTCTAAATTAATATTTAGACAGTCGCAGAGCGATCTTAAGCAATCCTAAGCCCAGTGGGACCGGCACTTTAGGCACGCGCGTGAAAACCACAAGCGCGTCCCGATTTTAAGAAATATTGCTGCAGTAACGTGCCCCAAATGTGTATAAAACGCGCGTTTACCGTTTTATGCGCGCCTGTAGCGCGTGCTTAGCGTGTCTTGGACGTAGCACAAGCGTACTCCAAAACTTTGAGATTTTTATACGTCAGACACACGCTTATGTGTGACAGCTAAAAAGAGTTAAAGGGACAAATTAATTAATCGAGATCCAGGCACTGAAATGTAGTCTATTTCATTTAGTAGCATTTTGCCCTATAAACTGACTTTGTTTTGCTTTCACGTTTTATCTTTGCTGCAGTACAATGTGCAAGTGGGTATCCGGGGTTCGGGGGTTCTCCCCGAGAAAATTTTGTTATTCTGGGCATCCGTGGAGACGATCAAGTTTTCGTGCATTTTGAGACGATTTTTGCAACAGAAATTTGCTCCATATTCAAAGTGTTTTGTCCACATTATTTCACTTATTAGAATATCTTTGATTGTCATCTGTGAAATACAGCTAAAACGGATCAGATTGTATCAAAATTGTGGTTTCCATGGTAACAGATAGCTCCCGACATAGACTTACAATGAAAAAAAAGCATCTTCTCTGAAACCACAAGGCCCAGAGCTTCTATTTTTGTATGTAGCAATACCCCCGTCGTAAAGACATGTTATTCAGTTATGCATTGCACACGGTATTAGCGGCAATCGCGAACAGCCGTTTTATTGAGCAAAAGTAGTTCTATATTGCCATAAAAAGGCGTTCTGGATTGCCAAAATGACGAAGTATTCTAACGTAAATTGAACGTTCCCGATTGCCAACAATCTAAAACGTCTTTTTTGGCAGTCGTGAACGCAAATTTGTACGAAATTATGCGTTCCGCACTGCCGCTAATACAGTGTGCATTGCATATGTTTGAAAACGTTATAAACTTATTCTTTCCGACTGCTATCTGCATTTTGTTCAAACGGCTTGGCAACTCTTCGTTTGACAACCTTTTAAACATCGACAGTCTGCATACCGGAGATAAACCTTATATATCGTGAAACTTGTAAGCATCAGTTGAATGTACTGTAAAGCCCCGTTCTCACAGTCCCGGTTCGCCCCGGTGATAACGAGCCGGTATACCGTGATAAACCGGGGAACTGTTCCTACAAAAAATGATCGTGTTCTCACAGTCACAGTGTTACCCCGTGTAGCCCCGGTCTTGTTCCCGGTTCTACCACGGTATCGTCACGGTGCAGCCCGGTTTGCCCCGGTGGCATCCCGGTTGAACCCGGTGGCATCCTGGTTCATACATGTTTGCCCCGGTATTGCCCCGGTTCATCCCGGTGGCGTCCCGGTGACTGCCGGTCGCGCCACGGTTAGCCCCGGTATTGAAAATGATAGCAATCGGGGTGAACCGGGACGCCACCGGGGCGAACCGTGGCGGCACCGGGACAAACTGGGGCGCACCGTGGTCAAATCTTTAAAGCCGGTTTGCCCCGGTGGCGTCCCGGTTCACACCGGTGAATTCCGGTTTGTGCCGCGGAACAGCCCGGTGCCGTCCCCTTGGAGATACGGTTTGCCTCGGTGTCGCCCCGGTTTAACACGGTTTTTGACACTTGTCCCGCTTCGCTCCGGTACGCCCCGGTTCTATTAAACATTTTAAAACGATCGGGATGGAAAGCCGGTTTACCCCGGTTCGCCCCGGTTGTCCACGGTGCCGCTAAGGTTCTACCCCGGTTCGACACGGTTCGTCCCGGCGAACCGGGGAGCTAAACCGGGACAGTGAGAACAGACCCTAATGATCATTTGCGTTGAAAGAGAGCGCTATGGCCTAGTGGTAGAGCGTCGATCTCCGAATCGAGAGGTTCTGAGTTCGATCCCCACAAGGGTCACCGTGTTGTGTCATTGAGCAAGACACATTAACTCCCTAGAGTATTGGTTAAAACCTGGAGGAAGCGATGGATCCGTCCCGACATGACTGAAACATTGTTGACTGGGACGTTAAACCTCAATACAAACAAACACACAAATAAAGTGTTGAAAGACGAACAGCAATGATTAAGTTGCATAAGCTTCTTAAATAATGAGATGAATATCGAAATTGCAGTTAAAATTTGAATTACTGACTCGAATTTCGTGTATGGTTAATGGTCAATGTTTTCCCCCAGAGGGGGGGGGGGGGGGGGGGGCGGGGATACAGGGGGAATTAGACATGAAATAAATCACAACCCCTGAGCGTCAAGACCGAGGTGTGGGGAATAAGATGCTTCCCCAAGAAATTCTATACAAAATATATAGCAAAATTGACCACCCGCCCAGGGGAATTTAGACACCGAATTTCAATCCATGGGTGGGGAATTAGACCTCAATTTTTCAATTTTTTTTTCTAATTCTCCTGGGTACCCCCCCCCCTCTCGATGTTAACATTGATAGGTGCATAAAAATCGGCCAACACATCATAGTATTCGCAGGATGCATGGATGCTTTTTCTATACATTTGAAACAGATATTCGAGTACTCCAAGCGTGAATGTAAGCAAGATTCGAAAAGTTTCCCGGTTTGTCACGGTAGTGCTGTCTGTTACACTATTTATTCTATCAAAATGAAAGTCTGACAAATATCGACTCCTCAGACGATTCATTCATTCATTCATTGATTCATTCGTTCGTTCGTTCGTTCGTTCGTCATTTAGTCAGTCAGTCAGTCCCAGCTGTTGACAAAACAAAATAAATATAAAACAAAATAAATAAAAATAAAATCGAATATATTTATTGTTTTATATGCTTAGCTGATATTTAAAATCTTTAAATGCGTACAACAAATGTATTTAAACATTTTTTTTAATTCTTCTCGAGGCGGCCCCCGTGGCCGAGTGGTAAAGGTCGCTGACTTCAGTGCTCTTGCAGATCTTGATCATTCGATCCCCGGGGATTCGATCATCTCACCGATGTGGGTTCGCGCCTCGCACGGGGCACGAATTCATATGTGGGACAAACCAAGTTCTGTTTGCGGGTGTGCCAGGTGGTTTTCCCCGGGTACTCCGGTTTCGCCCCACCTACCGATTGATTCGTCTCGATATGAGTGAAAAAGCTTGAAAGGGACGTAAAACTGAATCAAAAAAAAAAATAATAATAAAAATAATTCTTCTCGAAGGGTCGCAGTTGATCAACGATTGGCGTACGTTGTCATAACAATGCCCCAAGGTGTGAAAAGAGAAGTTCTAACACGCGTACTGTAAAAACATTCTTGTTTTATGACATCTGAGCAGCACCACAAGTAAAATGTATTTGACGTTTTTAATTAAAAATATAAGTGCAGTTTCAGAAACTGTTACTACATAGCTTTAGCAAACACCCTATCTTTTGAATACTTATTTAGTATTACAATGCATTAATAAAACCTCCAGACATTAAATGTGTCTGTCCTGTCCGGCTTCAGAGCGAATCAGAAATATCTAAGGCATTTTTTATGACGCGGCTTTACAGTTTGACCATGTGATCGAATAATGCTTGATTGGCTTTATCAGAAAAAGGTGTCATTGAATCGGGATAGGCCCAACAAAAGAAGACTTTCGATACACCATATTTCTTAAAAAGAAAACACATTTTGACGCACGCCAGTCTAGGCTACCTAAAACATTTAAGGCCATATTCCGATTTCATTTTTCAGTTGAAAATTTAATGAATGTACTAAGGAGAGGAAGTTACGGGGAAAAAGTCGCATATTCGGATGGGAATAAAAAGTCACAGGAAATAAAAGTCACAAAAAATAAACTTTTACGCTAGTTCTGGCAGAGACATATATAGATACCGTCTTTATCTCTGCTTTTGGTTAGGAATAAATATCATCAGGAAAACATGTCCGTGAAATGTATACCCCCTTAAACCCCACTCGGCGAGGCGGTTCTAACGTGTACCAACAATGTATCTTTTGAGCCAAAACATTAAAAATATTAAAAAAATTGCAATGACATTTTCATTTTTTACAGAAAAAATCTCCGTCCACCGTATTGATAACACGCCAAAATGAGGCCGTTGCAAGAAATAGAAGCCAAGTCAGTCACAGACTGAGAAGTTAACATGTCTAGATAGCGAAAAGAGGATTTTTAGCGAAAAGAGGCAAAAGGAGACATTTTACTGTTCAATAGAGACAAAATATGTGTGAATTCCATTTTTTTTTCATTTATTTAAGACAAAATATTACTTTTGCTCCAATAATCACGACATCAAAGGTAATCTTTCTATGTAGGGACAGTTATAGGTATAGTAACCAAGGTGTCAAAGGCAATATACGCACCTACAGTGATAATCCACTCCTAGTAATTAAAGATGCCCTGTCACTAAGTCATCGCACTTTATTGGCGACATTAAATACTTCAGAAATTCTTATACGTTTATTGTAGCATGCTGCTACCATCGTAGTAACTGAAATAACTAAATAAATGTGTGTCGATTCATATGCATCATAAACGACTCTTTTCGCCCACAAAAAACTCTTTTCGCATCTTTCTGCAAAATGAGCCTCTTTTCGCTATCTAGTCCCGCCCGTTCTGCGGCAGCGAATGAAGTTGGCTGAATTACTGCAGTGTTGAAGTGGTCAGTTATCTTAGCCCACCTTTTTCCTAGCAGATTACCAATGCTTAGTGCACATTAGATCACCGATCTTGGATCATGGGAAGAGAGAGAATTATCGTATAAATATGTTCATAAAGATTAGCAAAGACCAACAATGATCAAAATGCAAACCATTAAAATGACAACATAACAGTCATCATCAGTGAAAAAGCATTTATGTATACGAGAAGTTTATTGTAGCTGGAAACGCCCAGTGGAAACGCTAAGAAGAGAAACCTACTTTGCGCAAGGAAAATAATATTCTTACTTTGTCCCGATTCCTACTTTGCGCACGGACAATTCCGGAATCAAACAGATGTTTGCACACTTTTAGATAGACCTATTATAGACATTAAGCTCGGGTCAGGCTGACGGTGCAGTCAAAGAGGCTTGAAGCTTCTATATCTGCAACTTTGCTATGTTGCAACAATGCGAACAGAAAGCCATACATGTGCATGCACTAGATTGACAAGCGCTCAATGCTCTTTCACCCGATACTAACGTTTCATATACGTTACAAAGTGGGCGTCTATGCCAAATGAGATAAGTGCTAGCTTCGAAAAAGGCTCTTTCAAAATAATTAAGATATCCGAAATTATGAATCGAACCCGCAACCCCTGGTTATCACACCTGGTTCACAAGACGAGACCAAACTGAAGCCAACTGAGAAGGCTTCAAATCTTTATATTTTATTCTAAAAGCATAGAATGCATGCTTTGGACAAACATTATAAGACACTTTTAACAATACTGTAAGAAATGTGAATAGTGCAGATACCCTTTCGTTTGATACATTTTCTACATTTATCATGTTGACATCTCTTGCATTGTATTCACTTCATCTATGCACAAATAACAAGTAAAATATGAAAGTCAACTGGCAGTTTCTTGTTAAAATTGCTATAACCAGTTGACTGGCAGCAGCGATTTATCGTTAAAATGGCTGGTGACAGTCAACTGGCAGCAGCCAATTTAACGTAAATTCGCTATTACCAGTTAACTGGCAGCAGCCAATTTAACGTAAAATCGCTATTGCCAGTCAACTGGCAGCAGCCATTTTAACGTAAAATCGCTGCTGCCAGTTAACTGGTAATAGTCACTCCGAAAGTTAAAAGCCCCGCTATTCGCCGGCCCCGGGGGAGCCGGGGATGCAAATGACTGGTGCATAACTTGTTAGATTTTTGTTTGTTACCGTTAGAGTTACGTGTACATATAAAGGTTTTGATACTTTTTTTCATTATACGCCCATGTAGCGTGGTAGCGTGGTGGCATCAGTCCGTCTGTATATCGAAAGATGAGGGGGAAGGGTCCAACTCCACCGACGTCGACTTCAGTTTCTCATTCCCAGCATATCAAAGTAAACACACGCGAATAGGTGGCACCCTACATGACTGAAAAGTTGTTATCTAGGACGTTAAGCAATTGTACATAACAGTTTTATCGTTTGAGTAATTTCATCAGAAATACATGTCCATGAAAAGTATACCCCATCATACCCCACAGGGGTTAACCGATTTGTCATATTTTAAATATAGATTCTGGGTACTCGTTCAGGCGGTTCTAACGTGAACCCACTATCTATGTTCAAAAATATTTCTCATGAAATTCATAATTTTCATTACCAACATAATCATGTTGCTCATGGAGCATTGTTCTGTAGTTTTAATGTGAATCCCCACGTTATGGGAGAGTTGCTAATCTGCAGCTTTTCGTTTTCGTATGCCTTTGAAATTTGTTGATGTTGCCATTTCTAAGACGCCCCTATTATTGTATGTAGAATTTTGTTTAAGTCTGATAATTCTAGCCTACAATGAGCACACCAGTGCATCAGTTGCACGTAATGCTACACGAAGCAAGCAGACTGTATTTTACATAGAATCTCAGAATCTATTTTGCCATTGAAGGGATCAGGTACTACTGTATATTCACCATATTTCAGAAACCACATTTTTGAAAATCTCACTTTTCATAAAGACCTCAAGAAATATATTAACATTTTGCATTCCAAAAGTCTTAAAAAGTGCCACAAAAATTTGGAAAATCGGTTAACAAATAAAAATTTTATGCCAAAAAATAATTTTGAATTCAGATTTTTCCATTGTAAAAATGTCAGCAAGGAAATAAATTTTTTCCCCTAAAAATTTGAATTGATTATTTTTCTTTAAAAATATTTTTCTTGTGCTGTTTCAGAAAAGTGAGATTTTTAAAAATGCATTTTCTGAAAGATGGTGCACAGACAGTAGTTAATTATTGTGTTTTGAATTCAGTGCATTTAGATGTTTAGTAAGGTTTACTGAATAAATAGATTAGATATTATTTGATTTTATGATATTTATTTCATTCGAAACATGACATGTACATGCTGCATTATCAACGCCTTGGTCAAAGCTACATCCAACTACCTGATCAGATCTCATGTACCTTAGACGGGTCAAAGATTGAATGAGTGTACTTAATAGTTCATGACAGGAATATCATGTTTCAACAGTTAAATCTAAGACAATGGAAGCGGCGCAACGAGTTGCTTTTGGATTTTATTTTATTCAGTTTAACGTCCCTTTCAAGATCATTTCAGCTCATATGAGACGGACCAATCAGTAGGTGGTTTGAAAACGGGAGAGGTTTTGGCTTTTGATCAGCTAGAGGTCGCAATTGAGCTATACCGACCAGGTTGTGTCTCAAACCAAAATATAATTAATATTCTCGTAATTTGTTGATCCAAGCTAGACTTTGGTTATTGTTCTAACTACAAAGAATCTAAATCAGAATCTGCATCGCCATCCCGAATGTGATCAGGAATCTTTGATGTATCAACTCTAAAGTATTGTCCAACTGGTTTTGTACCACGTGCAGGTTTGTCAGCTTCTGGTATACGTCCGCATTTACGCCTTAGTTTTCCACGTCGACGCTCGACTGTGTCAAAAGCGTGGTTCCTGCAATAAAAACAACCATACTTTATATACATGCTCGTTGTCAGACTGTGTAGGCATTTTGAAAATCATTTGTTAATTCATACATGTATCAACCAGTCCGAATCAAGCATACTCATGATACTGCAGTGTATGAACAGGACATTTTTGGGCACAGTACTCTAATTGTAACGTCCTACGCGATTGGCTGAAAGTGTGGGCAGATCTCCCGCAGTAAATTTAAGATGTAACGCTACCTACGATTGGTCATAAATGCGTATCTATCAACCGTCTTTGTCATATGATAGCATAACCATTCTTGAATATTTTGCACTATTTTGTGATTTAATCAGCTGTTGTTTAGCCACACAATGGCCAAATTGCAGATGTAGTGATTTTTTTAATAATCATTTTTCATTTTCGGGCGATTTTGGGGTGTCCCTAAATAGCGAAAAATATCGCCCTTGGATGCTGGCTAACACCCTATTTTTTCGCTGCACTTGCATACGACCTGTGGCGTTCTCTCGTCTGCTGAATGTGTCGGTGTCCAGTATAAGTCGAGAAGCGTGTGAATGAGTCTTGTTTTGGGGCAAATTACAATGGGAGTCTATGGGAACGACAATTACATGTCTCTGCCCTAAAGAGAATATCATCTTCAGGTGTGCTTCCTGTTTCGACACTGGAATGAAAATGCATTTACAGGAACCGGTACCCTCTTCGAATCTCTTCATGATTTCCCATCTAAAGCCCAAGACGGAACAAACAGAAACTGGCCATCTACGAATTTTAAAATAGAGGAATTCAAATGAAAAAGTACATACAAACAGACCAAACCACAGACAACATAAAGATATTTAGCAAGAGAACAACCTTGGAACGGTCATTTCAGAAATTATTTGAGTTCTTAAACCAAATTTACTGGATCAAAACCCACCTTTTGCCCCCGCAGGGGTTTCCAGCACCTCTAGGAAGTCAACAAGGCGCAGTTATGACCCCTATAATGTATATTGTAAACATTAATGATTTTCATATTTTTCACGGTATCTGACGGAATAAGGTTATATTAACCATGGCAGTGTATCATAACGGTTAAATGAAAAGAATGATATACAAAACATACAAGTTAAAGGTCAATGTCACAGCTTTTACCCATTTAATTGTCAAAACTGGATATTTTTTGGTGCAAAACTCCAATTTTAAGTGTAAATTTTGATTATCATGGAGGTCAAAAGGTCAAAGGTCAAGGTCATTGAATTACATTATTTGACCTTTCCTACAATATTTCTTAACAACTAGATACCAGAATATGTGGTGCGCCAATGTTTTAAATTAATTTAGTGGTTGTATCTTCACCGTGTAGGGAGGCAAAATGGCCAATTTTTGGACCTATTGAAGTAGGGGGTCGGTTGACCTTTTGAACAGCTACAAGACTATTATACATTTAACGAAGCATCAAACAGCATTGTTGTTATTGTAACAGGTCTCTTCATTGTATGATTGCAATATCTCGTCAAAATAAATGAAATAATGGGTGTCTTTAGGGCACAGTACTCTAATTGTAACGTCCTACGCGATTGGCTGAAAGTGTGGGCAGATCTCCCGCAGTAAATTTAAGATGTAACGCTACCTACGATTGGTCATAAATGCGTATCTATCAACCGTCTTTGTCATATGATAGCATAACCATTCTTGAATATTTTGCACTATTTTGTGATTTAATCAGCTGTTGTTTAGCCACACAATGGCCAAATTGCAGATGTAGTGATTTTTTTAATAATCATTTTTCATTTTCGGGCGATTTTGGGGTGTCCCTAAATAGCGAAAAATATCGCCCTTGGATGCTGGCTAACACCCTATTTTTTCGCTGCACTTGCATACGACCTGTGGCGTTCTCTCGTCTGCTGAATGTGTCGGTGTCCAGTATAAGTCGAGAAGCGTGTGAATGAGTCTTGTTTTGGGGCAAATTACAATGGGAGTCTATGGGAACGACAATTACATGTCTCTGCCCTAAATTTTCGAGTTAACAACACGAGTTACTGTACTCCACATGCGCATGCGCATCTACCATATGCGCATGCGTGTAACAGTGACTTGCTGTTCGGACCTGTAAATGGAGCCCGAGTTGGAATATAGAAAATGCTCTAAGATTGAAAATCGGTTTTGTTTCGTTTCGTCTATCTCCAAATCGCAACTTCCCAGTCAACAATTTTAATCATGTCGGGACGGATGTATATTTATTAATTGAATTCATACAAATGGAACTGGTGTTTTACATGGTCATGTAACATGATTACCTTATCTGGATCGATTCGGGTGGGGCTGCTACACTACCACAAATATCTGACTCCACAACTTCATTGGAAACATGAAGCACATTTGCTGGATAGACTTTCGCTGCGGCAGAAGTGTGCATCACAAAAGGTCTGCAAATAATAATAATAAAAATAATCTGTAAATAATGCACCAGTCATTTGTATCCCCGGCTCCCCCGGGACCGGGGGATAGCGGGGCTTTTAATATTTCCTTTTGAAAGCCCGGCTAAAAGCCCGGCACTGCCGGACAAGATTTGTGTTAAAATCCCTGCTAAAGGCCCCGGCTCCCCGGAGGCTGACAATAACGTGGAACAACAGCTGGGAGTTGTTCTGATGAAACTGAAACATGAGAGAAGGGCTTCAATTTGTGCATGGGAATGCTAATGTGCATTTTCAATAAATAAATAAATACCATAATTAAATGTTGAAAATACCATTAATATCTGATTTGAATTAATGTGATCGTGTTTTGGGGGAAAATCATAACCCCGGCAAATCCACGGCAATGCCGGGACGTATCAGAGGTTAAAGCCTGGCACTTGAGCCCCGCTGTGTCCCCGCTATCCCCGGTCCCGGGTGAGCCGGGGATACAAATGACTGGTGCATAACTTGCACAATTCAATGAAGCTCTACCAAACAATTTTTCATAGAATGAGCCTTTGCATTAGAAAACCAAAAGTTTTAGTTTACGATTTTTGTCGTGTTCTTCGTCTAATGCAACAGCTAAGGTCATATGGAGACGGGACCGCGATTTAGTCTCGTCTGAAAGTCTTGAGAAGCCCGATAAGAGAAACAAAGGTAAAAGTAGACAATGATCAGGAAAAGGCGCAATCAGAAAAGGCCCCCTCCAGAAACCGAGGTGGGAAAAACTAAAGTGACAAATAGGCACTTATACTTAGAAAACACACCGTAAGCCGAGCAGCTCTTTCCCAATAGGTGGCCACGCAGTTACCGGAACTTAAAAAAAATATGAAAACACACATAAGGTTTGAACAACACACAATTTCGACTCCAAAACATTAAACAAATAGAACCACAACAGAAGTATCGCCTTGGAACGATCAGTAATATAAAATTAATGGGGGGCTTAAACTCGAGGCTTTGGACATCTGATCATAAATGCGTATCTAAATTTTCGAGTTAACAACACGAGTTACTGTACTCCACATGCGCATGCGCATCTACCATATGCGCATGCGTGTAACAGTGACTTGCTGTTCGGACCTGTAAATGGAGCCCGAGTTGGAATATAGAAAATGCTCTAAGATTGAAAATCGGTTTTGTTTCGTTTCGTCTATCTCCAAATCGCAACTTCCCAGTCAACAATTTTAATCATGTCGGGACGGATGTATATTTATTAATTGAATTCATACAAATGGAACTGGTGTTTTACATGGTCATGTAACATGATTACCTTATCTGGATCGATTCGGGTGGGGCTGCTACACTACCACAAATATCTGACTCCACAACTTCATTGGAAACATGAAGCACATTTGCTGGATAGACTTTCGCTGCGGCAGAAGTGTGCATCACAAAAGGTCTGCAAATAATAATAATAAAAATAATCTGTAAATAATGCACCAGTCATTTGTATCCCCGGCTCCCCCGGGACCGGGGGATAGCGGGGCTTTTAATATTTCCTTTTGAAAGCCCGGCTAAAAGCCCGGCACTGCCGGACAAGATTTGTGTTAAAATCCCTGCTAAAGGCCCCGGCTCCCCGGAGGCTGACAATAACGTGGAACAACAGCTGGGAGTTGTTCTGATGAAACTGAAACATGAGAGAAGGGCTTCAATTTGTGCATGGGAATGCTAATGTGCATTTTCAATAAATAAATAAATACCATAATTAAATGTTGAAAATACCATTAATATCTGATTTGAATTAATGTGATCGTGTTTTGGGGGAAAATCATAACCCCGGCAAATCCACGGCAATGCCGGGACGTATCAGAGGTTAAAGCCTGGCACTTGAGCCCCGCTGTGTCCCCGCTATCCCCGGTCCCGGGTGAGCCGGGGATACAAATGACTGGTGCATAACTTGCACAATTCAATGAAGCTCTACCAAACAATTTTTCATAGAATGAGCCTTTGCATTAGAAAACCAAAAGTTTTAGTTTACGATTTTTGTCGTGTTCTTCGTCTAATGCAACAGCTAAGGTCATATGGAGACGGGACCGCGATTTAGTCTCGTCTGAAAGTCTTGAGAAGCCCGATAAGAGAAACAAAGGTAAAAGTAGACAATGATCAGGAAAAGGCGCAATCAGAAAAGGCCCCCCTCCAGAAACCGAGGTGGGAAAAACTAAAGTGACAAATAGGCACTTATACTTAGAAAACACACCGTAAGCCGAGCAGCTCTTTCCCAATAGGTGGCCACGCAGTTACCGGAACTTAAAAAAAATATGAAAACACACATAAGGTTTGAACAACACACAATTTCGACTCCAAAACATTAAACAAATAGAACCACAACAGAAGTATCGCCTTGGAACGATCAGTAATATAAAATTAATGGGGGGCTTAAACTCGAGGCTTTGGACATCTGATCATATTCTAAACCTGTTCAATAACTATGCTCGAAAGTATGAACAATGAATTTTATGTTTCATGATTCAAGATTTCGTCATATGGTTTTAGCACAAATGAAAACATTTTTAATAAAATGCAGCATTTCAAAATTACCTGTCTGGATTGAGTCTCTGTTGCATGATGTAACTCGCAGTCTCCAGTGCTGTTGGGATATCATCTGGCATGAGCGCTCCTGAAGACTTTGGGTCTAGTTCCTGGAATTCACTGAACAGATTTTCTATGTCCAGTGTGTTTGGAGCTCTAACGTTGTAACAATTTCGTGGGGTTAAGGCATACAATTGTATTCTACGATCAATATTTGTAAGTATGCCTTCAAACATAACAACGGGAAAACCAGCAACATGGCTTCCCGGTGGTGGAAATTCTGCTAGATTCACTGAATTTAACAGCATGTTTCTCATAGCCATTCGAGCTTCCTGTCGCTCCTTGACGTCTAACCCTGGTTCATCCTCAGCTCGGTACCAGTTTCGGATCGTTGAGCAAAAGTTTGCCTCGGAAACCCAGCCTGTATTTCTCATTTCTCGCTCTACACTTTCACTGAAAACAATTTGCGCTATCGCGTTTGACTGTCGATCTATCATATCTTTAACCATTGCGATATTCAGTCCAGTGTGTTTGTTTGATTTTGACTTTGCCACGGCCAACCATGCCTCTTTTTTCACACCGAGACCCGATATACCATTCTGACAGACGTAACATCGCGCATTGACAAATAAATGATGACAGTCGAGAAGATAAACAATCTGTTTTCCTACCGATGCAAAGTATTCTGGTTTACTATACCAAATGAAAGGAGAGGGATTGTCGTCTATGATCATACCATCTTTGAAAAAGGCACCATTGCGCCACTTCGGTAGGTCTTCATTCAGAAATTTGTAGGTAGCATATACGGCATTCAGAGCGTCTTTTCCAAACTTTCGAGACAGATAATCTTTTAAAATTGTTCTCAGCTTTTTAGGAGATTTCTTTGGTGCCAAGCTAGTTTTATTTCCCAGGATACGAGAAAAGGCATTCACCAACAACAGCTTTGTCATCGTTTCTATGCTCCTGCCTTCATGTAGCTCTATTGCGTCTCTAAACTGAGCACCGCATATCTGTAATTCATCCTTCGTAAACTTGTCCATAACAGATTTCGGTTCCGCTGAAAGCATGCACTTGAGTGTTTCTTCAGTCAGCTTACTCCACTTCGGCTTCTTTCTTTTTTATCTAGTTCATGTAAACCTTTAATCATTTCTACGTATGATACTGACGAAGATGAATTGTAACCAGCATTTTGTACTTCATCAAATGCTTCACTAGCTTCGACTGATTCATCAGGATCATCATGAAGTGTCGTGTCACTCTCAGGTACGTCCATTCTGTCTTGAGTATCAATGCTTGACAGGCTTGAATCTACTATATCTGGTTCTTCGACAAAATTATCAGACAAGTCGTTCAACACTTCAGGAGGCAAACTTTCAAAAACTTCGGAACCTAAAACCGTACCGTCTTGAGCTTCAACCCTAGACTTTTTCTTGCTATTTATAAGTTCCTTCAGCCTTCGCGGGTTGTACAATTTAGGCCATGTCTCACCTTTCCAGCCATACACAGTTATTGACCGGGTGATGTTTGCTCTGTCGTGAGCGACCGTATCGTTCATTTCGATTGTGTCGTTGATCCTTTCGTCGCAAAGCTGTTTGTGGTTAAGACCCAAAAGCAGTCGAATTATATCTTCTTTCTTCGTTTTCTTCACACTAGCCCAAGTATCTTTGGCAAGCTGAAGGATGGTCAATGGCTCATTATTACCATCACGCACACATAGCTTGTAGAACTGACCATCCGAAGACACACTTCTGACTGCGATTGACCTTTGGTAACACAACTCTATCAGTTCATGAATTATTGACCTTACTGCTTCTACTTTCAAACTGTACCCAGACAATCCATACGCTATAGGTATTGCCTGGATGTGTTGCTCATGAGTCTTAGTCCTGTCTAAATCGGACAACACTGCTACAAGAACCTCCTTTGCCGGTACACGCATTACATTATACATTTCATGTAAACAATTATCTGCCCTCATGATAATTTGTCTCACACTTTCCATACCAGCTTGAACGTTGAAAGATATACTCTTATCACTTTTTCCAATGCCTACTACACTGCTTCCATCGTGCAGTCCTCTTAAATTCTCAAGATCCATTGAACCTTCAGTATGACCGCATGGTAGACTTACATTAGAAGGAAATTCGCCCAACAGGACAACTTTTTCTGACAGGTAGGTTCTTATCATTGTTTTAATGTTTGTCACATTTGAACTTTTTCTTTTCGGCCTTTCAGGACTTCCGCTTAAAGGACAATAAATTCGTGCAAGTTCCTGTACCATAGTATGCCACAAAGTTTCATCATAATCTGCGCGAAGTACTGTTGTACTTTTTGGTGTCCAACATACATATAACAGGCGGTTTGTTCTCAATACAGTCATCTCAGAAAGAATCTGGCAAACATAATATTCCGGTATCATATAATGCACATCAGGAGCATATACTTTTCCTGGCACCGGACATTTAATTTCAATTGCAGAGACGGGGATTCCATTTTTCCGACAACTGCCATCTGGACTGACGATGATAAAATCTGGATCCTTATCAGACGCAATGCTATAACACCCTTCTTCATAAAATTGAGTGTTTTCTTCGTATACTGGAATAACTTGATTAACGATTGTACCGACAGCATTTAATTCATTCTCAGTTCCATGTTTCATTGCGATCTGAACGGACTCGGGCAGAATAACATCGTTTGAAGCCTTCTTACCGCTAATTCTGTCGTAGTGAATACGACAAAATTAAAATAGGTGATTTCTCATCATTTTGAGAATGTGGACATGGTGCAAGTAGACGTAAACTACTGTGAAAAATATTATTTGACAATATTTGCTATTTGTATGACAGAATTAAGCATAGGCTTGCAATGATTACATGATTCTGACGATTTTTTAATAAGGGTCATTCTTTTACAGTATGCTCAAAAAGACTATGATTTTTGTGTTTTTTGAAGTGACATACTGATAGAATACATGTCAACCATGATGAAAACAACACACAAACCCAAACATACCATTTTCTGACACTTTTATTCACGATATCCAGGGGTTACCCCCTCGCACTAGCAAAATGTTGTCCAGAACCCGTAACTTGTCGTCCAGAACACGTACACTGTCGACCTTAACCCGTTATGCATTGTCGTCCAGAACCATACTATGTAGTAACGAACATCCCTAAGCGTGATTTTCGTACCCCTATTTCGAGTTAAACTTTCTGAGAAACCAGATTTATGTCGGTATAGACGACCTATCGACCTTGAAGGCACTTGTATGGACTACAAACCACATTGGGTCTCGAACTCCCTCAACTCGAGGGGGTACCCAGCCGAAGAGGGTACCCGCGCCTTGCCTTTTCTATAGGAAATGTGCATTTTCGGTCATTTTCGTACCCCTATTTCGAGTTAAACTTTCTGAGAAACCAGATTTATGTCGGTATAGACGACCTATGGACCTTGAAGGCACTTGTATGGACTACAAACCCACTGGGTACCCAGCCGAAGAGGGTATCCGCGCCTTGCCTTTTCTATAGGAAATGTGTATTTTCGGTCATTTTCGTACCCCTATTTCGAGTTAAACTTTCTGAGAAACCAGATTTATATCGGTATAGACGACCTATGGACCTTGAAGGCACTTGTATGGACTACAAACCCCACTGGGTCTCGAACTCCCTCAACTCGAGGGGGTACCCAGCCGAAGAGGGTTCCCGCGCCTTGCCTTTTCTATAGGAAATGTGTATTTTCGGTCATTTTCGTACCCCTATTTCGAGTTAAACTTTCTGAGAAACCAGATTTATGTCGGTATAGACGACCTATGGACCTTGAAGGCACTTGTATGGACTACAAACCCCACTGGGTCTCGAACTCCCTCAACTCGAGGGGGTACCCAGCCGAAGAGGGTACCCGCGCCTTGCCTTTTCTATAGGAAATGTGTATTTTCGGTCATTTTCGTACCCCTATTTCGAGTTAAACTTTCTGAGAAACCAGATTTATGTCGGTATAGACGACCTATGGACCTTGAAGGCACTTGTATGGACTACAAACCCCACTGGGTCTCGAACTCCCTCAACTCGAGGGGGTTCCCAGCCGAAGAGGGTACCCGCGCCTTGCCTTTTCTATAGGAAATGTGTATTTTCGGTCATTTTCGTACCCCTATTTCGAGTTAAACTTTCTGAGAAACCAGATTTATGTCGGTATAGACGACCTATGGACCTTGAAGGCACTTGTATGGACTACAAACCCCACTGGGTCTCGAACTCCCTCAACTCGAGGGGGTACCCAGCCGAAGAGGGTACCCGCGCCTTGCCTTTTCTATAGGAAATGTGTATTTTCGGTCATTTTCGTACCCCTATTTCGAGTTAAACTTTCTGAGAAACCAGATTTATGTCGGTATAGACGACATCGAGCTCCCTCAACTCGAGGGGGTACCCAGCCGAAGAGGGTACCCGCGCCTTGCCTTTTCTATAGTAAATGTGTATTTTCGGTCATTTTCGTACCCCTATTTCGAGTTAAACTTTCTGAGAAACCAGATTTATGTCGGTATAGACGACCTATGGACCTTGAAGGCACTTGTATGGACTACAAACCCCACTGGGTCTCGAACTCCCTCAACTCAAGGGGGTACCCAGCCGAAGAGGGTACCCGCGCCTTGCCTTTTCTATAGGAAATGTGTATTTTCGGTCATTTTCGTACCCCTATTTCGAGTTAAACTTTCTGAGAAACCAGATTTATGTCGGTATAGACGACCTATGGACCTTGAAGGCACTTGTATGGACTACAAACCACACTGGGTCTCGAACTCCCTCAACTCGAGGGGGTACCCAGCCGAAGAGGGTACCCGCGCCTTGCCTTTTCTATAGGAAATGTGTATTTTCGGTCATTTTCGTACCCCTATTTCGAGTTAAACTTTCTGAGAAACCAGATTTATGTCGGTATAGACGACCTATGGACCTTGAAGGCACTTGTATGGACTACAAACCCCGTCTCGAACTCCCTCAACTCAAGGGGGTACCCAGCCGAAGAGGGTACCCGCGCCTTGCCTTTTCTATAGGAAATGTGTATTTTCGGTCATTTTCGTACCCCTATTTCGAGTTAAACTTTCTGAGAAACCAGATTTATGTCGGTATAGACGACCTATGGACCTTGAAGGCACTTGTATGGACTACAAACCCCACTGGGTCTCGAACTCCCTCAACTCGAGGGGGTACCCAGTCGAAGAGGGTATCCGCGCCTTGCCTTTTCTATAGGAAATGTGTATTTTCGGTCATTTTCGTACCCCTATTTCGAGTTAAACTTTCTGAGAAACCAGATTTATGTCGGTATAGACGACCTATGGACCTTGAAGGCACTTGTATGGACTACAAACCCCACTGGGTCTCGAACTCCCTCAACTCGAGGGGGTACCCAGCCGAAGAGAGTACCCGCGCCTTGCCTTTTCTATAGGAAATGTGTATTTTCGGTCATTTTCGTACCCCTATTTCGAGTTAAACTTTCTGAGAAACCAGATTTATATCGGTATAGACGACCTATGGACCTTGAAGGCACTTGTATGGACTACAAACCCCACTGGGTCTCGAACTACCTCAAATCGAGGGGGTACCCAGCCGAAGAGGGTACCCGCGCCTTGCCTTTTCTATAGGAAATGTGTATAGTTTCGGTCGTTTTCGTACCCCTATTTCGAGTTAAACTTTCTGAGAAACCAGATTTATGTCGGTATAGACGACATATGGACCTTGAAGGCACTTGTATGGACTACAAACCCCACTGGGTCTCGAACTCCCTCAACTCGAGGGGGTACCCAGCCGAAGAGGGTACCCGCGCCTTGCCTTTCCTATAGGAAATGTGTATTTTCGGTCATTTTCGTACCCCTATTTCGAGTTAAACTTTCTGAGAAACCAGATTTATGTCGGTATAGACGACCTATGGACCTTGAAGGCACTTGTATGGACTACAAACCCCACTGGGTCTCGAACTCCCTCAACTCGAGGGGGTACCCAGCCGAAGAGGGTACCCGCGCCTTGCCTTTTCTATAGGAAATATGTATTTTCGGTCATTTTCGTACCCCTGTTTCGAGTTAAACTTTCTGAGAAACCAGATTTATGTCGGTATAGACGACCTATGGACCTTGAAGGCACTTGTATGGACTACAAACCCCACTGGGTCTCGAACTCCCTCAACTCGAGGGGGTACCCAGCCGAAGAGGGTATCCGCGCTTTGCCTTTTCTATAGGAAATGTGTATTTTCGGTCATTTTCGTACCCCTAGTATTTCGAGTTAAACTTTCTGAGAAACCAGATTTATGTCGGTATAGACGACCTATGGACCTTGAAGGCACTTGTATGGACTACAAACCCCACTGGGTCTCGAACTCCCTCAACTCGAGGGGGTACCCAGCCGAAGAGGGTACCCGCGCCTTGCCTTTTCTATAGGAAATGTGTATTTTCGGTCATTTTCGTACCCCTATTTCGAGTTAAACTTTCTGAGAAACCAGATTTATGTCGGTATAGACGACCTATGGACCTTGAAGGCACTTGTATGGACTACAAACCCCACTGGGTCTCGAACTCCCTCAACTCGAGGGGGTACCCAGCCGAAGAGGGTACCCGCGCCTTGCCTTTTCTATAGGAAATGTGTATTTTCGGTCATTTTCGTACCCCTATTTCGAGTTAAACTTTCTGAGAAACCAGATTTATGTCGGTATAGACGACCTATGGACCTTGAAGGCACTTGTATGGACTACAAACCCCACTGGGTCTCGAACTCCCTCAACTCGAGGGGGTACCCAGCCGAAGAGGGTACCCGCGCCTTGCCTTTTCTATAAGAAATGTGTATTTTCGGTCATTTTCGTACCCCTATTTCGAGTTAAACTTTCTGAGAAACCAGATTTATGTCGGTATAGACGACCTATGGACCTTGAAGGCACTTGTATGGACTACAAACCCCACTGGGTCTCGAACTCCCTCAACTCGAGGGGGTACCCAGCCGAAGAGGGTACCCGCGCCTTGCCTTTTCTATAGGAAATGTGTATTTTCGGTCATTTTTGTACCCCTATTTCGAGTTAAACTTTCTGAGAAACCAGATTTATGTCGGTATAGACGACCTATGGACCTTGAAGGCACTTGTATGGACTACAAACCCCACTGGGTCTCGAACTCCCTCAACTCGAGGGGGTACCCAGCCGAAGAGGGTACCCGCGCCTTGCCTTTTCTATAGGAAATGTGTATTTTCGGTCATTTTCGTACCCCTATTTCGAGTTAAACTTTCTGAGAAACCAGATTTATGTCGGAATAGACGACCTATGGACCTTAAAGGCACTTGTATGGACTACAAACCCCACTGGGTCTCGAACTCCCTCAACTCGAGGGGGTACCCAGCCGAAGAGGGTACCCGCGCCTTGCCTTTTCTATAGGAAATGTGTATTTTCGGTCATTTTCGTACCCCTATTTCGAGTTAAACTTTCTGAGAAACCAGATTTATGTCGGTATAGACGACCTATGGACCTTGAAGGTACTTGTATGGACTACAAACACCACTGGGTCTCGAACTCCCTCAACTCGAGGGGGTACCCAGCCGAAGAGGGTACCCGCGCTCGCTTTTTCTATAGGAAATGTGTATTTTCGGTCATTTTCGTACCCCTATTTCGAGTAAAACTTTCTGAGAAACCAGATTTATGTCGGTATAGACGACCTATGGACCTTGAAGGCACTTGTATGGACTACAAACCCCACTGGGTCTCGAACTCCCTCAACTCGAGGGGGTACCCAGCCGAAGAGGGTACCCGAGCCTTGCCTTTTCTATAGGAAATGTGTATTTTCGGTTATTTTCGTACCCCTATTACGAGTTAAACTTTCTGAGAAACCAGATTTATGTCGGTATAGACGACCTATGGACCTTGAAGGCACTTGTATGGACTTAACAAACCCCACTGGGTCTCGAACTCCCTCAACTCGAGGGGGTACCCAGCCGAAGAGGGTACCCGCGCCTTGCCTTTTCTATAGGAAATGTGTATTTTCGGTCATTTTCGTACCCCTATTTCGAGTTAAACTTTCTGAGAAACCAGATTTATGTCGGTATAGACGACCTATGGACCTTGAAGGCACTTGTATGGACTACAAACCCCACTGGGTCTCGAACTCCCTCAACTCGAGGGGGTACCAAGCCGAAGAGGGTACCCGCGCCTTGCCTTTTCTATAGGAAATGTGTATTTTCGGTCATTTTCGTACCCCTATTTCGAGTTAAACTTTCCGAGAAACCAGATTTATGTCGGTATAGACAACCTATGGACCTTGAAGGCACTTGTATGGACTACAAACCCCACTGGGTCTCGAACTCCTTCAACTCGAGGGGGTACCCAGCCGAAGAGGGTACCCGCACCTTGCCTTTTCTATAGGAAATGTATATTTTCGGTCATTTTCGTACCGGGAATGAGCAAATGAGCAGAATATTTATGTTTATGAAACATTTTGACCCCCTACGGTAGGCGCGGGTACCCTCTTCGGCTGGGTACCCCCTCGAGTTGAGGGAGTTCGAGACCCAGTGGGGTTTGTAGTCCATACAAGTGCCTTTAAGGTCCATAGTTTGTCTATACCGACATAAATCTGGTTTCTCAGAAAGTTTAACTCGAAATAGGAGCACGATTTCTGCAAGGAAATGACTTTTTTCCATTTTTCCCCATTCAAATGCATTGGCAATCTAAGTTGACCTTGCCGTAAACTAGGTCAAGGTCATCCCAGGGTCATGATTTATGAAAACTTTGTAGAGCTCCTTACCCTGATGCTTCATGCCAAAATTCAAAATCATAGGCCTTCTGGAGAAGAAGATTTTAAAGGTTTTTGCTATTTATAGCCATGGCGGCCATCTTGGTCATGTGACTTGGACCATTTATATAAACATTTGCTACCACTTCCTATGGATGCTCCACATGACGTATGACTTAATAATAATAATAATAATAGTCTTTATTTTGAGAGGGTAACACATTTAGTTACAAAACTAATCTTCCATGAGGCCCTCTAATAAATATATACATGTACATGAGACATTCACAATTTACATTTAAAGCAAAAAAACAAGCAGTTTCAGAGAAGAAGTTTAAATATTACAATGACAAACATGTATTTTACCCCGGGGCAGGGGCAGACAACCCCCTGGGGCCAATTTTTTTTCATAAACATAAATATTCTGCCCATTTGCTCATTCCCACGTAGTTTTCTGCAAGAAAATGACATTTTTCATTGGCGACCTAAGTTGAACTTGCCGTAAAATAGGTCAAGGTCATCCCAGGGTCATGATTTATATAAACTTTGTAGAGCTTTGTTCCCTGATGCTTCATGTCAAGTTTCAAAATTATAGGCCTTCTGGTTCTCGAGAAGAAGATTTTAAAGGTTTTGGCTATTTATAGACACAGTGGCAATCTTGGTCATGTGACCTGGACCATTTATACAAACTTTCGTTCCCCCTGCCAAAGGATGCTCCATATGAAGTTTGGCTTTGATTGGCCAAGCGGTTTCAGAGGAGAAGATCTTTGAAATTGTGAACGGACGACGGTGGGACGACGACGACGGACGGACGACGGAGCATGGCCATCCTATAAACTCACCTTGTGAGCCTTCGTCTCTGGTGAGCTAAAAACGGCCACTCCGTGCATAATTTAATGCACCGAGCATGTATGTGAACAACGTATGCTCCGTGCATACAACGCAAAAGGTCAAAAATAGTCACTCAGACCATTTTATGGCATCGGGAACATGCTCTGAGCACCTATAAATGGCAATGCTCTGAAACTATAGCTTTTTGCAGCTGCGAGCAAGCGCGGTGATACCATATTATGATCCTCGGAAGTGCCAAGATGGAGAGAAGATGGATAACAGACTTTCTAAGTAATAGAACTCTAACTGTTTTTATTCGTGGTAAAAGTTCGCAGCCTTCAGAAGTATTGAGCGGCCTACCCCAGGGCTCAGTCCTTGGGCCCCTCCTGTTTATTTTGTACGAGTTTGGGTCGTTATGGGCTTGCTGTGGCCAGAGGCATGTGTCCAATAATGCCGAGATTTTACTCCAGTCCGAAAATTCTAAATCCTTTCCGTCTTTCTATTCAGTTGTAACATTACATACAAAAGAGAAACCATACACATCAAAGATACGGAGAAACTGAAGAGAAACCATATAAAAAGAAACGCTATGCCTGTAAAGTAGACCAAGTATAAAATATTCCTAGAAGTATTTCAAGTAAAATAGCTATTTCCAAAATTGCAATTGAAAATTGAAAAGTTTTACGTGTTCCAAATTCATTTTTAGCGCAAATTACACTTAGTGGAGCAAATATCATGGGCTATCTTTCAAGGGGGTGGTCTACGGAGTATAACATTTGTTTCTGTATATCAAAATGTTCGTCTTGGTCTGTATATATATAGTTTTAAAATCCAGCGTTTGCCACCTTGGCAAACCTTGCATAACTCCGGTATTCAAGATGGCGTCCAAGATGGCTGGCATATCTTGAAATTAACCCCTAAACTAAAATGCATCACATTTTGCATTTGCTACCACTTCCTATGGATGCTCCACATGACGTATGACTTTGATTGGCCAAGCAGTTTCAGAGAAGAAGAAGTTTAAATATTACAATGACAAACATGTATTTTACCCCGGGGCAGGGGCAGACAACCCCCTGGGGCCAATTTTTTTTCATAAACATAAATATTCTGCCCATTTGCTCATTCCCACGTAGTTTTCTGCAAGAAAATGACATTTTTCAGGAAGCAAGACTTTTTTGTGTATCAAAATGTTGTCATGGACTTCAACTTTACGATACTTTATATGTGCCATTTCTCACATGTCCACTGATAATCTGGAAAGAGCTGTCAGAACATGACCAGTGTGCTATGCCAATTCCGGCCAAATTGCAACAAGAGGACCAATGGTCCTGTAAACGCTCACCTGATATCTGGGCTATGCGACTTAAGTTGACCTTGACACAAAATATGTCAAGGTCATCCAAAGGTGATTTATGTAAACTTTGTAGAGCTCGATTCTTTGATGCTTCATGCCAAGTTTCAAAATTGTAGGCCTTCTGATTCCGGAGAAGATTTTTAAAGAATTTTGCTATTTATAGCCATGGCGGCCATCTTGGTCATGTGACCATGACCTTTTATACAAACTTTTATTCACCCTACCTAACGATGCTCCAAAGAAAGTTTGGCTACTATTGGCCAAGTAGTTTCAGCGAAAAAGATGTTTGAATATTATGGTCATAAACATGTATATAGCCCCGGGGCAGGGGCAGACAGCCCCTGGGGTCAAAATGTTTTCATAAACATAAATCTTTTCACTTGCATACTTCCTGCAAGTTTTCCCCCATTTAATTACATTTTACTTATTTTCCCCATTCAAATGCATTAGTGACCTAAGTTGATCCTGCCGTGAAATAGGTCAAGGTCATACCAGGGTCCTGATGCTTCATGCCAAGTTTCAAAATCATAGGCCTTCTGGTTCTGGAGAAGAAGATTTTTAAAGGTTTTTGCTATTTATAGCCATGGCAGCCATCTTAGTCATGGGACCTTGACCATTTATTTTTAAATTAGTTCCCCCATCCCAAGGATACTACGTATAAAATTTAGCTTTGATTAGTCAAGCGGTTACTGAGAAAATTAAGTTTTACATTTAATTTGTAAATGACCTTTGGCCAAGGTCAAAAAATGACCTTGACCTTTAATACTCACAACAGTTCATAAGCTCAACATGTTGTCTGTATCTTCCGTCCCGACATGACTGAAAAATTGTTGAAAGCTCACCAGGCTCATGTTATGTGAGCTAAAATCTTGAGCCCCAGAAAACGGGATAATTGCTTAAGCTCAGTCAGCCTCAGTGTCCGTCTTTATTCGCTTTCTATAGTATAGAAATTTCAAGGTTCTAGCATCGTTTGGAAGCAGAGCGGGCTGGTATAACCATGACACCTGGTCGGAAACCCTGAAAACCGGTTATCTCTTGATGTGTGCCATTGGCTGGTAGTTAGCCTGTTTATGATTGACCTTCTAACAGACATTCCCTCTTTACTTAAGCACTCAGGAGCTTTGATCTGGTCTCTTTTGGAGTCAACACCTGTTTGGGAAAGAGCTGCTGACTAGGTTTGCCATGTTTGCTTATAAGGTGGTGAGGTAAACAACAAAAAGGATGATTTTTTATTGATTTATTTTTATCTTGCATAATCGTCATCATAAAAGTAACAGGATCAAACAACATCTTTATAGCATGATATTTTAACACAGCTTTGGATATATTAAATTCAAAGGTAGTCCATTTTACAGGGTTCCCACAGAAAGTGAAAAATAAAATTCCATGACTTTTCCATGATAATTCCATGATCGGTGTTAAATTTCCAGGACTATACTTTCTGTTTATTTTTTTTTTGTCATATAACACTGTATAAAAGACAAGAACAGATAATTATATTGCACAGGTAACTTACTTTTTAGGTATTATCTTGTTTTTTTCTGATGAAAAAAAGTTTAATGCCCTGTTGAAAATCAGAAATATATTTATCAAATCTTAGCGAGCTAAGCGAGGAAAAAAAGTGCTAATGGCATTAAAACTGGCATCTCATTACAAAATTCCATGATTTTTCCATGATATTTCATAAATTTTCAAATTCCATGATTTTTCCATGCATGGAATTTTTTTCAGCCATTTTCCAGGTTTTCCATGTTTTCCAGTGCCTGTGGGAACACTGAAAAATGTGTTCTTTATTATGTTTGTATATACGTGTACTTTATCATGTTTGTATATACAAGCTATACATTTTTGTTTTGATATGAAATGGTTGTATGTGTAATAATCATGACAACTACTTAAACTGGTTTATTAATAATATTAACAAATAATAATGACCGGAAGCGAATTTTAGAGGGAAATTGTCACAGTTACGCGCGCTGGCCAGGGCGTTCAGTTGTTTACTCTTGTACTCTTGCATCTCAACGAAAGAAGTCAACATCCAACAATTAGCATGTGCAGACAGTGAAGACTCTGATCAGACTGCGTGAATGCCATGGCTCAATTATTATGATCTTCAGTGTTTTTTTCTATACAAACTGTAACATGATAAGGTACACATTTTAATATATCCAAAGCTGTATTAAATTTTTAAACATAGACTTGTTCTTTCACTCAACTTATACGCTGTGTATAAGCGTATCTCTAAAATAACTGATAGAAAGTAACTGAACTACGTCCAAGAAACCCTGACGACCCTAATAACTATCGTGGCATTACAATAACAAGCAGCAGAAGCTGCTTGGGTAAACTTTTTAATAGCATCCTTAATAAGAGATTAAGTAACTTTCTAGATGACCAGAAAGTCTGGAACCCTGAACAAATTGGATTCAGACATTCTGTTTTTGTTTTTTTTTGCATTTATAAGGCCTGTTATGCCATGGCTCAATTGAACGTAATGTGTACATGTACTTTATCATGTTTGTATATACAAGCTATACATTTTTGTTTTGATATGAAATGGTTGTATGTGTAATAATCATGACAACTACTTCAGGGTGGCCACACAATTTTGAAAATCAAATTCCCTGATTTTCCCTGATTTCTCACTGATGTGAACTCAATTTTCCCTGATAAAATTTACTCATACTGTGACAAATCGGTTTGTTTTTGAACTTGTGTATTTTGACAAAAAGTGTGTTCGTTTTCCTATCAAAACTACCAATGATGTCATCAGGAAAACAAGTCAGTGCAATGTATACCCCCTCAAATCCCACTTTTATATAGAAAAACTGGGGTTTGCAGGGGTATACCTATTTTTCATTTTTTTTGATCCAAAACATACATTGTGGGTACTTGTTAGAACCGCCTCGACAAGGCGGTGGTAATTATAAACCAATTGGTATAGCATTTGTAAGGCCTCCAACCTCCCCTTATATCTTAGGCCGTTTTTATTTTATTTTCTGGTTCTCGGGAGAGCCGACCCAACAATTTTAGGCCCTCCCAAAAAATAAAATTGGCTTTTTGAATTTTATTTTTATTTTTTTGCCCGACATGTATATTTATTTAAGCAAATTATGCATATTTTACATGTATTACGAAGTAAAACATCTTTTATTTTGATCGACTCAACCTTTTCACCTCTTTTATTTTTATTTCCTCCTCCGACCCTATGATTAGTCTGAATTGTCCCGAGAACCAGAAAATAAAATAATAATGGCCTTATAGCTATACATACTACTGTCTAAGGCCATTTTTATTTTATTTTCTGGTTCTCAGGAGAGCCGACCCAACAATTTTAGGCCCTCCCAAAAAATAAAATTGGCTTTTTGAATTTTATTTTTATTTTTTTGCCCGACATGTATATTTATTTAAGCAAATTATGCATATTTTACATGTATTACGAAGTAAAACATCTTTTATTTTGATCGACTCAACCTTTTCACCTCTTTTATTTTTATTTTTATTTCCTCCTCCGACCCTATGTTTAGTCTGAATTGTCCCGAGAACCAGAAAATAAAATAATAATGGCCTAAAGCTCTGTCATTTTAAAGTTGGCAACACAAGCCAGGACTCAGCTAAGAGATAATTTACAGTTTCTCCATTTCTAGAGCTCAAAGCTGAGCCCTGAGTCTTTAAACAAACAGTATGAAACTAATAGGAAACATGATGGTCATGGGACTTCTGACAGTACAATATGTCCCCTTGCACATTAAACCACTGTCAATGTAAAATGTTCTATCAACACACAATTCTTATCTGTCTATACAGGGATTTCTTTGGGTGTCTCAGGGGCTGAAATAAGGCTCCATTCCCAATTTTTTCCCCAATCTGGAGATAACATTTCCCAATCTCAGCTGAAAATAATTTTGAACAGTTCCAAATATTGCTAAATTCAAACTCTGTTGTTTGAAATGATGTTTAACTTTGATTTTAAGGCCTTTTTAATGCTTCTTAGTGAATTAACTTCATTTTGACTATGTCAATGGAAAATATTATCAATTTTGAATATTATGAAATTTTCCCAAAGTCAGGGTTTATGCGCTTATTTTCCAAATCAGAAAGGTCCTAGGGCCCCTTCCCAAAATTGCCAAAAAATCCCTGCATATATACTACATGTACTACTTGGGGCTAAAATAAAGCTACAAACAATACTAAAACTTTATGGAATTATACTGAATTTATCATCAAATAACATCGCCAGCAATTTAGCATCAAGTCTAAACTTCATTAAGCAACATCTGTGAAGGCGGTTTGTAATGCAACATAATTAATGAGAAGTGTTTGGTAACAAAAATATCTTGGACACAACATCACTATTTCGTGGAGGTTTTGTATACACCATTTTAAGGCATGCATGCCTAGCCTTCTGGAAGAGCTCTGGGACAAGGGTGGCTTTTGTTCAGCTTTCTAACTTTTAATTTTTGACCATTCTTCGTATAAAACTAAGGCATCTTGTAATCACATCATAAGGTTTATCTCTAGTATGTAAATAATAATATAAATAAAAAAATTTCTTATTTACTTCACATACCCCTCAATTACACTGTACATTATACAACAGTTACTGTCAAACTGAGAAATTCACTTCGTAAATTCAGGTAGAAACCACAAGAAACCATGTCTTGCTGCTTGTCAAGTTTCATTTTATCAACACAGGATTTTCAAAATTCCCTGATTTTTCCCTGATTTTCATAAAATTTTCAAATTGCCTGATTTTTCCCTGCAGGGAATTTTTTTTCATCATTTTCCCTGTTTTCCAGAGTCTGTGGCCCCCCTGTTTAAACTGGTTTATTAATAATATTAACAAATAATAATGACCGGAAGCGAATTTTAGAGGGAAATTGTCACAGTTACGCGCGCTGGCCAGGGCGTTCAGTTGTTTACTCTTGTACTCTTGCATCTCAACGAAAGAAGTCAACATCCAACAATTAACATGTGCAGACAGTGAAGACTCTGATAGACTTGTTCTTTTACTCAGCTTATTCCCTGTGTATAAGCGTATCTCTAAAATAACTGATAGAAAGTAACTGACTTACATCCAAGAAACCCTGACGACCCTAATAACTATCGTGGCATTACAATAACAAGCTGCTTGGGTAAACTTTTTAATAGCATCCTTAGTAAGAGATTAGTTAACTTTCTAGATGACCAGAAAGTCTTGAACCCTAACAAATTGGATTCAGACATTCTGTTTTTTTTTTGCATTTATAAGGCCTCATTAGCAGGCATGTGCTCCAATAAATTGACATAAAAATGTCATATCTCGGCTAATATTTAACATATGAGCTGTCTCGTGACAAAACCAACAATCTGGTTTCTGACCAGGTCAGGCCATATTTTTATATTAATTTATTATAGACATGATGGATTGTACCTCCGTTGCTTGAATCAGGTGCAACATTTCTGTCAAAATTGCATTTTCACATCCTGTCAGAGTGTTTGCTTCATCGCTGCAAATTGGTTCCCGTTTACAAATACAAGTGCTCATTTCCAAGAAATACAGGAAGCAAAATCTGCATATGAAGACGATTCTAACGAGGCACTAGAAGAACACTTCCCATCCTTTGTCAAATTTCCTAACTTACTCAAAATGCTTCAAAGGTCTAAAGATAAATCTAGAGTTCAGGCACTCCAGGCCGAAACAAACAAACCACTAAGATATTGGCAGGCTTGCTTAAAGACTGAGCTAGAGAATGAGATTAACGATCGTACTCTCTCTTTTTTGATCGGCGTCGGCGACCTCTTTGTTCCCTTCTGTGAATTTCTCCATCAACCTTTCTGAGAACCGTTGCAGCGTTGGAACGCCGTCAACAAACCAAGTGGAGTGTTCAGCTGTGGAGGAGGCGGCTGTGGGATTGGAGGATGATACACTGCGTTCTAGGCCGTTAAGGCCAACAAAAATATATGTTGCATTGGCCAAATGTTCCGTCGGTCCAATGTATCACCGATTATTAACAACCTAACATCTACTGATGATACACTGCGTTCTAGGCCGGTAAGGCCAACAAAAATAAATGTTGCATTGTTTAAATGTTCTGTCGGTCCAAAAATAAATGTTGCATTGGTCAAATGTTCTGTCGGACCAATGTATCACCAGTTATTAACTTAACCTAACATCTACTGATGATATACTGCGTTCTAGGGCCGGTAAGGCCAACAAAAATAAATGTTGCATTGGTAAGGCCAACAATGTATCACCGGTTATTAACTTAACCTAACATCTAATAAAGACATTTAGTTTTTCTTTGCCTTAAAAGTATAATTTCTCTTTTTTCAAAAAGCTAAATTTCAAGCTTCTATCTGATCTGAATTTGGCTAATGCACATTCCGGTTTGTATTAGAATTGTTTAAAAAGTACAAAGACAAGTTTTCCTGAATGTGATTTATACAGTTTTGAATACTGCCTTGTTTTTGCGTTCTTTTAATTTGTGATAGACATGTTTTACTTTTGTTAAGTATTCTAGTCATTTACAAGAGATTTGTAACAGTTATGTTTGTTTTATTTGATTATATTTTTGTTGATTATAGATTTGATTTTTTGTTCTCAAAAATAGGAAGAAAAACGTTTTGAAATAATCAAATCAGTGTTTTTGCCTTTCTTTGCCTTTCATCTCATTATTCAGGGAGAAAAGTATACCAGTTGCTACACTCCTGATTGGAAACAATAGTTTCTTCTTTTATTTTCATACAAAGGTTAATTTCTTTTCTTGTCTCATTGTCTCATAATATGTACTGCTGCTATATACATGTAAATACATGTACCATCATTTTGAAACATGCTTAGACAATCATCCCATCTGTAAAGTGTTCAACTAAAAGACTCTCTAAAGCCTGAAAAAAGACAACTAAAACAAGTCAGCAGAAGTCTATCATTTGTGCATTTGTTACCCAACTGTATGATGATATCTATTGGGCCAATGTTTAATTCAGAAGTTTTGAGCTACCTTATAAATAGGCAACTTTTTTGCCTTTTTTCCAGGTCTTTGGGCAGGCCTTGGGCAGGTTTTTCAGCTCATCTTGTCGGCACATCCATGTCTCATCTAGCTCAGGAAACAGGGCCACCTTCAGTTTACCGTTGTGCAGAACCTCCAGAACCTGCAAATGAGTGTGGGTGGTTTGGGGCTGGTGTCAGTGCTCGAGCGCTTTCTTTTCTTTGAGGGTTTCCCTGCGGAGGCTGCAGGTGATTCCGTGCTCGAGCGCTTTCTTTCCAAAACAGTTCCAGCGTTGGAATGACGTCAACAAACCAAGTGTGTTCAGCTGTGGAGGAGGAGGCTGTGGGATTGGAGGATTGGAGAATTATAGGAATATAAGAGAAACACCCGAGCCATCCAAAGTACTTGACCCACCAAATGTACTTTCTTCAAATGACAACAATGGATTGTTGTTTCATAAAGCAAGCCGAAGTAATATTCCAATGCGAGTGATAGTGTTGATTTTCTTATGCATGAAATTCCATAGTACATAAGTACTGATCTTCTTTCCTTGGAAGGTTTTGAAAGTTCAAGCTCCCACTCTTCTATTATGAAAAGTAAGGCTTCTTTCAAGCCGTTGGTCATTTGTTTATTTGTTTGAGTCGATTCTTTACGTCCCAGTCAACAGCTAAGGTCATGTCGGGACGCTGCCTCCACTTTATGGGACTTTATCCCAAAATGAGGATGTCATGAGCTAAAAATACATACTGTATATCTATATATACACCATTTTTAACATCTCTTCACCTAAGGAGTTTTCGCCTCAAAATCGGGAGTAGTAACCACAGTTGCTTCCAGATTGTGTACTCTGAGATTGAGATTTTTGTCTTTTGATTCTAGAAACTCCTTACGATCTTGCTTGGCAAACAATTTCTTTGGCAAACAAAAGACACATTCCACTTTGTCTATGATGTCATTGACATTGTCATTTATACAGTTCTTCTTTATTAATGCACTCACTATGTTGTTAAATTCTACCACCATAGTGTGTTTTTTATCCTTGGTTTTACTTGTTAAACGGACCGTTGCTTGAATCAGTTTCATCGTTGAAAGCCTAAATTGCTTAGCAGCATGATCAAATTTTCCCTCTGCGCAAACAAAGTCAAATCCTTTATATCTTGGTTTTCCGATTACTGATTTGTCTTACCGCTTCATCAAAATTTTCACTGCGTGCATAACGAAAAGCCATCTTACTTACTTGTCCGTAAACTGCTGACTCTTTCAGCAAATCTTCTAGAATTTTTTTGTCAATACGTTCGTGCAGATGTTGTACTTCATTGATTTCAATTGTCATGTGGATTCCTGTCACTTTTACCCTGTCGATATCTGTCCATGAGCTACTTGGCATGTAATGCCCAGATGTGAACATTATTATCGGGTAAGGACGGCTGCAACATTTGTTAATTAAATCAGTAACATTTATGACTCCAGGGTTCACCTGGTCAATGATGTACACTTCATCCATTGGTACAGATGCGTCGTCACTTGGGTGCTCAAAAATCTTCCTTAGTATTGCACCAGAGTCCGACTTTGGGCAATGAACTAATTGTGTGAACCAAATTTTTCCATGAACCAAGCCTAAGTAATAATCCAATGCACTTGCTAGTGTGGATTTTCCAATACATGGAACTCCATAGTACATTAAAACTACACTTTTTTCTTTAACATTTGTTTTTTTAACTTCTAACTTCCACTGATCTAGTAGTAATGCTTCTTTCATGCCCTGGGTCAGACCTGAGCAGTTAACCAGTAATCTGCGCAATCTGGCCCAATTACTTCCCTTTGAACGTTTTTACTGCTTCCAAAGGATCAAACTTTTATATTTTATATCAGATAGTCAGTCAGCCGAAAGCCGTTGGTCATATAAATTTCCCACATGCACTGGCTCAATGTTTCCCAAATGCACTGGCTCAATGTTAAATATTAGCCGAGATATGAAATTTTTAATTTTATATTATTAATTATAGAGATGCGTAAAACACCAACGCAACCAACCAGCCTCCCCCACCCACCAAATGTACTTTCTTCAAATGACAACAATGTATTGTACCTCCAGTGTGCACGCCAGCAAAAATTGAGATTGAGCCTGTGGATACACCGGATACTGAAGAATGAATTGATGAGAAGGCAAAGAGACCTTACGCAACAAGAAAAAGACCTTGCTCTTATGTCAGCTGCCTTTAATGGGAACATAGAGGGTGTGAGAATATTAGCCGAGATATGATATTTTTAATTTTATATTATTAATTATAGAGATGCGTAAAACACCAACCAGCCTCCCCCACCCACCAAATGTACTTTCTTCAAATGACAACAATGGATAAATCTATAATTCCAAGATGTGAAATTGAGAATCCAGATATCCCGATATCCAGATACCAAGATGGCGGCGTAGTTCCCTTCAAAAAGAGAAAAAAAAAAGGTGCCATTAACTCAGTTAAGCCTGGTTTCCTTTTTATGGGACATAGGCAAACATAATTGACCCTGATGTGACGCCGCAGAATGCGGCGTCCCATCTGGGGCTATTCTGTTTGCGCAGCGAGCAAAGACTCAGAACACTTATCCTGGGCAGGCTTAGGCCTTCTAAGCAGTTAACCAGTACACAAGTGCTGTCAGTGAGCAGCTCTGCGCGGAGGCACCTTGCAGACCATCAATTTCTCCAAGCCCCGATGAGCGGGGGCCTATAGAAAAGGAAAGATAGGATAGACAAGAGGAAAAAACTAAACCAGAGGACCAATGGTCCTGTAAACGCTCACCTGAGATCTGGGATATGCGATTTAAGTTGACCTTGACATAAAATAGGTCAAGGTCATCCCAGGGTCATTATTTATATAGACTTAAAAGAGCTCCATTCCCTAGTGCTTCATGCCAAGTTTCAAAATCATAGGTCTTCTGATTCTGGAGAAGACGATTTTTAAAGATTTTTGCTATTTATAGCCATGGTGGCCATTTTGGTCATGTGACCTCGACCTTTCATATAAATTTTCATTCCCCCTACCTTATGATGCTACACATAAAGTTTGGCTTCAATTGACCATGTGGTTTTAAAGAAAAAGATGTTTAAATATGATGGGCATAAACATGTATATAGCCCCGGGGCGGGGCAGACAACCCCCTGGGGTCAAAATTTTTTCATACACATAAATTTTCTGTCCATTTGCATACTTCTTGCATGTTTCCCCCCATTTAATTACATTTTACTTATTTTCCCCATTCAAATGCATTAGTGACCTAAGTTGACCTTGCCATGAAATCGGTCAAGGTCATCCAAGGGTCATGATTTATACAATCTTTGTAGAACTCCATTCCCTGATGCATCATGCCAAGTTTCAAAATCATAGGCCTTCTGGTTCTGGAGAAGAAGATTTTTAAAGGTTTTTGCTATTTATAGCCATGGCAGCCATCTTGGTCATGTGACCTTGACCATTAATATATAATTTAGTTCCCCCTATCCCAAGGATACTACATATAAAATTTGGCTTTGATTGGTCAAGCGGTTACTGAGAAAATGAAGTTTTACATTTAATTTGTAAATGACCTTTGGCCAAGGTCAAGAAATGACCTTGACCTTTAATACTCACAATACTTCATTAGCTCATTATGTTGTCTGTATCTACCAACTTTCAGGTCACAGGCTACAAAACATTCTGAAAAATTCAATGTTTTCACTTTTTTCCATTGAAAAGCCTATGTAACCAAAATTGACCTTGCCGTAAAATAGGTCAAGGTCAACCCAAGGTCATGATTTATACAAACTATGATGGGCAGGCATCCCCGATGCTACATACCAAGTTTCATTGAAATCGGTCCACCGGTTCCAGAGAAGAAGATTTTTTAAGGTTTTTGCTATTTATAGCCCTGGCGGCCATCTTGGTCATGTGACCTGGACCATTTATACAAACTTTGGTTCCCCCATCCTAAGGATGCTCCACATGAAATTTGAATTTGATTGGCCAAGCGGTTTCAGAAAAGAAGATGTTTGAAAAGTGTGAACGACGACGACGACAACGACAACAACAACGACGACGACGGAGCATGGGTATACTATAAGCTCACCTGTGAGCCTTTGGCTCAGGTGAGCTAAAAACAGCCCACCCATCCCGCACCTGCTGCAAGCACAGCAAGCCCTTGCCCTACTATATGCCAAAGTAGTAGGACGCCCCGGTACTGGCAGCTACCCAGCACCTTTGCACCAGCCCTGACCACCCACAAATGCTCGAGCCAGTGCATGATATTTTCTAAAATAAGCATGTGCGGCGTGCAAAGACTCAGACCAGCCTGTGCATCCGCACAGTCTGATCAGAGTCATTGCTGTCCGCATGAAGGAAACTTAGATCCTTTGCTACCAATTGAGTATGAACCGTTTATACATTATTAAAAATATCATATCTGGGCTATTATTTAACTATTATGTTAAATATTAGCGGAGAATATGATATATTGCCATATTTTTAATTTCACTCTTGAGATTGAAACGAAATTTCATGATCATCTAAAAAAACCTGCTTATCAACATAGTGATTTCTTTCAATATGCTTTATCAGAGATTTAGACCCTCAGTGGCTTTTGATTACACGAGCAGATGCACAATACATCTGGATATTCCAGATAAATACGCTTGGTCCATGTTCTCCATGAACAGCTTAAAAAACTTTTCTCTCCAAATGTTCCATCACCCTCTCTTAATATTGTAACCAGAAGGTTTTGGCTACATTAAAGTTAATTTATTCATTTTAAATTATATCTGGGTGGGAATTAGACTCAAGTCCAATTTAAATTTTCTTCATTCTAATTTGTCATTTTTTTTTTTTTACTCCTTCATTCTCAGTTTAATTTCAATACATTCCAGCTGGCAGTTCCTTAAATTATTTACAACATTTCACTTCACTATTTTCAAAGTTAATTCATTTTGGCGCCTCAATTATTTTATCTACTTCCACTATCTTAAATTCTGTCCTTCTTTTTCAGTAACCCAAACTCAACTGATTTTCCCCCCAAAATTCAAAATTCAAAGCTTCCCTCCTTCCAGCCTCATTCTCAAATTTTTCCCAGAACTCCCTTTGATTTTTCCTTATCTACCCAATCATATTGTTTGTTACAAGTTGCTTCCTAGGTGGCGCTGATATCTACCCTGAGAGTTTGCCTAATATGGGAGACCCCTGCGGCTGATAAGCCAGAGAGAGGCTATCACCTAATTACCTCATGATCCACAGGTAGCCAAATTTTCCACCATCTTTGTGCAGTTCCTGGGCCCCCTAATTAAGCAATCTCCCAGTGGTGTGTTATGCTAATGCTTATCGTGTCACCCAGCTAATTAAAGTAATAATTGTTTTAATTAGTATTATATAAATGCAGTTAATTTTAATGTAATTTCATATTTCTGAAGAATTTCTAAAGCAGTCAGTTTTTACTTATTTTTGTATATAGAGTTTTGCTTTAGGGTTAGTTTTCATGTGCTGTTGATAATGCATGAAGTCCTCGACTTCCATGATGAACGTGTTACGATCCGTCATTTCTTCAAATGTTCGCCACACCTTAAAGTTCAAAAACAATCGTGTAAACAGTACTTGTAATAACGCCACATTCATTTTATCGTAATCTATCCTGATTTGTCTTACCGCTTCATCAAAATTTTCAGTGCCTGCATAACGAAAAGCCATCTTACTTACTTGTCCGTAAACTGCTGACTCTTTCAGAAAATCTTCTAGAATGTTTTGGTCAATTTTATTGTACAGATCTTGTACTTCTTTGATTTCAATTGTCATGTGGATTCCTGTCACTTTTACCCTGTCGGTTTGTGTCCATGAGCGACTTGGCATGTAATGCCCAGATGTGAACATTATTACCGGGTAAGGACGGCTGCAACATTTGTTAATTAAACCAGTAACATCAATGACTCCAGGGTTCACCTGGTCAATGATGTACACTTCATTCATTGGATTAGATGCTTCATCACTTGGGTGCTCAAAAATCTTCTTTAGTATTGCACCAGAGTCTGACTGTGGGCAATGAACTAATTGTGCGAACCAAATTTTTCCATGAACCAAGCCTAAGTAATAATCCAATGCACTTGCTAGTGTGGATTTTCCAATACATGGAACTCCATAGTACATTAAAACTACACTTTTTTCTTTAACATTTGTTTTTTTAACTTCTAACTTCCACTGATCTAGTATGAATAGTAAGGCTTCTTTCATGCCCTGGGTCATGTTAATTTCATCACTAAGAGGGAGCTTCTGCATCGGCGGGGTGTTTGTGATTTCATTCCTTAATGTTTCAAGGTCTTTTAACTGTTGGTCTCTGTTTGTGGTCCCCTTTTTATACCGCTCATACCGCTCTGTTGTTTTCCATTTTCTGCAACGTCTTGAAACTAGCCCGTCTGACCCATCAGTGTAGTATAGTATATTATAAGGCTCTTCTTGTTTTGCACTTTTGGTGGGCACTTGTTCATCCACTTTCAATTGCCTTTTCCTGTTCGACATTTTTTTTTTCTTTTTTCTACAATTTTAATTTGTATTTCTTTTTTTTTACTCCTTCATTCTCAGTTTAATTTCAATATGAAATTACATTAAAATTAACTGCATTTATATAATACTAATTAAAACAATTATTACTTTAATTAGCTGGGTGACAATATGTTAAATATTAGCCGAGAAACACTGAAAATACCCTACACCCCCACCCTGCCCATAAGATAACACCATATTTCAACAGCTTAACCCGGGTAAGGCACCAGCCACACTGACGATTTCGACATGGTTGGTTGGAACACCCGAGCCATCCAAAGTACTTGACCCACCAAATGTACTTTCTTCAAATGACAACAATGGATTATTGTTTCATAAAGCAAGCCGAAGTATACTGGATGAACGAGAAGAAAAAGAAACTTGCAATGGATAGGATTCACAAAGAAGATGAATCATGGACTGATTTTCAGGAGATTTTGAAGTCGATAGAGAAAACTGTAGAATCTGCCAAAACATCGGTTGCAGTGTACAAGGTCACATCGACTCCAGCCTTAGAAGCTATATCACTTTGCATAAACTGCTTTCTGCATGTTGGAAAATACCTTCCAATATTCCAATGCAAATGATAGTGTTGATTTTCCTATGCATGAAATTCCATAGTACATAAGTACTGATCTTCTTTCCTTGGAAGGTTTTGAAAGTTCAAGCTCCCACTCTTCTATTATGAAAAGTAAGGCTTCTTTCAAGCCGTTGGTCATTTGTTTATTTGTTTGAGTCGATTCTTTACGTCCCAGTCAACAGCTAAGGTCATGTCGGGACGCTGCCTCCACTTTATGGGACTTTATCCCAAAATGAGGATGTCATGAGCTAAAAATACATGTATATCTATATATACACCATTTTTAACATCTCTTCACCTAAGGAGTTTTCGCCTCAAAATCGGGAGTAGTAACCACAGTTGCTTCCAGATTGTGTACTCTGAGATTGAGATTTTTTATCCTTGTTTTTACTTGTTAAACTGACCGTTGCTTGAATCAGTTTCATCATTGAAAGCCTAAATTGCTTAGCAGCATGATCAAATTTTCCCTCTGCGCAAACAAAGTCAAATCCTTTATATCTTGGTTTTCCGATTACATCAAGTGAAACCCAAAAACGCATCTCATGAGACTTTCCACAATCATCATCATCACACACCAATGACAACAATGTATTGTACCTCCAGTGTGCACGCCAGCAAAAATTGAGATTGAGCCTGTGGATACACCGGATACTGAAGAATGAATTGATGAGAAGGCAAAGAGACCTTACGCAACAAGAAAAAGACCTTGCTCTTATGTCAGCTGCCTTTAATGGGAACATAGAGGGTGTGAGAATATTAGCCGAGATATGATATTTTTAATTTTATATTATTAATTATAGAGATGCGTAAAACACCAACGCAACCAACCAGCCTCCCCCACCCACCAAATGTACTTTCTTCAAATGACAACAATGGATAAATCTATAATTCCAAGATGTGAAATTGAGAATCCAGATATCCCGATATCCAGATACCAGTGGTATGCTGTTCGCCACTAGTGACTACTCAACAACGTGGAGGCTTACACCGCATCATGTCATAGTCTTAACTTTGCACTCATTGGGTAGCTAAGGCCATAAGCTTCCTTCATGTGGACAGCAAAGACTGATCAGACTATGCGGATGCACAGGCTGATCTGAGTCTTTGCTGGCCGCACATGCTTATTGTAGGAAATGTCATTCTCTGGCTCGAGCTGGTTGTTCCAATAAGAAGTCAATAGAATTAACAGATCTGGAGGAAAATAGAGAACTAAGACGTCATATTGAGAGGAAAAACAGACAGGCTCTTGTGCTGAAGAAAGAGAGATAGTGCCATTAACTCAGTTAAGCCTGGTTTCCTTTTTATGGGACATAGGCAAACATAATTGACCCTGATGTGACGCCGCAGAATGCGGCGTCCCATCTGGGGCTATTCTGTTTGCGCGGCGAGCAAAGACTCAGAACACTTATCCTGGGCAGGCTTAGGCCTTCTAAGCAGTTAACCAGTACACAAGTGCTGTCAGTGAGCAGCTCTGCGCGGAGGCACCTTGCAGACCATCAATTTCTCCAAGCCCCGATGAGCGGGGGCCTATAGAAAAGGAAAGATAGGATAGACAAGAGGAAAAAACTAAACCAGAGGACCAATGGTCCTGTAAACGCTCACCTGAGATCTGGGATATGCGATTTAAGTTGACCTTGACATAAAATAGGTCAAGGTCATCCCAGGGTCATTATTTATATAGACTTAAAAGAGCTCCATTCCCTAGTGCTTCATGCCAAGTTTCAAAATCATAGGTCTTCTGATTCTGGAGAAGACGATTTTTAAAGATTTTTGCTATTTATAGCCATGGTGGCCATTTTGGTCATGTGACCTCGACCTTTCATATAAATTTTCATTCCCCCTACCTTATGATGCTACACATAAAGTTTGGCTTCAATTGACCATGTGGTTTTAAAGAAAAAGATGTTTAAATATGATGGGCATAAACATGTATATAGCCCCGGGGCGGGGCAGACAACCCCCTGGGGTCAAAATTTTTTCATACACATAAATTTTCTGTCCATTTGCATACTTCTTGCATGTTTCCCCCCATTTAATTACATTTTACTTATTTTCCCCATTCAAATGCATTAGTGACCTAAGTTGACCTTGCCATGAAATCGGTCAAGGTCATCCAAGGGTCATGATTTATACAATCTTTGTAGAACTCCATTCCCTGATGCATCATGCCAAGTTTCAAAATCATAGGCCTTCTGGTTCTGGAGAAGAAGATTTTTAAAGGTTTTTGCTATTTATAGCCATGGCAGCCATCTTGGTCATGTGACCTTGACCATTAATATATAATTTAGTTCCCCCTATCCCAAGGATACTACATATAAAATTTGGCTTTGATTGGTCAAGCGGTTACTGAGAAAATGAAGTTTTACATTTAATTTGTAAATGACCTTTGGCCAAGGTCAAGAAATGACCTTGACCTTTAATACTCACAATACTTCATTAGCTCATTATGTTGTCTGTATCTACCAACTTTCAGGTTACAGGCTACAAAACATTCTGAAAAATTCAATGTTTTCACTTTTTTCCATTGAAAAGCCTATGTAACCAAAATTGACCTTGCCGTAAAATAGGTCAAGGTCAACCCAAGGTCATGATTTATACAAACTATGATGGGCAGGCATCCCCGATGCTACATACCAAGTTTCATTGAAATCGGTCCACCGGTTCCAGAGAAGAAGATTTTTTAAGGTTTTTGCTATTTATAGCCCTGGCGGCCATCTTGGTCATGTGACCTGGACCATTTATACAAACTTTGGTTCCCCCATCCTAAGGATGCTCCACATGAAATTTGAATTTGATTGGCCAAGCGGTTTCAGAGAAGAAGATGTTTGAAAAGTGTGAACGACGACGACGACAACGACAACAACAACGACGACGACGGAGCATGGGTATACTATAAGCTCACCTGTGAGCCTTTGGCTCAGGTAATCTGCGCAATCTGGCCCAATTACAAATATTAAAGGTTAATTTCTTTTCTTGTCTCATTGTCTCATAATATGTACTGCTGCTATATACATGTAAATACATGTACCATCATTTTGAAACATGCTTAGACAATCATCCCATCTGTAAAGTGTTCAACTAAAAGACTCTCTAAAGCCTGAAAAAAGACAACTAAAACAAGTCAGCAGAAGTCTATCATTTGTGCATTTGTTACCCAACTGTATGATGATATCTATTGGGCCAATGTTTAATTCAGAAGTTTTGAGCTACCTTATAATAGGCAACTTTTTTGCCTTTTTTCCAGGTCTTTGGGCAGGCCTTGGGCAGGTTCTTCAGCTCATCTTGTCGGCACATCCATGTCTCATCTAGCTCAGGAAACAGGGCCACCTTCAGTTTACCGTTGTGCAGAACCTCCAGAACCTGCAAATGAGTGTGGGTGGTTTGGGGCTGGTGTCAGTGCTCGAGCGCTTTCTTTTCTTTGAGGGTTTCCCTGCGGAGGCTGCAGGTGATTCCGTGCTCGAGCGCTTTCTTTCCAAAACAGTTCCAGCGTTGGAATGACGTCAACAAACCAAGAGTGTTCAGCTGTGGAGGAGGAGGCTGTGGGATTGGAGGATTGGAGAATTATAGGAATATAAGAGAAACACCCGAGCCATCCAAAGTACTTGACCCACCAAATGTACTTTCTTCAAATGACAACAATGGATTGTTGTTTCATAAAGCAAGCCGAAGTAATATTCCAATGCGAGTGATAGTGTTGATTTTCCTATGCATGAAATTCCATAGTACATAAGTACTGATCTTCTTTCCTTTGAGGGTTTTGAAAGTTCAAGCTCCCACTCTTCTATTATGAAAAGTAAGGCTTCTTTCAAGCCGTTGGTCATTTGTTTATTTGTTTGAGTCGATTCTTTACGTCCCAGTCAACAGCTAAGGTCATGTCGGGACGCTGCCTCCACTTTATGGGACTTTATCCCAAAATGAGGATGTCATGACATCCAACAGGTGCTTGAATTATTAACACCATCCAAATAAGCCTTTTTGGCAGATGGTTTGACTTGAAACCACTTTTCCTGGGCAAGCTCAGACCTGAGCAGTTAACCAGTAATCTGCGCAATCTGGCCCAATTACAAATATTAAAGGTTAATTTCTAAAACTTTAATTTAAAATTTAAACTTGATTCAAACTAAATTATTTAAACAATTAAAAAGTTGAATTCTGCAATCGTCTTTCAAGTTGACTGAGATGTAAACATTATTTATTTATTTTTTTTATATTCCAGATAAATACGCTTGGTCCATGTTCTCCATGAACAGCTTAAAAAACTTTTCTCTCCAAATGTTCCATCACCCTCTCTTAATATGTTAAATATTAGCCGAGAAACACTGAAAATACCCTACACCCCCACCCTGCCCATAAGATAACACCATATTTCAACAGCTTAACCCGGGTAAGGCACCAGCCACACTGACGATTTCGACATGGTTGGTTGGAACACCCGAGCCATCCAAAGTACTTGACCCACCAAATGTACTTTCTTCAAATGACAACAATGGATTATTGTTTCATAAAGCAAGCCAAAGTAATATTCCAATGCGAATGATAGTGTTGATTTTCCTATGCATGAAATTCCATAGTACATAAGTACTGATCTTCTTTCCTTGGAAGGTTTTGAAAGTTCAAGCTCCCACTCTTCTATTATGAAAAGTAAGGCTTCTTTCAAGCCGTTGGTCATTTGTTTATTTGTTTGAGTCGATTCTTTACGTCCCAGTCAACAGCTAAGGTCATGTCGGGACGCTGCCTCCACTTTATGGGACTTTATCCCAAAATGAGGATGTCATGACATCCAACAGGTGCTTGAATTATTAACACCATCCAAATAAGCCTTTTTGGCAGATGGTTTGACTTGAAACCACTTTTCCTGGGCAAGCTCAGACCTGAGCAGTTAACCAGTAATCTGCGCAATCTGGCCCAATTACAAATATTAAAGGTTAATTTCTTTTCTTGTCTCATTGTCTCATAATATGTACTGCTGCTATATACATGTAAATACATGTACCATCATTTTGAAACATGCTTAGACAATCATCCCATCTGTAAAGTGTTCAACTAAAAGACTCTCTAAAGCCTGAAAAAAGACAACTAAAACAAGTCAGC